>JACEFO010001768.1:0-1200000 GCA_015342445.1 Digitaria exilis | reverse complement strand
GAGCCGGCGTACGACTCGCACTTGCCGGCGCTGCGGCCCACGGCGGCGCGCGCCATGGCCCGCCAAGCCCTCGGCGAGGGGTTACTCCTCGCCCTGGAGCCATCGCTGCTTCTGAGGTCAATGCGCCGCCACAGCGTGGGCTCGCGAACCGCGACCCGCCGCCACGACGCGCACGTGAGCTCCGCGCCGAGGAAGATGTCGGCGTGCCCGAGCCCGCCGAGGAAGATGTCGGCGTGCCCGAGCCCGCCGAAGATGGCCAGCAGGGCGTCGTCGGGCAGAGCCGCCCAGTCTCCCGTCAAAGTCGCCGGTTTCCTCTTCTTAGTTTCCATCAGGAAGAGACGACCGAGAGTCCGGGACTAGGACTTGACGAGACGGAATAATAGGACCTCCAGGCTCCAGACCTCCAGCCTCGTCGTACTCTATTTATATCTCGTAAAAAAGAATATTCTGTCCTACGTGAGAGAGTCCTCTACTTGGTTTCTTCGTTCTCTGATGATTTGCTAAAATCTTTGTTTGGTCCAACAATGAGAACCGTCAACAACGCTGCTAGTGGTGGTAACTTAATAATCTACTCCTCTATATAGACTCATACAGTGAACTTGATAACAAAATATAGACTCAAATACAATGAGAACTTTATATAACAAAAAAAAAATGTGCATCTGCCTTTTTTCGCACAGTAATTGGTCTCTCCATCTTCAATCAGTCTCCGACTGCCCTGATCGGTTTTCATCCTCTTTCGTTCCCGGGCGACTCCGACTGCAAGTCACCACGAGTCCAGGAGTGATCCAAATTGATCATATTCAGCATAGTTTCACTCAAATACAATGACAAATAGTGGACAACACATAGTCCAAGTTTATCAAGGAAATCACAGGAATATGTATGCTACACAAGCTTCGATATCTTGCATCCATCGAAAATCAAGAGCAGGTATGCTTGAATAGCATGAAGTATACATGATCCATCAGCCAGAAACAAGAGCATTCAGTAACAACTAACAACGACAGCCCTCTAGCCCTAACGACGGAACGGCTGCTGTCCACTACCAGCTGCAAAGTTAGGGGAGCCACCATATGTCGCTCCAGGTCCACCGTATGGCACACCGCCTAGGCGCCCAGGCACATAGTATGGTGGCCCGCCTGCTGGGTTTACATATCCAGCATGAGCTGCGTAGTTGAAGGAACGTGAGACTGGGTTTTGGAAGGATGGACCAAAGCCTGAGCTTGAGCCCCTTGCAGCCTTGAGCTTGGATGCAGGGAAGGGATAAGACCCAGCTGCACCCCTTGATCGCTTGTTCTGGAATCTGCTTGGGCCACCTGGCTTCTTCCTCTCCGCCTTCTCTTTCTCAATCTTCGCTAGCTTCTTCTTTATAATCTCTGTGCTAAACACTGACTGTAGTTGGCATGATTCAACACATATGATGATAGACCTGTATGCATTGCCCTCCAGGTTATTTGCCTCTTCCTGGATAAAAAAGTTGAGTCCATCTTGAGTCAGCAATTAAATAAAATTAAAGAGAACACAGAAGGGGCTACATGGGTTTAACAACGAAGGTTAGTTCAAACAGAATTAAAACTACTTCAACAATGCAGGTTTTAGCACTGATATTACTTCAATCATAAATAGACTAAAAAACAAGGTGCCTCCTGACAGGTATTCAGGCAGGAAAAAAAAAGGCCTCTGCGCCCATACTGAACAATCTGTTAATCGATCAACAATTAAGTGATTGGAACAATAGTAGTCCAGAAATTCTTACTAGTGCAGAACTGGAATGTCTTCCACTTTTCAATACAGCCTGAGCTTTGTCACTGGAGTCTCGCACATAAGCTTTGAGGAGAGGCGCAGGTGGAAATTTCTCGAGCAAATCTGCCTCATGAGCAACATATATAGCCTCTACAACATTTCCTGACTTTATGAGTTCCTCGACAATATCTGAAAAGAAGCACCAAAGTAGCTTTTGTCAACCATTATTAAATTCAAACCCGCTCCTTATGAGAGTATACCAAAAAATGAGTACAAGAAATGTGTAAAATACTAAGGAAAGTGTCAGATACTACAAAATCCAACATAGATTTTAGGGAAGCGTTGATTTGATTTTCTCCTAAAATAAGAAAAAAAATCCTTTAATTTAAAGTATGCATGACCTTAGTCTGTTAACAGACTAGAAGAAAATAGTGTTAAGTAAACAAAACCTAAGAGTTGTACAGATTATCTTCAACTTGAAACTGTATGTTAGCTTTACTCCATTATAAGATGTACTTTTCTGAGAAAAATATTAAAAGAGTAAAGCACAGTTGAACTGCTTCAATCATATTCTGTATATGAAGGCCACTTTGAAAGTCACCCAAGAATCATGATGGCTTCCAATTCAAATGAAATTTCATGGTGATTTCAGTAGTTTACATTTTGTCTAAAGCTCCAAATACTCAGAATGCCAGCGCTGTATCAGCACCAATGATAACATTCTCTCAAAGTAAATTTGGGCATGCGTCGTGTGATTATTTAGGTCCAAAAATCAAAACACCAACATAAGCATAAAGAGAATTCAAGCATGTTCCAGCTAGGCTGACAAGAATAATCTAAATGTGGTGTTCAGATGGGCACCTAAACCATGTGTCTTTCTCATTCTTGGACAATTGTTGTCAATTTGTAAAGTTAACCTAAGAAATAGCTATAATCGTGGTATGCATATTTCTTCTAACTCTAGCATGATTATACAGCGAGCACACAATCAGTCAATCACGATTCAAAGAACAACAATCTGGTCGTGTTTTAAATAAGATAAATAAACTTTATAATGTAAATGATCATCACCTCCGAGGCTCTCCTCGAATCCAAGTACGCAAGCAATCCTGGCAAGCTCCTTCTTCCGTCCATTAGCAACAAATAGCCTTCTCAAGAACTCTCCATCGAACTTATCCTTCAATCCAAATGCTGCAACCATATGCAGGAATATCTGTGCCTCTGGTTGCTCTGGTGCGCCTTTATGGCCATCTCCCTTCTTCGTCTCCTTTGTCTCATCTCCTGCTCCCTTCTCTTCCTCAGGCCCTGTTTTATCTTCCCCTTCTCCCTCTTCAGGGACCTTTCCATCCGCCTCTTCTTCCTTCGCCTCCTTTGCTTCCTTCTCTATTTCCTCCTCTGGCTCCTCTGCTTCCTCCGGTTCCTCTTCCTCATCCCCGGACTCTTGAACCAGCTCTTCCGGGTCCTCCTCTTCCTCCTGATCTCCTCCATCTCCATGCTCTTCTTTCTTCTCTGTTGCTCCTGAATTCTGTACCACATCCGCTTCGTCCATCTCAACCTCCTGGCTCTCAGATGCCAATTTGTCCATATTAATCCCAAAACGCTCTTGCCACTGCTTGGCGACTGCAACCGCACTCTCAACCAACGTGTCCCCTATCTCCGGCGGCTTCCGGCTATCAGAATCGAACAGCGAGCGCAGCAACATGCTGAGCACCCAGAATTGGTCCTCTCCGGCCCCCTCTCCCGCGGATAAGAAATCGCTTACCACGTCGAGGACGAGGCGGGACGGGTCGACCGCGGAGGCAACCGCCGGACCGGCCTCCGTCCGGAGCTCGGTGAGCTCCCGGCGGCGCGCGGCCACGAAGCGCCAAAGCGCGGCGGCGTCCATGCGGCGGCATATCCACCGGAGGGCGCCCCGGATGTCGGCGGGGGGCGGCGCGGCGGACTCGGCCTCGGCCTCGGCTACGGCGGCGGAGAGCGCGGCGGAGAGCGCGGCGGAGGCCTCGGCGAGGCGCTCGGGGACGGCGGCCTCGCGGGCGTCGAGCGCCGCGAGGGACTCGGAGGTGGAGGCGTCGGCAGCGGCTAGGGCTTCCTCCAGGGCGGCGGAGCGGGAGGCGAGGTCCTCCTCGAGCGAGGCGAAGTGCGCTAGCGCGCGGGACCAGGCGCCGTGGCAGTCTGCGAGGAGCTGCTGCTGGGAGTCGAGGTGGGCCAGGAGGCGCCGGACCTCGCCGGCGGCGGCGGAGCCCTCGGTGGTCGCCATGGCGGTGGAGGCTGCGGGTAGGCTGGCTTTCAGATTGGGAAAGAGGCAAGTTAGATGGACTCAGTTTCCGTGGAGGTGGGCTTTGTTTTGGATTTTTTGGATCGAACGAAACTGCGGGCTTGTTTGAGCTTTGATGTTGTTGGGCCTACGGCGTTAAAGGGGGAGTGTGGATTGGCCCGTGGATACTTACTAGGCCTGTGAAGATGGAGGTGTTTCGGCTACGGAATTGGGTTTGTAACGGGCTCTTTTCTGGTTTCTGGAATAAATATTGAACTCAGCAGTATATACTACAAAGAAAACATACTGAAAAGGAGCACACGCTTTCTCCACACTTGTTTCTTTCCGATAATTGAAGAAAGTTTCAGCTTGAACCTCCTACGAACATAATGTTCGCTTTATTTCACTATTGAATAAACTGTATTTTTTTTTTATGTGGAGCAATACAAAACGCAATATAAAGGCACCAAAGAAACCTGCCAAAATGGTTTCCACGGAAAAGCATAGCATTTGCTAAAATCCTCAAATCATAATGCTACACTCCCCAATCACCACAACCACTACACACACATACACTATAGCACAAGCACGGTCTAAATGCTCAAATCATCTAAAAAGCTTCTCAAAATGACAAGAATCCCCCCAATAACTATGAATATGCCATGTTTACAACAAAATCTCTAACTCCGTCTCTTCTGTTACATGTATTTACAATGGCAATGTATCAAATGAAAATTGATTTCGTGCGAGAACTATGAGAACTCCAACCAAGATCACAGGATCCTCGTCCGATGGCCATAGATATAGAGATAGGTTATTTTAGCCCTTAAACCCCCCCCCTCCCCCTCTTATCCCACCCTAATCCCTTATTCTGCTAGAGAACATTTAGGCCGTGGGATTAGGGTGGGATGAGCGGAGAGTTTTAAGTTCTAAAATAAACCTACTTCTACCTATGATCTTGGTTGGAGTTCTCATAATTCTCACGCGAAGTCAGTTATCATAGGATACGTTGTCGGTCCGTATATTTTAGCAAATTTACATCTTCCATGAGTCATGTTTAGAAGGATTTCTATCGAACCGGCTCCATCGTTTTCCAATTTTTTTTCTTCTCGGCTCCTCCCTACTCTATGGTGCCAAATTCAAAGCAATAAAGGATATTAGAAGTTTGAATCTTCCTTAAGAAGAGGCTCGCCCCCGCGTCGCTCGCGCTGGGCGGCTCGGGCGGCTCCTCCGCCTGCCGGCCCTAGCCCCCGACGCCCTCATCCCCGGCCCCTGCCGCCGCCAGAGCTGGCCGCCAGAAGCCTGGTGCACAGCAAGGAGGGCGGCGGCAGGGCCACCCATCCCCATCTCTCCCACTATTTTTCTTCTCCCGTGCTCAATCCTCCTCCTGGGCATGGACTTCGTGGTGGTGCTCCGGCGAGCTGGCCATGGCTGGCGGCCAGATCCACATGGGTGCTGCCCGGATCTGCGCTTGGAGTGGCCGGATCTGCCGTGTGACGACCTACTGGCTCCCGGGGATGGTGGCGCGCCGTCGGCGTGTTGCCGGATGTGATGGGGTGACGTGCTTCCTCCTAGTGCTGCTGTTGCAGCGGCTCTGGAGGTTGCTGCTGCCTCGCTCGGTGGCGGCTATGGCGGCGCTGCCGGGCTGTTGCTCGGCTCTGTCTCTTCGGCGGCGGCGCCCACTGCCTCTGCTACTGTTCGACAACGTCCTTGTGCATCGTGGTGTGGCCCTCTGTTTGGTGCCACCATGGTGGTGGGGCCGAGGTGGTCTGTGCTCGGTCGCAACACCAAGGTGATGCTGCGAGCTGTGTTGTGGCCATTCTTCCGGCGAGGGCTATGCACACGTGTCGAGGTTTGGTGGATTCTCCAGGCGAAAGCTTCTGCCGGTGCTCTTACTGGTGGCGATAGTGGCGGCGTTCTCGGGTGTCGCTTTTCCTGTTGGGGGTAACATCGTGGAGCCTCCATGCTCGTTTTGCGAGGTTTCTCAGGGTGAAAACCTTGTCCACTTTGGACATGCGACGGCGACGCCATCTTGGTGTCGTGCCCTTCTTGAAGGCGTCATTTTTTAGACCTGGCTTGACTTGTGGCAGTGTTGCCGGTTGTTCGTGTTGGTGGTGGCTCGATGGACGGTGGTGGTAGAGGAGGAGGTGGTGGCAGTGTTGTGCATCGTTAATGTGTTTGTAGCAAGGTGCAGAGGGCCCATGGATGCTAGATGTCTTGGTGGCACGCAAGATGCAGTGATGAGCTTGGTGACGGCTGAGCGAAGCTGACGATCTCTTGGTGGTTTTAGATATCTGAGTCCTTGAAAGTGCATTTGGCCCCCTAGTGGTTTTGGTGGTGACAACAACCACAATTTGGAGGTTTCATACTTTTATAAAGATATGTGCAGGTGTTAAATGAAATAAGAAAAAGATTATATACAAAGGACGTCCACAATTCAAATTGTTTGGTGTGAAGCTCATGTGGAGGATTTAAATTGAATTTATTCTTTAAATTTGAGTATAGGAAACACCGTACTATCAAAGGGGACGTGTCTGATGAATCAAGGTTGCTAAAGTGCTATATTGAGATGAAAACTAACTTTAAGAAGAAAAAGGGGCGAAACACACTTTCTCAGAGTTTTCCGGAAGATCCGGTTGTGCTCTTCGGAACATCCGGTTCCATTCTGCGTAAAACCGGAAGATCTACTGTGTTCTCCGGAACATCCGGTTCCATTCTGCGTAGAATCGGAAGATCCGATTTTGTTCTTCGGAACATCCGGTTCGGTTCTGCGTAAAATCAGAAGTTCCGATTTTGTGAATCGGAAGTTCCGGTTTGGCAGTACACTTAGGTTTTTCACAGCTAACCTAAGCCTATCCGGAAGATTCGAGTAGTACTCGGAAGATCCGGTTTGCCCGATTCAGAATATAACGGTTAGATTTTGAGAAGGGGTATAAATACACCCTCACTCACCCCTTCAACCCTAGCTCGCACATTTCAACAGCAAACACTCTTCTAGCTCTCTCCCCTTCTCTCCACTCCCCTCCAAACCTTGCCCAAGCCAAGATTCATTTGGGGATTGGTTGAGAGAAGAGATTTGAGGTTTGTGGGTTGACTTCGAGTGAGGAGAAGCATTTGTTCATCTTAAGAAGCACTTGAAGCATCCTTGTTTTTGTGATTCGCGTTTGTTACTTTTGGAGCTTGCTCCTAAACGGTTAGAGGTCACCAAGTGCAGCACCTAGCTTGTGGGAGCGCCTTGGAGGATTCTATCACCCATTCCTTGTGTGGAATCATCTAGTAAGTGACTCAATCTTGATCTTTGTGGTCGATTGAGGAAGGAAACGAGTTGAAAGAGACTCTACCCTTTGTGGGTACCTCAACGGAGACGTAGCTCCCTTGGGAGTGAACTCCGGAAACAAATCTCGTGTCTCTTTGTGTTGCTTACGTCATATTGTTCATATTTTCTCATATTTGCTATATATTGCCCGATCTATCTCTATAAAGGTTTCCGCTGTATTTGATCATCATATATAGCTCTTAGAGTACCTCTGTGAACTTTCTATTCAAGTAGAATTGCAAATAACTTGTTAGATTTTGAATCTCGAGCAAAGGTTATTTCTCACATCGGATCATCCGAGTAAGTCTCGGAACATCCGGTTATCGGATCTTCTTAGAAGTACTCGGAAGATCCGGTTTCACTGACAACTTGAGAAGAAAGAATTTTCAGGTTCTATTAGGTACGCCTATTCACCCCCCTCTAGGCATCTACAAGATCCTCTCAGTCCTGGCAGAGGAGTGAGGCGGTGGATGAGGCGAGGCCCACACGCAAAGTGGCCAGGATCAGTGTTTTTCAATGGTGCTGCGACTGGAGTGTTCTGCTGAAGCAACGCTGGAGCAAGGGGATCGACGATCGTGTGTGTGACTTGAGGGTGATAGTCCCATGGTGGAGGAGCTCTGGTAGCTGCTCGGGCTTGCAGCGGGCTACGTTTTGGCGTGGCACAACGTTGGTGACGACAGCGTAATTTCTGGCGGTTTGCTTTTTGCTCCTCTCCCAGGTTGTGGGGTGGTGTAGCGTTGTGTTGCGTGCGTCTGTTTGTGGTGTTGGTGTTTGCGTCGGCACGTTATGTATGATTGCTTCTCCTTCTTATATGACAGAGTAGTGCTCCTGCTATTTTTTTCAAAAAAAAAAAATCAAAGCAATAGGCATGGAGCTTCAAGCCCCATGCGGCCATGCCTTGACAAAGAATAGACTATCCGGTTATGCGTGAGCACAACAGAATCTGCTGGCTGCTAGCTGACATCATAAATTCGTAACGTCAGCCTGTTCTCAAGACCATGAGCTGTACAGTGCCTGTGATTGAAGCCTACAATGCAGCGCATCATAAAAAAAATTATTGAGCAGAAAATCCAACTATTTCCCTTTTTCTTCTTGAAAATTTCTGCATTGCCTTGTATGTAAGGTTTAAGTTGAGTGAACTGGCTATTTAGCTGATGCGTGCGATATGATTTCTACTTCGTACTCGTAATGTTGCTGGCGACCTGAAAAATGCTTTGCTTACTGCCTTACTGGCTGAGGCATTGTTAACTTTCTGTAACAGGATTTCATAAAAAAAAAAACTTTTTGTAACAGGAGATGAGTTGTACGCCTTTGTTGTGGTGGTCTGAAAATTCAGTTCGACGACTAGTACCTCTTCTGCTGCGGCCAAAGAAACATTTCTGTTCTGCATTGGCTGTGGTCTTGTGGAATCTGCTCATTAACTGGGCATTTGTCATTTCTTCAGATGCATGTTGTTTCGTTCCCCTCTCCCTCTCCCTGGCGAGGAAGCCGCTGGAGCACTTTCGGTCTGGTGAGATGCTATGGCAATACGGCACAGTAGTGATGATTTTGTAACCAGTCTGCTAACCACGCCAAGCT
Source organism: Digitaria exilis (assembly GCA_015342445.1). Classification (NCBI taxonomy): domain Eukaryota; kingdom Viridiplantae; phylum Streptophyta; class Magnoliopsida; order Poales; family Poaceae; genus Digitaria; species Digitaria exilis. The sequence goes on along the minus strand of JACEFO010001768.1, from coordinate 1,191,106 downwards.
TTACTGTCATGAACGATTTTCTGATGTGCAGCAAATACCTGAAGATGCTGCTGTGTACTGTGGTTGACATCCCAGCGTCAGGAGCATCCAGCTCTCTGCACATGTTGGCCTGGAAATCGGGAACAAGAACGCTTGCTGGCAGAAAAAACTGAACATTGATCTTGTTGTAGAAAATTTGTTTCCGATCTTTAACGAGAACGAAAAAGATTGCTGATTGGTCGTTAGCTCAGTAAAGCTCTGAAATTCAGTGAATCCTGTCTGCAACACGAGCTTTATGCCTGAAAATTCATGTCGTTTTTGACTGTTTGGTACATTTGGTCATGTCGTTGCTTCAGAGTTCAGACGCATGCGCTGCGTCGCGTGCTCGCCGCCGTCTCCGTCGCCGAGTTTGACGGCCCGGTGGTCGGCGTACTCTGCTCGGTCGTCTCCATTGCCGAGCCTAACCGCCGGTGCCCGGTCTGCTCTGCTCGCTCCGCCGTCAGATGGCCCCAGTCCAAGCAAACCAATCTATAGGGGCACGGAGCTCCCGATGCGCCGCCGGGGCAGCATCTCCGTAAGAGCTTGGACCGTGAGCGGCGCGCACCGGGAACCGGCGGAACGGACAGCCGTAGGCGAGCGAATCTCTAAGGAGGCTAACAGCTGTCGCCGGCGGCAGCGCGGGCTCGTCGGCTGCTCTGGCGGCGGCCATAGTGTATTTTCAAAAAAAACCCTGATTTGGATCGCGATTATTGATCGCGATTCGATTTAGGGGTTATGCTGCAAAATTCCAGAATATATTTGCACGAAACTCCCTAATTTGGATCGCGATTATTGATCGCGATCCGATTTAGGGGTCCTTTTGCAAATTTTCGCATCATTTTTGTTTTGCAAAACTTCCCCATATTTGGACGGTTCCACTCCCAGAACTCCCCGTCGGCGGCAACCGCCGCGCCGCCACCGCCGTCCTCCCGATTTCGCATTTCGGTTTCGGAGCGGAGGTGCAGAGATCCGACGAAGCCCTTCCTAGCACGAGATCTCCACCCTCCTGCTTTCCTCCGGCAGCAAGAAGCGCGATTCGCCGCGCGCCGGAGCGCATGCAGGCGGTCGCCGCCGCGGCGGCGTTGTCTCCTCCCGGTGCCGCGACCTCGCACCTTCTCGATGCTGCGGCTGCTAGCTCCGCCATGAGAGGTGATTGCGCCCAGTACATCGCCAGCTCGATCTCGTGTGACGTGTCATCCATAACAGCCAGCTCGGTTCATTCATGGCTACCTTCCTGGCTTCCACTCTCAAGTCATTTCCTGTTCCCAGCTCATTTCGAGCCTGCATCCTTCATCTTACTGTCATTTCGAGCCTGATCCCAATTCTCTTCCACGAGACTATGAGCTGTAACTGTGATGTGGAGTGCTCCATGAAAGAAATCATTGAGCAGAAAATCCAGATATTTGTTTTTTCCTTTTTCTTCTTGAAGAATAGAAACCCACCTGCCTCCTTATCCAACACCTTGTCGGCTTCGGCGGCGATTCTATTCCTGAATCCTGCCTGTCAGCTTGGACCCAGCAAACGAGCTTGTACAAACTGCTGAAATCGCCAACTGTTCAGTCCAGAAACATGAACTGTAGTTTACTCTTAATTCGGTTGTTGCTCTAATTTCCATAGTTATTTAGTCTATCACAGAGAAAACGGAACGGCGCCATCATCTGGTTTTCAGAACTAGTTGGCTCAAAGATGGATGAAAAACTGTTATGAATGTGGAGAACTCATGCAATCGCTGCAAAGTTTCTGAACACAGGCATGACATGAAGTTCAGAACTGAACTGACCACGTATGCCCTTCACTTTGCCAGTCAAAACAGGGCACTTAACTTTGTGATAAAGGAAATGTGCTCATCGATAAGGGTGAGTGGCTGAGGATTAGAATAGGATCGATTTGGATCAGGTGGACAGGCGGTGGCCGAATCATTGGCGGTTAACGTGTTGCCAACAAGCCGGCCAGCGAGTTTAAGGTATCCAAAGGGCCAACGGATTCATCAGCACAACGCTTTCACATGATCACATGAGAGGGGATCGCACAGGCCGTATGGGCGCCACTCTCGCACGCATCTACAAGTAGCAACCGAATTAAGAAGCATTTCCTTTGTTCATGCAACTTGCATTTCTTCACTGCTTTGACGACACTATGTGTCAGGAATCAGAATTAGCGCAGGCCAAAGATCCTGATCTCTATTAATTTGAAGTTTAGAAATTATAACTGATGAATAAACTGCTGAATTGATTGATGGGTAACCTTTTAAAAAAAAATTGGTCGAATATTTGTTTTATGAAAAGAACAAATGATCGATTGATGGGTTCTGCATTGCGCAAAAACTTCCCAGTCCCAGAAATTTTTTGCATGGATCTTCAAGCGATAATCGGAAGGATCTTTCACCGTTTCTCGACAGATTAAAGTTCAGCAAAGAACCTGAAGTTCGCATGGTCTTAAAATACGATTCCGTTTTCTGGATCAATCTAGCTGACAACAATGTGGCCCTAGCTTGGTAGTTGATGAAAAGCAAAAGCGGGAAGAAAATTGGAAATGGCATGGATCTTTCGTAGGCAATCATGGATGGCGCCGCGCTCATTGCTGATGCACGCGATCAGCATTCAACAGAGGGCACCCCTGACCCCATGTGACACCCTCCTGACCACCTGCTAAACTAATCACAGATCGTCGTCTTCCCTAATCGATCTCCTTGTAATGACGCAGAGATGCATGGGCACACGCATGGTCACATGCACACCAGTGTGGCACAGGTACTTGCAATACAATTCCATCATGCATCATGGCAAAGCCAGTAGCCACTGGCATCCATGGCTCTTCATGCACTTTGTTATGAGCTTCCTAGCAAGTTCAGTTTTGGCTTAATTCTAGTTGTCGCCTATCATCTCTCATCCAAAGACAGAATAAGGAGGAGGTACATATAATAGGTGTTCGTTTGAAGACAAGTTAATGTTAACAATTTGAGGAGTTTTACGATGCTTGGAAGGTACCACAAGGTACCACGCGGTACTTTTGTGGCTGATTAATGCTAGCCGTTGATTTAGTTGAATATTTAGCTAAGTATTTATTTTAATACAATAATATATATTTAGTTAGTACCTCCAGGTACCTTTCTTTGGTACCTCCCGGTACCTCTTGGTACCGTTCATTTTACCACCATTAGATATTTGGGAATGGACGGTTTCTCCCTTTTTCCAAGCCTAACAATTTAGCAGGCAAAATAACAGTCACGAGCCTCGAATACTGTAGCTGGACTTGTATATATACAAGATCTCTCTTATGTGTCGGGATCGACAATTCAGAAGTGTACAATGAATCACTGTGCAAATACATGCATGGTTCTTGTTGGTTCACTGTATAGAGGTCATTATGCTGTCGAAGGCAGCAACAAATTTGAGGTTAGAACAGAGGGACAGGGGGACAGGGGGTGGGATCCAATGAACCTGTTGTAACACAATACTTTATTGGATCAGGATTAATGTAAAGAGTTTGCTACAAAATGCATCAACTCAAAGCTGCAAATGTTTAGAATTTCAGATAACATCACTCCTTGTAGAAATGCACGGTAATGAGCAATGCAAGGAAGTGCCAGTTTTGTGGGGATAAAATATGTCGTCCAACAGTTACCTTGCTCAATGCATGAATCCACCGCTTGCCTTAAACAATTGCATGAAGATGAAGTGCCTACGAAAAGAACACTGAAAGATTCCTTCTTATTGCGTTTGTCTTTTAAAGATGATGGGCACGCCAAGATTGCTTCTTCTAGAATATAGGCTGTGACCCCTCGCTTTCAAAGAGAGAGGGACAATTGGTTAAGCAGCAACAATGGCATGATGCTAGCCTCACATCACATCACGTCTCATGCGGAGGACAACATGATTTCTTTCTCAACAAGATTTTAGTTGGTGAAAACACTTTTCTATACCTTTTGCAAATTTTCCACTCTACACTGCGAAAACGGGGAGTCCGGGAGCTACACACCACTTCTGATTTGAAGGTGAAGGCGTGTGGATTTTTCCTGAAAATAGTCAAATTCTGGCAGCATCTTTGTATAAGATTCTTAGTATGGTCAAATTTGCAAGCGTATGGTGGTGCATTAAAAAAGGAGCAAACAGGGGCCGGGCCGTAGCAGTACAGACTCCGATCAACCTCACATGCCGGACAATGTCACCTAATGTTCAAGAAACATGTTTGACCAAGCAAGTTGGATTAGACAAGTATATACTAGTATATAGGAGCTTTGAATTTGTGATCTTTTGGATCTTATCCCAAAAGATACCTATGAAAGCTGACAACCATGCATTTTCTGGTAACCTTCAGAAACAAAAATGAATTTTTTGCAAGATTCTTTTGAAACAAACACAGCTATTCACATGTTTGGTTATCAAAACCCTGGGGTTGTGAAGCCTATTCAGATGTTTTCTGTGATTTTGCTGTCCCTATAAATGTGTCCATCACATCATGTGTGGTGGTTTATAATTGCTGGCAAAGTACAAAATTGACCAAAATGAATGAAAATTTGTTGGGATATCAATGGCACAAATGACCGAATGCATGTACAGATGTGATCGATGCTTCTGTTTTCACAATTTACTGCTCCAAAATTTGCGAAGCGGAAAGGGGGGAAAAAAAAAGAAGAAAAAAAAAGATCAAGCCGCCGCCGGCGGGCGGCCCTGGTAGAGCCTCTACACGGCGACCCTCTGCAGCACCCTTGAGGGGACGGCGAAGCGCGCGGAGAAGGATCGCGAGAGGTTCTCGGGCTCCACCCACGCGGCGCCGTCGTCGAAGTTCTGCGCGTAGCTGTACGCGTCGTAGGCCTCCCGGTGCGGCGGCGCCGCCGCCGGCACGCAGCCGGTGGTGCAGAGCAAGATCCGCTTCTTCTCCCGCATGATGCGGCGCCACAGCCCCCTCAGCCTCGCGCGCGTGGACGACGGACGCGGGGCCCCGGCGTGGCTGTAGTGCCCGTTGGCCTTGTCGTACGCGGCGGCGGAGGAGGAGGAAGACGAGTTGTAGATGTCGTCGTCGTAGTAGCAGTAGTCGTCGCCGTCCAGGTCGAAGCCGGCGCGGACGAACCCGCGGCGGGAGATGGAGGGCGCGCAGGAGCACGAGGCCTGGCGCTGGAACCGCGGGCTGTAGCCGCCGTCCATGGTGGGTGGGTGGGTGGGTGTGGGGGGAGGAGAGATTGCTGCGGCGGAGCTGGGAATGGAGGCGGGAGTGGACGCGCCGCGGCTCGCCGTGCGTTTATATGGGAGGGGAAGACTGACTGATGTGGACGGTGGGTGGTTTTCCGGATCAAAATGTAAAATTCTTTTAGGGCTCTTTAATTAATTAATCGTTGACTAAATTCTCTTCATCGGGCTAATCCATTTGGCTTGCGATGCAATTCACTCACAAATCTGCTAATTTTCTATGGAATTTATTGGGTACATTACTTTGGATTCTCATGTGTTGGCCAAAGTATTGTAAATACAGCTAGCAAATTTTATTTTGTGTATAAGTAAACGATTTTTTTTATGTGAATAGTGGATCAATGCCCTAGATATGTACTCCCTACAGTTGGCTAATCAATGTCTTCTCTGTATGAAATCTTCTTTATGCTTAATCTCTAAGATACAGCTGGCAAGCTACAAGCATTTTGTATCTATAATTTAAATTGTATCTTTAGGCAAAAGATTTGAAGGTATGTTTTGCATGGATATAATCCAATATATAAAAAATGGATCCAATTGTTTTTCTTAGAGGTAGACGAGCCTAGAGTGGAGTGCAATTGGCGGTCTACGGTTGCTACATGCGCACAAATTCAAACTATCTTGCGTGCTTTATTCTTCAAAGACCACTTTCCTACTCTACATGCTTTTTGGACGTCACTTTTTAGAAAAATCAAAAGCCCAAATAAGAAAATTCTTTCACAAGGAAATGCATCTGTTCTGTTCGAGCAGAATGTGCCTCCATATTTTATTTTATTTTTAGCGGAATGACTCACATGGGAAAACATAATCCAGGGTAAATTTCTCGTGCATCTTCAATTTGTGAAGTTAGTAAGAAACCAAAGGACTTCAATTGCGAGGTGAAGACTAAGCTTATTAAGAGTTAAAGTTTATCTTGATGATCTGCTCAAGTTATATTATTATAATTTTTAATACTGCATTCAATATAAATTTTGTTGTGCAGACGATAGAAACTCCAAATAAAAATATAGAACGAACACATCTATAATATGTGATGATTGTAAAAACGTCCTTAGACACTAGACATAGGTGTGACATTTGTTAGTCTGTACTGTGTAGGCAAGAAATTAACTCCATGTTTCTTACCTAACATGTTACTCTTCTGTTAGTAGGCTAAACTTTTAAGAAAAGGACAAAGCGCATTTTGGCGCATGCTCAGTCTACATTGGCGGTCTGTCTTGACGCTAATTGACCATCATTACCGATTGAGTACTGGATTACTTTGGAATCAAGAGACTGATCATTTCATGATTGCCAGCTACCTCCAAATCCAATTCTGCCGAATGTACTTTTGCTCATAGAAATCCTCATCCTTGAACACACATGCTTGTTTTATGTGGTGGCCGTTCTCCTATGTATCTTTAGTCATTGTATTTGCCAGTCCATTATACTATTCCATGCTAATCCGGCCTTCTCTTGCCAAGTGGTGTAGCAGCATTAAGGCTTAAAGCCTTCAGTTAGGCCTACCGTTTGGCAGGTCCAGCTGAGCCAATCACGGAGTTCATTGGAGATCAAATTTAATCTAGACCCTGTTGTACATAGTTTATTGCCACTCCTGTTTCACCAGACAGAAAATAGGGTGTCATTGCAGGTGCATCAGCTCCATCATTTGGTACTTTCATATGGAAACAGACCAATAGGACTCATTCGTATAATGTATATGTACTAACACGTCTACTGACGTCCGTCTGGGTTTATGAATGGCAGTTAGGGGTTCCTGTCACTATAATTCTCAATCACTTTCTAAATTCCAGGGAAGTTGTTTGGTTTGGTGGATCAAATACAATGTTAATTGTTGATTAAAAACGCAATAAAAACACATATTTTTTTATCAAGGTTGTTTGAGTCAATTAGGGATGGCAGCGGCGATGGATGTGCATGATCCAGAAAAGAAAAGAGCTGCGATTGCTGTTCAGGCTCATCATAAGAATCAGAGCGCCGAATTTGACTAGTGGTAGAAGCATGTGTCCCTGCGTCGCATGCAGATCTCCAGGCAAGTTGCAACGAGCCCCTCTCTGAAACTGATTGTGTGCGTATTCAATAAGGGAGAGGATCTGAAATGTGATGGTCAAACGAAGCAGGTCAGATTCGGGCAACTTGCAAGTCGCAACCAAAACCTTTTCAAACTTGTTTGACTCGAGATCGCTGGCTGGAGCCTAGTCATGCCTTTGCTTTCGCAATTGAGGGAGGCAAGAGAAAAGGTGGGCGAGTTCATGGCGGATGGCTGTTCAGACCTCTCTGTCCCAAGAGCTGTTCAGTCAGGTGAGACATCTAGGGTGAACGGCTCAACTGGTAGCCATAAACTTCCATTATCATTCAGTTAGAATTACTAGTTCACAAGCACCCAAAAAAAGCTGCGAGTTCGAAACATTATCTTGCTTGAAATATCTGATTTTATGCATGGCCGCATGAGTTATCGTGAACTTTCAGTGTCCTTTCAATGGCTCTCCCCCGTAGAAAATAACTCCCAACGATATTCAATCATACAGGTATGTAAGAATTAATGTGATGTCGACGGCACGGAAATGTCAACTATGGGCAGCGACCTTCGCACAAACTGAAGAGAACACGGGAGTTACCATGTAGTATCAAACAGGCCATGCCCTCAGGCTGGCAGACCAACTGACCAAGGTGATGTGAAATGGTAAGCTCAAGTGCTCAGCTTTGAGAGTGCTACAAGTATGTTCTTTGACTGAAAAGGGAGTAACAAACTTATGCGACCTGCAGTAATTCACATTTCAGTGAAACGGCCAGATTACCACTTGCAAGCACTAGTTCCTCAGCCCATCAATGTTACAATTTACAAAGAACATGTGTACTTGGCAGACAGCACGAATGCAAAATGCAATGAGAAGGATAAGAACCAAGTCAAACAGATTATTGAAAATTTCAGAATATATACTTCCTCCAAGTAGCAAAGTATAAACAAGTAAAATGTTTACACGACTAGGATGGGTGTAATTTATCTACAGAGGTGGCTTCAGCAAGAGCAAAATAGTTAGTTCTCTCATACAAACAGAAACCTAGTGAACATATACCTTAACTTTGGCCATACTGTATTAACCCTACGTCCTCATGGATGCCTGAGATTTAGGAAACAGAGAAGTTGTGGAATGCATCCAGGCTATTTGCGAGTAAACCGCTGAGCCCTAAACTGTCAGTTCCACTCAAGAATCCAGATAGAGATGATCCATGCCCTAGGACGCCAGTGGACTCATGCTGAAAGTAATCAAGTCCCAATATATCAAATCAAAGAAGTTTTAGCATCTCAAATATAACAATGGTTGCTAGGGGTATTAATGGGTACCATTGAGATTTCTGGCTTTGCATTAAGATCACTGTTCGATGGTGATGGTTCAGTCCTTGCTTCCTTTCCCTCACCGTTAGTAGAGCATTGCTGCAGAAACAAAAGCCCATAAGCAACACATAAAGCTTTTTACAAAGACAAGGCTATGAAAACAAGTGTACCTGATCATCTGTGCCAGTTTCTGGAATTGAACCCAAGACAGAAGAGGTCATAGCAGCACCATTGTTGTCAGGAACTGAACTTGTTGCCCTTCTCAAACCATGATTCTGGAAGGCAAATGCATGACAGGTTTCTTCAGCTTCCCAAAGGGATGGGTTTGACACCCTTGGCTGGCTAGTTACTTGCTGACGAGCAATCAGAGAAGCGATAGCAGCATCAAATGAATCACACGTAGCAGGGATCTGCTGGAGACTCAAGTTATTTTGTGAGGGCAATTGCTTGCTGTCTTGAGAAGGTGCAGCTTCAGATAATAGCGCACCAAAGCTTATATTGGATATGGAGTCAAGCCATGAAAGTGGCGTCACTTTGCTTTGATTATCCTATTTTCAAATCATGTACATAATATCAGGATTCAAGTAAAGATACTACTAATATTGCAACAAACACATAACATCTAATACTCACCACCTGTTGTACTGCATTTGTGTTATCCAAAATGGATGGTACCACAAAGTTACTGGGAAATTCACCCGAGCCAGCCATAAGTTTCTGTTCACTGAAAACATCACCCCCAGGCTTGGTGCCAATAATCTTGTCTGCAGACTGAACTGATGCCAAAGATGGCCCACTGCTTTCCTTCAAATTGGGCCCAAACCAACCATACCTTTCATAATAAATATAAATAAAAAGTCAAATTTTAGAGTTAATGTGCATAGACAGAAATTGAAAAAAAAAACATGGTAAACAAATTGAACCTTAAACGAAATGTTGAAGGGCTGCCAACTGCAATATGCACATCAGCAGCCGTGCAAGAATCCTGAATAGTCCATTTTGCACTGCTAGCTATGGTATCCAATCTAGCATCATTAGGGAAGAGCATGAGCTCTCCTTTTGTACACTGAGAACTACCCCACTTTGTGTTCAGATGCTGAACAACTGAGGATATCTTCTTTCGAGGAGCCAAAATCAATTCCAGATAAGGGTTGTGTTTTTCCTGCCAAATAAAATAAAGCATAAGCCATGCAAACACAAGAGCGGAAACCTTTGAATAAGAAGACTGTATATGTTGCTTATATGAAGCTCTTGCAGAACTTGACAAACTCACATGCTGCATGATCTTTTGAATGGTCTCATCTATTGGGAAAAGTTGAAGCTTGATCTTTCCAGAGTGATTAGGTGGGCGAGCAGAAATCTTGATGGAATAATCGGACAGTGATTCCACAAGACCACCAGTCTTTGATGCTATCTTGCTTTCAGTGTATGATTCAGGTGAGAAACCAGCTCCCTTTCTACGTTTTGCAGCAATGTTGCCTGAAAATAATGCCCTTCGTGAGCTTAAAAACTCAAATATGCTTCTGACATATTGTCAGGAGCTTAGTTTCGTACTTCCATTTTGGTCTATGTTCAATTGGAACTTCATTATACAGTATAACTAGATATGCTAGAGAGTAAGGAAATGATAATGCCAATACATCACCTGATGATTTGTTGATATGTGCACCAGCTTTCAGGCTTGGCAGCTTATTGCCACTAGATTTGGTAGTTGCTCCTGTGTCAGGTGCATCACATCGCTGCTTATGAGCTTTCATTGTTTTCCAATACACAGCCACAGCTACCCAATTCAATCTTCCTCTAAAAAGACAAAATTAAACACTTCTCCTGCAGACAGCAAGTTGAACAATCATTTAGCTCAATCAAGTTCCTTTTTGTTCATCTAAGGTCACTTCATAATCAGAAGAGGAGCCCTTTCACTAAGAGGCCAAAATAGTCTGGCCATCCCAAATAAGAAAACAGATAATCAATGGAGCACTGGCCAAACTAAAACCCAATCAACAGAAAGTGATTTCTATCCGAATTTATGAAAGATTCAAGTTGTCAGCTTAATGCAATCAAAAAATTGAAGTAGGCAGAACGAAAATGCAGATTCGCTACAGTACTAAGATTCTATATCACTGTTCAACACAGTTCTGAGTTTTCTTGCACAAAACTAAACAGTTCATCAGAAATTACGAATTGCAACAATCTACAAGAGACTATGTCATCTGTCGAATACATTATACAAGAAGTTGTTTCATTTCTGGGTCAAGACAAAACAGTCGAAGGTTAAAGGAACAAACGCGGAACCTGGTCCCTCCCCCAATTCAAAGCCCCAGACTCCAAATTCACCAGTCAAAACCTAAACCTAATCGCCCTGATCCCCAAATTCTGCTCTACATCCAGCAATTCTGCCGAACCCTGAAATTTACACTAACCAAGCAGATCCCTGTCCGCACGAACCCGGCACCAGCACAATCGCAACAATTCGAGGGGGCATACCTGAGATCGAAACCCTAGATCTCACCGCCCTGAGCCCAAAACGGCGAAACCCTAGCCCCGCCCGACGAGGCCCCGGCGGAGAGGCGCGCTCCGGAGAGGAAGACACGGAAACCAAAAGAGGTGCGCAGGGCGGAACCGGAGATGATCCCCGCGGACGTCGCCTCACCGCCGGTGGCCGGGCTCCGGAGCTCCAGCGAGGCAGCGGCGGCGCGGGGCGCGCGGAAGGAATGGGAGAGGAGGAGGCGGAGGCGCGCGAGAGCGGAGACGGCGCAAAATTTCAGGGGAAATTTTGAACACTGATGGCCTCGCAGCCTTTTCTCTCGTTGTATGTATGTATCCGGATAAGTAGAAGTGTCTTTGTACGCGTAGACACGTGCTGGGCCGGGACTCTCTACGGAGTCGTTGTGTGGGCCCATTGGATAAGTGCTCTACTGGGCCGTACCTTGGGAGCCCAAAGAGTGTGTACTTTCCAGTCCAAGCAGCCCACTTCAGCCTAGGACTCGTGGAAATCGTGCCCACGTGGCCGCCCTCCCCGCCGGCGCGGCGCACCAACACCCGGTCCACGGATGTGGCGTGGATCAGCGCCACTTGCGATTGCGACACCATCGCCATTCGCCAGCCCCCCGCACGCGAGCGATTGCTCCCCCGCCTCCTCGCCGTCGCCGACGCCTTCTCTCTCCGGCTCAAGGGGGGAGGGACGTAGATGGCAGCGAACGCGGCGAAGAAGCAGAGGCCGGAGGAAGAGGTGGAGGAGGAGATGCACCTGGCGTTCCGGGGCGCCGCGAACGCGCTGTCCCAGGTGTACACGCATGCCGTCGCGCACCAGAAGGCGTCCTTCCTCGCAGGAGAGCGCCGGGCCATGGTGCGTTCCCCTGACTGACTGCTCGTTCCCCGGATAATCCCCCCCTCCGATCGGTGGTCTGCGTCGCGCGAAAGCTGCGATCTTGGCGCGAGTTCTTCGGCCGGGTTGGGATCAGATTACGAGGAGGCTCTAGAGGGAGATGCGATCTTTGTTCGGGTTCTTTAGACTGTGACGCGGAATTTATTGAATTTTAGCGGAGAATTCAGTATGGGTAGTGAAATGTGGGTGAAACGCGCAGGCTGGTTGTCAGGTTTACATGCTGCACAGTTGGTTTATAACATGATGCTCTGTTAGTCACTTTGGTATGGAAAGAAGATGAGTTTATACAGAAAACAAAATGGAGAGTGTTGATTTCGTGCTATGAGTAGGTTCTCTCACCAATTGTTTCGGGGATCTCTGCACAATAAAGAGTCAGTTTGGTTGCCACAGTTAGTAGGTATCAATCATTTGGATGGTGTGGGCATTGTTGGGAAAATGTCATTGATTGGTGATACATGTTTGCTCTTTGGGTTTTGAAATTGGTCTGGAGTCAGAACTCAGGGTAATCAAGACATGATTGTGGGGCTGCTTGCCTTGGAAGAAAAACAAAAAGGCTTGCAATGTTTATGAATGCCTGTCTTATCACAAAGTCATGTAGATTGTCGCAAGCTTCCCATTTGTATTCTTAAATATAACCACTGCTACCATTCACTAACCAGTTCTCTTGATGGAGCTTTGACAGGACAACATCTATCAATGGTTGGCCAGTCAGCCTGAAGAAGCTTCTGAGGTGCCTGTTGCTGCTGTGCTCGCATACCTGCAGGTCTGCCAATTTTCCTAACACTTTGTCTCAGTTTTTCACTTTATGTTTATGCTCTCATGCTAAGAACATAACTGTTGAACTTAGTAGTAGAGCTGTAAAATGTGCATCCCTAGAACATTTCTTACGAAGAATATAATCTGTGACTCTAGTTAGCCTGAAGAAATAATCTTACAATAAATGTGACTGTTCACAGACGTGATTCTAGCACATCTTCTACGATGGGGCTTACTGTCAGTAGCACTAGCACTTGTTGACTCTAGTAAGCCTGAAGTGAATAATCTTCCTGAAGAGAATAATCTTACTCTCAGTAGCCTTGTTAAGGTCCACTGCTACTGAGAGTTCTATGAAACTGATGCAAATAATGTTGCAACTTCGGCAATTGAGTTTTAAAGCCTTGCTTGTTGGCATAGAAACCGTCTCTGCCTTGAGACCTCATTTACAGATAGAATTGTTCCCTTTAGCGTATTGTTGCTGCCGCTTCGATAGAATTCATACGCCTCCAAGTCCTTGATGCTTTCTCTTCTTTACGCAGAATGAGATTGAGCACCGCACAGAGGAACCCATAGCATCTCCACAAAATCCAGGCCCACAGCCAGCATATAACTTTCCTGCTGCAAATGTTCACTGCAATCCCTTCTCATTTGGAAATATAGCTGCTGCACTTGAGTCTCATACGGATGAAACTGTCCAGACAAGAAATGCTGGCATCTCAAATGCTCTTCCCTTCCTTTTGCAGCAAAATTCCCACTCAAATCGTCCAAGTCAATCTTCAGGGTATTGTCCCATGAACTCGTTGCCCAACGGAAATGGGCCATGGGCCATGGAACAACCATTCGTCTTAAAATCAGGATTTCATGCATTAGAGTTCAAGTAACACCACTGTGGACATGCATTGATGGTCACTGAAGGTGAGAATCACAATGAAGATTTGATAGTTGTTTATATAAGTCCGTTCAAGTCTTCAAGATCTGTCTTCATTGGCTTGAGCCTTCAAGATCTTATATTCATTGCCTTGAGGGAGCCATTGGTTCATGACGGTGTGTGTGTCATCGGTCTTGGTTGCTACCAGTGATGTGTCTTGGTGCAAAGCTCCTGAAAAAATAGAATTACAACATTGTAGGCATTATCGACCCTTTCTGACAGAATGTACATGACACAGATCCTCTCTTGAGGATAATTATGTTGATTGCCAAATTGGAAGCAGCATACTGGTTCATTACTGCAGCCTTCGGTGTAAGACTTCTCTGTGTACTAAAGTGCAAAGGTCTATAAAAAGAGGAAGAGGGGCAAAGTCATGTTCTGGTTATGGCTAGTTTGGGTGGTGGTTTGTTGTTCTGCATTTACTTTGCTACATTTCTGTAAACTAAACTGCGTTTGTGCAGTAGCATTGTTTTATCATTTGTTTTCTACTTCAGTAATTTGACCCGGAAGTGTTGTACCGTTGTTCTCCCCAAGTATTGTAAATTTTACAGAAGAGACATTGAAGTGTAGAAATGCATACATATTTGAACGAGGAGCATTCTTGAGATCACGTGAACATTGTGTACTCACAAGGACTCGAGGTTCTTGAGTTCGTGCATGAACATTTCAGAGTACATTGTCAAGTCAGCCATTTTAGAATTCTCTGACAAGTTACGAGTAGCATAGCAACTCCGATTAGTCTGGGCCGTTTCACGATACACAAGAATACAAGATGACAATTGTGATTATAACAACAGCAAGGTCTTCCATGTAACAAGGAACGTATGAACATCACAATCTGTTGCACCGATTTTGCGTGAATTTAGCTGATGATCCAGTTCTGCAATCTAAACACAGTATTAGGCTTTTTGTTCGAACAGCCAGAACCAGTGCTGCAGTCACATGCTAACTACTGTCGCTGCATCAAAACGAGGGAGAAAATAACCGCCGATGAACCTGCTTACTAATGTGCAGATTCAACAGGAACTGATTTGGTATATATCTGTAGGCGTGTTCTTATCATGTTTATATCAGTAAAACAAGGTGAAACGATATATTCCGCTGAAACAAAGTTACAGGCTTACATGCATACAAGTTACATACAACACAAGCAGTTACATATGCTTGAAAAATCTAACTTTAGATTGAAATCAAATCGCCAGGGGGGCGAGGCTCCGTATATGCTTTGGAGATACCACCTAATATCAGTTTAAATTGCACCATTTGACATAAGCCAGTAAGCCATCCCTGATCGGAGATATTGGCATCCTACTCGCTGACCCTGCAGCTGTAAGTGACTGACGATGTCAGTTCTGGGAATGGCCTTATCAACAAGGAAGGGGGCAGCCGAGCTCCTTCGCCGCTGCACTGAGGAAGGCAAGCGTCAACCCAGTGGCGCGGCGGCTGTGAGCTTCCCACTCTATGCACCTTTCGACGTCCGCCTGCCAGTTGATGGATGCCGCCAGGCACCGGGAGGACGAGTTCTGCATAGCATTCCGTTGTTCTCCTTGGATGATCTTGCTGGAGTTTATACGCCCGTTGTTCAAGATGTCACGGAGGACAGACATGCTGAGTGCGCGCACATGTGCACTTGGGTGAGAAAGGCAGCGGATCGTGGGTGATAGACGGCACTGCAAGTCATATTCAGTTAGCATGCTGTTCTGTGAAGGACGCGTGAGTCAAGAATGTTATTCTAATGATCAATAACGAGATCAGAGCAGAGGGCTTGCCTTCAGCAGATTAGAGAGGCCATCAGCAACAGATAAACCTGAATCTCCCCATTCAATAATGAGATGGGCTGCTCGAGCGGTTACTTCCAGAAGCTGCATGTGTTCATCAGCAGGCATATGAAAATTGAAAAATGTTAGTTGTTTAATGACAGCAGAACAGAACAGGCGATTTTATTAATTGCATTCTCCACTGAAGGGATTTGATGACTGAGAGAGATCACCTCAAGTTGTGGCAAAGTACAAGCTTCACCATCAACAAGCATTCCATCGGTAGCACGTAGCAGGAGGTCTGAGGCGCTAGCAAGAATCACCAATGCTTCTGGACTGTCATGGTTCCTCATAAGCTCAGCTATAAGCTTTACTATTCGCTGGTTGACTCTCCACATCTTCTGACCTTGCTCATCATCTCTAGCAATCCAAGGCTGCAAGTCCTTATCGGCCTGCAAAACAAAATATGCATCAAGAAAAATGACAAGAGGGGTACGGTACATCTTCATGTAAAAGGTGTTTAGTTCAAGGAGAACTTCTCCAAATATCCACTATTCATTGGATATTCACTATTCCTCCATCTCACAGAACACGCTTCCCAAAACAGTTGCTACGGTATTTTTCCCCACTTCTCCACAAACTAAACTTACCCGTAGGCACCATGATTAAAAAAAATGACTGTTTCGAAATAAATCAATAAATAAACCAGACATATCTTGAACCAAATTTAGTTTTGATCAAACATGTCAAACTAGTGTCTAAAACATGTCAAAAACAGTAATATCTTGACCTGGAGAACGATAGCAGCTGAAGCCTTAGTTGGTGAGGCTGAAACGACATCACAAAGAGCATCTACAACCTACATCGGAAACAAGGATTGTCATTCATCCATAGTCCATAGGGCTAAAAATAATATTGATGACTCCGTACTGCCATTTAGCAACATTTATAAGCACATATAGATACCTTTCTCCATCCTTGGTGAGCTGATGTACTTTCTGCAGACATCTGCATTTCAGGAGAAGCTATGAGCTTCTGCCAGAGCAATGAGACAACAGAGAAGCACAGTTCTTGTTTCTCTGACAATACAGATCTTAGGAGAGTTTGAGAACCTCGGTGACCTCCATTCCGATCCATGGTAAGGAAGTTTGCTAAATCAGATGCTTCCACCTGTAAGCTTGCAATGACTTTTCCTGATGTACTCGCAACATCGCCATTTAGCAGAACCTCCTCTGCACATTTCAAGAGTGGTCTTGAGAAACCATTTTTCTTATGTGAGATTGAACCATTCTTGTTTTCCAACTTGCCACTATCCGATAAGATAGTATTGTTTTCATCAGAGTGCTGTTGATTAACCCTCTTTACTGGTGTAAGGGTCAGGTGTGCTTCAAGAGGCTCAGCTTTGTTCACAATTGAGGACACTGTTTTACCATGCAAGTCAATCAAATGGTAAAGGGATGAGGCCCTGGTTGAAATCTCAGTATCCCACTTGCATCGCATGAGTGAAGATAGTGCATTTAGGCATGGCCTGGATCTACGAAATAACTCAGAAACATGAGCAGCAACCATAGCTGCTGCAACTATTTCATTTGAGCTATAGCTCCATGAGGTGCCAACAGATGATGGCTTCAGGGAGAAAAGAGCTTCCAGGATGCGAAGTATTCTGCGAGTATGAAGAATTGCTGAGCTGATGCTTTTGTGTAGCTCGTTATTAATCCCGTTGGTTTTTCCAGGTATGATAATCTTCACGGAATCCTTTAAATTTGAATGTGAACCATTCTTCGAAATGAAAGGGAACAGTTGAAGCTCACAAGACAATGCACAAACTGCAGCTAAAACATATGAATCAAATGTAGCAACAGGTCCTTGTCTCTTCTTACATTTGTTTCTTCCATTTGTTAACCTTGAATCATCAATGACTTCCTCAGAAGAATGGTTATCACTACCAGTTGGTCTTTTGCTGCCCCCTGGCAAAGCTTGATGGCTGACACAAACAGTTAACACCACAAATAGTAATCGGGAGGCAAGATCCATTGAGGCACAGGATTCAACAAAAAGTGAATGTATCATTGTGCGGAGTTCAGCAACAGCAAGATTCTTGGATTGACTTCTTGGTTTTCTGGATTGTTCCAAGGTTTCGGAAGGAAAAGTTCTCCTGAGTATAGCTTCAACTGTTGCCACAAATATCCTCATCAGGCATGCTTCAGATGGACTGCCACGAGGTAGATACTCGAATACTTTTAATAATGGCAAGTACAGGCTCCATGACAGCGTAGGTGGTTGAAGCGGGGCAGCTACAACAATTTCAGGTAAATCAACTGCTGATGAACTTAGAGGTAGCAAACCATAGGCGGCCTCCCAGATGGTACATATTCTCCACTCGACATCAGGACCATGAGCACACAGCAAGGAAGCAATGCCTTGTGCCGTGGCATCAATAGTGGCTTCAGATGCAGGAACTTCCAACTAAGGGTAGTTGAAGGCCCAGGCAGGAAATCAGCGATGCAAAAACCAAAAACAAATGGGGCAGCAACAAGTCAGGGAAGCTAATTTCCAGGTTTCGGTTGTGATAACGTCAATATAACTGAACATTATAAAGGGCATATCAAAGAATATTTGTCAAAGCCTCAAAGGACATCGTAGATAACAAAAAAAAATATTTTTTTGGGGGGGGGGGGGGATAGGTGGAACATATCATACCAGCACGTGTACATGTTATAATTTTCTATTTGAGGTACACAAACTTACAATAATAGATAGGCGTTTTTGTCAGTTAACAATGTTTTGGCTGATTAAGAAGCCTAAGCAACCAAAAATTTTAGTCTCCTCTGTCTTGAAATCAGTTTGATGAAAATAAACTAGCTCAAAAATTCTGGCTAGACAAAAAGGTTAACTGTGCTTTCATAGTATCATCGTACTTTTGAGAAAGCTAATTAAAGGAAAATAAGTTCATAGATGTGGAATACGTGGGTGCAGAATTTATTGCATACCTGTCTCTTATAAGATGATACATAGCCACCCAATGGTTCATGATGTACTTCAACTCCTTCAGCATGTCTCAGTGGTGGAAAAAGCAGCGTTGGTTGAGAAAGTATACGGAAAAGCAAAGCAGCAGCGGTATCAGCAGCAATACCGGCTCTCATTGACATTGCAGTTCCAATTGCTCGCAAGAAATGCAGATGCATCCAATTCTTTGGGAGCTAAGAAAAACAAATTGCAGAAGTTAACGTCTTGACGAAGATTTAAACCAAAGGATGATGGTTGGACAACTTTCTATCGCGAGGAAACTTGATAATTTTGCACTTGAAAGATAACTTATTAAATATGCCGTACCCGCATGCCACTAGCATAATCTTCTGCTGCTCTAAGTAGTTCAACTAGTTGTACTGCTGCATCCAGTGCATCTGGAGCCCATGATGGAGGTGCTTCGAGAAGACCAAAAAGCAGCCTCTGCGTAGCACTTGGAGTAGCAATTGCATAGTATCTGACAGTAAAATAACCGATCAATAAATTATCTTGGAAGTGGATTAAGCATAATAGTGGATTGGAGCTTGCCTATGGAACAAGCGAGCATATGGCTCGAGAGGGGGCAGGCCAGCCACTAAATGCTCATCCAGTGGTGTTGTCGGTGGAGGTAGCAGAAGCGCAGGAACAGCTGCCGCAGTTAAATTTGCTGTCTCATAACGAGCTACCTCCTCGTCACAGACACTTAATATAACTCCAGCTCCATTGGCAACAGCCCATCTGGGGGTGGATGGCATAAGTTGTGGGTGCTTCCCAGATCCTCGGCTGCAAGCTAAATCATCCAGACATGTGTTATTCTAGCTTTTTTTTTGCATAAATAGCAAACATTAGCATCAAGTGTAAGAAAAAGATGTGCTCCACCTCCACATTCTAGAGTAGGGAACATATGCCCACATGATTTGTTAGTGAATAATAAATCAGAACATATATTATCTCTTAAAAATCCAAACATATAGTAAAGGATCAGGATTATGGTTAAGGGATGAATATTGTACAAGCATTTCTCAAATACAAAAGAAAGAGAAGAAAAAGGGGTACATCTTCCGTTATATCTATCAATATTGATCTGTCTATAGGTTATCCTTCTGGGATTTCAGAATACAAAAGTCGTGCTGCGGAATTTCATAATCCAAATTTCCAGTTAGATCACAATGTTTTCGCTCAAACAATATCGAGTTAGATATGCTATATCTACATAGAGAAAAAATGACAAGTTTATTTGTTTTCATAAATCCCAAAATCCACAATTTCAAGATAGGATACTTGGTTGTTGATTTTACTAACCAGTAGTTGGAGGCTTCAATTCTCCACCAGCAGCATATTTTCCCATTACACCACCACACCTGATATTGAAAGCAAACACAAGAATTATTATCCTCAGTTACAAAGTAGGCATGCAAACAATTAATTTTTCAGCAGAAAATATACACAGCAGAGAACTAAATCTCCCATGTATCTGTATAAATCACGGTAATCATTTTTTTTTAAGTATGTGTCGCACTTAATTCTGGTATGTTCGTTTCCTTGATTGCACAGTGCATATATACTTCTAATAAGTATAACCACATAATCAGGATTACGTTTGATAAGAAAATTCAGCAAACAGAAGATGTCAAATTTAAATATTATCACTCACCATCTAAAGTAGTCACTTCTAATGCCCAAAGGTGCAGCTAGCAATATGTCAGTGATCCATGGAGTTAGTGGCCTCAATGGCTTCCTGTCAGATTCATTTCCTGGAGAATCATCGGATTTCTTATCTTTGAAGCCACTGGATGTTGCCTGATCAGATGTGCTGCTGCATTCAGCTTCATTATGTTGGCTCTCAACTTTGAATATTGGCCTATTGTAGTGGGTTAAGACTCTAAGGATTTCTCCACATGCCAAGGCCCACTGCTCTGAATACTCTTTCTGCAGTTGAAAAAAAAAAGGTCATGAGACAATACAAACGTGATAGTGAAATGCAACTGAATCTATCAGGATGGTAAGCGTCTTACATCAGAAGTATGGCTAAACAAAGAGATGAAGGAGCTGAATGGGGAACCATGTCTATCATAGCACAGCGTCCCATCTATGATACGTGAAAGAATTGGATGTACAACTGCATGACCATGTTCGGGATGATGAAGAACAAAAGTTGCTGTACAAGATAAGAAAAAATAATATGTCAGACACTTTCTTGAATCTCCTGTTCAGTGACAATTATTTATCAGAAGTCTTGTATTACCCAATACTTCGTCTACCAAGCGTTTTTCTTTCGATGGGTAGAAACTTTGAATGAGCTGCACAAAAGCCCCCCAAAAAAAGATACACAAGTTAAGCAAATCTGGCATATAATTGCAACAGCAAATACTAAGTTACTGTACAAGATGCGATACCTGTGCTATATCTTCAGGGAATTGTTCGCTGTCAGCTGTAAACTGGCCAAAGAACTCAACATAGGCCAAAATTTGTGCCTTTAAAAAAAGAACATGATCAAATATATTTGCAGTCTACATTAGGTATCATGAAAAACTATATCATAGATGACAAAATTCAACTGCAAAAAAGGTACCTTCTTCTGTTCCACATCCTGGGGTGGAGGGCAGAACAGTGATGTGAACTGGAGCCCATCAATCCACTTCTCATTTGAAGCTGACATACCTGGCAGCTCAAGGGCCTGCCAACAAACTCGAAAGGATCTCAAAGGGAATGAAAGAAACTACAGAAACTGCTCCAGTAGCAATAAGAGCACCTGTAATCAACACCATGTTGAAGTTGCCAGTCAGTTCATCCATCTATGCCACCACGGTCGTACTCTTAGTAATGCTACTTGCCTCGAAACCAAGAAATTTTCAGTAAGACGCAAGTTCTCCTAAGAGTATTGTTAGCTCCTTCAATCAACCCCCATAGAGGGGGGTCTGCATCCCCCAACGTGAAGAAGTATCACATCAACCAATCCCAAACATAGTTGATTCAAAATCTCTGCATTAGGAAAAAAAAATAAGCAAAAGAATAAGTACAAATGAAAACATGAGCAAACAAATTTTTTACCACGGTGTGATATACTTTTGATTGTTTTTTAAGGTAATATGCGATAACCTATGTAACTGGAAATGTTGATAAAAATCAGATACAGCTCACTAACCATATACATGAAAGAAGTAGGTAAGTTACGCGCATCTTTATCTGTTCATGAAACCAACTTGTATTTTTTGGTGCCCATAAAGTGCAAAATCCCATGAGTGGGAAGTGGCAACTAAATTTGACTAGTAGCGATACTGATAGCTTTTTTCTTCATTCTTGGAATCTTACATCTAATAAAGTAATAGTTGATAAGATATTTAGATCTATCCAATCCAAATATAGACTTTAAAATATTGCATTTCAAAATTTCAATTAAGTGGGGCCGCAGCAAACCCCTAGCATATCATGTTATCAACCTCTCATCCGCCATATCATTGGAGTAACTGTGGATGAGATCGATTATTATATAAACATGTCACAAAGTTTCAAAAAGATGACTCCACAGAAATATCTATTTGATACTTTATTTTGATATTTCTAATTCTAAAATTCGTAGCGGCTGCGATTCCAAAAGGACAATCGCAGTTTTCACTTAATACGAAATGCTAGATCAATTAGATAGTATTCATTCGGTTAAAAAAAAAATAGATAGTATTCAGTAAACCATTTTCGTACCGCAATTATGATCCGTTCTGGCACTTCAGCATATCCAAAATGGACACACAATCTACAATTCTAGATCACATAAATGACGACTAATTAGGTAAACATGTTTTTTAAAGATTTTCTAGATTGACCGGATATTAACAATTTACACCTCGTCAATTCATACACGTGTCTGCATCTAAAAACTTGTCCATGAAGGCCCTGAATTTCAAAAGTCAGCTTATCACCCAAGTACATGTTCTGATTAACAATCCTGAGGAATAGGATGACGAGTTTTGAAGGTCCAAGTTTTTTCCCCCATTTTGGATACAATCACAATCGAACAAATTAACCAAAGGAAATAAATTAAATAATGAATTGAAAACAGTGATTATCTCTGCTCTAATAACTAAGCCTGTCTGACGCTATTCTCAATCAACGAGCTAAGGCGCTAGTAACCGAAATAATAAAACCTCCAAAAAAAATCGTGGATCCCCCACGTGTCGATCCACCGGGTACGGTATCGACAATCAGCTCAACCTCGCCACCAAAATTTTAACTATTCGTCGTCTAATCCTCAGTGTCCATAGTAAATCTACCAGCGTAAATCACCTTCACAAACAATCATCCACATATCCCCTCGACCAATTCGTGCCAGTAAGCGCGAACAGGTTGCCGTAAATCAACGGCCAAAAAACCGCAGCGCGGGAAACAGCGAAAACTCGCCCGGAAAAAAAATCCGAGAAAAAGAAGGAACATTACCTCGAGGGGCCGCGCGCTAATCCGAGGCCCTCCACGGCGAGCCGGCGGCGTTTGTGATTTCGCGGCGGGCGGCGGGGTGAGGCGGGCGGGAGGAGAGAGAAACGGCGAGGAGCGAGGAGAGGCGAGGAAAAGATTTTTTCGCGATGCGGGGGTGGTGGTGGTGCGGCCGCGTTATTTCACCTGCGCAGCACAAGTGGAGGCCCACGCGGAGCACTAGAGTGACTGATAGGTGGGCACCGATAATTCACGGGCCCACGCGTCGGTGGGTTGTGACTTGTCAGCAGGTGGGTGTGCGGGGAGAGAGATATTTATATTCGCGGGCTGGGGCTGTGGGCTGCGGAGAGGAGGGAGGGAGATCGCCTCCTGGCGCTGCTGACATGGCCTTGATATTTTCAGGGGCGCAATGGCATGGGTGCATGGTGATATGGGGTCATGGCATCCCCATGGCATGCATCATCGCATGCCCATGGAAAATTGTGATTTGGACCTCCATTTGTGAGGAAATTATGGATGGCCCCTATGTTTTATCATTTGGTGGTGGTGAGTAATGGTACGTGTTTTGCCTTTTTTTTCTCTAAATACAATACAAATTATACAATAAAAGGCTCATGTATACGTATGCACACTCTTATGATATAAGCACACGATCATATCTCTATGGCTGCCTCCAAAAAAAAAGGCATCTCGAGATTAACGAATCCACCACAGGCATCTCGTTATTGCGTCGCTACTACTAAAAGAATAGTACCAAATAAATCATGAAATTAATTCAGTAAAATGTGAGTACCTATACCGAGTTTATGACTCAAATTAGGATAGACAAGTTCACATAAGGAGCCTTACCACTTACTACGCTTTCTCTATCCTAGGCATGCGTGTGGACGTGCACATCACAACAGGTTGTTTCTCGATTTTGATTGCAAATATATTCGACATTGAAAGTTGTGTAGTTGCAATACTATGGTTACCTATATATGACTAAACAGAAAAGAACCGGGTCGGCATGTCTTGAAATTTGAGAAAAACAATATTTCTCCTGAATAAAAAAAAGAGCTAACAATCCTCTCATAGGCACCTAGCTTCTAGCCGATGCTTTTAAAAGTCGATTTATCCTTTTGAGTGGCATTATTAAGGAAAAGAAACCTCAAAAGACTTGCCCATTAAATCATGAAAACATAAAAACACATAATAGATTTAATTAACATCATTGTATTTGGTTTAAGTTCAGCAATTTTGATAAACTGGTGCTCTAGTTTTTTTGGACATCGAAGTTACCATACATGGTGCACGTACATGATGCTGCCTATACATATTCGACGTTTTATGAGCGGCAAACCATCATAAGGAAAAGGGGCTTATTTTGCAACGTATTACAAGTATAGCTAATTAGCTACTGATAAGACAACGTGTGAATAGAGTTGTTAGGCTATTGGCCGTTGGATGGCATCCGACGGCTAAGATGAGAAGCCTCGTTTGACAATGGACGTCCTCTTCGCTTTACTCGGTGAGAAAAATGGTGGGTGGTGACCTCAGGGAGCGGCAAGTTTAGACGATTTGTAGATGACGAGCGGTGATAATTGGACGGTGGTGCGATGCGCCCATTACGGCTTTCTTATTATTCGTCCACTATCATGGTGGGCCCCACCCTGGCAAATTGCGCTTAGATCCATGGTTAGCTTTCCATGGGAGGTTTAAGAAAGGTGTGAGCTGGTTGTTTGTACGTTCTTGCTTTTCTGAGGGTGCATATGGTGGTTGCACTACACTACTGTACGAGAAAATGCAATGAGCTGATGGACCTGTCCATGAAAATGATACATATATTATTTCTCTGCACTTGCAAGTTGCAATCATAGAGGCGAGAAAAGGTGGTTTAACAGGTAAATTAGCTCTGAGGATACACCATTATTAGTAAGAACAGTCGAGAGGGAATATATGCTGATATTAATGTCTTCGCTTTTATTTCCAATCACTGAACAGTACTGTGGTGCTATAATCCTCAGTTGGATGATTACATCAAATAGTCTGCCTAATAATGCGATGACAAGATCTATATATATATATATAGATCTATATATATGTAGTCAGTACAAGGAGAATCTGCACATGTTTAGTTTAATCCCAATCAGTATAGTCTTTACTAGAGATCATACTAAGTTCATAACACAAACATATAGTGCATAAACCAGCTCTGTGAGCCCACAGTTTTGTGTAGATGCATGTCCTATAAGAACAGATCGTGCGTGCACTCTTCTAAGAACGAATATAATTGATCGAAACTTCTTAAAAATGCTTTTTTATATAAAAATGTGATGAGTGTTATTTTTTTAAAAAAAAACTTCATAAGTTTGGGAACATCTGGCTGGCTGACTGGTGACTGGCACATGCCAAAGCAGCGAGCAGCATGCTGCAATGTTCTCGTTGCAAGCAAAACCATGTAGTACGGCAGACGACAGTAATAAAGATGTTCGACGGCGATGGGAAAATAAACAAAAGCTTATACAGCCGTCTCCAGATATTCACTATTCATTGGATATTTACTATTCTTCCATCTCACAAAACACGCTTCCCAACACAGATGCTACAGTACTTTTCCCCACTTCTCCACCATCTAAACAACCCGTAAACTAAATACTCCCTCCGTCCCACTATTACTGCACTTCTAGCATTTGAATTGCAAACTTAGTATAGATGGAAAATGACAATACTACCCCTATCAAAGAATCTGAAGTCTGCAAGCAATGATTACATTCCAGCATTCTGTAAACGTTGCATTGAGAAATATCACAAGGGATGTTCCTTTAAAATACATAAACAAAACACATGTGTGCCACGTTTATACATTCTGGACTGTCCCAACAAAAATATCACACGGAACTGTACCTTCCAGAAAGAAAAAATGGCGCCATACATGGAGATTCAAATTTCTATCAGGGGGCGCCTTGACACTGCTAGATCCCCGTTATATAAACAATGCACACGATCCCAATCAACCAAACCAGAGACATCCACGGTAACCTGCAATCCAACTCATCACTAGCCATGGCCATTGATCTAAACAGACTACCACTTCAAACAGATGCACATCCTTTACCTGATCTAAACGAGGAGTCACCAGATAACCAGGAAGATCTCCAAGAAGATGAAGTCCATGTCCTACGAGATCATCAAATCCATCTGCTCCAAGAAGCTGAATTCCATCATCTCCAGGAAGATGAGGAGGCTGTTGTGCATGCAATGAATCTCAATGTGGATGCTTCTGAACAGCAACGACCTAATCAAGGTAACATGTTCTTTTTAATTACAGTTCATCAAGTTCTCTAATGTGCATAGGACAATAATCAGTGTCATGATATCTACCAACAATCACACAAAAAATCCAAGCAGTAACACTAAAATTTTCCTAGCTTCAATATTTTTAGACAGATCAGAAACCGTAAATGACAGATTAATAACAGTTAAATTATTCAGCCAAAGCAAACAGTAACATTAAAAATGAAACAGGTGCATGTCCTTTACCTGATCTAAATGAGGCACTACTGGATGAGCAAGATCTCCGAGAAGATGAACTCCATTTCCTAGAAGATCATCAGCCCCATCGGCTCCAACAAGCTCAAGTTCTTGTGCATGAAATAGACCTCAACATGGATGCTTCTGACCTGGAAGAACCAAATCACGGTAATGTGTTCTCTTGATGATGGAGTCTATCAAGTGTAATAGGCTGAACAATCACAATAAAATTTTCCAAGTAGTACAACTAAAATCAAATATGGTAAATTAAATCTTGTGTATAACAGTAAAATGTTTATGGTAGGATGATTTAATTTTTTAGTACTATGTACGTGAACTAACAACATAATTTTTGTTTTAGACATGATGGAGCATATCAATGAGTATGGTGTGCATGCCAATGATGTCAACATCGCCTTTCATGAAGATGAATTCGAGCACCCAGATTTTGAACACGAAGTTGCAAGTGGAAACGTTGCACGTCAGTCTAGAAACTTGACAGAAGCTCAAAGACAGGCAATTTATGAAGCGCTGCTTGAGAGAAGTGTCCATGGCAGATTAAAAAGGACCACTACAACTAGAGTTGCTGAGATGATGCATGTTAGTAGGTACCAAGTGCAGTGTGTTTGGAGGAGAGTGAAGGAGTGTCGTGCACAAGGAAGACCCGTGGATGTTAGATCAAGAAAGCCCAAGAATTGTGGCCGCAAAAAAATACAAGTCAATCTATCTGAGGTTCTTATTGTTCCCTTGCGCAAGAGGATGACTATACGATCTCTAGCTGAAGCCATTGGTGTGAAAAAGAGCACTCTACATAGGTGGTTTAAGGAAGGAAAACTACGACGCCACTCTAGCACACTAAAGCCTCTACTGAAGGATGAAAACAAAAAAGAGAGATTGAGATGGTGTATTGCCATGTTAGATCCACGAACATTGCCAAATGATCCTAAGTTCATTGAAATGTACAACATCATTCACCTAGATGAGAAGTGGTACAACGCCACGAAGAAGGGTGTGTCCTACTATTTGCTCCCAGACGAGGAGGAGCCATATAGGGCTGTGCATAATAAGAATTATATTGCCAAAGTAATGTTCTTGACAGCTGTGGCTAGATCTTGATATGATGACGAAGGTAATTGTATTTTTGATAGAAAAATAGGAGTGTGGGTGTTTATCAGAAAGGTACCACACTTCTTTTTATTTATTGTTGAAACTTGTAGTAATCATTTTGATCCTTACTTCAATTTATTTTATGCAGGAACCAGCAAAACGCAGAACCCCGAATAGATTAAGGGGAACCTTAGCAACCAAGCCTATCAAAGTAGATCGAGATACTATGAGGTCGTATATGATTGCTAAAGTGCTGCCTGCTATTGTTACGCGATGGCCTCGAGAAGATGCAGAGAAGACCATTTGGATCCAGCAAGATAATGCGCCTTCTCACGTGCCACTGCATGATGAACATTTTGCTGCCGCTGTAGCTCAGACTGGACTGGACATACGGCTAATCAACCAACCTCCCAATTCCCCCGATATGAATGTACTAGACCTAGGATTCTTTGCTTCTCTCCAGTCCTTAGCTTATGGTACGACCTCTAATAACATAGATGAGCTGATCGAGAATGTACAACGAGAATTTGATCAATATGACCCATCTAGCTTGAACAACGTGTTCCTAACACTACAAAGTTGTTTGATTGAGGTGATAAAAGATGGTGGTGGAAACAGGTATAAGGTTCCTCACATGAACAAAGATAGGCTTGAGGCAATAGGAATGCTGCCTAAAAGCCTTCATGTCGACACGCAGCTATATCAGAATGTGATGGAGTCTTTGAGCAACTAACTGTATTGTTGCTCCTGTATAAATCACTTCTTTTGTAATTAAGGATTAGGCATAGCAACATGTAAGGATTAGGCACAGCTTGTAATTAAGCAGCTAACTGTACTACCGCTGCTGCTGATGGCGGTGGTGGAACCACTCTTTTGTACTGGTACAGGTATTTCAGAGATAAATCACTGCTTTTGTAAATAAGGATTAGGCATAACAGCATGTAATAGTTGAACTAGATGTAGTGCTGCTGTATAAGGCACTCTTTTGTATCTAAAATGCTTTTGTAATAAGGATTAGGCACAAGATGTTGCGATGGCAACTTACTTTTGTACTACTGTAAATCTGTAATATAAACTCTTTTGTATATAAGCTGCTGTTGTCACGTTGAATGGTTTAGCCCAGTCTATGTGTTCTAAATAGAAAAAGAACAGTCTTATGCCATTGTAATTCTAACTCTACATTGGCAATTCCGACTTTATAGACAAAGAACATGGTTGTAGATGACAGAAACACCAATGCAGTAGACACTCATCATCACATAAACATGGACATTACAACCACAACAAAAGCACTTCATCAGTTCATGACACACATGGGCAGAGCCAGGTATTAGTTGGGGCCAGGGCTAACATATGTACAAAGCTTCGAACATGCCTAGAATGTCTTGATAAAACATGCTTCTACGTAAACGTAGGTGCACTAACATGGAGTTTTAGGCTGACATCCAGGGAAAAAGCCCAGGCTACCCTCGACTGGCTCTGCCACTAATCACACATCAGACAACAAGAGATTGAACTAGGGTTTGAAAAAGGCAGGCACCATAACCTTATACATGGTGACGAAGACATCTCTGAAGGATGGATCCATGTGGGCAATCACCTTCTTCAGCCGTGCAGCCCCCTCAGGGTGCATCTCTTCACCGATACGCATGTCTGCTGCAACTTTGACATCATCAGCGGTCCCATCTTTGGCGGCAACATCCACCATACCACCGGCCGTCACATCAACGCCATCAGTCGAGACCGTGTTGGCGCCAATCGCAATGGCATCTGCAGGGCCCCCACCAACAGCTATATGCTCACCATTCCTGGCGGCGGAGATGCCCCCGAAATCGACCAACCCTTCGCCGACCGTCTCCACCTGTAGACCAGACTCTTCATCCTCAGAGTCGGGGACGTACACGTCGCGTCGGCATCCACGCGCATGCGACCCCGTAGTCTGATGCGGCGCCCACGCACACAGATCCACTCCCCGGAGTTGCGGCTGCCTGGCTTCACGATTATGTTGCCCGCGCCTTCATCGCGCCCTCCTAGCTTTGAAACCCGACGAAGTGGGCGGATCCAGCTGCGACGCCGGGGGCACCTACCCCCGCCAGCCATGAAAGCGAGGTGGACGAGCGCCGAAGGAGAAGAGGCACGGCAGATGTGCACGGTAAAGCACGCAGAAGGTGGGAACGGGGGCATTGGATGCGATGCAGATGCGCAGCTAGTGCAGGGAGTCGGCGATGCGAAAGGAGAGGTGACGGGGGCGGGCGCTGGCTGGTTGAGATTGAGCGGCGCGGCGTGCGGCAGGAGGAAGAAAAGAGGAGCGGTGCGGCAGGAGGAAGAACGAGCGGTGGACAGGAGCGCAGGAGTCTCTGGAGCCGTTCCTCCCAGATCAGATGAGGATAAGTGTTTTGTTTTTTTATTTTAGTGGGTCCCACAATGGGCCCTAACGTGTGCTGTGTCGTGGCCTGGTGGAACTGCGCTGGCAGCGCTGCATGCATGCACAGGCTGCCGCATAGGCTATAACCGGGCGCTCGAGAGCAGTTAATATGGGAAAAAATTTGAATCGCTCAAGTGAGATTAACGTGGGACGGAGGGAGTAATTGCGTATACGTGCCAAGACTCCATTACGATCCCAAAGAAGCTCCCTCAGGTCAAATATCCAAAGGCACGGCACCTTGTGCTTCCGAAGTGTCTAGAACTTCCTCTCTTTACGCAAATTACGATAGCTGCAGTGACCGGATCGGAGCGCGTGGACACTCTGTTGGCGAGCTGCTACTGTCTCCGGATTCGCCCGATCAGCGGGTGGACGGCCACCATGGGTGGTTGACCCGCGGTGGACGGTCCCGCCGAGCCAGGCGATGGCACTGGCATACGTGTCGAGAAGATGACGGCCCAGGTGAGCGCTGTCGGAGCACGGGGCTCCACCGTTTCTCAAAAAAAAAAAAAAAGGGACCACCTGGCCCTCCTCGATCTCTCTCGTGCCCAATCCACGGTCGTCCGTTTTCTACTAGGACGATAGGCGCGCTAACGCCGCGCCTGTTAAAGACATGAATTGTTGTCAGGTCTTGCTTCATTCAAAGATACATGACCAATCTTAGGCTCAACAACAAATCATATAGTTCCCCTAAAATCATATTTTACACACGGAAAGCTTAGCCTCGACAACAAATTGTATCATGCTTTACAATGGTATATTACCCACAGAAAGGTAAGATGAATTACAAAACGACAGAAAGAAACTGTGAGAACAAACGCTCCTGAGACAACAGATACATGACCAAACTGTGTAAGCTAAATCTAAGAAACTCGATCAACCTTCACACTAATCATCTTGTTTGGAGGTATCTGAAAATAGAATAAAAAAGGTAGTTATATGAATATTTAACGTTCAGAGTAATAGTACATTTCTTAAAGGAATAGTAGGTCCAAATTGCTTGATCTGCTCAAATCATTGTTGCAAGCAATTGAACAAATGGAATGTAGGTCTAAACTAATCCAGGGAAAATAAAAGGGGAGAATTTTCAATCCATCAGGAAACTTCGATCTTGCCCTATCTCCATACCAAGCTACTTACTTTCTTGCAGCACCCTGCGGCCTTCATCTCGAACTCGTGGCTTACACACTTAAAACATGTCTGTTGATGAGTCCGCACTTAGGTTCAAAAGGCTCAATAGCACATGACGAAGTTCAAGTGTCTTCTCTTCAGGAGAATAGAGCCCAATTGTTGGATTATATGGAGCTGGATATCAGTCTTTTAGGTGATGTGATGCTTGGGGCTAAATCAATTTATTGGTTATATAGCAGAGAAAAAAAATATAATCCATCGTATGTCAGTGTGTGTGGATTGCAACCCCAACAATAATTGACAATGGCATATAGGGGTATTTAGGGTTCAACCAGTTTACGTGAGGAATTTTTTTAAATAAAAAAGAAGCATAAATCGAATGTATATAATGGGTGCACCAGCTTAATCTGTTTTACAGCAATGGGAGCTGGCTTATACACCTTGCAAACCATTTTTATTTCATACCAGCTGCAATTTTTTATACACATCAGGTATGCACATTAAAGAATAATAAGAAGCGACAGATAATGTGTGATGGGGGAACAATAATTAAGCAGGACATCAAGTGGTGATATACTTGGTTGAATCCAACCTTGGTAATAAAAAATCAAGCACTTTTACAGTTTTACTAAGTCTACATAGATGGCTCTTTGCAAACATAATCATCATGAGGTATTCAATGAAATAGCAGATTAAATCCAAAATACACGACACAGTTGGTAGAGAAGGAATAATCTTACCTCTGCATATGCAGAATGCATGGAGCCGTTTTGCAAGCTTGTACGATTTAGCCTTTTATGTTCTGCAACATGAACCTCCATGCTACTGATGAATCGTATAAAAAAGCTGATGCACCTAGCCTTGTCCTTAGCAAACAACTAACTAAAGAAATATAGGCAATGGTCAATGAGGCTAGACACATTACTTAAACAGATGCTTCAGGAAATCAAAATAGATTTGATAAATCTGTGCATATAAACCAACAGTTACAATTATATGTGCCATGCAAAAAAGAAAACAGAGAAACTGCTCACTAATGAAGAGAAAGGAGTAAGGAATCGCCAAGAAATAAATCCATCGAAGCAACGTGACAGTTTTTCAGCAGAGAAAGAAATCAATCTAGGTTACTGATGCATCTCCATGCCACACAGCCACAGCACTACAGCAGTAAATTGGTTCAACTAAAGTGTGGTACGTTGAGGGTGACCCAGTGAACATAACCTTAAGATGAATGTCTTTAGCTTGTAACAAAGGTAAACTATGAAGTTTAGAACGACCTTGTTCCAAATGCAGAAGCCTTTCCTACCTTCCCAAATAGCTTCAGGAATCATAAAAAAAATATGAGGGAAGCCATACTCATAGTAAACTTCACCAACACTGAAAATAAGTCAATCTAATATAATCTATTCCAAAAATAGTAGAAAGCACGTGGTATATCAAAAGAGCATTTTGATCATTTATCCCATCACATTAAACATTGAGGCTTGAGATGCTGATTGTAAGGTTAAAGGTGAACAAATGGTCTTCAATGGTCATTGATATGCAATGAAAAATTGGAAATGCAGCATATGTAATATGTAAATGTAATTGAAGACAATATGTTCCAAAGGATTGCCATTAGGAGGCAACATGCCTTGCAGAAGTCCTTGAGGCATCATCATGAACTGTGTATGAAATTGGTCAACTGAGAACAGACATAAGCATGTCCACGATTGAGAACTAC
This sequence comes from Digitaria exilis, assembly GCA_015342445.1. Lineage (NCBI taxonomy): Eukaryota > Viridiplantae > Streptophyta > Magnoliopsida > Poales > Poaceae > Digitaria > Digitaria exilis. The sequence goes on along the minus strand of JACEFO010001768.1, from coordinate 1,158,412 downwards.
TGACTGAATTGGAAAAAGGCATCTCTTACGCATGGGCAGCCAGGAACAATAACAGAGTATTATGGTGTGGATTTGCACATGTGAGAAAGGTGAACACGCACCTGACCATTGTCTGATGCGGGAGGCCATCTTATTCAGGCAGCGGCACCGCTTGCCATCAGCGTTGACTCTTCGGATGAGAAGAAATTGAATGACTATCAAAAGCGAATCCACGATTTTGGAAACCGGATCCTCTAGATCTGCGGCGACGGAGAGGTTGCATCTAGCGCACGAATGCAAGCACCTTGCCATTGTCCTGCGTCCGCCCTCCGACCTGACGGCGTGCTGGGCACCGTCGCCGCCCCTCGTGCAGTAGCAGCCGCCGCCGCCGTGTACACCGGCAACGTCCTTCAAGCGCCGTCAGCGCGTGGTAGGAAGAACCACATCTAAATACCCCAGATGAAATATTTGAGGAACACAGAACCTTCGTCTTCATCGCCGGCATGTTTTTCTCCAGCAACTGGTTCACCTCCAAAGCAACCGCGGCAGCCGCAAGTCGCCGCCACCAGCAACAGTCTTCGTTCGTCGCGGGAGACAGAGAAGGAAGGGCGTGAAGCTGAGCTAGAGCACGGGTTAAGAGGAAGCTCACATGGCTTGCCGGCGTGGATGTGAGATGAAAGGGCGAGCAGGCGATGGCGCCGACACCGGCGCGGGAGGCAACGACGCCGGAGGCGAGGCGAGGCGAGATAAACCAGGGAGGCAGGGACAGAGGAATTCATCGGCGGAGACGGAGCATCCGTAGCCCTGTGCTTAGGCCTAGCGCGTAAAACCAACGCAACCACTGGATATCCGCAAGGTCGATGCGGGGGCCACGCGGCGATCCCACACGCATGAAGCTAGGATTACTAGTCAGATAGGCGCGCCATGCGCGTCCGAAAAAAAAATCTAAAGTAACATAAAATATTAATTTAAAGTAATTTTTTTTTGTTCTAAAAAAATTGTATCATGTATCAAATCATATAAGAAATTAGACTATAAAGATATACTTAAAATTATTTATGTTTGGTACAATAGTTAGGACCTAACGATAGGTAGTATTGTTTAATCGCGGATAGTATTGTAGTACGTAACGATAGGTATATATTAGAAACTAAATATTGGGAAGATGTTTCTTTTTTAAGAAAAAACATACTTCGGCCTGGAAGGGAAAAAAAATCTTATATACAGTACTGCGCAGAGTCGCGTGGGTCCCACGTGGGCCCAGGACGCACGAGCTCGCGCCGATCCTAGGCCCGTTAGTATATGTAGTAGACTAGGATGCTAGGCGCGCTAACGCCGCGCCCGTAAAAACATTTATTTACAAAATAATATTCTTAAAAAATGTGTCTTATACATTACTATTTATGATAATGCATATCAATATATTATTTTAGCAAGATCATAAATAAGTTTATAGCTCCTTTAAAATAATATATTATAAGCACAAAAGAAAATTAGAAAAAATACGGAAACGACAACATCACACCTTTGAAGTACAGATACATATCCAGATTATGTGCAGATAGTCTTTGAAAAAATATCATAACTTTCAGGCTATGCATCTTATTTCGAGTTGTAGCGGCACTAATTATATCTCAAAGTAGTGTAAAAGGCTAGTTATACAAAAATATAGACATTTTTTTCACCATCTCCCTTTAGAACTCCATCTATAATATAGATATTTTGTCCATAGGTAAACACCATGAGTTGGTCGTGTTGTGAACCTTTTTATGGCAGCAAGAGGTGAGATAATAAGAACATAAAAGAAAGAAGTAAGATAAGAGGGTGTCGGTTCTCTTGAGGCTTATAAACGTTACGGAGTTGTTTAGTTGGGGAAAATCTTCTCCCGAAATTCACTATTCATCCATCTCAAAAAACACGCTTCCCAATAAGTTGCTACAGTGTATTTCCCCACTTATCCCCCAACTAAATATCGCATATTATGTTTGAAACTAATTAGGAGTACTAAACGTACACCAATGACATATTGAATTCTATAAGCCCTATACTTTTTTGGGGAGAGAAATCTATTAAGCCTAATCATGCTACGATTGCCCCATGTTATACTGAACATATGTTAATCATGGGTTAATTAACCTTAATAGATTTGCCACGTGGAAAAGTGTAGGACATAAATAAGGCTATTTTGTAATTAATTATATGTAGTCATCCTAAAAAACATAAAAACATTTGATAGGGAATGGCCATTTTTTAAGTAATTGGGAACCAAACACCCAATAGAAGGCATGCTGGTATATTGACTCCTCGATCTCACCGCTAGGCACCGATGATACGAAAGGCCTATCCACGTGGAGGCTCTAGGGGACATAGTGCATTTCCCGAGCAGAAAGCGGAGCGGAGGACCTATCTTTTTTTTGCTACGGTAAGTTTCATGCATCGTCACACTGTAGGCGAAGGACATAGAGGTCTTCGTAGGCTAGCAAATTTCCCTACAACCATGGAGGAACGATGTACAATTGGTATAGAAACAAATTCGAAGGAAAAGATAAAAATAAAAAATAGAAAATAGAAAGAAGAAAAAAAATAGAAAAATGAGTGGAGGTTTCATTTTTTTAATACGGTAATTTTTGCGCATCGTCACACAGTAGGCAAAGGACAGAGAGGTCTCGTAGGTTAGCAACTCTTTTTTTTCAATCATAGTGAAAGGGTCTAGAATTGATGAAGAAATAAATTCAAATAAAATAGGGAAAAAACAAAGAAAGAAAACAAAAAAGAAAGAAGGGAAAAACAAAAATGGAAAAAGAGGAAAAAAAACCTGGGGACGCAACTGCGGAGGAATCGGCGATTCCTCCAGCAGTATAAATAGGATTTGCGCATCGTCACACAGTAGGCAAAGGACAGAGAGGTCTCGTAGGTTAGCAGCTCTTTTTTTCTCAATCATAGAGAAAGGGTCTAGAATTGATGAAGAAATAAATTCAAATAAAATAGGGAAAAAAACAAAGAAAGAAAAAAAAAGAAAGAAGGGAAAAACAAAAATGGAAAAGAGGGAAAAAACCTCGGGACGCAACTGCGGAGGAATCGGCGATTCCTCCAGCAGTATAAATAGGACTATATATGTGCTCGGCAACAGTCTTGCAGCTTCCATTTGTTACGGTGACGTCGTTGGTGAGGCTCTCAACATGCTCAACCATCTCATGTTTCGTAGCTAATAATAATTCCAGTTCCGTTTTCTGGTCTACCATGGCCGTAGTCGAGCGAGCCGAGGTTGTCTACTCATCCAAAAGATTATCATCACCGCCGTCTCTGATTCATTACCTAAGGGTAAAATAGCCATTTTTATCCCTGAACTTTGCATGAAAGCTCATTTCAATCCCTTAACTTTCAAAATGGCCAATCTAGTCCTCCAACTTTTAATTGTGGTTCGATTTCGTCCCCGAATCTACCTGGCAGTCCAAACAGGCATGCCACCTTAGCGCCAAATCATCTAGCTGGCAAGAAGAAAGCAGCGCGTGGCGTGGTTGACGGAGGAAGCGCTTCCGGCGCTCAAGTTTTGGATTCTGTTGGCATGGATTTAGAGGCAATGTATTTCTTCATGGTGTAGGAGGGCAATTTCACAGACACCACATGACTTGGGCTGAAGTGGCATGCCCGCTTGGACTGCCGGTAGGCTGGGGACGAAATGGAGCCACAGTTGAAAGTTAGAGGACTAGATTGGCCGTTTTGAAAGTTGAGGAACGAAAATGAACTTTCGTGCAAAGTTCAGGGGCAAAAATGGCTATTTTGCCTTACCTAAGCTAACTAAGGGAGGGTCCTAACTATATAAACTAAATTAAGCAAACACATTAATTACCTATATCTCTATTTCAATAAGCTAAATAGAAACCCTAAATAACTAAAGCACCTAAAATAGTTACCCTATTAAAAAGATAAACTAAGCTAGTTACCCCAAATAACAAAGTAACCAAACAAATTGCTAATTAACTAAACTACCTAAAGTAAGTACACTATTCTATTTACCTAAATTGAAAACAAAAAAAATGTACATTGCTAAGTCAACTATGCCCGGGCGAGCGAGCACGACACGAAGGTTCGTGCCCCCTACCCCCCTCCCCTCTTCTTCGCCACACTTGTGGCTGTGGTGACAGGTCGGCAGCCAATGGTGAGGTGGCGATGGGGTGGAGGTGGTGGTAGGGGCCGGCGGATGGGCAAAGGAGGTGGCGGGCAGCAAACGCGCGGAGGAGGTCATTGTCGGCTAGAGAGAGATAGAAAGAGTTGTAGGGAGAGATAGAAAGAGAGAGAAGATGATGTGGGGCGGTCTCTATGGTGCTGAGATTTGTGGTGTCGAGGTTGTCACATAGGCTAAACATGAAAAAGTTCTTTAAAAGGCATAAATGCAAAAAGAAAGGTAATGGGAGAAGGTGACCCCAATTACCCATTCCCCCGCTCTAGGTCTCTGTGCTAGGCCCAGCCCCAATAACCTTACATGTCCCAAGCTACACACAGAGAGTAGGCCCAATAACCTAACATGTCCTAAAAACTACATAGAGAACCTCGGCTAAAGCTAAAAGAGAGAGAACGAGAGCCTCGACTGTCTATACGGCCCAACACCCCTCCTCACTCCCTCCTTCCTCTCCACCGCCCCGCCCTTCCACCTGCCTCGAACCACTCACCAGCTCCGCTGCCCATGCCACTCGACCAGATGCCGGCATGCTCCTCTGCAACAACGTCTAGTGCATGTGGAACGCGTAGACGATGCTCAGTGACATCAACCTCAGCTTCCACTACAACACGGCCTTGGTCCTGATGGGTGCCAAGACAAGACCACCCTGCTCCACATGCTGGCGGGCTCCTCTGGAACGGCCACAACGTCGCCTCCTTGAGCGTGTTCCAATAGTACAAGCTGCAACTCAACTAGATGTAGCTCAGAAACGCTGTCAAGGGGGAGTTCATCAGCTCACGATGCTAGATAACGTGTAGTGGTTCGAGTCTTTGAGCTCCTCAAGGGGAAGGATGGCACTAGGGTGGACACACTAGGGTGGTCCTGTCCATCGAGCTCATGAACGAGAAGGACATGGCTGGACTGGAGACTGCCAACCTGAAGGGAGCCACGTTGACCAATACAAATTAAGGCCCCGTTCCTTCCCACACAGATTAAGAATTGATATGAGAATTAGTATAGTTACAAGTGCGTTGTGCAATCCATGTCGTTGGCATGAGGCGGCGAGGCAAGATGGAGTCGTGGTCATGTGTGTACTACATGGGAGCGGGGATGATGTGATGCTACTCAAGATGGGCGACTAGTAGGATTCAGATCAGGCTGTTAGGGTCTCTCTGCCTGTGGCTTCTTTGGAAGCTCCAATCAAGCATAGTAATAACTGGGGTCTAGACTCACATGTCTGTGATAACTTTTTCCTGCAAGAGATACTCGAATTTGTTCAGAGTTTGTTGTGCTTCTGATCAGATGCTGATTTGGACAGAAGCAACCTTAAACAAAAATGTAAACGTGGCACGTGGTGCCTTTTTTATTGCAAGGCATATGATACTTTGTAACTAATTCATATAATGTGAAAACATTATGTACTCTAGGTCAATTTCCCTTCCTAGAACTCAGAGGTCTTGTTCTGAGATGTCTGCTGCTTGCAGCCAGCGTCTATGGCCATCTATGGTGTTTAGGGTAGCAAGAATTTGCAGCTTATGCTCCTTGTCTTGGCATCAGTGATTGTGGAATGACAACAAATTTATAGGAGTTTGCTCAAAGCGTGGTCCATGGGAGGTGGCAGACAGTTCAAGTGAACTCTAAACAAGGAAGACGGACGTTGACCCAAGTCCACTTATTGCCTTGGACAAAGAATGGCATCACCTTCTGTTCTTGACGCAGCACCTGCACCTTTCGTATCGGGTCTGTCATCTGCTCCCCCGTTTAGACACAGTAAATAGCGTAAAAGTAAGCTGAGATTAGCATAGTGCTCTTTCACCAAATTACAGCGCATTAACCCTCTAGTAGGTTCTACTAAGTTGTAACTGTAACAAGTAACAAGAAGCAAAGCAGTCAACAAAGACCTGCTGATGATCAACTCGACGCACAGAAATTCTCTGGCCTTGCTTGCATCATCGACTCATTGCCCGCCTTATGTCGAAAATGATTAATTGAACTAATTAACGAAAGATTGGGCTTAGCTTGATCCTTGAGATTATCATACTAGTTCAGCGGTCGTAGCGTTTACTACCGTCTCTGGGCTGGAAGCCTGGAGCCCTGGAACCTAGAAATGGGGCCGTATTTCCTGCTGCTCCAACCTCCGATGATCCAATCCAATCCCATCGTTCACGTGGCCGAGCTAGACTAGACGTGTTCGGTGATCTTACAGTCTGTGAATCTCATTTCTAGTCAAGGTCAGGTGTGCTAATTAGCCAAATATGACTTTGAGCACCTAAATATGTCTTTAAGGTAACCAAACATATGCCAGCTATATTTACAGAAGAAGGCAACATTAGTTACAGTTGTTGCTTCCAGGCGCACCTATATAAAAGTTTTTTATGCTTGAATATATCCGAGTGCCATTTCTGGTACACAGATGCCAAAAAAATAGTTATGATTAGTTATCCGTATTTTTGGGAGGACCTAAAGTCTCTCAAAATTTGAAATGCAAGTAAGTAGGTACCTGATGGCTAGGTAATTCTTGACCATTCTCTTAACATTTCACATTACGATTTCTTTGCTTTGAAATTTAGATTTGCCCAATCAAATGAGTTATTTTATTGGATATGCATCGAATATTCTAGCATATTTGCTGACCCGTGTCCCAAAGAAAACAAAATTCGCAGCACTAATCTAAGTATACTGCTAAACTTTACTCATAGCTGTTCATTTGAAGAATTGTAAAGCTTTTCAATCTTGGCAAACGATGATGCATATATGTCCTAGTAGCCCCATGTTGTCAACTTTGAGTTGTAAAGTTACTGACAACAAGGAGATACAGCTTAGTTAACTGGATTACATTATTCTGTACTGCGATTAAAAGAAAACTGGATTACATTACAGCGCACACCATGCGATCTTAATTTGCTAGTTCGCTTCCTGAAAGAATGTACACAAATATTTGAAAAAGGATTACATTACAATTTACAGGACACACCTTGTGATATTTGCTTCTTGAAACAATGTACACAAATATTTGAAAGATTACATTACAATTTACAGGGCACACCTTGTCAAATTTGCTCCACGAAAGAATGAATATACACAAATATTTAAAATGCCAAAAGAACAAAGAATAGCGAGATTTCCCAGTCCCAGGATGTTGCAGTAGTACCCGTGCGCGGGCTTAAACTTGAACACATGCTTCATTAGACCTTCTCCTCCGGGGAAAGATGGTGCGCAGCCGTCGCCGGCCGATAGTGACCGGCGACATGTACATCATCCTCGTCGCCGCAGCACTCGGCGTCTTTGCTGAAGAAAATGAAGTAGAACCCGAGCGCGAGGAGCACTGCGGTGAGCCCCCAGACCACGAGCTTCAGCTCCAGCCTCGGCATGGCGTCGGCCACCCGGGACGCGAACGTGTTGGCCAGCGCCGCCGAGACGCACCACACGGCGATCCTGAGCCACTTCCGCTCGGTCACCCTGCCGCCGCCGGCGAGGTCACGCCGCCGCAGCCACTCGAGCGAGCCTCGAGACGCAGCACACGAGCAGGGCGAGGAACGCGAGGTCGCGGCCGCTGTGGCGCGCGCGGTACGCCGCGAAGGCGAAGTTGAAGGTCACGGCGAGGAAGAGCACCGCGGCTAGCGCGCAGCGCACCGGGACGCGCCAGCCCATGCCGCCATGGACCTGCGTCTGGCGGCCCAACTGATGAGGCGGCGGCGGCGGCGCCACCCGTGGTTCTTGAAAGACGGCGAACGCAGGCTCCATGAACGGCGGCGACTGTGAGTCTGTGACTGCCGGCGATGACCTTCAGAAGCTCAAGAGAGCTTGAGCTGCCGGTCGATCGATGTCGATGGAGTGCCGCAGTTGCAGGTGTTTGTTTGTTGCGTTTGGATTGAGACCTCCACGAAGGGACCGGTGCCTTTTATAGAGCACAAGGCAGCCGTAGCAAGCCAAATAAGTTTCACAGAAGGCGCAGAGAAGTGGCGTAGTGTTGTGCTCAAGCGCGTGGTTTTCCGCGTCCCTAGATGTGTCCATGGTTGTTTACTTGTTACATCTGACAGTAGACTTGACTATTCAGAACAGAACTCAATATTTTCGGCGAGGAACAAACCAAAACAATTCAAAATTGCTTTTGATTTTCAGAGCAATTTCCCTCCCTTGGAGTACAAGAAAAATTGATCAGAAAGTTGTCGATACCGGAATTTTTAACAAGACTTCCAAGAAACGGTTCGATTCGAGTAGGATAGAGAAACATTTGACGGAGGTCCAGTGACCTACACGACACACCACCTTCAAAGTTGCTATCCCCCATTCCCTTTTGCAAGATCCGACTGAAAGTTTCTGAATCTGGCTGACACTAGACAGATCAAATCGAAGAGCAGGATCTAAGTTTCTTATGATGCTGGCATGGCAAAGCATGGCATTCAGGCTTACCTGTTATGCCAACCGCAGCAACCTTTTTCAAACTTCAGCCGTGTAAATATGATATCGTCATGACACGAGTATGTATAAAGGACGCTTTAGGAATCAGGGTTACTAGTACATCATACCAGACAGTCTGATTTTACAAAACAGAATGCATACGACATTATTACACGTCATGTCCTATTCTTACAAAATTTGTAGGTCTGGCTATAACTTGGAAATATGTTTTTTCTTTCTCCTCTCTTTCATCTCATCACTAATGTGATGCGATGACTCCTATAGTCCGATTACATCACCTTATTATAATTGCTCTAAGCTCAATTCCAACATAGAAATTACTAGTTGGTTTTTTTATGTTTGTTATGCTATATAAAACACTGCACAAATAAATTATTTTTAATGGAATTTATCATCCAACTTCTTTCTTTTCCCCGTTTCCTCTTTCCATTTTTTCCCCTGGTTCTCACGCAGACTAGGGCTGGACGAAAAACTTGTAGCTCGCAAACCCGCTCGAACTCGCTCGTTATTGGCTCGGCTCGGCTCGGCTCGGCTCGTTAAGATTTTCAAACGAGTTGAGCCAAGGCTTCAGCTCGGTCCTATAACGAGTCAGCTCGCTCGCGATCTCAAACGAGTTGAGTTGGTTTAGCAGGCTAGCTATCAAATATAAATTAGGCCCAACAAATCCATGGGCCACAAGCCCACAACACAACCGCACAAGGCCAACACAAACCCTATTTGACCTAGACCCTAGTTCCCATGCCGCCATTCCCTCCGAGTCGCACGACTGTCGCCGCCGCCGTTCTCTGCGCCTCCCCATCGCGTCATCCTATCTCCACCCACGCACCGGCTGTGTGCGCACGCATGGAGATAGAGTTATATAAAATATATATCTGGTAGTACATGTATATCTCAATGTATGTTTAATGGTTAAACTTTTGATGGCCTAGCTCACGAGCTAATGAGCTGGCCGACGATCCGAGCCGAGCTAGGGTTTTATATTGTTACCTAACCGAGCTATAATGAGCCAAGCCACTAACGAGCCGAGCTGGCTCGATATCCAGCCCTAACGCAGACAGACACGGTTCTTCTCCAGAGAACACATGGGCTGCATTATTTCAGCTCTGCAAGGCCCCGGACCGCTTTCAGGCTTTCAACTGTGTGCTACATGCATGGGCCGGTGCAGTGAAACGGATGAAGAAAATCCGAGCGATAGGATAAAGAAAGAAGGAGGGCCACCATATAAACTCGAAAAAAATCTACATCACTTACAACCTATGAAACCGAATATTTACCTAACTTTTCAAAACCGGACAAATTACCGGTTTACAGTCTCACCAGATCCCAAGCCGCTCCTAGCATCACCCTACATGGAAAATCATTGAACTATATATAGTCAGTCCCACACTGCTACCTGAACACTCTCGATGCAACTGGTGCCTGGAAGCAACAAAGCCTAAACACTCCAGGAGCACAAAGCCACAAAGCAACTGCAAAAAGGAAAACCCTGGCAGTACCACAAGTGCCTGAAGTTTGTACGAGGCCAGGCTACAATTATTCTTTCTTTTTTCACAGAATGTTACAAAAATTATTCACATGGAGGTACACGAAAATTCCATTATTGTGGAGTCCTGACAGTTTTTAATCCAACAACACACTTTGCCAAAGCACTAAAGCGGCAATATATATGTACTGTCCACATGATGAATAAGTGGTGGGATTTTCCCATTATGCTCATGGAAAATCAGTTGGTATACTTGTTAAATAAACTCACAAAGAGATACACTGTTCTTCTTAACATCTCTTAAAAACTAACCGTAGAAAAGTACCTCGACTGCTAGCTGGATCGTATTGCATATAGATAGCTAAAAATATAAATATAAAGCACAGATTAAATAATCAACTGTGAAATTCAAAGTTTCGGTATATATTATGGAAAGCACAAAATGAATCTGATCATCCACATCATACACGCATACGCACTATTATAAGGTCCTATCGGCCGAAGACATTCCAAAAGTTCCTCAGTTGTTCAAAGAACCAATGTACAGAGGATGAGGGTGGAAGAAAACCTAGCATCATGCCATCATCAATACCAACTAAACCCTTTTTTTCCCTAAAGTGGCAATTATCACAAAGAAGGACAGTAAAGAACTAAACATTGCTAATTCTATATATATTGCGTTCCTACTGTAATATATTTACCACCAGTTAACACCCTGGTGGATATGATGTGCTGATCGATTAACTACAACAGCAGGAGTAATTCACACAATACAATGCATGCAACGAACGAACCAGGGACCACGACGACATCACTTAAAGATCGATATACTGCAATAATCTGCTTGGCCGGGCAGTGGAAATTAATTCGAAGCTCTCGCAGCTGCCACTGCTACCAGATGAAGCTCATCTCGGCGTTTGCGCGCGCGGCGTCGTCGTCTTCGTCGCGGGATGGAGAGTGGACGTGGCGTCCCTCGTAGGTGGTGATGACCATGCGAGGGTCCTCCGCCAGCCGCTCCACCCGCTTCTTCACACGGCAGTTGTCCTGCGTGCAGCGGTAGTAGCTCCTGCATGCATCATGCAAATGTATTACTTTACCACTCGTTCAGGTTATCTCTTCTATGTACTCAAGTAATTAAAATGGATGTAAATCGATCGACTGTACATTAAGTATATGGATAGATCAAGGCAAACTGGTATGTTCGATTGATCTTTCGGTTTTCCGCTAATGATAGATGCCCATTGTTGAAAGACATGTGTCATGGATATCGTCGCTAATTGATATATAGCTGAATTAGTTAGTTGCCCAAATTTACTATTCATAGTAACTTCGCTATTTATTATCTCTCAAAAACACGCTTTTGAACATAATCTACAGAAAGTTGTACCATCTTTCGTAACTAAACACCTCCTAAGCTTAAAAGTGGCTACTCTAACTAGCATGTACAGTTGTGCTAATCTAACCATGGTTGAAATTTCAAAGGAACTGTCATGGATATTGCTTTGATCTAGGAGTGTTAGCTTTGTCGTAGACTCTGTATTAATGGACACATGCACGGCACAGTGATACTAGACTACCTAATGTACTGTTGGTAGAGTCCTGTTAATTTGTTACAACTTTACGACTGACCTAATGTAGCTAGCAGTGCTGAAATATTTTCACTTCCTTTTCATAAACATATACTACTCAACTGATTACAGAGATAGTACTACTAGTCGCTGGTCGTTAAAGTACACCGATTGGAAATCTCAATCATGGCCTGACACATCAACATGGAAAAAAATGTAGAGAGATAACAATAATATTTCAGGCTACCCAGGTAGCATCATTTCACTCGGCCATAGATTGATAAAGATGCGGTAATAATTACAAGAACAAAAAAACTTGGGCCCTTTGCAAAGCTCAAATCCACCTTTTCATCATCATCCGGCCCTTTACTAAACAGTAGAGATTCTCCCCTCCCAAGGCCAGTCAGTTCAGAGCAGATATCCCGTGGGAAAAAAAATTTGTAATAGCTTTCTTTGAATGTAATAGGGGTTTCAATCCCATTAATCTAGTGTTTACCAGTACGCCTATAGCTTAGGTTATTCAGTCAATTTCATCAAAATATTTCTCTACTGACGAGTTGTTTAGTTCTAGAAAACTTCTTCCGAAATTCACTATTCAAGAACGCCGTTAGTCCGTTACTATTCCCCTTGGTTTGTTTTGTTCCATGGGGTAAATGTTTTTTTTTCAAAGTAAAAAGGGGAGAAGATACTCCAGATGATTGCGGAGATTTGCCAACTGATTGGAAAAAGCCATTGTGTGATTCAGACACCAGAGGAGAGAGAGGTTTCTGAATGGCATCATTGCAAATGGCTAATCAGATTGGACTGGATGCTGGGCTCATGTCTGGTGCAGCGTGTGGGTCAATGCTTGGCATTGCCTGCCATGATAGCCCATCCAGCAGAGATCGATAGACATCGGATTCACACGCGCACACACACCCCCTTCTAGGTACGTGTGGTGGTTTGATGATTTGAACTGCTGGTCACGAGAAGATGATGATATGGATCATGTCATGTCATTTAATTTACTAATTTCTAGCTAGCTCTTGACTAACTACGTGTCTAAGCAAGTGTTTTTTAAGAATAATCTCATTCAACATTTGCCTATGTAAATTATAGCACTTCTGTTTGTTTTTTTCTTTTGGTATTTTATCACTAAAAGTTTCAGACTTTCAATTCGTTACGATTGGTGTTGCTTACGCTGGTACACATGGATGAGTGGACGTTAGTGGAACTATTAGATGCTGAAATGAGTATTCAACCTACTACTTGTTAGGATGCCCGTCTCTACTTGCATGGGGGCGCAATAGCCAATATACAGGGCCTACATGAAATGGATTAATTACTCCTTAATCTTAGCATTTTATGTGATCTGTTCTAATAATTGCAGGAAACAAACCCAGTCATGAAAAATATCATATATGATGAAAGACGCTGAATGAGAAAAAAGTTTCATCCAATGATCTAACAAGGATGCTTTCTAGGATAAAAAAAAAACAAGGATGCTTTCTCGCTATACACATATAGTATCTTTTTTCAGGAAGAAAAATAGCTTATCCTTAATGAGAAAATGACACAGTATTAGGGTAGTTAGGTGGTATAGACAGGACGGGGACCAGGGACACGGCAAAGTCATCTTAGGACCAGCTTTGCAAACACTTTTTTCTTTTCAGATCCAATGACTAGCACTTTGGGAAAAAGCAACTGTTGGAGTGTGGAAAGTTTTGTGAGAATGGTCGTCTCTGGTTTACTGGTGGCAGAAGTGCACTGAACTATTTATAAAAGTGTGTTTTCTGCGGAGAAGGTTTCAGCATTTTGTTTCTTCCCTTTTTTTATTTTCTTTTGCTTTCTTTACAATAAAACCTTGAAGTAAAACCATGTGCTAAGAAATTGTATGCACTGAAAAAAGTTGAAATTATGCATATCGAGATCATATCTAGATTGCAGTAATAGTTAGTACTTAGTACAATCGATTATTAACTAGATTTATCTAGCAAACGAATTAATTCTGTTACGTTCAAATGTGTTTTGATGGTCTATGTAACATTTGTGCCTATGGTCACTTATAATCAAACTTGATTATTAGTTCTTACTCTGTATCTTCTGAAAATAAGAACAAGGTCAATGGAGCTTATATGCACTTATTATCACCTTCCACAAAATGATATTAGCAAGATGTATAGATAAAACAAAATTACTGCAAAGAAGACCAAACATACTTCATGAATAGGGTAGTTTTGCAACAAAATAATTTAGTTTACGATCTTTTTCATTCGCTCACAACATAAATGTATTAAGCAGTCAATTTAGAATACATGTTTAGAATTAAGTAGTAAAATAATTAGTTGTCATGTAGTAACTATTTTTCTAAAAGAAAATATAGCTGCGGTCTAATTAATATTCTTCTTCCTTAACAATGACCAAGTGAAACAAATTAGCCGTTTCATAAAGATATGATTAGTAAAGAAAAGATCATTGGCCCCAAAAAAATAAATTGCGTGTCACCGTGTTCCAACATGAACTGAAAATGCATATTTGAATCTGCTTAGCATTGGTGAGCGTCAGATCGAGGCAATTTAATCAAAGTTAAAAAGACATAATGGAGGTATGGTTTTGTGCATTATGATATAGATGATTTAATCTTCTTCACAGCACCCTTAAGCAAAACAATCACAAGAATTAAGGTAAAAGCCATGCTTAAGTTCATCCGAGCAAAAAAAAATGTCTATATAGTGATTAAAGAGAAAGAGCAGTGGCAATAGTGTTTACTTTGATGTATACGCGCGGGCCTCTGCTCAATGTAACTACAATATACTGCAAGAAGCACCAACAAACAGTGTAGAGAACTTTCTCTTATTTCTTTTCATCGATTAACAGGTATATCTTGGACTTCATTTCTCCCACTCTGTTTATCGTTTATTTAATGAAGTTAAAATCTTTTTAGGCGCTACTTGATGATATGTCGTTAAGGTTTATTAAGTCAAGAATTTGCTTATATTGTTTGGATTCAAATTAGAAGTAAACTTTAATCCACCTGAAACACATAAAAATCTATTTAAGCATGACCTATTACCCGTTGGACCAAGAATCTGAAAGAAGAAGTTTTGTACCTGTGGGGTGTAATGTAGCCAACAAAAAAACAATTCTTCTAAGAGATTAGCCTGCCTAGGAGTAAGTTAATGAAATAATTAAACCTCCTCTATATATAGCAGACATATCCAACAAGACTAATATAATCGAGCATATAGTTAGTTAAGTTTTGAGTTGATCTCCAAATTAACCGAACGCCAAAACCTCCTCTTGCCAGTACGAAACCTATGACTCCTCACAAAATATCCCAAAAAATCTCAAATTAAATTAACTTATTTATTGCAAAGGATAACAATGATCTCATTCTCATGGAACCTAAACGCCCCCAGATGATCAACTTGTTTATTGTATATCTATGGCATGCATCGTCTGTGATCAATAGTCATTCAGCCATGGCATGCATATGGAATTGGGAGCAAATGCGAACTGCACATGCATTCGAATGTGCAGATTGCGAATGATGAAGCGGCGGCCGGCGTGTCCGTCGATCTAGTGGTGTGGTGAAAGTCATGCCGTAGTAGTGTAGTAGTACCTGGGATGCTGCGTGTTCTTGACGACCTTCTGGCCGTACTTGCGCCACTTGTAGCCGTCGTCGAGCACGTCGACGTCGCTCATCGTCTTGAAGCAGAACCGCGGCTCCCTCAGCTTCCGCCGCGCCTTCCCTCCGCCGCCGCCTCCCCCCTTCTTCATCCTCACCGCGCCCACTCCCAGCGCCGCCGCCGCCACCGCCACGTTGTGCCCGGCAGCCAACCCCTCACTCGCCGCAGCGCCCTTTCCCCGCTGCCTGCCTTGACCTTGATCACGCCCTTCATCACAGGTGGACCTAATTTTTGGCAGGGAGATATCGGCAACGTCACGAGCCATATATATATACATATATACATCTTTCTTGGGCCGGGAGATCGAAGAGATAGAGATCTGATCTTACCATGGGTGAGTAGGCGGGGACGATCTCATGGGAGGGGAAACGTGAGCTGCGTGGAGGTGCTGGAGATTGTGGGGAGGGATGGTGGACGGTGGCGCGTGCGAGGAGGAAGACGAGGTGGTGGTGGCGGCGGTGGGTGGGTGGTCTAGGAGAAGCGAGCTGCTGTAACCTAGCACGCCATGGTGGGTGAGGGAGCTCGTTGGCGGAGGATGGAAGGTGAAGGTTATGGTTGGGGTTGAGGATGACCCGGAGGCCGCCGCCGCCGCTGCCGCCATGGCGGCGCCGGCGGTGGACGAGGTGTGCTGCTGGCTGTGGCCCAGCGGCATCACCGTCCTCCCTGGCGACGGGAACATCACCTTCCCTTTCTGTTGTGTGTTTCTCTCTCTAGCTTTGCTTTGCTTTCCCAAGTAGGAGCAATTGAGCAAAGTGTGCGCGCGCGCTGGGATCGTGTGTGCGTGGTGTGTGATATACTGCTGGATGTAGGGAGTTAGGGACAAAATTATTTGGCATCTGTTGAGACTAAGAAAAGAGTGCCATGCATGGCCCAGTGTCGCGGTCGCCATATTATCTCTGGCCTAGTAGGATGAAAAATATATATTGGGATTCAGAGAACAGGGCCACCATGGTCACGTTCGAAGAATATTCATGATGCCATGTCTATTCGTCCAGTTTGCACTTTGCATTCTGGTTGTCTCGCTCGCTTGATGTTGCTCTTACTGTTTTGCATGTATCAGTAAATCAGTTTATCACTTAGGTTAGATTTGGTTTACATCGTACTGGAGGGGCTCCAGTAAATGATCAAGTGTTTGGTTATCACCATTAAGACCGGGTTCTTAATTGTACTAGCTATTTCTAGCATATGCATGCATGATGATGTATCTAACTAATTTACACTTTTTATACATGGAATGCTAATGGACGGCTACTAGTGAACTTAGATTAGCCATGCACTGGACCGACCAGTTCAGTATATATACTAGACTTCCTGTATGTATGACGGATGGTTTGGACTTTGGACGTATAAGCAGAAAGCCAGAAACACCAGCATCCCAGATAGATATCGACAGGTCAAATCTGTTCCACGTATGTGGGCCATGAATGGATCGATCGCAACCTTTGAAATGCAGCACCGATTGATAGGTTGGCTGTGTTTAGGCCCGTCTCAGCGGGGTTTCATGGACATAGTTACCTATATTGGAAACTAGGTAACTGTGCCACAGGGGTTTCATAGTGATGAAACTCCCCTCACATCCCATAAAACTCTCCCTCTTAATTACCCTGTCATCTCAGCAAAACTGTTGGTGTGACAGTGGATTTAATGCCCATGAAACTCCTATGAAACCTCCCATTGAGACTGGCTTTAGATGGAGTGGAGAAAAAATACTTTTTTCTTTCTGGGATGCGTGTTATATGAGGGGATGAATAGGAAAGGTGAAAAATTTTTTTTTTATAGATGCGTGTGGATGAACAGGCTCCGCGATCCCGAATTATTCTTTCGTCTCCCTGCAGAAAGCTCTCTCAGTACTCCTGCTAGCTCCATGGTTTTGTCAAGGGGATTGATGGCAAAGGCTGACCTGTGTGTGTGCGCGCAAAAAGGCTCCCCTTTTCTCAAAGCCAAAAATTATTCGTGGCCTTTTGGACACATCTGCTCCATATTCTTTTGAATCATGGGACTATGGGAGATATCATATGATGACTTTTTTTTGTTTTGTTTTTGCGTATGATGGCCGTTATTTTTCTTTCCCATAACGACGATGGCCTTTTATTTATGATGAGTCCTAGCCTCTTAGACGCTAAAATGGCATTTCCCCGTTCAAGTTATAGGTCATTTTAACATAGTTAGATATGTTATCTTAGTATTATTTTAACCAACCCTACTAATAGTTTTTTAGTAGCGCTAACCACTGCCCGTCCAAACATTGTAGTTGTATTGTCAAGATTTGTTTATTGGAGGTAGCTATAGCTAGAATCTTTTCCATGAAGTATTTGTGTTTTTTTAAACAACCCTTAGAGACAGGAAATCCTATAGCTAAAGGCGTAGTATCAAAACCTCGAGGTACACATATAGGAGTAACTTATAGTAGTATTTATCAAGAGTTACTTATTAGTTATTAGCTAGCTAGGGCGTGTAGATGAGTGCTCAATAATTGAACAGAGGATCGAGGCAGGCCATGGAGTACATGCGACATGCGTAGAGGGGGGCAACCCATGCAGTGCACGCAGAGGATAACCAGGCACGCTCTACACTGCAGGGCGGCATGTGCATGTGCACTCCCCATGTTGTCATCAAGAGCAAATCGATCGATGGAGCTGGCACTCATCTCCTCCATCCCACACGAACGACGACGACGCACAGCGAGAGCCAGCGCGCGTGTGCCTTTTTTTTTTCCCTTCAGTGCTCGCAAGATGGCGCCATGATGGCCATGGCCCTCTCTCTCGTCTCCTCCAGCTCCAGAGGCCATCATGATCCTTCCATAGTGTAACAAGGAGACGGACCAACAGTGCATGTCTCTCTAGCTGCCTTTCTCAAAGAAGCACTTTTGTTTGGATCATGCATGCATGCAAATGCATTCATCTATACAAAAGTTGTTGGGTGTACACTGCTAGCCGTATAGAAATCGATCTTTGGTATGTGTACCAACACGCACATGTGTCGAGGGTCATTGTTGCCGTATCTCACTTCCAATTAGACTGTCCAGCTCGTTCGATCGAGCAAGTAAATCATGCGTCGTAGATCACTGATAGATCGATCACTTGCATGCACAGCAGCAGTGCCGATGATATTAATTATGAGTTGATTATGGCCGTGATTATGGCTACATGCATGCAGCTCGTGAGCTGATGCTGGCAGACCGGATCTCACCATCTCGTCAATCATGCCAGCCATGAGCCATGCACGTACGATACCATCTTCTCCCTCCATTCTCATCACTCAAGAGACATCACCATGCCCTGCATTTTTTTTGCAATCCTGAGAGCTTTATTAATCATATGAAGCAGGGTTACAAACTTACAATCCTTCTCGGTTACTCTCAACAAACATAGAGGAAAAGAGTTTAACCAAGATGCCGCTGGGTTTGACTCCGAGACTAGCCTTTGCACATTCATGGACTGCCTCATTGCTGTCTCGATACACAAAAGAGAGATTAAAACCCCCCAAACGCTGCCAAGCTCTCAAATTTCCTGCCATAGGCAAGCTACCGAGCTATGCACGCTCATATCAGGTTGCAATAGATTAACCAGAGGGAGACTATCTATCTCTAGTGTCACCCTCTCATACCCTTTCTCCGATCCGCGGCAAGCTGAAGGACATCTCTTGCCACCAATGCTTCAGCTGTCAAGGACATCGGGTACATGCTCATATCTCTTCGGAGTCGCTGCCAGCAAACGTCCATCTGCATCGGGTACATGTAACTCAGAGTGTATTGTGCTTGTTGTTCTTGAGCTAAATCAATGTGGTATGCTGAAACTTTGTGTAGACCTTGAGTATGTAAATCATTGTACAAGGAACGACCCAAAATGATTGATCAGTTGTTTTAGATACTCCCTCCATTCCAAAATGTAGGTCGTTTGATTTTTTTGGCTCAAGTTTGACGGCTCGTCTTATTCAAACAAATGTAGCCAAATTTAGGCTATTTTTAAAATTCTTTTATTACTAAAGCTATCCATAACAAAAAAATATGATATCTTGCAAATTATTTTGAATAAGACAAGCAGTCAAACTTAAGGTCAAAAAATTTAAACGACCTACATTTTGGACGAACGAAGAGAGTATGTTTCTTTACTTCATTAATACATCAAGTTTTGTTGGAATGTGAAAACTAGTGTCCTTGCCAGACTCCGTTGAGGACCTCTATGCTCATTGTAGCAGTTTTGGGTGGGGGAACAGTTATGTGAGAACTTTGTTGGCAAAACCTTGAGCGGTTTAAATGCAATGCTATGAAACTTATTTTTAGCGAACAAGTCTAAAACGAGGTGAAGAACCTGCCAAATATAAATTTTGGACAGTGTGTTACTGTTTGTCTTAAGAGTTAAGAGCCTACACTACCGCACTTGGCCACTAGCTGAATGCCTAAAAGGCTCTTTTGGGAAAATATTATCTCTCTTACCGTAATAGACATCCACAAATTCAGATTATAACATGTGGCTTGCTTCAGTGATGCTTTTTTTTGGGCTCTTTTTTCTGCCAACACTCGATTTTTTTTTCACCGTGGGATCGGCATCGAACGGCCATCCATCGTCTTCAGCGGAGGTGAAGAAGAAGCTACCGCGGTTTAGTCTCTTAGATTGGCAAGCGGTGGTGGAAGGAAAATTCTAGTGTTGAGACTTGAGAGCACAAGAAACACTTCAGTCATTTAGCTTTCCCATTTTCTTTATTGTTATGCATTGACAGTCGTGTGACTCATGTGCATGACACATTGGCACTGTAGGCTTAACTTAAAATTAAGACTATCCACCTTTAAAGATTCCAGACCTGATGTCTGGATCGTTTCTGCCACCAACCACTCTTTCACGAGCTGCCATAGCAAAACATGCTCGGCAAAGCTCAAGCACTGGCTTCATAAATCACCCGTACAGCTATACAGCATCTTCGCCCTGGCCCCTGGGGTTCAGGTGCTAGTTTTAGAGGACCCGGTGCTGCATCGTCGTCGTCGCCGGCCGACGGGGGAGCTCACGGCGGGGTACGCGGACCGGCGATGGCTCCAGTTACCCAGGCGCGGTGGCCAGCGCTTCCTCTTCGCCTCCGGCGGCCTTCACCGGCCGGCGCCGACGGAGTCGTCGCCGCCGCCTCCTTCAGCTGGAGAAGTAACGTCACTGAACTCCTGGTTTCTCTCTCTGTTCCTCAGTGCTTTTTCGGTGGAGTAGGCGAGTAGCATAGGCCTATGCTGAGTACGAGTGGATAAGAATACGATTGCTCTCCCTTGAAGTCTGGACGGTCGTAGACTCGTAGTCTTCCAGCAATGCCTGTCAATGGTTTTTTTAGATGAATTAGTTATCCGTTTTAGCTGATGCCAAAATCCTGATCAGCAATAATTCGCCGCTCGTAACAATTTCCACGGTTGATAATTACTCACGTAAAGCATTATTTTCTCTTTTTATATACTCCCATTAGTACGCACTTTCCCCGCTTTTGTTTGGCGAGTGAGTCTCACATTGTCCATGCAAGTTGCAACTACAATCAAAATTAATCCGAACATATTTTTTCTATTGCCATTCCATCATTCTACTGTTCATCTTCAGCCTCTATGACATTTTCCCCTCTTGTTGACTCCCAATAGCAATTTTCTCCTTTTTTTTGGTTATTACTCCATCTGTTCACGAAAGTGCAACGCAACTCTCACTTTAAGCAGTCAAATAATTTCAATTTTGATAAAATTTATACAATAAATTATGAACATTTATGCTTTTAGACAAAATTTAGTATAAAAATACACTACATGTTTCATCTAAGAATAGTTATTTTATACCATAAATTTTAATAGTAGTCTATATAAATTTACTCAGACTTAAAATTATTTTACTCCTACATTCTTTTATTGTCGATTCTTCTTCATATATACATTGATACTTTCTCTCCGAAATAAAGAAAAGACAGAATGATATCTTCCTTATCGATCGACTGATCACTCAAAAAAATATATATTAGTAATTGAATAGAGGATTGAGTACATTATATATGTGTATGATTAGCGAACAACAAAACACGAATGCACAAAATTCGTTAAATCATTTTAAACTAGAGAAAGCCGCACCCTCCTCCCGGCTGCTCCCACGTGTCCACGCGCTGTCACAGGTGGCGCCTGACGTGGCCCCCGGAGCCGTAGCAGAGGAGGCTTCCGTGCTGGAACCTTCCTGCCAGGCTGCCAGCCTCCGCCATTTTTTTCCACCGATCCCGATTCGGATCCGCGATTCCGCGGCATTCCCCGTCCCCAAATCCCGTTTCCCCCGCGAGCTCGAACCGAAACGACCCGCCTCACCTCACCTCTCCGCCTCCCCGCCGCAGATCGCCGCCGCCTCCTCCTCCGCGCCCGCCCGCCGATGGCCGCCGCGGACCCGCCGCCGCGCGGGGCGGGCCCGGCGCCCGCCCTGCGTCGGAGCCCCAGCATCGAGCGCATCCCGGAGGACGCGCGCCGCATCCTGCTCCGCCTCGCGGGGGAGCTCTGGGGCGGGGACGTGGACCCCAGCGCGCTCGCCGTGTCCCAGCTCAAGGGCGCCATGACCAACGAGGTGTTCCGGATCACCTGGCCCGGGGGTGAGGGCGACCCGCGCAAGGTGCTCGTGCGCATCTACGGCCAGGGCGTCGAGGTCTTCTTCGACCGCGCCGACGAGGTCCGCACCTTCGAGTGCATGTCGCGCCACGGCCAGGGCCCACGACTCCTCGGCCGCTTCGCCAACGGACGCGTCGAGGAGTTCATCAACGCCAGGGTACGCGCGCGCGTTTCCCCCCTCCTTGATTTTGTTGTCTGTTCGAATGGCGAATTGTCTGTCCTTCATGCTCGTTTTATTTTGTCAGACGCTATCTGCTGCGGATCTGCGCGACCCGGAGATATCAGCGCTGATTGCTAAGAAGCTGAGGGAGTTCCACGGTCTCGACATGCCAGGACCCAAGAACGTCTCATTGTGGCAGAGGCTCAGGCATGCATTGCATTTTCAGATGTTAATTTCTCTTGTCGTGGCAAGGAATGTGAATGATTGCTGAGCAAAAGTTGATTTGCCTGGCGTTGTATTAATCAGGAGGTGGCTTGAGGAGGCTCGTGGCAGGTGCTCTGAGGAAGAGTCCAGGCAATTTCAGCTGAATGAGCTAGAGGACGAGATTGCAGCGCTGGAGAAGGCGCTGTCTGGGGTCGATCAGTCAGTAGGATTTTGCCATAATGATCTGCAGTATGGGAATATTATGATATATGAAGAGACCAGACAAGTCACCTTGATTGTGAGTTCTTAGTATTGAATGAATTCACAAGCCATTCTGATTCTTGATTTAAACCTGCTCTTTGCATAATTATGTGGTAAAACGATACATAATTATGAATTCCTATTAAGAAAGTTACTCCACGAATGGGGCAGATTGGTACATTAGAAAAGAATTCTAGAAATGAACCATTTGGTATGCCAAGTATTGCTATGAATTGGTACAAACAACTTAGTTGGTAACCATGTCTTCCTGTACCTGACTGCTATTTTGTTGATAACTTAAATCCTGCAGGACTATGAATATGCCAGTTTTAACCCTGTTGCATTTGACATTGCTAATCACTTCTGTGAGATGGCTGCGGATTACCATACTGCAACACCACATGTGTTGGACTTCACAAAGTATCCTGGTTAGTTTTATCTATGACCATATGTGCTTATTAATCTTGTCAATTAGTTTTGTGCGCTGCTTATTTTTATTACTCTGCACTACAGACATTGAGGAGCAGAGAAGATTTGTTCGGGCATACCTTAGTTCATCAGGTGAAAAGCCATCACATGAGGAAGTTGAAAACCTGCTAGGTTTGATTGCTAAGTATACTCTTGCAAGCCATCTCTTTTGGGGACTTTGGGGAATAATCTCGGTGAGCACTCTAATACTAGTTCCAAATGCATATTATATCAATTCAGTAAATAGTAACCTGTCAAAGGTAATTGATTTTGTTTCTCTACTCTGTCCCCAGGCTCACGTGAATAAAAATATCGACTTCGAGTACATGGAGTATGCAAGGCAACGCTTTGATCAGTACTGGCAGACCAAGCCTGGAATTCTTGGACCCAACTGATTAGTCACTCCTGTTCTGGGTTCTTGGCTAGCTAGTCCTGTGAATTTTGTTCGTGAGTAGCAGCTAGTTGCTGCCAGTTCTTTGCTGTAGATTGTTCAGCTTGTTTTTAAGTTTTTAATTAATGTAACCGATGATGCAAGCAATGCGATTCTGACATATAGGGAGGAGATGTTTCTATTGCTACAAGGGGCGCCTGGTCTATTGAATTAACAGGTGTATCTCCATTCTCCAAAACTAATTAAGGTCCGCAGCTCTCCATATACATTTGTGTGGATCTAAAATGGGTACAAAATGAATGCACAGATCGAGTAGAATGAAATATTATAAATTGAACGCTTATCTAAAGCCTTTTCCGTCGATAACATATAGCTAAAACTAAGTTCGGACTAAACTTTATTGGTGGCGCATGTTTAGTTGACTACAATTAGTTAGCAGTTTTTTTTATCTTGTGACTAAAAGGTATATATGAGAAGAAACCTATCATTGTCCTTCCTTTTTGGATGTGCGTGAAGGGGTAAGTTGTGGTTACCTTGTTCATTTCTCGGATGGTTAGGCTCTCTTTTTTTTTTTGCTTTTATTAGTTCTAATTAGGTATTAGTGAGCTTGAATGAGTAATATTTAGTTTGGGTGTTCTAATTCTTAGTCTAAATTTTAGTTCGCTGTTTAGGATGCAAAAGTTTAGCCCATGAGCCTAAGCAGGAGAAAGTAAGAGTGGATAACCAAATGGAAGCCTCTTTTTCATTTATGGCATGGCATGATTTAGGACCGTAGAAAGTAAAAGGTCGTCCTTGTATTAATTTGTGGGCCTAGCTTGATTTAAGACTATCATCATATAAACAAAAAAATACTAGTAGAACGTAAGTCTTTGTACTATTTCATTTATTAGCCTCGCGTTGTACCTTGGCGTTCCAAGCATATGGAGCTTTTTCTTGACATGATTACAGCCATCATACTGAAAAAATCAATGAGTAAGTTTCTAAGGTCAGTCTCAATGGGGTTTCATGGGCATTAAATTCACTGCCACATCAGCAGTTTTGCTGACATAGCAGGATAATTAAGAGGGAGAGTTTCATCACCATAAAACTCATGTGGCAGAGTTACCTAATTTTCAGTCTAGGTAACTGGCCAAAGCATTTAAAAGGCAATCCATATACACGTGGACTATTCTTGTCAAATAATGCAGCACGTTTATTTTCGAATGTCCAAGCGCATTTATGATCATTTACGGACGAGAGCCGTATATGTTACTCCCTCCGTCCAGAAATGTAAGTCGTATTAGGATCAGCCAAAAGTAACTTCATAAATTTTGACCAACAATGAGTTAAAATATAAATACATTCAGTATATAAATTTTACATCAATATATTTGTACTTAAAGCTATTTTGAGATAACATTAAGTCTTTACCAATTGATATTATATTATGAGAGAAATTAAGTTGACTGACTTTTCCCCAACTCTTATACGACTTAGATTTATGGACGGAGGGAGTATTGAAGTTTCAATTTGCAACATGCAAGCTGGTCAAATTGTAATCGGCGGCATATATCACACTATCACAGTATACAGTAACCATTTGCCCGAATGCTTGCCCATCTCAAGAACC
Organism: Digitaria exilis; assembly: GCA_015342445.1. NCBI lineage: Eukaryota > Viridiplantae > Streptophyta > Magnoliopsida > Poales > Poaceae > Digitaria > Digitaria exilis. Next base: position 1,133,445 of record JACEFO010001768.1, on the reverse strand, counting down.
CCGTGATGTACCGGTAAATCATATTTACTCCAAGACCAATCCCCATGGATGCCTATATATAACGAGCTCCTTTGTATAATCGTCACACACCAGTCCACATTTCCACTTAGTCTCTTGGAAGAGGAGCATGGCCACCACCGACGAACAACCTGGTGCCATCGTCGGCCCGGAGCCGTTCCTGAACAGCGGCGAGGACGTGCCGTCGATCCCCGTCACGGGCCTCACCACCGACCCCAACCTGTGGGTTTCCTTGTACCAAGGCACGTGGGTGCTGACGACCCTCGTGCCGGGGATCGTCTCCATCCAGCAGAGCTTCACGCCTCGCCGCGGCGACGTCGTCCTCGCCAGCCTCCCCAAGTCCGGCACCACGTGGCTCAAGGCCCTGGCGTTCGCCACCATTGCGCGCGGCGCGTACCCGCCGGCGGCGACCGACGCCGCCGCGCACCCGCTGCTCCGCCTCAACCCGCACCAGTGCGTCCCGTTCATGGAGAGGCTGTTCGCCGCCGGGGAGGAAGGCGCCATGGACACGCTCCCGTCGCCGCGCCTCATGTCGACACACATGCACCACTCCATCCTCCCCACCTCCATCACCAACAACCCTCACTGCAAAATCATCTACATCTGCAGGTAATAACCAGTCCAACTCTGTCAAGAATTCAAAATAAATGACTGTTGTGATCTTGTCACCGTAAGCTTATAAGAACCTTGTGTGCAGGGATCCCAAAGACATGCTTGTTTCTTTCTGGCACTTCGTGAAAAAACTGAGTCCCAAGATCACGTTCGCCGACGTGTTCGAGGCTGCCTGCAATGGCACGTCGGTGTACGGTCCAATCTGGGACCATCTCCTAGGCTACTGGAACGCGAGCAAGGCGAGTCCGGAGACGGTGCTGTTCCTGAGGTACGAGGAGATGCTGCGCGACCCGGCCGGCAACGTCAGGAAGCTGGCGATGTTCGTCGGGCAGCCATTCTCGCCGGCCGAGGAGGAATCCGGGGTCGTCGAGCAGATCGTGAAGCTCTGCAGCATCGACAAGCTCAAGAGCTTGGAGGTCAACAAGGCCGGCTCGTGCTCACCGTTCGCCAACGACTGGTACTTCAGGAGAGGAGGGAAAGGTGACTGGGCCAACCACATGACGCCCGACATGGCGCGCCGCCTCGACGTCATTGTCGAGGAGAAGCTCAGCGGATCGGGCCTCTCGTTCGCGTGATCGATCGAAGCATTCAGATCCAGCGCTATGAATAAAGCTTTGCCAAGCCGAAGCATGCATTCAACTAAGCTACATTGCTGTGTTGCACACAGTTTATAGCACACGCGTTCAGTTGTTTTTCTTTACTATTTAATCACGGTTGTATGCCTGCAACCATATAATAAGGATGGCATCATGCTTTCCAGGTCCAGGAGATTGAAGCTGAATTTCCATTATCTTTAAAAAAATCCGCTGTATGTTTTTTTTATAATGGAAGATTTATTGAAAAATATCTAAAAAGAACTCTGTCCGTAGCACTTTTGCTAATCAGTACTGTTAATGGGCCGTGGAATTGTTCAATTTTGATTTTCCATTGACCCATGTGTTATTGTCGTTAAGTTGAGACTATTACATCTGTAAAAAAAATACAATTATAGGAATCGTGCCGGTCAAAGGAGCTCATGTTTGACCAACTTTATATTAAATAATATTGCTATTTAAGGTTTCTAAGTATTTTATCTAAAAAAATATATTCTAAAACGAATCTAACAATACTTAGTTTGTATCATGAATGTTAATATTTTGTCATATAAATTCAATCAAACTTAAATGTTTGACTTTAATTGTATTTTTTTTTGAGACGGAGAGAATACCTGCCAATGGAAACCTATATTTCTACACCTCATGAAAATGCAAAAAAAAAAACATAAAACAAATTAGTATGCCTCTCCCCCCCCCCTTCTTTCTCTACAAGGAGTCTGAAGACCAAAAAATATTATGCCATGGATAGTCACATGTATATAATGGATATTAAGAACATGGTAAAAAATCTGAAAAAATTACTTAGTAAAAGACTTTGAAAATTGTTGATGGTAGCCCCATATAGGCGCACGTACTAATGAGCTAGGTACAAGACATTAGTTGTCACGTACATGCCAACAAGTCATACTTAGTTGAAATGCCAGAATATTCAGGCACCTTGGCTAATACCATGATGTGTACCAGACGTACCGTCCAAATACATTACTGCTTCTCATTTATTTCCAAAATTTCGCACAAAAGCTTATGGTTGAGGAATGGTACTGCACTAAAGCCCATTAAAGGATAAATAAAATAAGTCTCAGCTATACTTTCTCCATCCCAAAATACTATTCATGGTAGCTTCTCCAGATACATATCCTTTTTTATATATATCTAGACATAACTATATATCTATGAGCATCTCATCAGAAGCGGAATGAAATCCTAATCAGAGCAGTGACACAAGATACAAGCAATTCCTCATCAGAAGGCCAGCCGTTATGTATCAAAGTCTGTTTATGCACGTTGCTTTGTGCTCTACATTGGCTTTCTGCTGCTTAACCGGTAGATTAAGGAGCTACCAATTCGAAGTCATCGAAGGCACCAGTGGTCTAGTGGTAGAATAGTACCCTGCCACGGTACAGACCCGGGTTCGATTCCCGGCTGGTGCAATTCTTTTTTTTTTTTTGACTCAGTTGTTTTATCAGGGGCTCATTGGCATAATGGCAGTTTATTTGGACACAGTTGTTCTGTCATTGGCAGAATGGCAGTTGCACTTTTTTTTTTAGGGAATGGCAGTTAACACTGAGGAGGATTAGGAAGACCATCTGAAAGATAACTGAGAAACTGGTATTGCGGCGCACCATCTCATCATGATTAAATGGAGACACATCAATCTGCCGATGCATTCAAAGGCTCATCATTGCTACTCATACCCATATTTACACGACCATTTCGCCCAAAATAGAAGAAGTAATCGCAAGCTCTCCCGGCTACTCTGCACGATCAGCTCGTCAGCATGAAGCAGAGGGCAGCAGGCACCATGCGTTACCCATCTTCATTTCTGATTCTTCAGGCTACGGTGTACATGGCGACACCGAGTCACCGACCCCCTCGTCAAAAATCGAGGTCCGGCACGACCTGCCCTCCTTCCACCTCGGCGTCCGTGAGCGTGAGCGCCCTCTGCAGCTTCCGGCTGCTGAACACCTCCACCTCCGCCGCGTACGTGGCCGTCACCGGCCGGTGGTCCGACAGCGACAGCTCCGACCGCCGGTAACCCAGCAGCCGCAGCCCCTTCCCGTACGACAGCACCCTGTCGCACCACGCCGGCGTCCGCCGCCCGCCCTTGTGCTCGTCGCCGATGTACTTGCCGGACCCCACCGCGTACTTGTACGTCGGCGCGAACTCCAGGATCCCCTCCGTCCACCCGTCGAACGCCCTCCCTTTCCTCAGCTCCCTCTTCAGCTGCAGCAGAATCATGGCGGACAGGATCATCAGCAATGGATTCAGCATTGTCAGAGTTCAGAGTAGCATTCTCGTCAGTCACTCTCACTGACTCACCTGATCCATCTCGGCTAGCTTGGACCAGCTCTTGGTCGAGATCAGCTCGTGAGCTCTCTCGTACGACACGTCGAGGCGGTAGTTGAGATCGCCGAGCCAGAAGATCCGGCTGCAGAAATTTCACCAAGAAATTACAGTAAGATCACCGAATAATACTGACAGTGAGCGAATGTACTCTACTCGGTACTCACTCATGGTTGTGGATGTCTCTGAACAGCTGCTGATCTCCCGGGGCAGGGAAACGCGTCCGCCGGTGGATCTCCTGCACGTCGGCGTTCCGTTTATGGACGTCGCCGGGCTTCTCGCCGGCGGCGAGGTGGGTACACACGAAGCAGAACATCGTCTGGTAGATGGACATGCTCACCGACACTGCTCCCTGCACACACACATCCAAACCGAACATTGTCAAGTTAATCCAATTCAGATACTCCTCCGGAAACGCAGATTAATGGTTGCGACAATTCCAAGCAGCGTTGCGGAGACGAGACGACGAACCTTGTTGCCGATGTAGCCCATGGCGCCGACGCCGACGGTGGAGACCTTGAGATTCTGGACGCACTTCCTGAGCCCTCTCTTCACCCACACCGTCAGGAAGATGCCCACCATCTGCTTGCTCACGATCCTCACGAACGGTGATCTGCTCTTCTTCCTCAGCGTGCCGTCGAGGTCGAGGTCAAGGTCCGGGATCATCGGCAGGTCGTCCGCCGCCGCGTCAGCGACCCGAGACGATCCCCTGAACGACTTGTACGCTCTGAACGACGCCGACGCCTTGAACGACGCCGACGACGAGGAAGCGGCGTTCATGGCGCGCGCCGCCGGAAGCAGGTCCAGCGGCTGCTCCGGCCAGACAAGCCCCACCCTATCCGCTCTGCTCAGCGACCTCATGAGCGTCCGCTGCAGAGCTTCCGGTCGCGGCTTCTGATCGAGCTCGAGCTTGCCAAGTTCGTCGCCGGTGAGCTCCGAGTCATCGTCCCCGGCGACGGTGAAGTGGTTGAGCCTGCTGAGCTTCCTCGGTGTGGCGTCGACGTACTCCTCCGGGCGCAACGCCGGGAAGCTGAAGGGCGGCGCGTCGTCGTCGGTGTCGGTCTCCGTGTCGTCCGTGCCGGGGAGGAGCTCGTCGGCGGCCGCATCCACCGGCGGGTCGAACCGTGACGGCGATGGCGGGTGGCTGTAGCACTTGTACTTGGGCTTCGACGTCTGGGCCCGCCGCAGCGCTCCACGGATCACGGACTCCCACGCCTTCGCTGGCCGTCCGTCCTCCGCGCCGAACACGTTGCCGGCGTTCAGTGGCACCACTTCCTGAAACCTGCAACATTTTCCGCCAAGACGCGTTCAGAGCGAGAAGAGCTGCAGGACGCTGACGAAAAAGCACGGCAAGTAATCCGGCGACCGGTGGGCGAGAAGCTTACCCGAGAACGTAGACGTCGGCGGGCTCGGCGTCGCCGGCGGTGCCGAGCCAGTCGGCGATGTCGAGGTCGTCCGGCGGGGCCTTGCCGCCGGCGTTCCAGGTGCCGACGCAGACCCTCAGCTCTTTGGTATTGATGTACTGCGCACGGAGCGTCTCTGAGTTCCTCCGCCTCAGCTTGTACGGGGCACTCTCCAGGCTCTCATCTGATGCAATCATGCAGCAGAATTCGCCATGGCGATTCAAAGAAATGTCAGTAAGAACTATTACTAAAATTGGTATATCATCTTATTTGTTCATTTCATATGATAAAAAACTACAAAATTCAGTAATTCTACTCTTTATGGGTAAAATTGTTACTAGTAATTTTGTTTTGTTGTTTTTTTACATGAAAATGTGGATATCATGATTTTTGACTCATGAACCAGGACCATAAAGGCGGCCGTTCTGCTAGATTAGGCAATAGTTGGGAATCCATTTTTGTGATTGGAGACAAGGAGATTCAAGGTTGCCTGGCCGAAGAGGCCAAAGCCATGACGCGACACACCAAACGCACTAATGGCGGCATGAGGACCGCTTCATCTTTCCCTACCAGAAAGGAGATGAATGAATAGTCCAAAGCTGTCCTTTCTCTTCCGACTACCCACTAGATTACGACTCTTAATCTAAAAAGTAAAACATGACCCACCAGATAAGATCACCACATAGACGGAGAACGGGAACGCTCACTAACTCACCGGTGATCTGTGCGCCGCCGTCGGCCGGCCGGCGAGGCACGCCGTCGTCGCAGCCGCAGTTCTCTGAGAAAAGCGGAGCAGGGAGTGAGATGTGGATACAGAGAAAAAAAGAAGTAGTAATCTTTCTGCACCGAAAATCTAGAACGGAAAAGGGTCTCCTCGTCAGAGAAGAGGAAGCTTCGGCCAACCTTGGTCGTCAATGTCGCTGCCGCCGTCGTCCTCATCCTCGTCCTCGTCGGCGCCGAAGTCCAAGTCCTTGCTTTTGAGGTTGAGCCATTTCTTGAGCACAATCTTTGGCCAAAACACCTACACCAGAAAGAAAAAAAAAAGCAAACAAACGGCCCCTATCAGTATCATCCTAGAAAATCTCTCGATTGCAGCTCCCTGCACACTCCAGGGAAGCTCTCAGACTCTCAAGTCGCCACGCCAAGAACAAGTGAAGTGAGCAAGGATGGAATGGAAGACAAGCCGTATCCTACCTCTCCCGACATCCTCCTCTGCTTGACCACCACCATCTCCGCTCCTCTCCTCTGCTGCTTGCTTGCTCCTCCCTCCTCAATCGCTTAAAAATTCAGAGGAAAACGACTCCTTCCCCTGCTCCCTCCCTTGGCTTGTCTCGCCCTCTCCAATGGCCCGTGAATCCCAATTCCCAACCGCCGAAGCCTCTGGACCGACCGTACGGGCAGCAGCCTCGTGAGCAGAGCCGTGGATCCTACTAGGCTTGGACCGGGCGAGCAGAGCAAGAACTAGCACATGGCGGGTCTCCGAGGTGGCGCCAAGGGATGGCCGGGGCGGGGAGCTATACACCAAGCGGAAATTGTGGTGGGGGACGGACGACGCGAATGGCGGGGGCCCCGCCGCCTCTCCCCTTCGCGGAAACCTTCTCCGATGCCGGGCCCCGCCGCGCGTGTCCGGTTGCAGTTTGGCCGCCGCGAGCGCGAGATGGCAGTTGGGTGCTCTATTCTACCGCGGCTGGCCGGTGGGGGTAGTTTCTGGGGAGGAAACGGCTGACCGTTTTGCTTGGCTCTATATATGCTCTGGGAACGGTCAAACTATGTGTGTGTGTGTGTGTTGGAGTTCGTTTTTTTACTGGTCACACGCGCTTACCAAAGACACACATGGGTTAGTTCTAATAAAAAAAGAGTAAGAAGAAAAGACAAACATGGTTGAAAGCATAACAAGTAACAAGACTGTTAGGACATCAACAGGTTTTGGGGGATGTTTCTCCATGTTGGTAAAGATTCTGCAGTAAATCTGAAGTTTCGGTAAAGATGATGTTGGTCGGAAAATGAAGTATATAAAATTCTGTATGGATTCATAATTATTCGGTTCATTATGATAAAATTAAGTTTATTATATGTAATGATTTTGATATAAGATTTTTATATGTTCATTTTGGATATTATTCGCCAAAGCATAAACCGTCCACCGGCACAAGCTTAAGGTTGGTGGTCGCAAATGTTACCCGCTAGTAGAAATAATTTATGGCATAGTGGTAAGCCGTGTTGATTTAGTAGAATCGTATTTCCAGTGAGAACAACATAGCTTAGCTACTATGATGTCTCTTAGTGCTTTGGGATATCCGAGATCTTCCCCCAAGGGTGACATTTCGATCCATAAACCTTTAAGATAGACATCACCATGATCATCTGATGCTCCCCTCAACAAAATATATAACCAAAAATTTTGTCCTAAGTTGTGACACATGGTTATTCTATTCATGTGGTGGGTGCTCGCCGGATTATGTGCAGGAGACACTGTAAATGGCGCAGTTTGATTGGGTGCGGCTTAACAATGATGATGTGAAGGCATTTTTTATGCCGTGTATCTTGACACCTGTAGGCCCCTTATTAGAGTTTTAGTTCTCTTTTTTTTTTGGTCCTTCGTGTGTTGACTTGCTTTGCAACAAAATATTTCTGTACTGTGTACAGTTCCTAACGACCTCAATCTATGACTCATGATGCAGGGAATCAAGCTAGTAGGGCCTCATCAATTGTGTGCTCTTCTCTGATGAGGTTGGGTATGTCTGTTGGGCTTGCCGCCAAAATTGTCACTCCACCTGACCTGACAGCCAGCACCCCATGTCCCCATGCATGCGTGTTCAGGCATGGAGTACAGTCCAGGTGTGCAATGTTCAAGCCAATTTGTAGTTGCCTTTTTGTTTTCTTGAGCAACGCGTTCATCGCTAAATTTTATTAGAAGTTAGGACTAATTTTTTTGGGAAAAAATGAAATAAATGATTGGGACCAATAGTTACGACCTTGATTGAAAATCCATTGCTTTACTCAAGTGAGATTCTCATGTGTTATGAATTAATCCTCGAAGCAACTTTAATCATTTCGTGCATATTAACGGCAGTGATAAAATGTTATGGTATCCGTAATAAATCTCCAGAAGGGTAATGGAGATTAAAAAGAACACACAACATCTCCAAGAAATACTCTCTATTTCAAGATGTATAAAGGTGTGGTTTGACTTAGCATAATTTATATAATAACTATATTTGACTTTAATTTCTCATATATATACTATAAAATGTTTTTAATAACAAGGTCATACACCAATATGAGTCTAATCATACAATTTTTACATAACAAATAATTTTATCATGTGAGACTAATTATTGTTGATTGAAAATTATATCCGGGGCTCTTAGTTGTGATTGATTGTCATCCTCTTATCAGTTTCCACCTCCATCTCTAGAATTGATTTGAGCTCCAAGCCACTGCCTCGGCCGCCAGTCGAGACATATAGCTGGATCAAAGCTAATTTAATTTGCATATACCACGTGGCTATCTTGGTGTTCGCAACATTCATCTTCAATTCTCGCAGTTTTTTTTTTTAAGAAAAGGGAATATATTTCAATTCTCACAGTTGTTGCATAGTATATACTTCACGCTGTTATCCATGAGCATAGGCCACGGAGCATTGTAATAAGTTAATGAAAAAGATGCACGCTTACTGTTAACGAGCAGTTGCCAAGGATTATTGCCTTTATTGGCATTGGTTGTACTAGGTTCGCAGAGCATACAGGGCATGTGCCACTTGGCGACTTGCTATTCTGCTAGTCGTGCGGCCACAACAATACTGATGCTGTGCAACCGTGAAACACGTACACATATGCGCTAGGGTTATTCCAGATGTGTGCACAGTGCATGCCATCCAAACATCCCACTGTTCATCATGCTAGGTGGACAAACAAGTGTCATCCCAAGACAAGAGATGACTGCATGACACGAGTCAAAATTAATGACCACTCTTCAGGTTCAAGGATACAGCGACCATCAATGGCTTCTTCCAGAAACAATGTATACCCCAAAAAAAAAAAGATTGTAGCAATGTCATTGTCATATATAGATGGTTGCCTCTGGTTTATGGATGCTCAAAGGGCATGCATGTGATGTTTACATGTCCTTTGGACCATGTTCCTGCTACTGCTAGAGCTTGATGCTTGGTGTGGTCACGGGTTAATCGCATCAAAAGGAAGGGAGCGAGCTGGACCATGCACTTGTAGTTTATTCCAGTTGCGTGACCCTTAAATTGTCATATGGAATGCATGCACACATATATGGCCATTGAACATTGCTTTGGCGATTGAGTATATAGGATAGATCCAGTCCAGTAGAAACGACAGATTTAGTAATAAATCAGTGAACAAATAGTGTTTGGTGATGCCTAGACGCACTAATCACACCGCGTCCTTGGTTCCTTGCAGTTTTAGCTGATGACCGGGCTGATAATATAGATTAGCAGTTCACAGAAAGGGTTCAGTACTACATAATCCACACAACATGGCATCATGCATGCCTCTTATGTAATATAACCATAAAATAAGATAAAGTAGCTGGTCTCCTGCAGCTTCATGCGTGCAGATAATTAATCAACAATTTAGCCCTGTTACTGTTAACTGGCCACTCTCGTCAGCATTACCTTTGTTATAAGGGCCAGTCGAGTTCCGTAGATCATGTTACCCAAGAATCTAGCGGCATACACTAACCTCCCCGTCCTATGAGATTTGTGTATCTAGAAGTATTCACATGAAGCTCAATTTTGTTTATTTTAGAAGTATACACCCCTGTTACCTTAGAAGTATCCAGATTATTCTAATTAATAAAGGCTCAACTGACTTTTAGATGCTAGAAATAATCATGAAAAATCAAAATATACTTTTATAAGATCAGTTATGCATGATTTTTCTAACACTCCAAAAATGTTTAAACTCAAACGAAGAAGAAAAAAAATTGTTCAGGTTAAGACAACAAAGTGGTATCTTGGCAAAGAAAACGAACTTATTCCCTGAGTGTTCTCGTTGGCCAGGTCCTGTGAATGCTAAGACAGCCAACGAGTTTTTGAGAGTTTTAGACCAAATATGAATGTCCATGTATATATTACTTATAATAAACAAAAGGAAAATATTACCTCCTGACTAAGCATGCATGTGCTGAAATCGCTATCAGATAGTGACAACAAATAGTTTAACCACGAGGAGAAATTTTCTGAGTAGACAGAGTATTCTCCTGAAGCACAATGGAGAAAGTAGACAACGAAATAGACCTTTCTAATGATATATGCTGGCCTGCTAGGACTGTACGTAGCACAAGAATGTGTTGTGTGGCTAGTGATGATGATCGCCCATGCCATTAAGAGAAACTAGCTCTATTAATATAAAAAAAATGAACAATGTACTTTGCGTAATAGGTATAGGACCACCAATAGTTCTCTCATTTGGAAACCAAGGATCATGGGTATTTGTCAATGGTCTTTTAGCCATTCTCAGTGCAAATTTCATAGAGATTTCATGCACATTAAATAGCATGACACGTCAATATTTATGACATGGCAAGGTAATTGTAAAGAGAGAGATAGAGGAGGTTTCATCATGATGAAACTCTCTGCCTACATTTATTTCAAGGACTATGAGAAAAAATATAACCACGTCCGATCATGTGCCTTACAATTAAAAGTTATGGACAGCCTATGAAACCCATGAAACCACAAAAATGAAATCACATTGGGAGGCCTTGTTTCATCATCGCCACACACTTCTTTTGATGACAGGTCATCCGACCGGCAGTAAAGTGTTAATTGCCACATCTGAATGGACCCCTAGGGGATTCGTAGCAACAAATTAATATAAAGATCAAATCCTGCGAATTTTTAATTCAATTGTGAATGTCCATGTCCAACCACAAACTGTGGATATACTATTAAACTACTTTTTTTTTGCGAGTCAGGAAAATGCTAATCATCTTGGACCTGCCAACTTATTAACCTCTCGCGCTGAAGTCGCAATCAGAGAGAGTGATGTACACCAAATGGTTTAACCACGTGAAAAGGAATGGCCATTCTGTGCTAGCTACTCTCTTGGTTTCAGGAATCATCTATCAATCATACATGAGCAAAGGAAAATCTGGTGTGGCTTGTCACATGGTCATCGTCGATCTGCCAATGGCTTCCTAAGCAGCAAGCATCAGCCAGCAGTATCTCTGATGTAAATGTAACACAGCAACGGGTGGTCCAGCAATACAGTTCTAGTAAAGCATGCATGACAGTACATCTGATCAACCAGAATTCTCAGTCAAGGCGTTCCGCCTTATATATATGCCTGAAAGTTCGAGATCGAGACTGTCGTCAGTGTCAATAACAAAATCGAGAGAAAGAAAAAAAAACAACCATCAAGAGCACGTGAAGAATCAGAAATTTCCGAGTTACATACGACCACACGGTCATGCATGTGTTTTTATTTCGATAATTGAAGTACCTAATTGCGTGTATGGAAATGATGAAATTGCCCAGCTAAAATTAACTGCCATATCAGAGGCCGGCAGCGAGCTTACGTCAACACAGCCAGCGGCAGCTGAATTTTAGTAGTATTTGTTTGAGCAGTATTAGCTGTATAGATAGGTTAAGAAGGTCGGGCCCAAAAAAAAAGAAAAAAAAGGCTCGTCAGTTCTATTTAGGGCCGCTTAGCTGCATTATTTATCTCACCGTCCACGCATTATCACCTGATAATATAGATTAGACGAGGTCTTTCTCCAAATTTGTTCTATACAGGCATATGGTCATCACCGGCCTTGTGTATATAGAACAGTAGTACTGCATCCTACTCACCGTCCACAGGAATTTTTGAACGGGTCGTGCAGCTCAAAGAAGTGTTCCGTACGTATGATCCAAAACATGCTCACGTACGCGTCCCCCATATGTATTCCCTCTCGCTTCATGGCTCCCGACGGATGGGCATCACGGGCTGATCGATCACATCGAAAAAGACCGGATTCTGCTCTGGACCATATAGGCATCAGCTAGATCTCTCCAGGTGCATCATGGCATATACGTTGCCACGCATAAACGTGAATGTAGCGCACATGAAACACCACTCATCCCTGGGGATCGAGTAGAATTAGAATCGAGTTCGATCTAGTAAAAAAAGTTGTGTACGACGACGACATGCCAATCAAAGGAGATGCTAAGCTAGCAGCTGGTCTTGAACAGATGCTGGTCTTTTTTGCGAACCATATATATGAACTAGTAACCCAGATGATGGTCAACCCCATACATGCATGCATCTGATCACTTTCTGATTTGTCAGTTATAGTAGGAAATAGGACATCCGAAAACCACACCGTCAACAGTTAGTGCGTGTTTTGCTTTGGTTAATCAAAATTTACCCAGAGAAGACGGCTCAATTTTGCCACAAGGGAATAATATATGATAGCGTTGGTACGTGTTTTTACTGTATCTATAGCTAGCTGGCCAATTCTGTAAAAAAATCCATGGGGTCACTAACCTAGGTTAATACTATTATACTACTATAATCATTAGTACTAGGCACCTTTAGTGGTGTAGGAGAAATGTATGAAGGAAGAAAATTCCATCCACATGTACATGCACTGTTTGGAAACATTGAGACGATTGTAATATTTTTCAAACATAGCACGTACCACGTACGTAGTGTAGTTTGAAACAGTACTGATTCTACTAGCAACATTTTCACACGTGCAGACCTTGCTCCCTCTGGTCAGTTCTGTAATTAATCACGTTTCCGACAGCCAATTTAGCTTTGCCTGCACTCTTCTATTCTTCTGTCCGAAGCGCGTCATGTTGTAAAGCTGCTGCCCCGGGGTAGTAACAATATCCACGCTTCGTCACGCCACAGAGCAACGGCGCATCAGTGTTTTCCCACTAGCTTGGTTGGTTGCGTGCATGCTTGTGCACAACCAAGCAACCAAAGTACCAAACCAACAAGATCTCCATTGAGAAAATCGACCATCAAGTCAAAATCCAATAATGTAATTATGTCAGACCACTACATCCTGTTTGGAGTATTAGTTAAACTAGCGAGATTAGTGCTAATCACCCTACCCCTGCGCGTGCGAGAACAACGACAAACACATTCTTAATTAACCATTGGGCGAAATCACCATCGGCTTTGCTTTTCTTTTTCCAAGAAGAAAAAAGTTGGCATCTGCAGATAGGGACACGCGACGATTTTAACCACGCAAGAAACAAAACAAGTGATGTGCCTGAGCTACTCGGTTGATCGATTAGCCGGCGGCATAAGAAATTATTTCAAGCACTTGCGGACGTGGCCACGCATCAGCATGACGCCACGTGGCATGAACCTCCATCGGAAACCATTTTTAGGGCAAAAGATGCAGAAGGAAATGCGTTGCTGTCCTTTTAGAGGAAGATATGGGCTTTGCTAAGCTACTAACTTTTTTTTTTTGTAAAACATCTAAGCTAACTGTAGGAACAACGACGACAGGCAGAGCAAAATTGGCCCAGTGGACTTAAATAGGGCTGGTAGAAAGAAGGGCCCAGAGTGGGCCTTTTCTTCTACTCAAACAAAACTTAATGGGCTTTTCTACTCGCCTCGTCAGCCCACTACGCGTCTTGCAGTCCCCCCCCCGCCCCCGCACCCCCCCCCCCGCGTCGATCGGAGGCGGAATCGCGCGGGAAATTTCCCCAATTTCCCCGCCATTTCTTTCCAATCCAATCACAGTATCACACCGACGAATCCAACGGCGGACCACTAGCATCCTCCTCCAAACCCAAAACCTAGCCATGGCCGCCGCCGCCGCCGACGAGCCCGCAGTGGCAATTGAGGAGCATCTCAGAAAGGAGGGCGATTGGGTCGACGAGCCCGCGGAGGCAATGGATCAGGCCGCGGACGAGCCAGAGGAGGTCGGCGAGGCGATGGAGCAAGTTGAGGAGGAGCGGGAGGAGGCCGGCGAGGCCGCCGAGGCGATGGAGCAGGTTGAGAAGGAGCGGGAGGAGGCCGGCGAGACCGCCGAGGCGATGGAGCAGGTCCAGGAGGAGCGGGAGGAGGCCGCCGAGGCAATGGAGCAGGTTGAGGAGGAGGCTGAGGAGGCAGGCGAGCCCGCCGAAGCAGTGGAGCAGGTCGGAGATGAGCACGAAGCGGAGGCGGAGGAGGGGGCATCGCTGCGGCCGTCGCTGCCGGTGCGGAGGGTGAAGAGAATCATGCGGCTGGACCGGGACATCAAGAAGGTGACGAACGAGGCGACGCTGCTCGTCGCCGCCGCCACCGAGCTCTTCCTGGGCAGCCTTGCGGCCGGGGCCCACACGGCGGCGGCGCGGCGCGGCCGGCGCACGGTGCGCGCCGTTCACGTCCGGGCTGCAGCTCGCGCGCACCGGCCCACGGCGGACTTCCTCCTCGACAGCCTGCCAGCCGAAGAGGAGGCTCCCCGCACTCGCCCTGTCGCCGGATCCAGCGGCGGCGGCAGCGGCGGAAGAGAAGCAAAGCCGCTGCCGCGTGGGACCCGCCGGATCGACGCTTTCTTCCAGAAGGTTACCTAGAGGTGTCTCTCTGTGTGTATGTCCTTTCGAATTTGTGTTCTAAATGTTTCCTTCAGATGTTCAGAGCGCTATATGCGTACTGTGATGAATCATATCTATGAACTAGCAATTAAATTATGCCTTTCTCTTTATCTAGATCATTGGTGTTTGTAGCAATGATATGTGAGCTCACACCTTAATTTAATTACTGCACAATCAAAATTTGATGACGAATTGGCTCTTTTCTTCCTTTTTTGGAAGTTTAGGACATGATGATAGCTTAAAGTTGCTACTGGCAAGGTTCTCTCATGGAAAATTGATGAGATTCTTGCCTTGTAGCTAATACCTATTGTGTCCCTAGACTCTAGCTAAGAAGCCAAAGTGTGTCGGCATCAGTTGAGCAAGCATATAGCATTCCTCCTGCAATGCGCATGCTGCACCATCACAAAAATCGCATGAGGAATTCTGCATCTCCACATTCCACACGTTTTGGGTGTTTGCACAGGAAACAAGAAGTTGAGGTTATGGTTTTAGGTTTATGGAAATGCTCTGCTCCCAATTTCAATAAATTACAAGCTTAAAAATAGTTAGACAAGCAGAAGATTAGAATGATTATGTGTTAGCACATAAGCCACTGTGATCAGTCAAATTGAGTCTTCAATGCATAAACCCATGTCACATTGCTTACCATTTGTTTTCAGGGAATATCCAGGTGTAAAGGGTTAATAATTCATCAGAAATAGAAAATAAAAATCCCGAACAAATATAATTGTGGCATGCTTGATAAATAATTTGATATTAGGACATCTGAATGTCGTGAGTCCTGAATTTAAGGATACCAATCCCTGAAGGAAATCAGTGTACACAGCTAGCTTCTTATAGTACACCAAAACCATACATTTGAAATTTGCAAACCCAGAGGTGAAGCCTAGGCCTATTGCTGCATGCACTTCTTCCTTGTGTGACTCATAACCTTGCACTACTATGGGTTTCTTTTGGAGCTTCATTCAGTCCTATCCAGAGGTCTTCCTCGCAATCCTCTGCTTTGTTGGGCTTTCAATCTTCCGCCTTGTTCGGCAGAGCCAGAAGAGCAGCCTTCCGGTGGACTGGCCTATTGTTCGGATGCTTCCCTTCACCGTGGTGAATAGACACTGCATTCATGACAAGGTTGTGGATCTCCTACGTGAGGCCGGGTGCACGTTCATGTTCTTTGGTCCATGGTTGCTGGACATGAACTTATTGCTAACCTGCGATCCAGCTACAGTCAATCACTGCCTTAACACCCACTTTGAGAGGTACCCAAAAGGTAGAGAGTTTGCTGAGATGTTTGACATTCTAGGCGATGGGCTCCTTGTGGCAGACTCTGAATCTTGGGAGTATCAACGCCGTGTGGCCACATCCGTCTTTGGCGCTCGTGCCTTTCGGTCCTTTGCGATGTCCACCATCGCAAGGAAGGTTGGTAATGCCTTGCTACCTTACCTTGACCATATGGCTAAGCACAGTTTGGAGACTGAGCTGGAGGGTATCTTCATGAGGCTCTCTCTCGATGTCTCGTACTCTATGGTGTTTTCAGCTGATCTTGACTGCTTATCGATGTCTTCTCCAATGCTTGTGTTTGGCCGTGCCACAAAGGAAGCAGAGGAGGCAATGCTGTTCAGACACATAGTGCCATCGAGGCTGTGGAAGCTCTTGAGGTGGCTCAATGTTGGGACAGAGAAAAAACTTGCCGATGCAAATGTGGTGATCAATAAGTTCATATATGAGGAGATCGCCAAGCGGAAGGCACAGGGGAGCAATGGAAGCCAGGCAGATATACTCTCCATGTACATGAAAGCGACCTTGGATCCAAACATGAGTGAGCAGCAGAAGACTCAGTTCCTGCGGGACACTGCAGCAGGGTTCATCCTCGCTGGGAAGGACCTTATTGCTGTAACGCTTACATGGTTCTTCTACATGATGTGCAAGCATCCGAATGTCGAGACAAAGATACTCGGGGAGCTCAGGGGCCTGAAGAGCAGTACCTGGCCTGGGGGCTTCTCTGTCTTTGAGTGCGACGAATTGCGGTCTGCCGTTTACCTCCAAGCTGCACTCCTGGAGACACTCAGGTGAGACATCTTTAACTTTGTTCACTGGTCTCCTGGCCTACTACCTTGAAAACAAGCCAGTGTCACCTTATCATCTGACTGGATGAGGCATTGCTGATGTTCAGGCTTTACCCAGCAACACCATTTGAAGAGAAGGAGGCCTATGTCGATGACATCCTACCAAACGGCACCAAGGTGACCAAGGGCACAAGGGTCATCTTCTCCCTCTATGCCATGGGGAGGATCAAGGGGATATGGGGCAAGGACTGCTTGAAGTTCAAGCCAGAGCGGTGGGTGTCCAAGAGCGGCCGCCTCCGGTACGAGCCGACCTACAAGTTCCTGTCCTTCAATTCCGGACCCCGAAGCTGTATCGGGAAGGACCTCGCCCTCAGTAATATGAAGATCACGGCTGCCTCTATAATACATAACTTCAAGGTCGAGCTGGTCAACCACCATGCTGTGATGCCACAGAGCTCCGTCATACTGCACACCCAGAACGGGTTGAATGTTAGGCTCAAGAGAAGGGTGGCAGCTTGATGCTTCCTATCACCTAATTCTTCCTTTGTGGGGATATTTACTTACTTGGAGTTGTATTGAATCGTGGTCATGTGATAGGAACACAATGATATGGTAATTGGTGTCAGTGATAGTTACAAAACTGTAAGGTTATTAGTGTCAGTGTGTAATATCCTTTTAGTTGATTCTATGTAAATTCTAGATCTGTTACTACAACATCATATATTCCTGTGTCCATATATCAGTATGTGGGTATCCTAGATTCCGACCGAACTGAATTGGTTGGGATTGTGTGATCAGCGCACAACTGCCGATCACATCTTTTGTCACACGGCATACACATGAAAGAGATGACCTATGCTAACACCGATATATATATATATATATATATATATATATATATATATATATATATATATATATATATATATATATATATATATATATATATATATATATATATATATATATATATATATATATATATATATATATATATATATATATATATATATTATATTAGATATTTCCTCTCCAAGACCTGGTCTGGAGTATCATATTCAGATGCTACCTGTCATCTACCACATGTTTCCTTTACTTCAACACCGTTGCATTTAGCCATTCAAAAATAAAACATCAATTGACCTTCTGACTCGATAAAACTCTGCACTAAAAACTGATGCTGCACGTAGGCATGCAATACCAATCACTTAACCAGTCAACGATTGCAATGGTCCACAAAGAAAATTGCTATATTTCACGTTACTTCTCGTGACATTTGTTTTGATGACTTGTACAAAGTAAGATCTCCCAACCGAGGATGTTCTCATCTGCTTTCACTGGAGACTGGAGAAGTGATGAACTGATGGGCCTGCTATCTGGGCCTCTGGAGTGGACAAATTGACAGATCGTAACGCTCCTTTATAATTGCAATCAAGATAGCTTGTTAGGTTCATCTGAATAAAGGCACCTTTATAATAAAATGTACAACAGCGCAACTCAACATCTCTCTTATTACAAAATGTTGTACAACTCCAGAATTCGTTGTGCAGTTGCAGAGGCCGGAACTATTTCCTTTTTTCTAAAAAAGCTCCAACAGCAAGACGCATCCGATCTCTCTGTATGTCCAGCATTTTCATGCCACACTGTAAGGCAATGAAGTGTGAAGACAGAAGACTGAAGAGCAATACATTGAAACATACTAGTATAAAGTATCCAGTAGGACCGTTGAGCATGCATAGATACAAAAACAAAGGCCTCTGAAACGCTGAATTTTTTATTTTATCATTGGCAGTCTGAATTATGGTGATGAAGAGCATTCCACTCCAGTTCAGGCCTTTTTTTAACTAAGCAACTGAAGATGTTGTCACCTGCTTGATGTCGAAAAAAGGTTCAAGTGCTTAATGCAGCATTACTAGAATGAGTTATAGTGCAACTTTCCAACTAATCTGTCCTTCTTCTATGTACTCAGTCCTTGTAGTAAATTACTACAGTCTACAGGTACAACACTTGAGCAACAGTCCAACCACACAGTCTACTTTATTTGGAGCAGCAGCATATTGATTCAAAGTTCCAATGTGCGAAAGACCATGAGATGAGATTATGAGAGGGTAAAATTCAGGAAAATGGGTACAGTAGGAGTAGGATTTGGTGTCCTTTTTTATTCTGCTGTTGGACGGCCGCTGTTAGTGATCTCTAACTTAAGTGTGTTCCTTTGCTATGCAAGCCTCAGCAAAAATGTGCATAAGCAGATAGTACGGCACACTGATTCTGTCTCGCCGAATCTCGGCTTGATCTATCAAACAAAATGCATTGCCAAGTCCTGTTTTCACAGAGAGTCATTGGCAATTGTGTTCATCCTGATTTTTTTTTCCTGATGAAATTACCCCCCTGATTGAGTTTTTTTCTGCACTTAATTGCCCAGAGTATGTTTAGCTTACATTTTGAATAATTCGTCCAAAATATGTTCAGACGAAGTAGCACATCATTGGATAGTTCGCGATTTTTTTAAAAATCACTTTACCTTTTGCCATTGGCTTCAGAGTTCAACTTAGGTAGACCAAGGCGACATATACAACTGAAGGAAATAATGTACTTTATGGCCATTAGGCAGCCTTTCCTCATCACAGGAAGCTTCATCTGGTCTACCTACGAGGTCTTTTCTAATAAAACATTCACAATATTAATTTTTAACTTCTTACACTATAAAAATAGAAAAGGGTCTGTGGATTGGAGGAATAAACTGTTAAACATAAAAACTGCAGCTTTTGGCATCTGCAGTACACATTACTGTTTCAAAACCAATCACTCGTAACTTAATTGCAAGGTGTAAAGTATGCCCCAATCAAAACTCCAGGAGGATACTTAAACAGATGAATATCCACGTGTACATATGTGGCAACAACCCGGATTTCCGCAGATCTCTCTTGACGCTGAATTCAGTATGATCAGTGGGTTAGAAGAAAAGATTACTCGTCTCTTCTCTTGCCAAGTCAGATTGTCAGCTCAGGTGCCTTGCCGTGCACCAGATGACAAGAACCACACTCCCTTTAGTCTTTCTCTTGCACACCTAAACCAAACCCCCTCCAAAGTCACCTATATAAACCTCACAAGTCACAAGCATAAACCTATCTTGCTACCACACTAGCCATTTATCGATTAAAAAAAGGTCTCTCCCCAAGAACTCAAAGTCAGTTGCTCACAGACACACTTCAGCTTGAACAAAGCAAAACAATGGAGGTCCTGTCATGGCTTACCGGATTCCTCGGCAGGTACCCGGAGCTCATGGTGTCCTTTGCTTGCTTCCTCCTGCTATTCCATAGGCTGAATCGCCGGGACGGTCTTCCGACGAACTGGCCGGTGATCGGCGCGATCCCAGCGATCACCGTCAACGCCGGCCGCGTCCACGAGTGGGTCACCGAGTTCCTCCGCGCGGCAGGGCTCTCCTACGTCATCAAGGGTCCCTGGGGCTCGCCGGTGGACGTCATCGTCACCGCCGACCCGGCGAACGTGGCGCACGTGTTCACGGCCAACTTCGGCAACTACCCGAAAGGGAAAGAGTTCGCCGCGCTCTTCGACGTGCTCGGCGACGGCATCTTCAACGCCGACGGCGCGTCGTGGGCGTTCCAGCGGCGCAAGGCGCACGCGCTCCTCTCGGACGCGAGGTTCCGCGCCGCCGTCGCGGAGGCCACCGCCGGCAAGCTCCGGCGAGGACTCGCGCCGCTCCTCGACGGCCTCGCCGCGTCGGGCGCCGCCGTGGACCTCCAGGACGTGTTCGTGCGCCTCACCTTCGACCTCACGGCGATGTTCGTGTTCGGCATCGACCCCGGATGCCTCGCCGCCGACTTCCCGTTTGTCCCGTTCGCCGACGCCATGGACACCATCGAGGAGGTCCTGTTCTACCGCCACGTCACGCCCGTGCCATGGCTCAAGCTCCAGAAATACCTCAAGATCGGGCACAATAAGAGGATGAAAAAGGCTCGGCGTGTTCTCGACGAGTCCATCGCCGAGTTAATCTCGCTCCGGCGAGCTCGCGCCGCCGCCGCCGTCGATCAATCCACCGGCGAGGCCGACCTGCTCACATCCTACCTTGCGTGCCAGGAAGAGGTAGGCAAGTCAGGCGCCGAGTTCGACAAGTTCCTGCGCGACACGACGTTTAACCTCATGGTCGCCGGCCGGGACACGACGAGCTCGGCCTTGACATGGTTCTTCTGGCTGGTCACCAAGCACCCGGACGTCGAGGCAAAGATCCTCGACGAGCTCCGGTCACACCCACCGTCGTCGTCGTCGTCCGGCACCGGCGCCGGAGACGACGACCACTACCACACCGCCGTCGAGCTCAAGCAGCTGGTGTACCTGCACGCGGCGCTGTCAGAGTCGCTCCGTCTCTACCCGCCGGTGCCGTTCGAGCACAAGGCGGCGGCGAGGCCTGACACGCTGCCGAGCGGCGCCGCCGTGGGGCCCACCCGGCGAGTGATCGTGTCGTTCTACTCGATGGGGCGCATGGAGGCGGTGTGGGGGAAAGATTGCTTGGAGTTCCGGCCGGAGCGGTGGCTGACGCCGGCGGGGAGGCTCCGGCACGAGCCGTCGTGCAAGTTCGTGGCGTTCAACGTGGGGCCACGGACGTGCCTCGGAAGGGACCTGGCGTTCGCGCAGATGAAGGCGGTGGTCGCCGCCGTGCTGCCGCGGTTCAGGGTGGAGGTGGACGCCGGCGTCGTGGTGCGGCCCAAGCTTTCCATCATACTCCACATGAAGGATGGGCTCAAGGTGAGGGTGCACAAGAGAGAATGAGAGATGATGATCCTTAGACTAGCTTATTAGCTATAGTACGGATTAATTACTACATTAATCTTGTTATTACTAGTAATGTATGACATGTTTAGTTTATTTGTTGTCGTGTCAACTGTCAAAACAACCATGTATATGACTGGTATATACGAGTGTGTAATGCACATTTGCAGTGCAAATTTGTTGCATTGCATGTGCCTTTGAAGATATCTTTGCATTATTATTGCATATCATGCATATGATACTCAGACCAGACAGTGCGTGGTCTATGTATACGAAATGATCAGTGCATGTGTACTTTTATTACACTACTGCACTAAAAATATATTTACTTCAGTCACAAATAGATGTTCTATTGAAAAGTTTCCGGTATAAAGATTGGAAATATAGGTAATATGAGTATATTTTCATACTTTCATACAATATGTCATAAGGTAGATGCTTTAGGTGCTTGAAATTTAAGATTTTTTCGAGCAATAGGATTGAAATGTTCCACTAAGTATGAAAAAAACATGCATGTATATGCGAAAAATCCATGTTGAGAGTGTAATTTGTAATATTTCAACTTTCAAGCAACAAGGTCAAAATGTTTCATTCTACTACCAAAAATGCTCTAGCATAATGATCCAAATATCCAAGTAGTACATTTTTTTGCCTAATAATGTGACTGACCACAATCCAACAGCTTAAAGGATCCATGATTAAAAAAAAATTGCCAAATGAACAAGATCAATATTTTCTGTACTGAAATGATATTATAAACATAGCTTGGAACATAGTTTCATGGAAAGAGTGGCCAAATATATGTTTTGAAGATTGGTTGGTGCCCCAAACATAACATGTCAATGACTGGAACGAGAACGTACCACTATATATATATCTACAGTATCGTTTATGCTGAGATTAGATATAAATAAGGTTGAAAATGGTGATATCAATATGATACCTGCTGCATTAGCAACCAATGCTGGATGTTGTTTTGAGGTTAAAAAAATCAATGTTAGTAATCTCTCTCTTTCTTCGTCGTCCGAGGATATCTTTTCTGAAATTTTATTTTGATTACTTTTTCAATCTCGTGATTCTACATCTCGAATGAGTAATCAATGATTTAATGGGCTAATTCCTTCTATTGCCAGTTCGATTGCTGACATGGTACGTGTATGCTAAGTCGTACACTTGTGTTGCTTTCCTCCTTTCCGCGCTTCTCACATCTTATATATGAGGTTCATCAGTTAGAGAAAAACAAACAGAAGTGTTCACTCTAAAAATGATCTTTGCTATAGTATCGTAGTAAAATTTGCATCTTATTTGCTTCACGGTAAGCTTCTTGCATAAACCATCAACGCTGCGTCAAAGACGGGGACAACCTTTGACAGGTCAATTGCGTGAGGAAACAAGGAAAGCTAATGGTTCGCCCTCTGATAGGTTGGTTTCAGTCATACAGGCATATAGCATCACTTCGAACACTCTCGAGTTATAGTTTGCTAGAGTAGTTTGCACTGATCTAATTGGCAACCTCGTTTCTTAAAATCCGCAACGCCCCTGTGTGTTCTAGAAAAAAAAAATTGGCAACCTCGTCACGTATCATCACTGTAACGGGCAAAGACATCAGGAACTCAGTAGAATCATAGATCGATGAACCAGAACCATAGAGCAGAGTGTGCCATAGGCCAATAACATCCTCAATTCCTCATTGATGAGAAACAGCAGAGCCAACAGGTCGTCAACCGAAAACAGGGGAACCACAGGTGATGTCTTGACGGCAGCTACGTTTCTGTCAAGAACATGCTCTAGTGAAACATGGAGGATTGAAAATACATGTTATCACTTAAATTACATGTTCCTTCGAAATACCTGTGCAACAAATACACGATTACCCGGTCCAACTTCCCTGTTTCCCCTGCTCTGGATGTTACTTGTATGCGCAGATTATCAGCGTCACGGTGAGTGCGATGATTGCTAGAACTGTGAAGATGAGTGCCTGCACATAGCGATCGAAAGCAAGCTGTTAGACAGAATTAAACTGTATCAGCTCAAGTAAATAGGTTCATTGGAATATAATTCCAAAAGTGGTATATCATCATGTCCGCAGCTCAATCATATAGATTTTACGTTTTGCGTCATAGACGAAATAATGTGGAAAGCTGAACAAAATCTGCACACCACCAGGAATATATGGTTCTTCTAAAAAAAAATATGAGAACTTACGGCATATATTTTTTAATTTTTCTTTAGGGAAAATTGCATGATCCCAGACCCCAGCTTCAGTACAGAAAACAATTTAGATCAATGCATTAGAGAAAAAGGGCAAGCATACTATCAAGCTATACTGCTAATCAACACGCAAGTGAAATCATATTAGCTACCAGGCCATGTAATGTTTTATAGAGATGAATAGCTGCACTTCAGGGCGCACATCAGATACCTATTTCTTCATACTGCAAAATAACATTGCAGGGATAAGGACTAACCGCAACTGCCGAGGCAGCAAGACCAGGACGCTCTCGAGGATCCCTGTTGTAATACTTGCAGCAGTAAAGAATGGCTGCAAAGTACCAAATCAATGGGCACAAGAAACCTAAAAGAAAACTATAACAGAAGAATGTTAGATGGAGAACTTTTAACCAAACCTGATAAGAGGAGTAAAGCATACTTACGAAGACCACCCTATCCCACAACCACACAAAGGAAGCCGTCTCTCAAAGATTGCCAGCCGTGGATTTTCTTCATCTCTGAGTAGTGCATACTTGGCAGCACAACCCTGGCAATGGCAAAATTCATCGGAGTGTTCTGTGCAGAGCAAAGAAAGATTATGACCAGCTACCACAATCTAAGATAATGTATAGCACAAGTACACCCACGTCCTGTCCTGAAAGTGTTAATGAAATGCACATTCTCACGACTATGAAGCTAGCTTTATTATATACTTAAATGAAGTATACTGGCATCCTGCTCTGAATGTTACAGAAAAGCACAGTTTGACAATGACTTCATTTGATTTTCTGTTTATGACTAGCACTACGGCTGCAAAGTTTCTGATTAAGATGTGCCGTGACAAAGGATAGGCAGATAAAGATAATTCATCCACAACAAACAATATAAAGTTGAAAACAGTTACCTTCTCCCATTTGTTCTACAATCGGTTCTGCAAGGAAAGTGCCAGTGTCCTTTTTATAACAATAACTGGCCAGCAGATTCCTCCCTGCCGTAAATGCTTCAACAAACTTGATCTAAAGGATTTTTCATATCAGAAAAGTAGTTGGGCACATCAATCATACAAGTTTCCCAGGATGCTCATAATCCTGCACTTAGTAGCAAAAAATAAGTATAAAATGTCTATTCAAACACAAACATGAATAAATTGAAAGGAACAAGCATGAAAATTTGCATAAACAGGTCAGATCAGCTTAGCGGTGGTGCAAATCATGGACAGATACATGAATGAACTCAATAGTTGAATTCTAACCAAAGGAATCAAGCGACAATACAATAGAAGAAGGAACAGCATGCCTCCTATGCTAGTCTTCACAATGTTCACAATGACAGTGGGTTCTCTTGCCTGTCCTGCCGACAGATTGCAGGTTTGCAACCACAGTTCCTAATCTGCCCGAGTTATGACCGATTCTGACCGTCTAATGGATACCTTGGTTCAGTAATTTCATCAAACACATTGAGCTCATCGCTCACTACGAAGTACGAACCGCAATCCGACGACCTAACAGCCAAACGCCCGAAAAGGAGGCCTTCCAGATTCGATTACTCGGCCCGCATCACAGACAACAATAACTTCAAAGCCACAGCTCGAATCTAATCAACCTCCGCGCTAGAAATCAGGAAGAACCTAACAACCCCAGCCCAAAGGGATCGAAGAAACTCACTCACCCGCGCGGCACGCAAGGGAACCGAAGAGCAGACTCACGCGGTGTGATTGACGGATGCCGCAGCCCACAAAGCCGGGGAGCGCGATTCGACCCGGGGGTTCCTCGGATGCCCAGCGCCGCCAGGTCCGGTTCCTCTTCGGGGCTTGGGGTTCTCTCGCCCGCTTGATTCGCTTGTTGATGGAGATCAGAGCACACGATTCAGACCATGGGAGCCTCTGAGAGAGAGGTCGGTGGAGTGGATGGCAGGATTGGTGCCGCTCGCCCTCGCCTTCGCCTCCTCTCCACCGCAGTTTTCTACCGCCGCTTTTTTTGGTTGTTCCTGCGTCCCTTCCAAGGGATGGGTGTCGAGTCACGAGTGTCCGCCGCTCTTCTGCTATTTTGCAAATTTCGCCGAATATGACTAGTGCCCAATTCATCATTGTATTTTTTTCATAAAAGTCCTTCTGAATTACAGCCTTACAGGACAAATAAGTGCTATAATAAATAATAATAAAAGAGGATTAGTCACGTAACCCTTCGAGATGGTATGAAAAAAAATACAAAGAAAGAAAATAAATTTGCTATGGTTCTCTCGTATGAATTACGATGTTCCTGATTTTAGCACGTGGACTGTCACAAGAACACATTCCTTTACATGGCCATGAGCCCATAACGTTGTTCTAGCAGAACCCCTTGTAGTTGTAGTGCTATCCTTTTTTTTCACGTACGATTCCTAAACTGTGACAAGTCACCGCATTAACCTCGTTTGACTGATTGTTATGTGATAATGGCTGGTGACAGCGACTTTCGACCAATGTGCCTACTTCAGTCCCAAACGGTGTATGGTTACCGATGTGTGGAATTAATCAGGCGTTGGTGGTTGTTGCTCGGTTATGGACGGCCGTAGACTCATGGCCTCTCGATTTGAGAAAGTGAAGGGTGTGGTTTGTTCAATTGTGAGTATAGTATCACACTATTGTGAGCCCTGCCATATCTTACATGACAAAAAGAACCTACACTTCACTTTCTGATAAGGTTAATAAACAGTTTCTAGAGAACATGGGAGGCAGAACCGGCACGTTGTGTGGTCGCCCAAGTTGCCCATTGGCAAGGTACAAAGATCGGATTTTTGTTTAGCTAATCATAGAAGGGAGAGGACACGGCTAGTTTAGTTTATGATATGATTTACGGCACGTCTGCGCATGCATCTCACCTCAGGGTCACGGCAAAGATATGCCATTAGTTAAGTTTTATGTTCAGATGTGCCGTGCTCAATGCTCATGAACACAACACACAAGGCTTGGGCTGTGCCATCGGCTGATGGACTCTGATACTGTTATCACAGCCCATGGCCCCATGTTTCACCCCTTAAGTCAGCAGTACATTCCTAAAAAGAGGTAGCAAAAGGATATATTCGTCTCCAAAGAAACTAAATCAGAAAGTACATGTACATCAATGCAAATTAAACTTCTGAATGCACAATTGATGTACTTTCTTCCTTTTTTACAGAGCTCTTGAAGTGACTGAATGTTGAAACCGCAGTTGACTTGCTGAATTAATTTACACATCTCGTGAAGTAAAGCATGATTCTAAATCCAGATCTGAAGCTCAGTTCTGCATCAAACCTTCTCACACATGCTTCTAATCTACTCCCTCCGTCCTAAACACGGATTTCAAACTCCTCTTATTGAGAAGGAGGGAGTAGAATGCAGAAGTTAAAATGAAATCCTCAAATTTCTAAGATACAAAAACCAACTTATTCAACTTCTCTTAACACTTTCTCTTGGAAGACATAAATGAAAGAGCTCTTAACTGCAGAGCTCTTGACATAAATCACTAGACTTTGCTACAAGTTAGCAAAGCAGAAGGAATAATAAACCACATATCATAAATCCTAATATGTAGTAATAACAAAAAATCCTAGGCATTACCAAGCAATTAGGCACATCTTCACATCATTCCTCCCCTCTTGCTACAATCTTGTACTTGCCTGTCAGTTGTTGCTGTAACAACAAAAACACAGATTCAGACAGAAAATTTTCATTAAGCTGCTATTGCCAAATGCCTACAAACCATGAGTAACATTGGTTTCCATAAGTACTAGAGGCCATTCAAGATTTTACCTTCTCCCATAGCTCGGTGTGCTCCCTGCAGAATCCGGCGACGATAGCACCACCCTTCCCCTCTTTGTACTCGATGCACAGACCGGCGTCAAGGCCACAGGAAACATGGAAGCCGAGGCTGCACTTGGGCTGGGAGCACTCGAGCGCGCACCCATTGTTGCTCTCGCAGATGTAGCAGTCCTTGGCGAACCGGTGCGCCGGCACGAGGGAGCAGTCGACGCCATCGCGGCCGTCGGGGTCCTGGAAGAACACCTCCGGCACGAGCAGCGCACAGGAGATGTGCGCCCACTGCCCCTCCGTCGTGCGCTTCATCGCGCCGCCTCTCGCCGGGCACAAACAGCAGCTCGGGCGCGCCGCCAGCTTGCTCTTCTTTGCGGAGCAGAGCGAGCAGAACCAGTCGCCGTCCGGGATAGCCTGCGCCAGCGGGTTGCCGTAGCAGGAGGCGTGCACCATGAGGTCGCAGCCGTCGCAGAACACGATGGGGTCAGAGGGGTCCCCGTCGGTGCTCCCACAGACGGCGCAGAGCACGCCATCATCATCCTCCACGGGTTCTTGCGCCATTTCGTCAGCCCAATTCCTCAGCTCCTCTGTGGGTGCTGCTCCCTTGGCATCAGCCACTTTGTCAGATTTCTTGCACACTTCAACCCCAACTTCAGTCTGCTTGCCATTGACGATGTTGCTGGCTTTCTTCTCCGGATCTTCAGCTTTACTAGCATATCTTGATTTGCTTGCACTGGTACCTTCAGGATTGGTGGGCTTCTCATGTTTCTTGAACTCCTGGACGGCTTCTTGCTCTCGCTCTTCAGCAACTATATTCCTGGAATCCTCTTTGAGTGATGCTCCTTTGACATCACCAGCTTTGTCAGATTTCTGGCGCGCTTCAACTGCAACTTCAGACTGCTTGCCATTGACGATCTTGCGGCATTTATCCAGAACTTTAGCTTTACATGGAGATCTTGGTTTGCTTGGCTTCATGGACACTTGCTCCTTGATTCCTTTAAGATTCATGAGCTTATCAGGTTTCTTGAACTCTTTGCCTCCCGCGCAACCTTCGGTGCCATTTGCCACTCTAGGATTGATGATGGCACTGCCACCCTGTTTATTGGATCCTTGAGGGCGGGCTTGTTTAGCAGTGCCGAACCGAGCACCATTTGACTCCATGGATGGAGGCGGCATCACGCGCTTGTTGGCCGGTAGGCACACCGGGACGGAACGCGCGGCGTCCCGCGGAGGCCCTGGCGAGGGGATGCGCTTCTTAGCGACGACGCAAGTCGAAGCAGCCGTATCCGCCGGCGCCGGCGTGCACGCACGGCGGTTCTCCGGTGGGCACACTGGGACAGAACCACCGGCGGCGTCCCGCGGCGCCGGCGCGTGGACGCGCTTCTTGGCCAGGACGCGGCTCGAAGCGACCACATCCGGCGACGGCGGCGGCGGTGGCGCGCCGACGCGCTTCTGGGCAGGGAGGCACGCCGGCAAGACCGCGTCCGCCGGTGGCGCGTAGGCGCGCTTCTTGGCGGGGAGGCACACCGGAGCCGCGCCCTCCGGCGGCACCGCCGCCGCCGGAATGGCTCTCTTCTTCGCCGGGAGGCAGACGGGGACGGACGCCGCCTGCGCCTCCGACCGCGTCGCCACAACGGCCCTCTTCTTCACCGGAAGGCAGACGGAGACGGCCGCCGCCTCAGCCACCGGCAGCAGCACGCCCGGATTCGATGCGAGGTGGGAGCCGACGTACTTGAATCGCTTCGAGGGCGGCAGGTCACGGACGCTTCCGCTCGCGAGGCCATTCTCGGCGGCGATCTCCATGGACGGCGGGCGGCGAGACGGATGAGCTCTAGATTGGAGATTTGGTTCGCGCGGGGATGAGACTTTTCGGGCGCGGGAATTCGGTCTGGAGGGGAGACGGGTTTAAAGATCTCGCGAGCTCGAAAGATTTTCGCGAATTGGTGGAGGGAGATGGCGCGGCGGAATCTGAGGAACATCTTCGGTTCGGTGGGAAACTGGGGAGTCGAAATGGAAGGCGACGGCGTCTCCTGATTTGGATTTGAAATTTCGAATCCGCTGGAGTGTTTCGGCCGCGGCGCGTCTGCGGTTTGCGGGGAAAATTTTTGTGTTTTCGATGGGCAAGTTGAGGCATTTGGCGGCGGCATGGCGCCAACTCCTGTGGCCTGTGCGCGCGCCAGATTTGGGGGGAATTGTGATCAAGGCATCAACCACCATCAACCTGGGCCTCCTGACTGATAAAAAATATTGGGCCTTCCTATGGGCCGGTAACCCACTCCTATAGTTACGGAGCTGTAGTTTTTATTTGGAATGTAAAATTAAGAAGTATATGTGATATTTCCCCGGTTTCTGAAAAAACAAGCTTTTCTAGTCTAGTTTTCTTTTTAAAAAAAACCTTGCTGTCCCATTAAAAAACTTCTTGTAAACTGGTTGAGATTTGGTTTATCCACCGATCACCTTTTGTGGCCTTAGATATAAATCCAACGGTCTAGGTTTCCCTTCTCTCTCCCTTATGGCCCTGTTTGGAACCAATTATTAAACTTATAAAGAAGCCACCTTTTGACCGGCTGTCACTTTTCTGGAGAAGATGTGGTGGTGAAATGCAAGGTGTTTGGCACCCTAGCTTTTTCACTGAGAACATCTGACCACTGAGCACATCTGGCCGAACGGCTGCCAACAGAACGGCTGCCAATGACCCGCGATGGGAA
The DNA here is from genome assembly GCA_015342445.1 of Digitaria exilis. Lineage (NCBI taxonomy): Eukaryota > Viridiplantae > Streptophyta > Magnoliopsida > Poales > Poaceae > Digitaria > Digitaria exilis. The sequence goes on along the minus strand of JACEFO010001768.1, from coordinate 1,103,384 downwards.
CTCAGGTCAGAGGCGGCTGATGAGATGTTGAGAGGCGGCTGGCGGGATGTTGAGGTAGAGGCAGTCAGGGCGGGTGGAGGAGCACGAGCCGAAGGCGGGATGTCAAGGAAGAGTCGGGCGGTGTGAGTGAGGAGCTCGGGAGGAGGCAGTTGACAGCGGCAGGATCTCACGGCATGAGCTCAGGGATGCAGAGGGAGTTCTTGTGCGGTGTGGTATTGGGGTGGAGGGAGGTGCAGGAGCAGGAGCTAGCCGACGGCGCGAGCTTGGAGAACGGAGGGTTAGGAGCTTGACGGAGAAATCCCCATGCAGGAGAATGAGCTCAATGACAAAGGGGGCAGCAACGAAAGAGAGGGAGAAGGAGTTGGGCCAGGGGAGAATGGATAAGACAACTTAAGGCATTGTTTAGATCGTCAACTTTCACCAACTTTCCAGTCACATCGAGTCACATCTTCTCTCAGAGACACGCTTACTAATGCACTATTCACACCTCCAACTTTCTCCAACTTCCTCAACTAAACAAGGTCTTAAATCTAACAAGATGGGTAAGACAACTTGCCAGTATAGTTGGTCAAACATGTCAGAACACGTCAGGCCTATTGAGTCCGCATTGGCACGACTCAATGGAGCACGGCCCTAATGGCCTGGCATGCCATGTTAGTGCCTAGCCTAGTGTCGTGCCTAGGCCACATTCTCGGCTCGCTATGCTAGCACGGGCACGACGCGCTCCATGGGCCCGCCCGAGTACGGCACGACAGCCCACAGTCGATCAAAACTAAAAACCCTAACCTCTCCTTAATCCATCTCTGAGGCTCCACTCCTTCCTCCCTCTCTCCGCCAACCTCACCTCGTGTAGTTGTCGCGAGCCTTACCTTGTGCCGCCGCCCCGCGGCTCCTCCCCTGCTCATCTGCTCTCCTCCGCCGGCCGTCGCCATCCCGCTGATGGTTGCCACCGTCGGGAGCCGCGTCACGAGGATTGGCACCTTCCCGCACTTGCCTTCGTCTTCAAGGGCTGCCCTGCCAGTAGCTGCACCAGCCGCTGCCGCCGTCAAGGGCCGCCACCGGGAGCGGATTCGGTCGCTGTTAGAGTTAATCTTATCGTTGATTATGTTTTTCGTCGAGTGTAGTGTCTAGAGTCCTAGATGTGTTTGTGCTCATCGTGGTGCATGGTGTAGTGACCATGAGCTGCAGCATGATACGAGTACAAGTGTGTGTGGCCAGGTGCTGGGTCAACTCGTGACGTGTGCAGGTGGACGTTGGGCTTGGAGCTGTGGCCAAGTCATCAAGTGAACGTGCTAGCGAGAATAGTGGATCAGATAGCTCTTGCATGTGGCTGATAGTGATCTGCATGCAACGAGAGAAGTGGCTTGCATGTAGAGGGAGTTAGTGATCTGTTGAGTCATGGGAGTGCTTGGCCGGGGTGTGCGGCCAGACGTGGCTCGGCTTGTGTGTGGGTGTGTGTTTATTTAAAGCTTGTAATCAGTGCGTGTAAAACTGCGAGAGAAAAAGAAAGGCACAAATGTTGTGCAGTGCCGCAAAGCTCTGTGTGTGTACTGTGTGAGTGCTGCTCTTGCGTGATCCACCGTGATAACACAAGGAGTGCTTGTGTGAGAGAGTTGAGTGCCCGTGTTCTTAGCTGATCGTGTGATTAGTGCCAACATTTGGTATTCAGAGCCTCGTCGCCGTTGTCGAGAGCCGCCGTCCCTATCGTGCCAAGGCCCTCGTAGGGCCGCTGCCTTGCCACGGTAGCACTACGAGGTATATCAGCACGGCTAATCGGCGTGCCACGGTAGTGCCGAGGCGTGCCCCTACCAGTGGCATGTGTCATGTGGTGCGGCCTGGTTGGCCATCTGTACTCGCGTTGATACGAAAGCTGATAGTCTAGCTCGAGTAAGCTGAGCATTTGGAATATATTTCATTTTTTCCCAATGAGAAGTGGCTAAGAGCATGGTTAATAAGCTTGTCTATAAGACCAGACAGGTCACCTAGAGACAAGTCTGGCAGCTGAAGCATACAACAAGTTGCTTGTTTAAACAATCTAACTTTATTATTTTATTTAAGTAGGACCCGCTTCCTAGAGTTTTTAAAGCTCCATAATCCTCCAATTTGAGCAGCCATTGGTGGCCAACCGGACTACTTATTACAGCAGGCCCACAAACCGGCGATTCGCTCGACGCAAGCTGTGGCGACAAGCTCTGTTCCTTTCTCCCTTTAGCCGTGTTTAGTGATGAACGTACTTTTACATGAATAATATACTGAGAAGCGTGTTCTGTGAGTAGGGTGAATAGAAAAAACTTGTTGAATAAGTATTTTTTTCTTGGAACTAAACATTGTCAAAGGAACCTGCTGAGTTGTCTTGGCGATTCACAAAGTGATTTGGCATTGTTGTACCTGCTCTAATAAGCGGTTCCAAACAAGGCTATATGTCCAGGCTAGCGCTGTCTATGTGTGTACTCCTTGTGTGTATGGCTGACGATTGGTATGGTTAAAAGCCAACATCACATAGTGAATTTTTTTAGGGCAACATCACACCGTGAATCGATAAAGACGATGTAGCGTCCTTATCATATCCCCACAAAATAATGAAGAAGTCATAATCTAGATATTAACGTGTTCAGCGTGGGAGCAAAAGCTAGCGAGTAGCGACTACTAGCAAGCTGCAAGGCAACCCCACTGAAAAACGCCAGTGCTGCCACCGCACTCCTCTACGATTCAACTCCAACTCCCTTCATCAACCATGCCTCCACCACGGAGCCCATCAACGCCACCGCGTCCGGCCGCCGTCGTTGACCCACGAAGCGGCTATTGCGCCGCCACCAAGACCTTCCACAGCCTCCGTACGCCGCCGGCGTCACCGCCGCCCGACGACCGCCCACTCTCCTTCCCCGCCGCCGCGTTCTCTCTCCTCCCCACCCAGCATCTCCCTTCCCACCCGGCACTCATCGACTCCACCACGGGTGAGACCCTCCCTTTCCCAACCTTCCTGTCCCGTGTCCATGCTCTCGCCGCCGCGCTGCGTGGCGAGCTCAGCGTCTCCCCCGGCGACGTGATCTTCATCCTCGCTCCCGCCGGCATCCACATCCCGGTGCTCTACTACGCGGCCATGTCCATTGGCGCCGTCGTGTCTCCTGCCAACCCGGCCCTCACCGCCGGCGAGGTCGCAAAGCTCGTGTCCCTCTCGAATCCTTCCATGTCCTTCACCGTCCAAGCCGCTGTCGGAATGTTGCCTCCAGGCCTCACCACCGTGCTCCTCGATTCACCGACATTCCTTTCATTCTTGTCGCAACAAGAATTATTACCTCATCATCACGAGGATGAGGATGCAGCAGGAGTGATGATCCACCAGTCTGACCCTGCGGCGATACTGTACTCGTCTGGCACCACCGGGAGCGCTAAGGCAGTCGTGATCACGCACCGCAACCTCATCGCCATGGCTTCCTCCGCCGCCGCGCCGGGAACGGAGGCGGCGGCCGACGTGTTGCTGCTGACCGTGCCGATGTTCCACGTGTACGGCTTCGTGTTCTGCCTCAGGACGGTGGTCGTGGCGCAGCAGACTCTGGTGCTGCACACGGCGAGGAGGTTCAACGCCATGGACGTGCTCGGCGCAGTCGGGAGGTTCAGGGTGACGCGGCTCGCGCTGGCGCCGCCGGCTCTACTGGGGATTGTACAGGCTGCAGAGGCGGACGACTCCGTGGCTGCGGCGCACACGGCGGCGATGACTCTGCAGGCGGTGACCTGCGGCGGCGCGTCCGTCGCACCGGAGCTCACGCGACGCTTCTCGCGAAAATTTCCTAACGTCTGCCTTTTCCAGGTTGGTTTTTCACTGACTCAAGTTTACTTCCTGATGTGTTCGTTGCTGAAACATGGAGTGTTCTTGTTCATAAATTATTATTTCTACGGTACGTACACAGTCGTCGTCAATATATATCAGTGAGTGTTTATCAAATGGAAGCAACGTCAATATAAAAGGAAACTTGACAAAAAAATGTTCACAGAGTGACAGGGAGAAAGTAAAGACCAAGTTCAAATACTTATTCTTTAGTTCTGGAGTAAATTATAATGCATCAAATTAAGCCATTGGATAGCAAGGTGATAGAGATTTGCAGTTCAGATAGTAGAGTTGTCAACCCATCGATTGCACAAATGGGCTATGGGCCTGTAGCTTGAACTACACGACTTAAATCAAGCTCTAATCACCACGGCTAATTCTTTAACTACAAGAATTTGTAGAGTATCAAGAGTACGGAGGGGTTGAGATTGAAGCATACTGATTTCCCTTAAGGCCTTGATAACTATGGTGCTCGACAAGTTAGCAAAAATGATGGATTATGATCACTAACATGTTGTTTTTACTTGGAAAAGGGGTATGGTCTTACAGAGGCCACGACAGGTTTCTGCCGTCTCATTGAAATGGAAGAAACTAAACGAATTGGGTCCGTGGGTCGTCTTTTGTGGGGCGCGGAAGCAAAGATTGTTCGTCCTGAAACGGGGGATGCTCTACCTCCGGGTATGCCTGGTGAGCTTTGGGTCCGAGGACCTTTTGTAATGAAAGGTATGTTACAATCTATTTTACTCTGTATATTCTCATACTATTCCTAAGATACGGAACACAAAAAACATAGCTACTACGAAGTTGTTGCCTTAAAAAAATTATTTTGCTCGTACAAAAAATGGAGCTACATTGCTACTACGACGTTGTTCCCTACTGGTTGAGCCAATCAAATATGTGTTTAGATGTGTGATATTTATTTTTTTTTATAGTATCTATCGTTTGAAGATAAGAAAAACATACCCTCTGTGGTTCATTCTTCAATTTGGTGGAAGTTACATATGTCCATACTAGTATAACATATTACACAATTCATGATAGGTACAGAGATTGCACAAGATCCGGCACGAAAGATAATTTCAAACCTTCTATCTAATTATAAAATATGCATACATGAAAAGGAATATGCAATTTCGCAAATGAATTGAAGTTTGTAAGTTGTTCTTGCTAGCTTAACATCGTCAACTCGTAAGTGTGGATGTAAAAACCGCATATGTAGATTCTCTTTTGGACACTTGCATAGGTTACCTTGGTGAAAAGGATGCAACCGAAGCAATTTTGGATAGGGAAGGGTGGTTGAGAACAGGGGATCTTTGTTGTATTGACGAAGATGGCTTCATTTATGTCCTTGACCGGCTGAAAGAGCTAATCAAGTACAAAGGCTACCAGGTACTGTACTTGCTTGTGCAACATTTTTTATGGAATGTGTTATGGTGAGCCTCTTCTCCATATGGAATTTGTGTAATACAGGTGGCTCCTGCAGAATTGGAAAGCCTGCTTCAGACGCACCCAGATATTGATGAAGCTGCAGTTGTCCCGTAAGTACGCACCATATCATGGCACACGTCTGCTCTATGAGACATTTTGAAACCTGTGTCTATCTGAGTAATTGTTCGTCGTTTAGATACCCTAATGATCAGGCTGGCGAGGTGCCGGTAGCATTCGTCGTCAGACGCATTGGAAGCAAGTTGCATGAAGGGCTGATTAAAGAATACGTGGCTAAGCAGGTATATAAGCATCGTCGAGGCAATTTATAGATGTAGCATAGCACTAGGCCTGATTGTCATCATCTGTCAATCTGTCGTGCAGGTTGTGTACTATAAGCGAATACATCATGTCTTTCTTGTGGATTCAATACCCAAAAATGCTGCCGGTAAAATTTTACGCAAGGACTTGGTAAAAATGTTGCGTCATATTAGTTCCAAGCTCTAGTATGTCTGTTTGCTGACGACATGACTACATGAGTCACTGACATTGCATATATACATAAGTTGCAATGTGACGTGTCACACAACTGACTGTTCATTAAGACATCTGTCATGTGTGCCTTGAAATTGTGTGCCAGGTACCAAATATATGGCAAATATGGATATGTATAGATGATCATTCGGTTAATAGTTTTTAAATTTATGTAAGAAGCATGTAGTTTACCACGTTGGTAATCATATTCAAAAGATGTAATGATCACGTGTCCATGTGGGTTAAGTGAATGGAAACACATAGATGTGTGGAGGGTGAGAGTGAATTAGGCATCTTCTTCCTTCCCATTCCCTCTTCTTCCTGGCCTCTCCCCGCCCTCCTGCAGCCTCCCAGCCCCTCCCACCACCCCTCTACGCACGGGTGGGCTAGGGCCCTGCCGGCGCTCTGTGTTCGTGCAGGCCGCCGTTCCACCGCTACTGCCATCGCCTTGCCCCGACTTGGGCCAGCAATTGGCCACCACTGCTCGGACGGTGGCGCCCCACGCCCGCTCTGCTTGGCCGACCTATCGCCGTTGGACCTCCCTCAAGCAAATTGTGAGCAAGCCGTCTGGCAACCTCAAAACGCTAACCACGCCAAAATCTCATCGGAGTTGGTGAAGAAACAAATAAGTGGAGGACGAGGGGGGAGGGGGGAAGTTTTCAACAGTTCTTTTTCCTGGCTAGTGGTTGGGTACGCTAATTTCTACCTAGGCTGGTTCTGGCTGGAGCTGGCTGGGCTGATTTCAAGAGCAATTCCAGCATAGCCAACCGAGCATGTTGTTTAGCTTTTTGGGCGATTGATGGATTTGCGAGATATCAATCGATTGACAAGGAGAAAATCTTAAAAAAACACTTAGATGTATATAAAAAACTACAATGAAAATATGTATATCTATTCCAAATAAGTATCTTATCATTATATTAATTTAATAATGATATAAAGGATACTTGTGTGAGGCGAAAGTAGAATCGGTGAAGCCCATACATTCTCAACCGAAGTCCTGCGCCCCAAAAATATCTTCTCCTCGGCCGCTTCACTCTTTAATAGGCTGATTTATATTTCACTGCACATAAGGTTTTGAATACCAAAAGTTACATGCATATGCATTCATTCCTTTATCCGTTCTGTAGTTTCTATTTTGTAGGAGCACCAAAGCACTTAGAGTCGGTGAGCAAAGCCAATCTAAAAAATCCAGTGAATCATTATTTATGTAAAATCAGAACTTTCATGTATTATAACTCAACAGTGCTACAAATGCAGCATACATGAAACCATCATGGTCCGACTAGCGAGATTAGGCACCAACACTACATATCATACTATGTGCCAACCAGATTCCCTTAATGATCATATATGCCAATTATTCGTATTTTGCAATTCAATTTAGCATCTACTATCCAAGTAGGAGCCCACGAACGACGTTAGGTTCGAAAACAAAATTCGACGTGTGATCGAGGGATGAGTGGGCTCTACATGTCAGTGACCCGAAGTGCCAATGCGGCAATGCCACTATATAAAGTTTTTTTAAAAAAAGATAGCCACTACATAAAGTTGGGAATTGGGAGAAGGGAAAAGGAAAGGAAAAGAAAACTGCCGTGGATTACACGTGGCACCAAATCTACTGGACATCGTACTTGTCAAAGTCACTTGGGCGGCCTTGCCGGCAGCCGATCTCCAATCCCAGCCTCTCTCCGTGCCCACCGAGAAATCGCCCCCCAGAAATCCCCAACACCACCTCCCCGCCTCGTCCCCCGCGCGTCCCCGAGGCTCCTGCAATCCCTACTGCTCCCGGCAGCGAGGTGAGATCCGACGCCGCCCTCCCTCTCCCCACTCCGGTTCCTGGTTTCAAGTGGCGTGGAGGCCGTTTGATCGGTCGATTTCGAGGTTTTCCGGGAGAGAGATTTTGGTTGGGTCGGGGGTTTAGGGTTCCTTGGTGATCGGTGGATCGATTCGGAGTCGTGCGGCGCCGATCGGGGTTGTGGGCGGCGGAGACGTGTTGTTGAGGGGGTCGATTGGGGGTTATGTAGGGTTTGGGTGGGTCGTGTTCCGCTGGTGCGATCGAGCTGCCGTTCACAGTGTTTTGATTGGGGTTATGTAGGGTTTGGGTCGGGGGGAATTTAGGTGCTCTTGAGTTCTTCGTATTCCATTGGCGTGATTAAGCTGTCGTTCCAGTGGTTTGATGCTTGGATAATGGGTTTGCAATAATTAGAGACTGGATATTATCTTTGATCTGAAGAAGATCTTTGGTGTTTTTTTTTTTTTGTGATTTGTCCGTCTTATGTTGAAAAAAAAAAGTTCTTCCTGTAGTCTTGTATAAGGATCTATAACAACACAAAAAACTTAGGCAGCAGCTTATCACCACATGTACTGCTCCTGAAATCGACTGGCTCTATAATGGCCTCCTCACTACTACCTAGGTGGGAGTGGGACGCAGCTACCTAGTCGGCGATTAGTTGCCAGACACCTACCTGATTGCCTGCTTGTCCCTTTTGTGCCTCTTACATCACTGTTTACAGTAAATTATCATCTTCAACAACTTGTTGCTTTTTTGTAATTTGATTCATTCTTTGAACAATTAAAGGAAAGAGGTTCCAATCACCTGTAACTTTCAGGTAATTGTGTTTGTGTACCTTCTATAATTTCCATCCTGTACTGTTTAGAATCTTTAAACCATAAATAGACCAATGGTTGCCATAATTCGCCCTGTGCCCCTGTTATTGTTACCAGCTTTTTTTTTAATTAATATACAGGAAATAAATTAGGTGCTGACCTTTTGAAACAATAAACTGGCTGCATGCTATGCTGGTGAAAGTTGAATGCCGATAACAGGAACAAAACCAATTCTTTATGAGTCAACACTTGTTCACAGAAGACAACATGATTTTTTTTTAAAAAAAAAGTTCTATAATCTATGCTTAGACTGAAAGTGCCTCATTCCAAACTATTTGAGTGCTGAAATACTGATTATTATTTTACCCTCTTGCACTCGTTATCATGGTAACTGATATTGTCAATTAAAGTAGCAGGGCATGTTCCCTCCTTGTTCCGCTGAAGTTTTAAGATAATTCTGCACTCCTATTGTCAAGTTCAGACTTCTCAATCAGCTAACTGGTTAATAGTGGCATGTCTGAAAAGTTGCCAAGGTACTGTTCTCACATACTTAAGGGGATACCAGTAACAAGTATACAGACTTCGTTAAATGGCATATGATTTTCTGTCATTGAATTTAAGTCTATGTCGTTCATGTTTTTCTTTTCAATCTTGTTCACTTTTGTTTGATCATACAATTATATATTAGATTGGATGCCTAGTGCATACTTTATTGCTTTGTTCTAATAGGAAGGAGTGAAAGAATAAGTTCTGATTCAGAACCATGCATTAAGCTGGCATGCCCATGCCAATCCGTGTGGTTATATTATCTGAAGATTCATATCATAGATAATTCATACTCTAAGCTTGATAAATTTGATTTTCAATTTTTATCTCACCAATTTGAATTTAATATTAACAGTTTGCAGAAATTTTGTTAGTTATGTACTTTTATTTTCAATCACACCCCAGGAGCAGCATGCCAAATGGTTTTCACTTTACCCATATATCTGACTGCTCTTTAGTTGTACCTATCACCACCGGAAATATAATGTGAATTCGACTCAGTTTGTATGGATTAGATACAGAATAGTGATATCATTAGTGCTATTTTTAAAGCCAGTTCACAAACTTGTCGCTAGAATTTTGGTGTCTATATCATATTGTAGTGTCAATGCCATGCACCCATGGTGCCTACTGATACAAGGTTAAATTTTCAGGCGCCTAAAAACTACGTCTAGTGGCATGGCAGATTGGGCCACTCTTCAAACTGATATTGTTGGTATAATAGTATCGAAGCTTGCAATCCCTGATTACCTCAGATTTCGTGCTGTTTGCACATCTTGGAACCATGTCTGCAAGGATGTGTCACACTGTCCAAGGGTGGACCCATGGCTGATGCTGCCCCCTAATCCGAATCCGCTTGGTGTTCAATTTTTTTGCATTCCTGAAAGAAAGAATCAAAGCATTCGTCTCCCTAGCACTGCCTCATTTTTTGAATCTGTCTGGGCTCCGGTTGGTTCTTTGAATGGATGGATTATCTACTTCAGCCAAACTTATGGAACCATGCAGCTGGTTAACCCCATCACTGGCAAGCAGATTCAACTCCCCCCAATCGGACGCAGGGCCTTCTCTAAGGCGAAGTTGCTTGAAATGAACGAGAGGAACTTTATCGTTGCTGTCCTTTACGGTGACGAGAAAGGTTATAAAATAACGCGGAAAGGATCTAATAACTGGTCGTCAGTCGAATCGAAGCACATTTTGGATGACATCATCAAGCATAGAGGTAGGCTGTACACATGTGATATGTATGGTACAGTTGAGATGTGGGCAGAGCCGCCCCGTGCATGGCCAGATGAGGAAGTCACACATCAGTGGAAGTTCCGCTGTCTGCTTGAGACCCCAGCTGGCGACCTGATAAGGGTTAAGCGTGTGAGTCAGAATAAATTTGCTGTTTGGATCTTGGACCATGAGACCTTTTCCTGGGTCGAAACAGAAAACATTGGGGATTTTGCACTGTTTGTGAGCCACTACAACTCGTTCTGTTTCCCGGCCAAAGACCATCTCAACCTGAAAACGAACTGCATCTACTTCATTGATGTCCACAACAATCTGTGCGCATTCAACCTTGAGCATGCAACAAAGGAGCTTGTTGAAACCCTTACAATTGGCCCTGTCCGTAACGACCACTACCGCCACCGCCGACCCCAGCGAGACCAAATCTTATGGTTCATCCCTTCACTGAAATAAGTAGGATATGGTGAAAATTCTGAGGTCGTTTATCCCAAGATGGAGCGAGGTATAGTAGGCTCCTATGGTTCACAATTCCAAAGTATTGGATATTTTGGTATGCGATAGTACTAGTTTATATGCCTCTGAACTTTTTTAAATAGTGGAGATAGTTTATATGCCTCTGAACTATTTGAAGCTATGTATCGCTTGTATGAATTTGGAACTTGATCGAAGCTGTTTTGTCTTTTAAACTTTGGAATTTTTTTTTTATTTTCTTATTTGAGGACTGGAAAAACTAGAAACCTAGCTTGTCTGGAGAGATTTGGCAAGCTAGCCGCTGCCTCTTGTAGGCCACATTGCTCTTGCTCAATGTTTAAGCGGGCTACTTCCTGCATGATGTATTTGCCTGCTTCCTGCAAGTCTCATGTGGTATTTGCTGAAAATACAACTCGTGATATTTGCATACTCCATCTGTTATATGGAGAGTGCAGTTAAAAAAAAAAAAAGGTCCTACGAAAGAGTGCAATCTTCAACTGCATTTTTTATCCTGCTATGCTAAATATATTTCTTAGTACTTAATTATCTGCATGATGTAGTTCAGGACTTCAGACGTTTCGACTTTGAAAAGTCAATCAGCATCATTTGTGTATCGTGTATCGGTGTATGAGACCGAAATGTTTTTTCAGTAGGATAAGATTTGTTAATCCACATATATTGAATGAATATATTGTAAATTCTGAGACATTATTGCCATGTCTTTCCAGCATTCCACTGAAGTCTGAACTAAAATCGACACGATCAAATTAAGGGTCATTTTCTCTCTAGGTGCTCCAGATTGATCAGTGCCCAGATCTCGGCCATCCGAAACAAAAATCCTCGCCGGGCAACGTTCTGTTCCAGAGCTCCTGGACTCGACCTCTACCTTCCGTGGGCTCGTCAACGACGCATAGCCTTTAGCTTTCGGGACAAGCACATTGAGGGCTTTAGCCTGTTTGCTTGCCGGCCACAGCTTCATCTATCCTCCCCAGACCTACACAAAGATTAAAGCAACATTGAGCATGTACTGGGAATTGTAACGAAAAGATATTCAGCTAAGGATCCAGACAAGTACTTTACCGCCACAGGTTTATCAAGGGCGCTTGAAGAACACCTTCCTGGACAGAGAAGCAACAGCACAAAGCTTCCTTCTGGATTCATAGTTGCTCTCTTGGGACCATCCTATCGAACCAAGATTTCCGATTAGTTTATGATTTCTTATTGATTTCTTTGTCCCCGTCTTGCTTGCGCAAGTAGCAAGTCTTTTATGCTTAGCTGACAGGTTGGAAACATCTTCACCAGGCTCCCAGAATTCAGCACCGATTTCCAGTATGGGAAGAACATATTTCTCACTTCCTTTAGGGCCAATCCTTTTGGCGGTTGCGTTACCAGAATCTGTATACATAGTATAAAAAAACATAAAGCTGTCACAAAAACATCCACAGTTGGGAGAGGTAATGAGTATTCATGCTGCTGTTTAAGCAACAAGGCACCAATTGGAGGTCATGTATTTTGTTTACTTAGTAAAACATTTCCTTACTCGGTTGAGTTAGAACAATGTCACATACTATCTATTTGTTTTGACATTAGTTTCGTCAGTACAAATTAGACTCAACAAATATACAATTGCCACAATAAGATTCAGTTCCAGTGTAGGAGGGCAAAGCTAAAAAAACACCAAAATTGTATAGGCCATACGCTATTTGGAGCTTTACAGCAATTGTGACACATTCTCGCACCAGCACTACACCAGCAAAATTAGGCATGGTGAACCTTGTGACAAGGAAGATCTATACATCTGTCACGTACGGAGTAAATGCGAATGCATCCAGAGGGTAATGTGAAACCAAATTACACTTGCAGCTGTGAACAGAGAAGGCTGAACCAAAATGACTTGCAGGTAGGATTTTGAAATCCCCCCCCCCCCCCACACCCCCACCCCCACCCACACACACACAGGTATGGTAGATGTAACAAATGACATGGCTAACAATACTAACACATAATGATCCAGTGACATGCAGAAACATATCTGGTAGAAGTAAATACCAGAATATAATGAAACATCATGACAGTGCCTACGGGCTACTTTAGTCACAACCTGACATCCATGGTGCCATTTTAGAAGTGTTCTGGGCTGATACTGCCATGCTAGGCCTTTTGTGGGCTGCTCTCAGCCTCTCACTCTAATAGGATGGCTAGCTAGTACATTGTACATATACTGTTGGAGCTACTTGGGCTGGACCCAGGATGCAGCTCCCCCAGCCCAGGTCTTACTAAATCCTCCCCTGTTACCCCAGATTAAAACTTGTATTTGATACCAACTGAAAATCATCTATCCTTAAGCAACTAAAGTATTCCAAGAAGTTCGGAAAAAAGATCATATGGCAACTGTCCGTTAACAAAAGCATCCACAAGATGATATGGTAAAAGGTGATATCATCCTAACTTAAATTTTGTTAAGTATCGCCTTACCCTTTTACTACTCTTGTCTTCCAGAGAATATGATTTCTCAGCTTCATCGGTTTCCTCAGTATCTCCTATTCAGTAATGAAATTGGTTAGGAGTCAATTATTATAGGAAAACGTTCATATTACTCCCCTGAAATATAAGCAAAGTCTATATAACTCCCTAAACTATCTTTTGGCTCATTTTACCCCTTAAACTATGTAACTTGGTCTATTCTACCCCCTAATACAAATTGTTTTTTTATTTCTCCATACATAAGTTGAATTTTAATTTCAAATTTTGCCTGATTGTAGTAAACATCATAGTGTATATGAAAAAATATATTATGAATTGTCGTTATTTATTTTTGTATAATTTTGCATCTTATGGATTAATTAATTATTAAATATATTACCCTATCAAAATAATGACAAAAAATCATTTTGTATTTTTCTACCATGCATTATGATGTCTACTATCATCTCACAAAATTTGAACGTAATATGACACTTCTACATGGAGAAATAAAAAAGACAAATTGTGTTAGGGGGTAAAATAGCCTAAATGACATAGTTTAGGGGGTAAAATAAACCAAAAGATAGTTTAGGGGGTTATGTAGACTTTGCTTATAGTTCAGGGTAGTAATTTGGACTTTTTCCTATTATAAAATGGGTGGCACAGCTCAGAGGCAGTATCCAGAGAAGAGAGGTCTAGTTGCATCCCTTTTGGTACTGCAAAATTGAAAAGAGTGCACCACATCCGACAACTATGCAATAGGTGAAAACATAATGAAGTTGCACAACTAATATTCCTTTAAGATTTAACATGAAATAATATCGTTTAAAAAGTAACATACCGCTTTGTGAACCTGACCTAAAAAACGGTACCGTGCCATATCGGTAGCTTCAAAACAAGAAGGTAAGAATTTAGAGAAGAAAATTCACCACATCAAAAGTGCATAAAGTATATGAATGAAAATTAACCCAATCGAAGCCAAACCATTCTAGCTTTCGAGTGTCAATGCCTTTCCCAGGAAAAACAATGCCATTGCTGGTTAGAATCGACGAAACATGTTCAACAACCTCCTCATGGGACACCTACAATTCACCAAAACGTCCTACAATTCACCAAAACGTTTAATAATGCAAATAGTAAAAGTATGTTAAAGGGCATTGTTCATATATATTCAATTGCCCTGCCGTGGTGTGTGCAAGCCATGTAGCAACCTTCAGTAAGAAAATCTCTAAAGACAAATAGTACAACTGAAAATAAGCAATGGTGTTCTAAGCATTACATTTATACAAATACTAAGCAGCAAAGGTTATCAAGTTAGTCAAACTGATTTGGCGTGGTACCAATTTAATAGCTAGTCAACAGTCCTGCAATGCAGTGTTGGACATGACATGCACTACTACTTTACTAGCCTATTGCATGGCTACATTACTGGTAATCATACATGGAAAGAGTGAAAGATCACTGTTTCTATTCCTGAAATTATGTTGTTGCTATATGGAAGCTCTGCATCATGTTCTGCCTTGATACCACAGCCTGGGTTTTCTTTGCAGTCTTCGCTCAACACAAACTGGCCAAGTACAAAAGCACCTACTTGCCACTTCTCAATAACATCTAATTTGGCTTTATGACCAAAACATCAACTTGCAGAGCTTTCTGTTAGCCAATACATCTGAGTAATTCTGAATGTACCCGTCAAGAGCTTCCCCAGCTTTCTGAATAATACGGACCAGTGCATGTGCTGTCAGAAGGGCTTCCTTCTTATTTTTTAGCATCCGGAGCGCCTTGCCATTTCTCCCCTCTTTAATCATAGTTAACCCCTCAAGATGTAGGCCGTTGAGAGCGTCATCGATGCGGCTTTTGACAATATCTAAACCATTCAAAGAAACCTCATGTTCCTTAAAAAGAAAGGCACCAGCTTCGCCAGTTTTGTGAGCAGTACCAATCAGTACACGTTCAGTAAGGAGGGCTTCCTTCTTGTCTTTCAGCTTCTTAAGTTTCGTGCCATTTTTCCCTTCCTGAACCATAGCTAACACCTCAAGATGCAGGGTGTCGAGAGCTTCGTCAATGTGGCTTTTAACAATATCAAAACCGACCTGGCTGGTGCTCTTATTGAGGCAGCCACGGAGCTGCTTCTGAGCTGCCAGCAGCAGAATTGCCGCCTCGACAAGCTTCTCTTTCTGAATGTAATTCGATACCTCATCAACAATGTTGTCCGTTCGTTTGGCTATTAATCTAGTGGTGTCCAAGAACATCTTCTGCGAGTAGAAACAACATGGCAAGAAAAGAAAAAAAAAACCTTCAAACCAGCAAGCAGATTACAATGAACAGAAGGAAATGATTGGATCTAGTATATGAATGAAATAACAAAATGCTCTGTCAGTAGATGCAAACAAACCATCTCAGGAAGACAGAGGAGAACGATGAGATTGGCGATAATTCGGACAGGTACTTTTGGAACACGTCCTACAGTAACATTTGCATCGTCACGGCTGGGATCGCTCCGAATGAGATCCTCGAGCTTCTGCTTCCATGTCCACGATGCGTAATCTTCTTCTTCGCCGTCGGTGGGGCAGGCGGCGGCTGGATCAGTGTTCCTATCTCCCATCGTCAACGTGGAACTAGAGTCCGATGAGGGGATAGAGTTTTTTTTCCCATGACAAATGGTGGCGGTGGCGGCGGTGCTCAAACCCTAGATCTTAGTCATTTTAAATTTCTTAGACTAAGCCACATAAAAAAAACTCAAAATAAGACAATCACAATCCTTAACGCATTAACACCAAATCAGCAAAAGAATTGATGAAAATAGGCAATGCGCGAAACTTTATTGAATGAGCAAAGTTGATACTTGATAATACATCCCTCGATCTGACATGGTCAGTTGATACATCACTCGATCTGACATGGTCAGACATATAGGCTTGACCAACTGAGCGTTCAACCACGCGGCAAGTCAACGCGCTTGACCAACCGTCGGGCAGGAGTGTTCTTGGCGATTTCTGTATAAAAAAAAAGGGACACCCGATGTCTTGCCATCCTGCACCACTGCTGCGAGATCGAGGTTCTGCCTGCGGTTCCAAGACGCCGGCGCACGCGACGTGCATGGAGCCATTGATCTCCGCCGCCGCGCCGCCGTGGGAGGGCCATGGTGGCTGGCGCGCCCGGGGACGCAGGCCGCTGTCCCTGCTCCTCCTCGTCGCCGGCGCCAGCGCCTTCACGGGCTTGGCGTATAGGGCGCGCGACCTCGCCTTCCTGCTGTTCGCCTACTACCTCCTGGCGCTGCTCGTGTGCTGCGTCGCCAAGCTGGAGCAGCTGCGGCGGCGGCGCGACCCGGCCGCCGGCGCCGAGCTGCGGCGGGTGAAATCCGCCGTGTCGTTCTTCTCGGTGGCGCTGGCCAACACCTTCACGTATGGCGTGGTCTGCAAGACGCCGGCGGGGATGGCGGTGAAGCTCGCCGCGGTGGGGCTTGCCTTGGCGGTCTTCGCGCTCTGGCTCCACCTCATGTTCGGAAGCGAAGATACCGAGAGCTGCGACGCGGAGCACGGCCATGGCGAGGAGCAGAGAGTCTAAGTAATGATGGCCTTTGCGTTCGGCGTTTCAGTTTTTTTCCCATTTCTACTGCAGCAAGGACTGACGTTCCAGTTGTGAAGATCATGGCATTGCAAATTATAAATTACTATGTATGATTTTGGAATAGATTTTAAAAGAAAATTACTGGCATTGAGGTTTCATTTCGAATGCACCAGAATTCCAGAAGCTAGGTAGGGGCACGGAAATCGCTCTGCAATTAGAACAGGGGTCCAAGCAAGCATCAGGTCCAGCGAGTTCTTTTCCCACAGAAATGGAAAAAAAAAATCAATCACAGCCCATTCGCATGGAATCCAGAAACGCGAGGCCGTTGGTGCCCGTCAGGGACAAGGGAAATTTCAGCGACTCTGATCGGAGTTTTGCCCAGCTGCTACTGCATACATTCAGAGTATGGTTGTGTTTAGATGCAAAAGATCTTTTGCACTTACTATTCATTCCCCTCACAGAACACGCATCCCTAAAAATTCCTTTTTCACCTTTCCTATTCATCCCCCTCACATAACACGCATCCCAGAAACAAAAGATCTTTTCCCTTCATCAATTAAACACAGCCTATAAGTTAAGATTGCCCATCTCGCCATCGAGTTTTTCAGAATACAGGTTAAGATTGTCGAAAAATGGAATCGAAAGCCAAGTAGAATTGTTATGTTGGCTAATCCAAATGTTCGTCTATCTTGAGCCAGAGCTTCGATCACCAACCTGAGAAAGTCTCGATACAGTCGCAGCGATGCAGCAACCTGAGAAAGTCTCGAGACAGTCGCAGCGATGCAGCAACAGGAGCAGAGCTCGTCACGGAGGCTCCTCTGCAACGTGCAGTCGCCAGTCCTGCGTCCGTTGGTAGCATCACAAGCAGGAGGCTGAAGAGGGAAAACCAAATGGAAGACAATTGCTGTGTTCATTGGAAAAGTAAAAAGTATTTTTTCTAGATGAATAGTGTACTGTGAAGCGTGTTCTGTGAGTGGGATGAATAGAAAAAACTTGTTGGAGAAGTACTTTTTTCTGAATCTAAACACAGCCAATATTTTGAGTATGATCATATTATATACGAGGCATAACATTTTTTTAGATTGCCAGCAAGCACACAAGCGTCTGCCCTACACGGGTCTGAACTGTTTGGGTAGACACTAGACAGTCAACGCCTACATCACAGCTTGAAGGGCTCAATCAAAGCTTTGCTTGCAAAGTCACGTGAGAAGAATTTCCCGAAGAACTCGCCCATGGTGAAGTTCCTGTACTTGGGTGGGTTTTCCGAAGAAACCAGCCCTGGTAGTGGTCCGTAGAAAACAGAGTCCCCTCTCTTCCCAGGACTGAAGAAGATGGCGATGGAAACCCTGGGTTCCTCGCGTGTGTTCAAAGTCACCCGGTGCTCGACGCTCGGGTAGATGTCATTAGACATTATCTGAAGAAAGGAATGGGGTAAGGAAAAAAAAAATGTTACATCAGATCATGGCATGGCATTCTAACTGCTCAACAAAGTCCACTATAGTCATATTTTCACCACACATAATAACTCCTGAAAAGTACACTTTCAAAACTGTATATGATTCTCTATCAGCAATTCTATTTAAGTTTAGAAACATATATAAGAATTGTATGTGTATCAGTCTTGCAAGATACTTTCAAAATCTTGTAAACCTGATGAATTGGCTGAACTGATGAGTTGGGCAATTGGCTTTGTGACAGACAATCTGATTGTACCTGCAAGAGGTCGCCGACGTTGATGACGAGAGCTCCGGGCACGGGCTTGACCTCCACCCAGCAAGTCCTCCCTTCCTCATCCTGGTGCTTCACCTGGAGGCCGCCGATGTGATCCTGCGCGAGCACGGTGAGGACGCCGGGGTCGGTGTGCGGGACGATGCCCATGGTGCGCTCGGGCTCGGGGCAGTGCGGGTAGTAGTGGCACGCCATGACTTTCCCCTCGAGGCAGGATGCCTCCTCCAGCGCGGCGGCGCCGAGCCCGAGCCCCTCGGAGAGGAGCCCCATCACGGCGCGCGCGGCGGCGGTGGCGATCCCCTCCCACTCGAGCACCTCGGCGCTGCAGGCGGCGGGGATCCGGGCCGCGAGGTCGGGGCGCCGGTTGGGGCCCAGCATGATCTGGATCGTGTCGCGCCAGCTCGCCGCCGGGGAGTTGTAGAGGTCGACGTTGGTGGAGTAGTTCACCCCGCCGTCCACCGCCCTCCCGTAGTGCGGCGCGCGCTCCGCCGCCGGGAGCTCGTTGAAGGCGCGCACCGCGGCGAGGGCGCGCGCGGGGTACTCGTCGCCGGCCGCGGGTGGTTGTTGTTGGTAGTTGATGAGGTGGAAGAAGCCCCAGGTGCGGGCGGCGGAGGAGGCGGCGGCGGCGGCGTCGGGGAAGGGGAGGGAGAGGTCGACGACGGGGATGGAGGCGCCGGGAGGGGCGAGCGGGATGGAGGCGTAGGGGTCCGGGTGGCGGAAGATGTCCGGGACGGTGGAGACGCCGGACTCCACGAGGCCTCGCACCCCCGTGCGGGACTCCTCGAAGGCCTTGAGCAGCGCGGCGCGGCCCGGAGCCGGCGCCGGAAGGGAGGCGGACGCCATGGCCGTTGTTGGGACGATCAAGCTAGTCACTTCACTTGGAGTCGATCAGTTGCACTTGCACTTGCTTGCTTGGAGGGGAAGATGACTATGACGAGACGAGAGGGATAGGTGGGGTGGGTATGGTTGGGCCGTGGCACTGTGGCAGTGGGGAGTTCGTTGCCCATCGTCCGCTTCTTCTTCTTCTTGACGATCGGAGCACGCAACCCAGGAACTCTGGAACAGCACGATGTGGCGGGGGGAAGACGACGGGAGACAAGTCATCGCGCGGCTGCTGCCTTGACGGAGACGGGCCGCGGCGTGGAGGAGGCGAGGAGCACGGTACTACGTGGCCAGCGGCGATAGGCTCCGGTCTCCGTGGTTAGCAGTTTTTCGATACCAGAAAAAAATATAAAATCTCATCCAAAGGAATTAATGTGACTTTTGGGCACTAAAATTAATTTGACGAGGAAGATAAACCTATTGGTGAATGAGATAGGTCACTAAATAAGAATTGAGATATTCGCTTGCACCCATCGGTGCCTCCATTGCCCGAGGTTCTAAGGTGCCGTTCCAAAATATAGCTATGTTAAGTATTTAAAATTTATCCTAAAATATAGTTACATATGAGTTGTAAAACCTGATTGAATGGGAGAATGGACAAAAATGCCTCTATAGACATTAATTGTCTTGTGATACTAACCGTTGCATGCATAATTTTTTTTAGTAAGTATGGAGATATATAAGGTAGGTATAGCTACTATACATGTATGGGCGTGTTTAATCTAGGGTATATGAGATATTTTATTACACTTCTTAAGTTGTCTTATAAAGGCTAAACGTAGCTATATTTTGGAACGGATGTAGTAGAATTTAAGAATAAAGAGAAGAAATCAGTTTCATCTAGATGAAAATTCTGCTTGCACGAATACCAACACTCTATGAGTATTGAAACTAAATGCAACATGGAACCTAGCTAGCAAACCAGACCATAAAATTATGCATTGGGGGTGTAGTTTCAAACATTGTTTCATAGTCTTCTTACTTATGTAGATCTACTGGAAATATCAAAATAAAACCCTCTATTAGGATTAACTTAAAGCTCTATTAGACAGTGTATAGTGGAGTTACTACTCCTAAATCATGCTACACATCGCTCACATAATGTTTTTTACTATATAACCCCTAAGCAAGCTCATTTTTTTATGACCACAGGATACTGATACTCCACTTGTCTCATCATTCAACAATTGTCATGTCAGTCTTTAGTAACGTAGTATTTGGTTCATGTGGATGAAATGTGATGGAACCATTTCATGTCATCTTTACCGGTGTTTGGTTCATGGAAATATAGGATGAAGCCATCCTCAAACGAGAATAATTTTTTAGAGATGTTGCACCAGCTCGTCTTAGTTTTTTGCCGTTCCAATTGGACGGTGTGTTATCCTCTTTGCCTCTCTCTAGCATCTATCTAAAAGCAAGTACAATAAGCCATGTCAGTTTGGCTAATAGCCAAGACAGCTCAATAAATCTGAGTTGGAAGAGAGAGAAAGGAGGAAAGAGACTATGCTAGTCGACGCATGCATCGACCGTCTGAGCTCGTGCTCCAAGACTGCAGCTCTATGGGACCCACTCAAGTCCTTTCTCCTCCCTGCACTCACGGTGACAACAACTGCTGTTGAATACTCACTCCGTCCTGAATGATAAGTCGTTTCACTTTTTTTTACTTCAACTTTGACCACTCGTCTTTTTCAAAAAATTTGTATAAATGTAGTCAAATTTAAGTCATTCTTAAAATTCTTTCATTACTAAAGGTAGCCATAACAAAAAATATGATATTTTGTAAAAAAAATTGAATAAGACGAGTGGTCAAAGTTAGGGTAAAGAAAGTCAAACGACTTACCATTTAGGACGGATGGAGTAAAAAACTAGTAAATAAGTCGCATTCAAATATAATAGCATTTTGGAATATGTGACAAACTTTTTGTTGTTGTATAGCTAGTCTATTGAGGTTGTCTCTAAATTACCTGGCTTGGCTAATAGCCAAGCTTATTAAACCTACTCTAAGGGTCAGGTTGGCAGGCGCTTGATGACGGTGACCTCCATGCGGCAAGGACGAGCGAGACCGGCGGCCTTTTGGGTGGGTGGTGCTGGCAGCCTCAGGGCTGGAAGTTGGTGATAACACATAATAATTGCAAGATAACACAATAAATACCAATGCAAAAGAAAATAGATAAGAATGATTTTTTATTATGACAGCATATTGTGAGCTGATCGTAGATCAGTTGGTTAGGTTCTTTGTGGTAGAATCTATTCATCAGGGTTTAAATCCTCGATTTGACACTAATGCTCGTATTTTTCTGGATTTATTCCAAGATTTTACCGGCGGCTATGCATTCTGTGGTACGCGACGTCCGCGTCGACAGCGAGGTGTCTGTGGTGACTTCGTGAATCTCAAGATCTGTCGGCTCGGTTCTTCGGAGGTACTCATAGAGATAGGGTTTGCGTACTTGTGCTCATAGATGTGAGTGTGCGGTGTTGAGTGTCTTCGTTGTATTGTGTAATTTAAAAAAATTATGGCAGCCTATTCATATCTTATATTACTAAAAACTACTTTACGTTAGGAAAAGTAAAACCTAACCTCTTCATCTAGAAGCATTAGAAGGCATCTATATAACATCTTCACTTGTCGAGGTTGGTTTACTTTGTGCCCCAAGATGAAACATGGTACTTGATCTCCTCAACTTTGCAAAACCATTTCATTTACCTCTTTATCACTTTTGCGAGTGGTTTTACCTATTTGCCACCTGTTACGTGTATGAATCCTTGTGTCCGACTACTATAGCATATAGGCCCACCCGTCTACATCTTCAACATTTTTTTAGGCCCCGTTTAGATCCCAAAAGATTCCCCAACTTTTCACTATTCATCCAACTTTTCACTATTCATCCCACCTCTTCTACTCACAGAACACTATTCATCTACAGTGTTTTTTTGGTGAACAGTGTATTTTCGGGTAATCTTTCCCCAATCTAAACACACCCTTAGAAGAACATCTTCAACATTTGTCCGCACCATTTTTCGTGCCAGTAAGGGTGTGTTTAGATTGGGGAAAGATTCCCCGAAAATACACTGTTCACCAAAAAACACTGTAGATGAATAGTGATATGTGAGTAGAAGAGGTGGGATGAATAGGGAAAAGTTGGATGAATAGTGGATTTTTGGGGAATATTTGGAAACTAAACGGGGCCTAAATCTCAGCCCGCCCCACGTGGGTTGGGCCGACCGAAGTTGAAAGTCTCCCTCCGTCTCTCGTGGCCTTTTCTTTCCTGGCGGCGCCGGCTGAGTGAGTGACGGCGCCCGTCGCCAGGTCTTCGCCGGGAGCCTTCGCTGGCGACGAGCATCCACCAGTACGCTCCTTCCCTTCCCTTCCATTCTCGATGCCCAAAACCTATCACTCAAAGCTATCTGTGTTCGGATCTGAACCAGCTGCACGCATCTGTATCACACCCACGAACTTAGTGTTTTTTTTTTTTTTTTTTTTTGAAAAAAAATCGCAGGAACCTGGGCGCGTCCGCCACAATGGGTGAAAGAGCCTTGGTTGTTCGCTTGATCTCCCTTTTTATGCTTGCTTTGGTGCTCGGCTCGGTCGAGGCCAGCTTGGGGGATATTGATCCGCGATACAGGTGAGGCGCATCTCAGTGTGGTTCTTCAATTTTGACTGTTCTCCAGCAGTGGTAATGTAGTCTCGTGTGATTTTTTTTTATATTCCCAAGACGTGAAGCAAATCCGGGTTCATCTAGGGACTAGGACCTTGTACGGGACTAGGTTGTGGGATTTCAGTATTACTTTGCAGGAAAGGTATTCATGGTTGGACTGTTTTCTTAGTCCCTTATAGTTCTTTGTAGAAAATGACTGGACTCTTGTTCATTGTTATAGAAATTCGTTCATTTTTTGTAGTTAAAACGGGGACATTACATGTTACTGATGCCCAGCTTGTGCAGAAATGTATTACTGTTTGAATTGTGGTTGATGGCTATTGGCTAGCGCCGTGCTAGTTGATCGCATTTTCATAGTAAAATAGCTGGATCTCATCATTAGGTGATAATTTTTTTATGACAGCTGGAAGAGATGCGAAGCAATATGAGATAAACTTCACTAGAACAGGCAGAACTAATTCCTGTCATCTAATTTGTAACGAGACTACATTTTCATATAACCATCGTTCATGGGAAAAAAATTGCCTCTGCCAATAATTTTGTGCCCGTCGAGGTCTACGTCTATCATCTATGTAAATACCCCAATGATCTTCTAGGGGGGAAAATAATTAACTCTTGTTGACCTCCAGTCTCCAGAGACCTACTTTATCCCAAGCATTCAACACTTCTGACATAGTTGCCCCAAAGATTAATCATTCCAGCCATATTCACTTATGACTTACACTAACACTTCCCGCATTTGCTTGGTTGTGAAATTTGTAGAAGCAATCATCTTGTTGTAGATTCTTGCATGCATCTATTGTTCTTGGTGCTATTCTGTGAGAATACAGTAAGGCTTGAATCGATCTGTTAGGATCTTATGAGTACATATTTAGCCTGTGTGCGGTCCTGTTTGGTTGGAGGCCTGAACATTGTGCATGAACAACTAGTAATTAACAATGCACTGAACCTTCAAGAGAATGCTTTTGGTGCACTGTCGCAAACAAGGTTTGGCATGGGCATCACCAGTGATGCTACATGACAGGCTCATTCTCCTCAGGGTTTAATCAAATGGACTTGTGTGGCTGCTGGCTCATCAGTGTGACATCCAAATATACCTGTCTAACTGTGGCATTATTTAAAATGTGCAGTTGTCCTTCCCATTCTAGTGAAACAAGGGGTTGCTGTTTCAGAGTAGGTCAGAAGTGAACAACATGTTTTTTGGTAGTGTTCCTTGATATCCCTAGTATTTCATATCATAAACTTTTAAGTGATTT
The DNA here is from genome assembly GCA_015342445.1 of Digitaria exilis. NCBI lineage: Eukaryota > Viridiplantae > Streptophyta > Magnoliopsida > Poales > Poaceae > Digitaria > Digitaria exilis. The sequence continues at coordinate 1,079,187 of JACEFO010001768.1, read as the reverse complement.
GTCTCTCGATCTGTACGTAACTACTGATGCCGATTGGGCCTTCAGATCACAAGCTTCTTCTGGTGTACATAATGAGCGGTCCTTTCTTTGCCAGGATATGAGTCCATCTCCTGAGCCTCATCTATCCATCAGCTCCATAGGATGTTTGGGATTCTCTTTCTCTCATGTTTACTCTTCTCTTGTTCCTCAATCTTCAGAGAATGTGGCATTGGATAGCCCCTCCTGCCTTGACTATTGGGTTGAATCCAGAAATTTCTTTGCCTTTTCAATTTCTAACGAATCAACGAGGCATCTGTTCTAGTCAAACTCCAAATCACAGCATATACGTACTATTCCCAGAGTTAGGATGAATTTAACTTAGTGAGCTGTCTTTGTTTTTTATTCCGTTTAATTGGTTATTGTGTAAATTTGAAAAAAAAAAATTCTAGCCGCAGCAGATGCTGAAACTAATGCAGACAAACTATCAGCATCCATTTTTTTTTAAAAAAAAAACTAGTGCCTTGGTTTAGATTTCTTATTTACCCTGTCATGGCAACATTTCTGGTAAACTGCTGCTGCTATTGCATGGCTTATGTGGATTCTTTGCAACGACAGAACTGGTAGCGGGTAGGATTGCCACTGTATTACCTATTGTTAGATGGCTAAAACAAGCCATGTGAGGCTGTCTTTGAAGTTCAATCCATGCATTTGCTGAACTAAAAAGCAGCCTAACTAATCCATTTGCCAAGAATGTGCAAACTTCGGCTTGGGTTTCCTAATCTCCAAATTTCATGTTTAAGTAAATATGTGCCATATTTGAGGAGCAAGGATTTACTTCATATATTTTTTCGGTCACTATTATGAGATTTTCTTAGAATCCGCCTTTCATGGTTATATTCTTGTTTGCAGTATTTATTTCTTGTAGGCTCCTTTCATTTTGCATAATTGATTTTTGTAGTTTGAGCTTCCCATTTGCCATAGATAAAGTATGCAAAGAAATATCACATTATGACCTTATGAGTCCATCCTTGTCTGTGTCCTGTTGAGATTATTACCCTCCTTTATTGTGATGAACTACTACAACTAACTACTGTTTAGTAGCTTATGAAAATTTTTATTCTGCCAATCATCATTCAGAACTTGCGTGAAGGAGTGCCAAACTACAGGGATTATTGGGGAGTCTATCATCAGCCACTGCCAGAACAAAGAGAATGACACATCTGTTGGAGGTTCCTGGTACAATCAGGAGCAAATTTACATGCAGTGGAAACAACTAAGCTGTATGACAGACTGTCGTTACTTCTGCATGATGCAGAGAGAAGGGGAACGCCAGTCACTTGGTTTGACCCCTGTTAAATATCATGGAAAATGGCCGTTCTTACGTATATCCGTCTTCCAGGTATATCTTCTTGAAACAGCTATTTATACAACTACTTCCTGTAGACATCTCAGCTAACTCTGACATCCTTCCTCAGGAACCACTTTCAGCTGCACTGTCTGCCATGAACTTATTGATGCACTTCACTGGCTGGCTTTCATTTTTCCTTCTAGTGAAATACAAATTGCCTCTTAGACCCCAGACCAAGAGAACATATTATGAATACACTAGCTTATGGCATATATATGCAATCTTATCAATGAATGCATGGTTCTGGAGCTCCATCTTCCACACTAGGTATGAACTTTGCCCAAAGCCTTTCAATATTCTGAAACTTGGAGATACTATTGTAATCTGTGGTACCTAATTCATCATTCTTATTCTGTAGAGATATCGACTTGACTGAGAAATTGGACTACTCTTCAGCTGTCGCCCTGCTTGGGTACTCTTTAATCCTTTCATTGCTAAGGGCTTTCAGTGTCAAGGATGAGGCTACCAGGGTTATGTTTGCAGCCCCTATTTTGGCATTTGTTACAACACATATCTTGTATCTTAACTTCTACGAGCTTGACTATGGTAAAGTTACTTTAACTATATCCCATTATATATCAATTGCTAATTTTGCATCTCACATCCAATTGCTTATTTTGCATCTCACTTACATGTCAATTGCTCATATTGCACAGATTTATCTTCCACTGCTTACCATGTGTTCTGTGTTACACAACCATATATATCTCCTTTATGTACAGCTATATATTTGTTAATAAGGGCCATCACAGAATGTGTCATTATGCATTACTGGAAAATAATTGTTTTACTCAATTTTGGTTCAAACAAATCTGGCTGCATCTGTGCAAACATGAAAGTTAGATGAAAGGCATGCTACTCCCAAGTTTGTCTAATGAATATTTTGTCAGGATGGAACATGAAAGTTTGTGTGGTAATGGCTGTGGTCCAACTTCTGACATGGGCAATTTGGGCTGGTGTAACCCGACATCCGTCACGACTCAAACTCTGGACAGTTGTTTTTGGTGGAGCGCTGGCTATGCTTCTTGAACTCTACGACTTTCCTCCGTACATGGGTTATGCCGATGCCCACTCACTGTGGCATGCGAGTACCGTTCCACTCACATATCTCTGGTGGAGCTTCATTAAGGATGATGCCGAATTCCGTACATCAACTCTTATCAAGAAAGCGAAGTAATTGAAGTGCTACGACTGTTAACATTGAATCTTGGAGGATCAGATTTCATTGTCCTCAAGGAATATCGGGACATTAGTGTTATTGGTCAACGAATTCATCTTCATGCACTAGTGATATTCATCTTCATGCACTAGTGATTTTGGTCAACGAATTCAGCATCTTCTTTTCGGCACATATTTTGTCCTTGTGATCAGTCTTTTGATTCACCAGGACATATGGGGCTTGTAGTTCTTTGACATTGCCAATTTCTGTTTTGTAAAATCCTATGATGTACAAGTACAACCTTTGTAAGACCCTGATTCCTAAAGCGCCCTTTATACAAACTCGTGTCATGACGATATCATATTTACACGCCTGAGGTTTGAAACAAAAAAGTTGATGTGGCTGGCATAGCAGGTATGCCTGAATGGCCTGCTTTGCCAACATCATAAGAAAATTAGATCTCGCTCTTCGATTTGTTCTGTCTAGTGTCTACCATATTCAGACACTTTCAGTCGGATCTTGCAAAAGGGAATGAGGGTTAGCAACTTTGAAGGTGACAAGGTGTTGTGTCGTGTAGGTCACTGGACCTCAGTGAAATGTTTCTCTATCCTACCGGAATCGAGCCGTTTCTTGGATGTCTAGTTAAAAATCCTGATATCGACAATTTTCTAATCATTTTTTCTTTGACCCTAAGGGAGGGAAATTGCATCTGAAAACCAAAAGGAATATTGAATTTGGTTTGGTTGCTCGCCGAAAATATTGGGTTCTGTTCTTGACTTCTGAATAGTCAAGTCTACTTTCAGATATACATGTAAAGTGAACCATGGACACGTCGAGGGACGCGGAAAATCACGCGCTTGAGCACAATAATACGCCACTTCTCTTCTCTGCGTCTTCTGTGAAACTTCGTCGGCTTGCACACACCTGCCTTCATGCCTTGTGCTCTATAAAAGTCACCACCGGTCCCCTAATGGAGTTCTCATTCTCAATCCAAAAGCAACAAACACACACCTGCAACTGCAACACTCCATCGACATCGATCGAACGGCAGCTCGACCTCCCTTGAGCTTCTAAAGATCATCACCGGCAGTCAGTCACAGTCGCCGCCGTTCATGGAGCCTGTGTTCGCCGTCGCGCAAGAACCACATGTGCCTCCGCCACCGCATCAGTTGGGCCGCCAGACGCAGGTCCAGTCCGGCGGCATGGGCTGGCGCGGCCCGGTGCGCTGCGCGCTCGCCGCGGTGCTCTTCCTCGCCGTCACCTTCAACTTCGCCTTCGCGGCGTACCGCGCGCGCCACAGCGGCCGCGACCTCGCGTTCGTGCTCGTCACCTACGCCCTCCTCGCCCTGCTCGTGTGCTTCGTCTCGAGGCTCGAGTGGCTGCGGCGGCGTGACCTCGCCGCCGGCGGCAGGGTGACCGAGCGGAAGTGGCTCAGGATCGCCGTGTGGTGCGTCTCGGCGGCGCTGGCCAACACGTTCGCGTCCCGGGTGGCCGACGCCATGCCGAGGCTGGAGCTGAAGCTCGTGGTCTGGGGGCTCACCGCCGTGCTCCTGGCGCTCGGGTTCTACTTCATTTTCTTCAGCAAAGACGCCGAGTGCGGCGGCGACGCGGAGGTCGCGCGTGGCCGAGATGATGCTGCCGCCGGTCCCTACCGGCCGGCGACGGCTGTGCACGGGCTGTCACCGGAGGAGAAGGTCTAATGAATCATGTGTTTAAAGCCCCCAAGCGGGCACTACTGCAACATCCTGGAATTGAGAAATCTCGCTGTTCTTTTGTTCTTTTGCATAGCATTTCAAATATTTGTGTACGTTTGTCTCAAAAAAAAAAATTGTGTACGTTCATTCATTCTTTCGTGAAGCAAGATCACATGGCGTGCCCCTGTAATTTAATCCTTTCCCAAATATCTGTGTACGTTATATCATGAAGCAAACTAGCAAAGATCACATGGTGTGCCCCTGTAATAATGTAACCCTTTTTCATATATTTGTGTACATTCTTTCATAAGCAAAGATCATATGTGTGCCCTGTAATGTAATTCTGTTTTTCTTAATCTAGCAGGACAGAATAATGTAAATACAGTTAACTAAGCTGTATCTCCTTGTTGTCAGCATACAACAGATTTCAAACTTTACAACTCAAAGTTGACAACTGATGGGGCTACTAGGACATATATGCGTCATCATTGCCAAGATTGAAAAGCTTTCCATTTCTTCAAATGAATAGCTAAGATAAAGTTTAGCACTATACTTACATTAGTGATGCGAGTTTTGTTTTCTTTGGGCATGGGTCAACAAATACGTAAGTGTATTCAACACATATCCAACAAAATAACTCATTTGATTGGGCAAATCTGAATTTCAAAGCAAAGATATCGTAATGTGAAATAAACTAATAAGAGAATGGTCAAGAATTATTACCTAGCCATCAGGTACCTACTTGCATTTCAAATTTGGATGAGGCTTCCGGGTCCTTAACTAATCATAACTTGTTTTTTGACATCCGTGTACCAAAAGCTGGCAAAATGAGTTATATAATATATTCAAGTATAAAAAAAACTTAGTTATATAATTTTGTTCAGCTCTTCAACGGCAAAATGCAGTTGCCTGGAAGCAACAGCAGTAACTATTGTTGCCTTTTTCAATAAATACAGGTGTCATATGTTTGGTTAGCTTAAAGTTATATGTAGATGCTCAAAGTCATGTCTGGTTAATTTGAAAACAGAAACGGTCAACTGTTGCAGCCCATTAATATTGGCACACCTGACCCCTTGACCAGAAATGCAATAATCAGGTATTCAGATTCACAGATTGTAAGATCACCGAACATGTTGGGTGATCTGTCTCTGAGTTTCTCTGTTCCTCACAGGATAGAGCTAGTGGACGTCTAGTCTAGCTCGCCCGCGTGAACGATGGGATCGGAGCAGCGGCAAATACGGTGTAGTAAACGCTACGACCGCTGACCTCGTATGATAATCTCAAGGATCACGTTAAGCATAATCTTTCGTCAATTAGTTCAACTAATCAATTTCGACATAACGCGGGTGATGAGCCGATGATGCAGACTAACAAGGCTGGGAAATTTCTGCGCAGCGAGTTCGTTGATCTTCAGCAGGTCTCTATTGTCTGCTTTGCTTCTTGTTAGTTACAACTTAGAACCTACTCCGTACTTTGTTTTAAAAAAAATAGAACTAGAGGGTTGATGTGCTGTAATTTGGTGAAAGAGCACTAATCTCAGCTTACTTTTACCCCATTTATTTACTGTGTGTAAAGTGGATAGAATATGATGCCAGACCGGATACGAAAGGTGCTGCATTTAAGGTCAAGGATATATAATATGATGTCATTCTTTGTGCAAAGCAAGAAGTGGACTTGGGTCAACGTCGGTCGTCCTTGTTTAGATTACACATGAACTTCCCGTCACCGTCTCCCATGGATCACGCTTTGGGCAAACTCCTATAAATTTGGTAGCATTCTGCAATCACTGATGGCAAGACAAGGAGCAAAAGCTGCAAATTCCTGCTACCTTGAACACCATAGATAGATGGCCATGGACGACGGCTACAAGCAGCAGGCACCTGGGCCGACGCAAATTCCGCAATCACGAAGAGCTCGCGCCTCCGCGTGCTGCTCCCGTACGTCGCCTACCTTGTCCCGGCGATCGCCCACCTGGCGCGCGCCGCGCGCGGCGAGCGGCGGCGGGAGGACGTGGCCTTCGTCCTCGCCGCGCACGGCGCCCTCGCGCTGCTCCTCTGCCTCGGCAGGCACGAGGCGGCGCCCACCGCCGCGGCGAGGGGCCGGATCAGGGCCCGGGTCTGGGCTCTGTCCACGGCGCTGACGGGCCTGTTCGCCTCCCGCGTGGCGCCGGCGATGCCGCCGCCGCTGGGCGTGCTCGTGTACGCCATGGCCCTGCTCGTCGCCGCCGGTGGGTTCGCCTTGCTGTTCCTCTGCGACGACGCCGGGGATGAGGATGGTGCTGCTAGCTTGGGGATTCGCGAGAAATCTCCGTGATAGCAAGGCCTCTGAAATTTATGAAATTCACTCGGAGTTCACTTAAAAGGAGTTTCATTATGAAAATTTGTGGAACAACAAAAATACAGAGCAATAGGTAAGTACTCCCTCAGTCCCAAATTGTAAGTCATTCCAAGATTTTTGGAGACTCAAACTATTTTTAGGTTTGACTAAAATTATAGAGTGGATCACAAAAATTTATGGAACTAAATAGATATAATCTAAAAATATACTTAATAAAGAACCTAATGGTACTTATTTGGTATCATAAATCTTTCTATTTTGTTATATAAATTTAATCAAACTTGAGATACTTTGACTCTCCAAGAATCTTGGAATGACTTACAATTTTGAACGGAGGGAGTAATTAATAACAGCACACTGAAACAGGGCACACATAAAAGGAACATGTATTGTTGATCACAAGGAGGGGGAGGACTCATAAAATTCGACCAGGAAAAGGATGCAAATGGTATGCATGAATGATGCAGGCGCCACTGAACGTTCCTCTACGATCGACATAGCAGACCAGATACTGATCAATATTGCAGGGCCTGTCACGGGGAATGAGCCTCAGATCTTTGTCACGATCGAACTCGTGTACGGGATCAACGCTCGTGTTGCTGAGATGACAGATGCCGAAATTCGCACCGTACTGCTGACGATAGCCCATATATACCGCGTCGGGGGCAATAGACGGGAACATCTTGGTGGAGACGGACACACAGTGTGTTTCACCCACAAACACGGCACGCCCGCCAAGGCTACTCAGCGGCACCAACCTCTTCCCGGCGATGTCCACCTGAATCAACTCGATGCAGCCAGTGATTCCATTTGCTCCTGTGAATAGCACCATCTGGTTGTAAGCTGCCATGCCACCTAAATAATCGATGTTCCTGTGGTACCGCACCATAAGCAGCCTCCCCATGCTGCCTTCGCTGATCAGAAAGGAATGTATGTACCTGGACCGAATGACATAATCATCCATTGACTTCTTGTTGCTACGCTGGTTCACTATCTCAACCAGTCGAGGCAGTGGCTGCAGCCGCAGCACATAGACGGATCCCTTTGGGGAAGAAAAGTAGCATCGCCCTCCAAAGGACACCAACGACTGGAACGCGACCTTGCCGAGATAGTCGAAAAGCCAGTGTGACGCTTGACCAGGGCTCACTAGTTTCCACATGGCATCACCAGGCTTGGCGAAGACAATGTTGGACATCCAAGCCAGCGCCGTCGATGGAGTTTGGCATGAGGCCAGGGGAGTCCCGATACACTGCACAGATGTGGCTCGGATCCCTAGGCGGCACGACTTGGAGGATCTTGGAGCAGGAGATGGCAGGGAAGTCGGTGACGACGTTGCTGAGTGGGTCGAGGAGGCGAATGGCGTCCGTGGGCCTGTGGTAGAGGACGAGCAGGCCGTCGGCGGCACACAGGTAGCAGTGGGTGGAGAGCGCCGGGAGATCGACGGCGAGGGAGGCCCCGGTGGCGAGGTTGAGGATGCGGCGGCGGCGTGGTGTGGGGTCGGGGGTGATGCAGAGCACGATCCAGTTGCGAGGGCGGAATCGCGTGTCCATGGCTTGTGCGTGGGGGTCGTCGGTGCCCTCGCGCCATGGCTTGCACACGGCGCGGAAGCGGAGGTACTCGGTGACGTCCGAGGAGAGCAGACGGCCGGAGATCTCATCGATGAGGTCAGGGATCAGGTTGGCCCAATCCCTCCGCTCCTCCTCCTCCTCCTCCTCCAATTGCGCTCGTGTCATCATCTCTTCAGATCGACCATACCGTGGGTTGTTTCTGTCCACGTCAGCATGTAAATGGAAGGCATCTGAATATCTGATCGATTCGAGCTTCCAAAGAATACCTACCTGGACGGCTTGGCAGTTGTTTCTGACACATCTCCGATCAAAGAATTAGATGTTGGAATTTGGAAATAATGTTCATCGCTAGCTGCTCCTAACATCCTATGCATCAATCATTCCGTGGATGCCCTGCGCCGCTGCTGCCTTCCGCGCTGGACAGTTCAAAGCCCAGGGGAAAAAACTGTTTGGATACGATCCATCCGGCCCGTGGTCCTGCAATGGGCCAAGGCCAAGTTTTTTTAGAGGCCAAGGCCCCAGTGCGCCCCACATTTATACGGCCCAGAGTCTGGCCCGATCGAGTTATTGGACGGCTTTACAGAAAAATAAGGCCCGATTTAGCCTGAGCCTGGCTCAAACGTAATGCCACCCGTCCGATGTCGAACTTAACGGGCCAGATTGCGCCTGAACGAGGTAGAGTCGCGCCGCCGCGTGCTACTCGCGAGAACCACGGACATAGCCACACAGGCATGGCCGGCCCCCGCGCGACGCCGACGCGGACGCCGCCGCGCCCCTCCTCGCCGGCGCCCCGCACTGAGGCGGTGGTCCCGCCGGACTGGGCCTCCGCCGTGACCCTCGTCTCCTCCCACGACGACGCCACGCCACCGGTCGTCGTCGTGTGCGGGCCCAAGAACAGCGGCAAGTCCACCTTCTCCCGCGTCCTCCTCAACGCGCTGCTCCCCAGGCAAGCCACCACAGAGCCAAAGCTCTGAGCTTCCCCCCCTGACGGACGACTCCCTTGCCGATTCTTGTGGCTTAGTACTAACTTCTGGCGTCGAGGGGCTCCGCAGGCACGGCAAGGTTGGCTACCTGGACACCGACGTGGGGCAGCCGGAATTCGGGCCGCCGGGGTGCCTCTCGTTCCACGTCGTCGACGAAGCTATCAAAGGTTAGTATATATGCGTGCGGTGATTGGGCGTTGATGGGGGTGATTTTACCAAGGTGGCTGTAAGTTGAGTTCATTGGAGACTGACATGATGGTTGCTGCTTTTTTGTGCAGATTTGCTGAACCCAACTCTACGGGAAGCTGAAAGGTGCTAAATTTCTGCTCTCAACTGTATTTTGGGTATTAAATTGCGATTAGCTTGTTGGGCGGTTGCTTTCTTCACTTCAGTAATTTAGGTGCAATTTCTGTACTGGGATTTCTTTGTTTAACTGATGCCATCAATTTCTTTTTACAAATTCAATCAGGTGCTACTTCTTTGGTGACATTTCTTCAAAAAGAGATCCAGAAGCATATCTGAATTGCCTATTCCATTTGTACGATTACTTTCTTGGAAAATATCCGGGCGATGGGAATGAAATGCTGCCTCTAATTGTCAACACTCCTGGCTGGGTAAAAGGTATCTCTTTGTCACCATTTCAAAGCTGATTTGCTTTTTCGTATCACACACTTGTTTCAGTTTACATTTCTTTTTTGTGTTTGTAATTGTTATGCAGGTGCTGGTTTTGATATGCTTGTAGAGATGCTAAGATATATCTGCCCCACAATTGTTGTTCAGATACGCATCACGATGCAGAGCAAGAATCTTCCTGATGGAATGTTTTGGCTAGATGGTGATCAAACAGGAACTAGGATGATTAACATCGATGCTGTCTTTCATGACGCCTTGAATAGATCGTAAGTAATCTTTTTTCAGTTTAAAGTTCAAAAAAGCTGAAATAGTCTTCCTCGTACTTGGAAAATATGATATAAGCTTGTGTCTAAGAATTATGCTGTCTATGGCTGGATGTAATCAAACTTGAATTTACATATGACGGTTACTGCACTCGTTCAAAGATAGCTGCGTTGAGGAAGTAAAAAAACTGAAATAGTCTTCCTTGTACTTGGAAAATATTGATTTAAGCTTGTGCCTAAGAATAATCATGTCTATGGCTGGATGTACTCAAACTTGAAGTTACATGACAGTTATTGCACTCATCCAAAGATTGTTGAGGAAGTTGTACATGTTCTCCAACATCTTGATAGATAATGAGTTCCATATTAGGCAGCAATTTTATGCCAATTTCCACTCTATCTAGACTTGTTTCTTTAATGACCAGAATTGTTTTCTAGTCATGTATGTGCTGCTGTACAACTTCACTTCTGCAAGTATCTTGTTTTAAAATGATAATCATTTGAAAACTCAAAATTAAGATGCATCAGCTTGCACACAACCTTCAGTAGATTGGTTTGTAGATATATTCTGACAGAAAGTGATGACATGAGCTTGTATGGAAGCAATTGCTAACATCATCTCTACATTGCCAAGATTGTTAATTCAGAAAGATTCATATGGGATGCGTGAACGCCGACTTGTGGAGTACTTGAAGCAATGTTTTCCAAGCAACATATCTCTATCAACTAATAAGGAACTCGCTTATGCCCTAGCTTCACTTCCACCTTATCAAGTACCATTTTCAGATGTTAAAGTTGTGCATCTTCATTGTGAGGTCAGTGATCTTTCCCATAAGGTCAAGCTAACATCATCTCTACATTGCTTATTTGTTATTCACATTCTTCAGAGTTTCAATATAGATTTCGAACGAAATGACATATTTAACCTTTTACCTTTCGTTTCTATGATGAATTGTCCAAGAAGTAAGGCACGTCAAGCTGTACATTTTGCATAAGGTCCTCATAAAATATTTTGATTCTTAAGAAAAGGTTCAAACAAATGATTTGAGGTTAGAGATGCAAATACATAACAAATTATCCCTTCTTCCCTTGCTGCTACATGAGCTTAATATACAGTTGACCTTAAAAAAAATCACCATCATGGATATTTGCATGCTCAAAGATCTACTGTAGAGTTCTCTGTGATTGTAATATGAGGCAAAGAAACGTGGTAGTAGTTTAGCTTGTATTTCTATGATTGGTCAAAGTCCTGGACATAAACATGGTAACTCTTTACCCAGGTACCTGCTGGTGAGATATGGCGTAGTCTGAATGCAACAGTAGTTGGTTTGGTAGTTTCCGGTGCATCTGAGGCTGCTAGATCAATCCCTTACTGTGTTGGGCTAGGTAATCTTTCTGTTGGCTGCCTTTTTATTCTGTTGTTTAGTTCCACTTGAGAAAAATCTTCAATCAGGATACCTAGCTCATTTGTTAGAGGGACCAGAATTGGCTTGTATGTTTGCTGGTTATTTAACCCTGGGCTGCAGTTCGTAGAGCATGCTGGTCATTAACAAAGTCAGGGTTATTCTAAATTATGTGGTTTCAGCAGCTCAGGGTGCAATTTTTCTCTTATATCTGTGTTGAATTTGGGCGAATAATAATGATGTTATGTACCTGTGCAGGCATTGTAAGAGGCATTGACGTTCAAAGGGGCCTGTTATATGTAATAACCCCCGTCCCTCTCGAACGTCTGCAAAATGTAGATCTTTTGCAGCAGGGACTCATTGAGATACCAACGTCTCTTTTACAGGTAACCATTTTTTCTTCTGGCGATAGGCTTGGTCTTTTATATAGACGCGATGCAGGATTCTGAAGGAGATTTTAGTGTACCTACTGCCTGTTGTACTAATCATATATCAGTTAGTGTACCTAATTGGGGAGGAGGTCTACATGTGTTGTAAGGGTTTGATGCCAAAAATCTTGGCGAAAAAAAATTGCCACCATGGGCATCTTTTGGTACTAAACCAAGTGGTGGCCAGAAATTGGCATGCCATAGTTTTGGCAGCCAGCCAATCAAGCCCTAATCACTATGTTCCTTATCAAGAAGTTGTAATCAGAAAAAATAAACATAAAACTTGTTTCAGATGCTAGGAGACTTCTCAAGCAATAATATCTCTGTTAGTTATAGCTGCAATCAGACCATACACAACTTGTTTATTGCAAAGCTATCTCGGCCCTGGCCATATGCTCTGCTTTTTAAACAGATTTCCTTTCAATCCAGGTCCCCGGATGTGTGTCGCCATACATGTCAACAAATGTACTGCACAAGATATCAGAAAGGGATCTATATGCTGCCGATGGTTAGCGCAGGCAGGCAGGCAAGCAGCATGCTTTGTCCTAAGGAAGGTGAAACCAGCCGCGCTCGGGCAGCACCGAACCTGTATCTGCCCTGCCGGTTTCTGATCCGGAGAGCATGAACGCAACTAGAGTGCCGTCCTACTAGCAGCGGTTGCCTCCTAGATTCAGCTAGACTCACGCCTCATGGAAATCTGAATGTGACTTGCTGGATACATTGAAATCTCATATTTTTATGGCAAATTAGTCGCGTGATTTTGCTTTGCATTATTTCTATGCAATTATAGATCCATTTTTTTTTTGTTAACGAGCATTGTTTTCATTCTTGCAGCAAGTCAGTTGGGTGCTTCATAAAATTATCTTTTAAGGTTAACAAACATGGAAAAATGCTCTGCGCCTCCAGAACATTTTTACAGATATGAACAAAGATTTATTTAAGCATCAGGACATTCGCTTTTGCCCTACAAAGCTTAAAATCCAAGATGGCTCAAACAAAACACATCAGATACTCTGAAGCAAACACAGCGACAGAAGCAAACAGGCATTCTGAAGCACACTGCTGCTGCTGCTACTACTACCGGTAAACACTCCCTGTCACAGTGGCACTGCTCTTACTCTGAAGCAAACACAGCGACAGAAGCAAACAGGCACTCTGAAGCACACTGCTGCTGCTGCTACTACTACCGGTAACACTCCCTGTCACAGTGGCACTGCTCTGAACTCTTCCCCAGCTTTGATCGATGAACCCCTCATGCGACCTTGACCTCAATGGTCTTGGGCTTCTTGGGCTCCGGCGGCGGCAGCTTCTCGACGGTCACCGTGAGCACGCCGTCCTTGCACACGGCGGCGATCTTGTCCATGTCGGCGTTGTCCGGCAGCACGAACTTGCGCATGAACTTGCCCATCCGACGCTCCATCCGCAGGTACTTGGCGTCCTCGCGCTCCTCCCGGCGCCGCTCGCCGCTGATCACCAGCACCCGCTCGTCCTCCACCTGCACCTTGATGTCGCCCGTGCCAAGCCCCGGCATGTCCACCACGAACGAGTAGGCCCCCGGGAGCTCCTTCACATCGGCCGGGGTCGCCGCCATGGCGCGCGCGTCGCGGACGTAGGTGCGAGTGGGGCCGCCACCAGCGGCGGCCCCCTTGTCGCCGCCAGCGCCGGCGTCGCCGTCGGGGACGTCCAGCAGGTGCTGCAGCGCCGCCATCAGGGGAGTCTCCAGCCCAAACATCCTCGCGTCCATCTCGCTGCCGCGGATCTTGGTCTCCCTCTCTCTCTTGATTTGCTTTGGGTTTGCTTGGATTGCTGCTCTGTGGATTGCTCAGGCGGTGTTCGTGTGATTCTTGGTGCGGGGAAAGAGGAAGCGAGATTGCTGGCTTTATATGCTGGCGAGAGGAAGCGGAGTCTGGAAGGTGATAGAAGCTTGAAAGGGAGAGCGGCTGTGCGCGCGGCGCGGTGAGGGAGCGGCGTTGGCGCGGGTGTGATGATGCTGGAGAAGGATCTAGAATAAAATAGAGCTTCTGCAATTGGACCCACTTTTCAGCTCGTCATTTTGACACGTAATATACGTGGGTCCGACCTTTATCCGTACGTCCGGTGAGATATTTACCAGTGCTCCTCCTTCACTTTTCCGTGTTCTTGTAGAGGGTTCTGGACTACTTCGTTCTACTCCCCCTCCAAAAATTGCACCTGTTCGAACACTTACTAATGTTCGGGAAAATTTAGCAAAATTAACTGTATAAAAACTCTACTGTAGCAAAAATTTATGAGCGAAATTATGATTTTCAATAGAATGAATCATGAAATTGCATGAACCTAAACATATAATTATTATTTCTATTAAATATATTTAAATATTATATATAGAGAGTTTAATAATATTTTTTTATAATTTTAGTTAAATCAAAAAAGTTTGAAGCACAAAGTTGTTTCTTTCATGAGCCACATTATATTGGGTCTCTGTTTACAATGTACATGTCCCGAAAGGATAACTGGCTAACGTGGATTGGGACGCTTATCTGCTCTTAACCCACATATGTATACCTATAAATTTACAAAAATAAAATCATTTATAAATAAACATCTTGTTATTTTCTATCATAGAGGATGAAAAAAATCTATAAAAGAAAAAAAATAAAAGCAATGTACAAATAATAGGCGGTTGTAGATGATGAGCTCTTGTATTCTGTTAGCTAAATTTAGAGGTTACATCCCTTTAGTAAAAATAAAAAACCATCTAATTCTATGGAGCAATCCAACAGACTAGGTAAAACTTGGTGGGTATATTCAAAACCGGTTCCAAGTCATATGCCGTCTTTTTATTTTTCCTATCCCGCATGCGAGACGTTTGACTGCCGCCGGCGCCGGCGCCGGCGCCTCGATGACCACCTGCGACGCCGCTGGATGGTCCCTCACGTTAATTTGCGGCACCCTGATCAGCCTTGTGTTTTGATTTCCTATCCCAATGATTCGGCCATCAATTGTAATCTGCAATCCGATTCCGTGGACACATGAAGACGCATCCACCTGTGGGACTCATCCACGCTGCTCCGTGACCTCAACGCCACCCGCGCAGCGCTCGCCGGCACCCGCGCGGAGCTCGCAGCGCTGCGGGCGCAGTGCAACGCGTTATCGCGCTCCTCCTCGAGTCCGTCCTCGCCGGCCTCGGCGCCGTGCACGGGGGCGCCCTGGGGGCCAGCGACTTCAGCGGGTGGCCGTCGAGCCCCATAGTCTGCACCTCGGCTTCCACGCCAACCTCGGCACCAACGAGCTCTTTCCTGGCCTCGGCTTCGCCTGCTGCAACTTCCAGGACGAGCTCGCGCGGTACATGTCATACGACGCCGGCGGCGAGTGCCCCGACGACGACGAGCTCACGCTCAAGGGACCCCGCCGGTGCCGGGCGAGGCCGCCGCGCGCGGGAGGGGCGAATTCGGGCGGACGCGACGGGATGCCTAGCGAGCTCCGCGGGGTAAAAATGCCTAGGCGGAGGGGACATATGCCTAGCCTGGATAGCGATGCACTGATTTGCAGTATCTGTTGGATTAGATTTTTTTCTCCTTTTTCTATTTTTTAGCTAACCCAAACCAGATACGAGAGCTCTTGCAGATGCTCAGTACCCCATAGCTATTTTTTGGCCGAGTAGAACAAAAGACGATCGGAATTTTGGCCGAAAATGTGGCATTTTTCGTTACCATTCCAATAATCTCTGTCCTTATTTAGATAAAATCAATTCAACATTTTAAGTTTCAGTCTAATGTCTTGCTCTACCGACTACGCCTTTGTGAAACTTATCTAAGAAACGGTAAGCAAAAATCCAGAACGAGGTATGTTCATGCGGTCTGGTTCTTCCCGGCGGGTGAGGTATAACAAATAGCATGTTGCCGATAGGTAAAACGGAAACACAACGAACTGGCATCGCATATAGCACAGGACTCCCACGAAACTAGCATCTGCTGAAAGTATTGATAACAGTTGGCAGATCGATAAAAACAGTCACCATCAGAATACCGAATCTCTCATTTTTCAGTTATTAATCACGAGCCTTGAACGCCAGCTACTCAGTTGAGTGCTTCTCAAATTGTGGTTCCCACACAGCGAGCAACAAGACCGCAACAGCGTCCTATAGCATGGCCGTATCCGCGTGCCCGTACAAGTATCTCTGATCATTTTTCTGGGACATGAGTATTCAAGGATTTTACAGAGATTGCTTACAAGAGATGGATCCGTATTTCGTCCTAACAAGATATATTCGTGTCTGAACTCATCTGATTACGGTGTTTTAAGATATCTACCCGCACAATTCAGAGTGAGATTTTCATCCATGATAACAGAGCAAGAAATTAACAAGGAACAGATCCAATTATTCAGAAGAGCAGCTCACATCAGCTTGTGCATTTCGTAGCACAAAGCCACGAACAGACCACGCACACACGAAGGAACATAGTTGAACACACTACTGAATACCCATACGCCTCCACACATCACTGCGCTCATCCACATCATTGGCACTGCCCTGGCATCCCTCTGATTGATCCTCGCTCATCCTCTCAGGCGATCTTGACCTCGATGGTCTTGGGCTTCTTGGGCTCCGGCGGCGGC
Organism: Digitaria exilis; assembly: GCA_015342445.1. Taxonomy (NCBI): domain Eukaryota; kingdom Viridiplantae; phylum Streptophyta; class Magnoliopsida; order Poales; family Poaceae; genus Digitaria; species Digitaria exilis. The sequence goes on along the minus strand of JACEFO010001768.1, from coordinate 1,062,733 downwards.
AGCTTCTCGACGGTCACCGTGAGCACACCGTCCTTGCACACGGCGGAGATCTTGTCCATGTTGGCGTTGTCCGGCAGCACGAACTTGCGCATGAACTTGCCCATCCGCCGCTCCATGCGAAGGTACTTGGCGTCCTCGCGCTCCTCCCGGCGCCGCTCGCCGCTGATCACCAGCACCCGCTCGTCCTCCACCTGAACCTTGATGTCGCCCGTGCCAAGCCCCGGCATATCCACCACGAACGAGTACGCCCCCGGGAGCTCCTTGACGTCGGCCGGGGTCGCTGCCATGGCGCGCGCGTCGCGGACGTAGGTGCGCGTGGGCCCGCTCCCAGCGGCTCCAGCCTTGTCGCCGCCGGCGCCGGCGTCGCCATCGGGAACGTCCAGCAGGTGCTGCAGCGCCGCCATCAGGGGAGTCTCCAGCCCGAACATCCTCGCGTCCATCTCGCTGCAGCGGATCTTACTCGCTCTCTCGCTTTGATCTCTTGGTTTCTTGATCTGTGGATTGCTCTTGCGCTTGTGTGATTGCTGGTGTTGCCGGTGACGAGGCAGGAGAGGCGATTTATATCTGTGGCGAGAGCCTGAGTCTGGAAGGTGATGGAACATTCTGAAAGGGCGTGGAAAATGCGGGGGCACCGCCGCACCGGTCTGCAGTGATGGTGGAGAAGAATCTAGAATAGAATAGAATTTCTATCCTGGGAATGGTCTTTCTCTAGTTTTCTGGGCCCATATGTCATTGAGGGGTTACGAGTCATGACGTGTCTAGTGGACATATGACTCTGTTTGTATCAGAACAGATATTTTGCGTGCGCTTTGCTGTGCCTTTTCCTTCTTGAATGTTCTACATGAACAGAAATGTTCATGTCCATTTAAGCCAAATTCTCAGAAACTTGTTTCACTTCAAATGTGTAGCAAAATGAGATTGGGGCAAATACAAGAGTGCCGATGATATCAACAAGGCAGGCAATGCTAATTTCAAGAATTTCAAAAGAAAAACAATGAGCATACGGCATATACGAACTCATCAGAATTCGTGGGTACAAGTAATACAACATATTATTCCAACATTATGCATAAGTAAAATATTACATTGTGTTACAATCACGATTCTACTCTTTGCAAGCCTGCACCGCAAGGACAAAATTGAAGAAATAAAGTCTCAGATATTTACAGGGCTATCCGAAACCTCCAGCCTTTCTTAAGCAGGGGTAAAAAAGGATCTCCAGGCCTCTTATGAAGATTGTGCAGATTTGCCTGAGCTGCGACCTCTGAATCCAACCACACTGAGTTTAGTTCCCAGCTTGTTCAGAATGTCACCCTTGGCCTTTCGACCCTGTGGTTTTGCTTTGCCCTTTGAAACCTTTACACTGTTAGTGGGTTTCGACACCTTGGCTTTACGAGGTGCTGCTGATTTCGTCGCCTTAGGCTGGATCTTAGGTGGTGAGCGCCTTCGGGTTGAGGTTGTGTCCTTGGGAGTCCTTGATGACTTGCCAGATAGCACAACTCCCCTTCTACCCTTCTGATTGACAACTTTAAGAGCGCTTGAAGTCTTAACCGACCTTGACGTCCTTCCTTTGGTGCTCACACTCTGTGGGTTGGTAGGCCTTCTGACATTGTTAGTCGTTAGAGCTTCCAAGCTCTGGTTTTTCTTGATGGCCTCTTCGATCCGTGTAGCTAAAGCCACATCTTTCTTCGCCACAAGGCTTGTAACTTTCCCTGCATGTTTTTATGATAATGCGAATGTGAGTAGACAAAATATGAAAATGTATAATTGCTACTTCTCAAAAGATAACCCAGCAACAAGGTGACCATCACAGCAACACCTCCATCAAAACCACCCAAAGAACCAGTTTTTTTTTCTTTGTTGTTTTTGTAATTGCTTCTTCTCTATACTTTCGCTGGTTTCTTTTTTTTTAAAAAAAAAAAAGTTGGCACACCCAGCTACAGACTATGTTGTGGATCTCTTAGACTCCCAAGTGGCAAACCTATATTGCTAACCCATCCCACTTAACACAAACTCACGTAATATTATGTTTCACAGAAGCCATTTTTCAACAATCTTTCCGCAGTGAGGATATGACAAAAATATAAGAGATCATAGTGTATACAATACATGGTTAGCAAAGTAACAATAAAGAGAAAGTGAATGCATTCAGTTACAGGTAAGAACTGTTACCTTTGGCTCCCATGCGTGCAGTTCTTCCAGTTCTATGAAGGTAATCAATCTAAAATCACAAAAAGTAATCACAAGATATACTACATAAGAATCACTGTGATGGGACTAAATGCAAACACAGAATCTACAGGCAGTGTAACACATACCGAGTTCGATGGAAAGTCAAACATGATGACATGGTCAACATCCAAGTCCAGACCTCTAGCTGCCAGATCAGTGCATACCAATGTCGGGCAATCCCCCTCTTTGTTACGGAACTTGTTCAGGTTCTCAACTCTACAGTTGATTTGGTCTCATAAGAATAAAGTCATCTACAGCTTAAAAAACAGATTAGAGTAAGAAATACAACAAACCTCTCTTCGGCCGGAACCTCTCCATGATAGTTAACAGTAGATATCTGATTCTCAGTCAGAAAATGGTCCACCGCACGGCTCGAATTTAAAGTATTACAGAACACCATAATTTTGTTTCCCTTTGCCAAGCTTGGCTCAAGAACCTACACAAATAGAGTTCTTCATTATCTCATGAACTAGATGATTTCAAACATATGCATACTGCAGTTCTACTCTGGCTCCCAACTCTGCGCATTCGGTACTAAAGTCCATGTAGAACCAAATACAACTTGGTTAATGATCGCAGCAAGCAAAGAATGACTCAATCTGACAGACTACCCCAAAGGCCCAGACTAGCATGAAGCCAAAGACGTTGAGAAAATATCACTTCATTAATTGAATTTCACCTTACTATTTCGTTCAAACATCACAGTTTCACAGCAATGGCATCACATTCACCACCCAAGCAGGCCACCTTGGGACAATCTATTCGATTGCAGGGCCAGGTGGCTAAATATGGACGTGGATTTTCCTATGGACATTGGAGAAGGTCTAAGCAGATTAAGGAAGATGGTTGCCAGAGGCTGCAATTTATTTGAATTATTTCTGGTATATTTATCATAAGAAGGAGGCGTCAAAGACTCCTCTAGACTTCTTGCGGAGTGGAACAATGCAATACCAGAAACAAGATGTCTTCCAAAGAGGCACAACTGTACTGACAACAAGATACGACAAGAAATGGAGAATACAAATATAAACTACTCTTATTTGGATTTTCTTCGACAACTGTCCAGTTTGAAAGTAGCTTGGAATGGATGGAAACACAGGTGTATGTGCATAGGAGAGAGAGAAGAGTTTCTGTAACCTGCAGAAGAGCCTCAAGTTTGTTTTCTGAACCAGTAAGTTTGATAAAGTCATGTCGTGCTGTTGCAACTCTCTTTTGAAATGTTGATGTCCGCAAATGGACAATACCTTCAAATTCCTCATCAATCAACTTTTGTACAGCCTGCAGTAAAAGGAATTCAAAGAAAGGGGTTTAAAATAAATAGCATTAAATAATATATAATATCCCTCTGTTTAAATATATGGTGTCTAGGACAAGCTAATTAATTCACTTTTGAACTAATTAGCTTGTCCAAAACATCATATGTTTGGGGAGCATATGTATATCTGAAGTATCAATACTACAACATGGAAGATGACAAGATAATTGATGCATCAAGTAACACGCTTTAAACTTCCCCCAATATAGAATATACATGATTTGTAAGGCGTCGCCTAGGCGACACCTCAGAACGCCACAGGACACCTCACCACCTTAAGAACCATGGCAATATATAACTGTAACAATAGCAGTGTGTCCCTAACCATGCATGCAGTATGCCATATATGAATTACATGCAGAGAATCAGATAGATTGGTGAGTATAAGACCTTCGTCATGGTAGCAGTAACTAAAACAGTTTGGAACCCCTGATCACCAGGCTTTGATGCACGATTTTTCAATGGAGCAAGGAATTTCCGTATGTCTGGGCCAAAGCCTTGATCAAACATTGTATCTGCCTCATCCAGAACCTGCAAACGTGGAAAAACAAATTCAAAATAAGACAATTACGAGAACAGCGAAGAGCCAAAGATGTCACAAAACGGTAAGTTATCTGTGGCATAAATTTAATAGCATACCAGATACTTAATATCACCGTAAACCATGTTACCATCCTTGATATGATCCAGGATCCTTCCAGGAGTACCAACAACCATGTCAACAGGCATGTTCAAAGAATCTTCCTGGGGTCTTAGACGGGTGCCTCCACTAACCATCGTTGACCGAAAACGTGCATGATGGCTGATGGACTTTGCAACACGATAGACCTGTATTTCGAGCAAATTGCATCAACTACCGCTGCAACTAAGATAATAGCATCATTACAGGAAAATAATTTGGAATCCTGACCAACCTGCTCAGTTAGCTCCCTTGTGGGACAGAGTACTACTGCTCTTGGCCGCCTTGGCTTCATTGACATCCCCAACATTGCTTCATCGTGCCGAAGTAGCTTTACAAGGTAAAGTGGCATGGTTAAGTGTTGTTTGGCATAAGCTGACCCACACACACACACACACACACACACACACACACACACATATATATATATATATATATCCAACCAGATTACGAGGATTGTAATTGAGTTTTGTGACTTGCATGGGTGATACAGTTTTCTTGGCTTCAATAGCCTCTGTGATCCAGCAGCAACCAGCAAGCAGCCATCAGGAATTCGTTGTAATTAAAACAGGACACCTAAACCAAACTTCCAGAAGGAGTGGAGCAAACGCCTCTACGATAAGAAATGATCCTCACTCACATGACTCGTGTGCCGTCGTTTTACCAAAACCATGAGCTCATAAGGGTGAAATAAACTTTAACACACAATGCAGCGCGATTTGTTCTTTCCTCGAGGATTGTTACAGTTGTACACGCAAGCAATACCATACTGAAAGAACAAGGAAGCACCTGAACAAGAGGGAGCAGGTAGGCAAGCGTCTTCCCGGAGCCGGTGTGCGAGCCGAGCACGACGCTGGTGTCGCCCAGAACCGCCGGGACGCCGACGCACTGGATCTCCGTGGGCGTGGAGATGCCCATCTCGCCGAGCGCAGCCATCACCTCTTCCCCGAGCCCGAGCTCCTCGAAGCTCTCCGCGGCCTCGACCTTCTTCCCCTGCTGCAGGGTCCGCTCCCCGCCCCTCGCCTTCCCGCGCGGGGGAAGACTCGGGGGGCCGGGGGAGGAGGAAGAGGCGTCCTTGAGGTGCCGGAGGCGGAGGCGCTCGAGGAGGAGCTCGTGCCGCGGAGGGGGAGGGGGAGTGGAGGTCGGGGTCAGAGTGGGGGCGGTGGTGGAGAGGGCGGCGCGGAGGAGGCGGAGGCGGAGTGGGTACGGGCGGGAGAGCAGGAGGCAGCGACCGGCGGCGGCGGCGCCCGCCATCGCCATGGGTGACTGGTGAGGGTTTAGGGAGGGGAGGGCGCGGATAAGAGTGCCCGTGCCGACGCAGACGTTGCCACTGCCAGTGGGCCTCATGAGTCATGGCCACGCTACGCCAATTTGTGGGGCCTTGGCTTATACCAAATGCCAAGTGGGCCCATCAAATCGTCTCAAAAACAAAAAACAAAAAAAAAAAATCTAACGACCATATGCTCACCAAAAGAGGATCGGGTCTCTGATGAGAGAATATTTAATTTTTTTCTATCTTTATAGATGTCATCTCTCGGATTGCTAGCTTTATGTTGACTGTGACACCTACTTTTTTACTACTAGAAAGAGAGTTTATTACATTTGAGCTATTTTAGCCTATGTGGCATACCATGTCAAAGTGCAAGTGTGTCAAAGTTATGAGAAATAGCTCTCATGCCCCTGCCTTATGCTTTCTCCCCATGCCACACCGTAGGAGTGACTAAGGGCTGGTTTGGCAGTGGGTGGTAAATATCCCATGAAATAAATGCCGGTGGATGAGGAAGAGACCGCAGCGGATGCGTCGTGAGAGAATGGCGGCGGAGGAGGTGATGCGAGGGAACGGCAGTGCCTCCGATGCGAGGGAGCGGCGTCGTGGGAATATTGCCGGACTGGGTAGGTCAGACTCGTTTCCCAGTAAAAATAGGATGGGACGAGGCGGGGAGCCTAGGACTACCGGTCGGGGTGGTGTCAAAGATAAACTCGACATTGATTTCGGAAACGCGGGTATCCCGGTGGGGATGCGCTGCCAAACTAGCCCTAAGTGTGGCATGGGGAGGAAGCATAAGGCCGGGCATGGGAATCATTTCCCATGACATGTTGGCAGTCCGACTTGGCAAGCCACAGAGTCTAAAATGACTCAAATGTAAGAAAGCCTCTCTCTTCAATGGAAATAATGTAGGTGTCACGTAAACCTACAATCTGAGAAGTGACATCCGTAAGGATGGCAAAAGAAAAATATTCCTTTGATAGGAGGTCGTTCCTTCACTCGATTCATCTCCCATCCCAACATCCACCCCCGGGCCCCATGTCTTCATCTCCCTCTTTCCCATAGACATGTTCTTGCTCCCAACAACACCAGGAAATCCCCATTTATTCATCCCATGAATCCCTACAATTCCAACTTCAAAATCTGAGGTCTACTCCAGTTATCGGTGGCCTATTTCAATTAGTGTCGAGTTGCAATGACGAGATTGACAGAAGAAGACCTTTTCGCCATTTAGAGGCAGTTGAGTGAAGATGAATTCTATCATGCTGCACAAATACTGAAACATCAAACCGGTATGATCTATGCTCCCACCTCTCAACGCCCATTTCCCCTTCAAATTCACTCAAACCGCAACTTGAATTCAAATTCTCTTTCACTCGTCTGGCTAATTCGTATTGCATAATGAATTTTCAGGCAGAACAAGAGGGATGTTCCGCGCAATGCAGTCAGTTTGTGAATAGGTGGAAGGCCTTCGACTGCTACCCTATCAGGTTGTCTCAGATGAACAAGATGATCGTGGATGGGGCTTCTCAACGCATGATATAATCACGTCACAAGATGATCACGGCAGGGGCTTCTCGACCCATGATATAATCCCGTCCCTTATTAGTCCTCTGTGAACCCCATTGCCTTCAAACCAAAGACAAACACGAGGAGCATCACCACCTCACTGTTGCCGGAGAAGAGATCTGCAACTCGCGCCAACGCCCACACACTACCCGGGACCCGGGTACTCCGCACGCTCCTCGATCATCCTTCGATGCACTCATTGCTTCACGGTCTCTTTTCTTGCTCGCATGGTCGCACGTGGCTTTGTGATAATCTAACGCTTGTGTTTGCATCCCTACCATTCCTGCGGCCTTCACCACTATTGTCGGAGGAGTATGGCGCTCGCGGTCACGCCCACGCCCCATCCCCGTGCCCACACCCACGCTCGTGCCTGCTTCGATGCAAGGAGTGTACCACATGTTAGTCGTGCGGCCAAGCTTTGTGATCCCTTTCTTCATTCGAATGTCAGCTTACTTCACAAAGTGGCTCATGTAGGTGATGAACGACTAGAGGTTCCAAGCAAGGCCTTTGACGTTGCCACCTAACATGAACCACAGAAAGACCCCAACTCTGAAGCGTCCAGCCAGGACATGGGGCACTGAAGTCGTGAGGATTTTCTAAAATTTGTAAACTTGCAATGTCACTTGAAATTGAACTTTTACAAGATTGTTCAAGGGTTATCATTAAGGATTCCTGAACCAACCTTTAACTGAAAACATAACTTGAATCATTGCTTTTTTATATTGAACCAACCAATAGTTAATTTGGTTGTGTATGATTATGAGAATGACCACTTAATTGACACAATTTGTGTTGATACTCATGCTAGTGTTAGTGATTTATACGACTACTATGTTATATAGACATTATGTGCACAAAGCATATTGTGCAAAATTCACATGACAAAATATTAGCCTATCCGCTTATGAATCCTATGGAAGCATAGTTCGTGGAATCTGATGGCATATTCTCTTTCTGCAAGTGGATACATGCTTTCTATGTTTGTTCGTAGATCAGCTCAAGAATACTAATCAGCCAACAAATGTGCAATTTTTTGTTAGTGTTATTCATAGGATATTTGTATTTTAGATTATTATGTATTGCTTGGGTTGTTTTTTTTTAACCTTTTGTTTGCATATTAAACTTACCATGGTTCTCTAATTAATGCAAGAGGATATTTTTTTAATTCGTTTACTATATAACATAAACATACCAATAACGAAGCGGTATTGCTTATAAAAGGACTCAATCTGTAACCGATCGAAGTAATGGGGCTTCTTTTGTGGTGATAAATTGCCTACTTAACTCAGTGGTTAGAGCATTGCTTTTATATGATGGGAGTCATTGGTTCAGATCCAATAGTAGGTAGGTAGGTAGAATAATTACTAGATAGCATTGAATTTACTTCCCTTCCATTTCTAATAACTTTTTCTACCCTCCTTTCTTTTTTCTTTGTATCAAGGAAGCACTTGAATTGCCTTCAGTTGGATCGGGGGATTCAATTGATAGCCTCAACTCGTATCCTAGCTCGTCTGAGAGCTATAGCTTGTAGAAGATTCAAGGGGCGACATGTATTGGTTCGATCACCTGATACAATTATGCATTGAGGATAGTGTTGATAATATGCAATGTATAGTTAAAATATTATAAAATATTTGATAAAGCACAAGAGAGAAGATATTTGCCATCGAAGAGTCTAGAATTATTTCTTCATGGCAAATTAAACTAGACATTTATTTCTGGTAAGAAATATCTAGATATTAGGATAAGGATGATAATATTCTAGAGTTGGATATTTTGGTTATAAGAGGGTGGAATGTTTGTCATGTGGCAACATCCTAGATACCATGTACAAGTATAAATAGGTGTGCCTCCCCTCCTCCAAGGTGACATGACTTGAAGTGTTATTTGAGCTAGATAGTATGGCAAGGTTGGCATGGTGTGCTAGTGTGTTAGTGTCATGGTGAGTCATATGTATTCACCCAAAAGCAGTGGTGGAGTAAAGGGTGGGGTCACTAGGGTCGTGGTCCCACTCGTCAGCATATTTTTTCTACACCGCATGATACCATAGCAAGGCCATGTCCATCTAGCGAAGTCACTCCAAAGAGTGGCCCTAGGCTTCGAGCTGCCTAGCTCTGCCCCTGCCCAAAAGAAGTTTCTGTGTTTTATCACATTTATGTGTGAATAAAGGTCTTTTATAGAGGGTTCGTCTCCCAAGTCAAAAGGAGTCCTCGTCAATGTTCATGACGTCTATTTCTCAACATCCATTGATCCAGCTTCTCCGAAGAAGACATTATTGATGTTGGTTCTTGGAAAGCATAGTTGGTGCTATTCTATCATTTAAAAAAACAAAAGACTTAATTTAGTTCCTTGGTTAATCTAGAGGCTCATGATCCAAGACACAATTTTTTCGCCCCCTCATTGCTGTCATCTTCATGGTCACTATTGTCACCGCCACTGCCATATGTAACCTCAACCATCTTAGAGACGTAGGCTTCAAACACAAGGTGTCGTTTGAAATCCTCCTGCTCCGTGAGCATTTGCTACTCGACGCCTATGTCCTTAGGTTGCGGGGCACTGGCTCGTAGGATAGGACGCAGTCCACCTCGCATTGCGACATGATGATATGCTTTATCTTCTTAATGCTCCCATCCTGCTTGTTCTCCGTTGTTGGGTGCACGGTGGCACGCGGATCAGCAGTCATCGTGTTCTTCTACTCCTGATCGGAAGAACCCATGCTTGCCATCAACCGCTTTTTTGTCAATCCGAGTGTGCACCTATGCGAATGGTTTGTTTAGGAAAAGCTAAAGACTGATGTCAAAATTCAATGTATATATTTCTAATCTTGCTCACCAAAGGCCGATCTATCATCAGAATCTCTACTCCTACGTTCGCCTCCCTAGGCGTCGAGGCCTCTCTGAGTTGGTTGCAACAACACCGTCGAAGCAAACACTAACGAGGTCATGGATGAGCAGCATTGCACATACCTAGAGTAGTTGATCTCCCACTGGATCACTTAACTCCGACGACTCGTCTCTCTCGCTCTGACCAAACCGAGGGGGTGCCGCCGATGCCACCAAGTAGATGAGCCGTGACCGTGGTTCATGCATGGTTCGATTCAAGTGGCCATGAATGAAATAGTAGCAACCTACCACGCAATTGCATATAGCCCAAAATGTTGTTTCACGTGCATGCCTCGAGCGAGGATGGATTGATTAGCTCCGACAAGTTCCACGAGAGTTTAGATTCGGCGTGACATACCACGTGCCCACGCCTAATCTCCAAAATCAAGTCTTGCGGTGTGTCGTACTTAAATGTATCGGCTTAGATCATTCCTTATAGGAGGTTGGGACAGGACTCCTCACTTACGTTTGGGTCCCATTTCACCTGTCAACAACTTAATTTCAGAGGCTATAGGAGAGGAGATAATGGGTGGCCATCTTGTCATTCTCGTAGATTATGAGCCTAATTGGTTGGCTACTAAAGTTGTTACATCAAAATGTGGGCAAGCAAAAATATTGGAATGCTAGTTTTTTTTGCCTAAACTTTGGCTAGAATTTTGCTGATTGGGTGTCAAAATTATAACTACCAAAATTATGTCACTGAATGATTTGATGCCAAATACAAACACTAATGTCGACTATGATTTATACTAGCACATATGTGGAAAATTGATGAGGTTTTAAAATACACATTTAGTTTTTTTAAAGTTGACTTAGAGCTTGTATTTGCGTAAGTCTATTCCACCTTAAAAAAACATTGTTCCAATCCAACAGCCTAAGGTAGTGACTTATTATGTGAATGCAAAATGTAAATCAGCCAGAAACTTATAGATTTTATACTGGTGATGGAACAACAAAAATTTTATGAAGGAACAATTGTTCCACCTTTCAAAAAAAATTGTTCCAGTCCAGCAGCATAGGATTCCTCAAACTTTAGAGGAATGTCTAGCAGCTTGACCAACTCCGGCCCAATAGAAACAAGCATGTTATAAAAATTAGTTGTGATTTATTCTTATTCATATCGAATTTCTAGTAACAAGAATATGAAATCGTACATAGCGAAAAATTCTTGTCTTGCAAGATCTAAGTCTAAGGAAATAAAAAAATCCGTTTATACACCAATTTCATTCACATCGAATTTATATATCAGAATATCAGATAGAGGCATTATCCAAGGGGTCTTGTCTACTTACTTTATCTTTCTTTCCAATTTTATTGTGGGTTTACTAATAGCCTTTTTTGCTTTGTGGATATATAATAAAAAATAATTTTTATAACATGCTTGTTTTATTTTAACAAATCCTATATGGAATTGCTCGCGGAAGAGAAAATATATCTGATTGTCTCCCTCTCAGACCATCCCATATTCATTTCTGTCTAGACATTTCATTAACCACTTACACAAATGCAAAGTATACGTCACAAGGAACCTCAGAACTTTAAATTGATTCGTTTCTGCCCACCCACATGGGACTGTTTAAACCGTTTCGTTTCTGTCTTGACATTTCATTAACCGCTTACACGAATGCAAAATATATGTCACCCACGGAGTTGTAATGTGTGTTTTGGATGCCATCCAATGGTTAAAGAAAGTGACTTACATAAAAGCAGAATCTAAGTCACCTAACAAGGAGACAAACCATTCTAAATTTTAAAATATGAAATAAAATAATATTGTTACTTTGTTAAAAACAACTTTGACAAAAGGATATTTTTAACTTTGACAAAAGGAAATTAGCTTTCGACGTAATGAATGCCAAAGTTTATAGCCTTGCCTGCATTTTGGCTTGGCAACTTTTGGAAACAAACCTTTCAGCTCACACATGCCCTACATCAGTCTTTGGGTTTCATACCATATATCATCTAACATAATCTAACTTGCTTGAATTAGGTTGTCCTCCGGCATTGTGGCAATGATTTTTCCTTAAAACTTCAACTCAAATCCCATTTGAATATGGCACTGTAGATATTGTAAAATTAATTGTATACTTTCTCCATCCTAAAATGTAAGTTGTTTGACCGCTTGTTTTACTAAAAAAAATTGTGTATCAGATTTATGTCATTCTTGAAGTCGTTTTATTACTAAAGCAAGATTTAACAAAAAAATATTTACATAATTTTTTAATAAGACAGACGGTCAAACTTGGGGGCAAAAAAGGATAACTTACATTTTGAAATGGAGGGAGACGAGGCATTTAAAGTCGAAAATACACGAGCTTCTTCATACACAAAATGACATTTCGGTAATGGGTAGTAAAATATCATTATGCATGTGGCGTAGTTGCTTTAGAGTTTAGATGCATGGTTACGTACGCTAGCTTGCAGGTTGTTAGTTTTTGAGAACGCCGAACTCACAAACATTGCCCTTAAGCTTCAGGAGACCAACAAAACTAAATCGTGCTTTGAAGCAAAGCCTGAGACTAAACCTTGAAGCTGCGGCATCATCCATCCATGATCCATCCTGAATTCCTGATCCTACAAAAAAAAAAGATTCGATCGATCTAACACTAACAGGCGGCCTTGATTTGCTTCGAAGCGATCGAGGGCACAGGCTGCAAATTTAAACTATAAATACACGCAGATGCTAGCTAGCGCTGCACTGCACCACCATCCTTCATTCTGCTGCTTATTCTTCTTCACTTGTAAGGAGTACGTTGGTATGGCTTCTGCAGTAGGTCCCATGAAGGTGAAGCTCACCGTTGCGGCTCTCCTAGTGCTCTGCATCGGCAGCATGTTGGGGTCGTCTTCGTCGGCGCTGCCCAGCGACATGTCCATCGTTGGGTACTCGCCGGAGGACCTGTCGTCGCACGGGAAGCTGATGGAGCTCTTCGAGCAGTGGCTCTCCCGGCACGGCAAGGCGTACGCTAGCCTGGAGGAGAAGCTCCGTCGGTTCGAGGTGTTCAGGGACAACCTGCACCACATCGACGAGACCAACCGCCAGGTGAGCAGCTACTGGCTGGGCCTCAACGAGTTCGCCGACCTCACCCACGACGAGTTCAAAGCCACCCACCTCGGCGTCATCTCCATGCCAGACGAGCAGCAGACCATCAAGACCACCAGCAAGGCGTTCAGGTACGAGCAAGTGGACGCGTCGTCCCTTCCAAAATCAGTGGACTGGAGGAAGAAGGGCGCGGTGACCGGAGTGAAGAACCAAGGGCAATGCGGCAGCTGCTGGGCCTTCTCGACGGTGGCAGCCGTGGAAGGCATCAACCAGATCGTGACAGGGAACCTGACGGCGCTATCGGAGCAGCAGCTCATCGACTGCGCCACCGACGGCAACCACGGCTGCAACGGCGGCATCATGGACAACGCCTTCTCCTACATCGCCCACAATGGCGGCCTGCGCACGGAGGAGGCCTACCCGTATCTCATGGAGGAAGGCAGCTGCCATCACCGGCGGCGGTCAGAGGAGGAAGACGACGACGAGCAGGTGGTGGTGACCATCTCAGGGTATGAGGATGTGCCACGGAACAACGAGCAGGCGCTGCTCAAGGCGCTGGCGCACCAGCCCGTGAGCGTCGCCATTGAGGCGTCCGGGAGGAGCTTCCAGTTCTACGCCGGTGGCGTCTTCGATGGGCCGTGCGGCACGATGCTCGACCATGGCGTGGCGGCCGTCGGCTATGATCGTGACTCCATCATCGTCAAGAACTCGTGGGGCCCGACATGGGGGGAGAAGGGGTACATCCGCATGCGCCGGGGCACCGGCAAGCGCCATGGCCTCTGCGGCATCAACAAGATGGCGTCCTACCCAACCAAGAACTAATTAACTCGTTAACCAATCCATCATCAGCTTGCCTTTTCTGTTACTACGTTACTTGTTGGCATCGCATATAACCATATTATTTTATTTCGAGATTGTTAATTTAAATTCATCTTCTTTCCGTTAGTTTTCTTTTTAATAAATCATGGAGTGAACTGTTTGTTGAATACGTATTTTTATTTTAATCTAAAATACAGCTGAAATTTCACAAAATACAGCGCTTTCAACAGAGTACCAACATGGAGGGATGTATCAGAGAACGTACACAAACAACTATATCAACATACACTTAGTAATATGTGTTTAGATCGAAAAGTTCTTTTGGAGTTTATTACTATTTATCCCTCTTAGAAAACACGCTTCCCAGCTCTCTCACATAACACGCTTCGCAGAAAAAAAAGTCCTTTTCTACCCTACCAAACTAAACATGCCCAAAAGACAACTGTGTTTATGGGCAAATAGAAATGAACTTTTTGCAGAAAAATAGAAATGAAATTGATGTGGCTACAGATATGGTACCGTCAAAACAAGGACAAAACATTGTTGTAGTAAGTATACTATGGTAGTAATCAGATGTTTAGATGGCACCACGGAATTACTTACTACTATATTGATTAGAAACACAATCTGCTTCACATTACATCAATGAGAAAAAATAAACTTTGTTTCGCAAAAAAAAATGTTTCGAAAAATAAACTTTAGCCATAGATCATAGTGGCAAAATTATAGAAAACCCCGACCAAAGTTTTGTTCCTTGTGTTGCGTGCACCAAGTACCAGAAAGTGCAAAAACCAGAACAAATTCCCAAACAACCCACATACAAATCAATAATAGCAGTCGCCCCTTTATTCCGACCCATCTTCTCACCCCCACCCCCTTCGTCCATTTCCCCAGTCAGTTTATCACACCACCGTCTCCGTGAGCTCTCACGCGTTCCGGGGCTTCTCCCACCTCGTCGTCTTCTCTCGCCGTCGCCCTCCTCCTCTTCCCCTCAACCGGAGGTGGCGCGTGGGCCAGTGTGTACCTGAGATCCATCCATCTGCTGGACCTGAATTGATTTCCGCTTTCCCTGGTAAGTTCTGCAGGATCTTATCTTTCCTGCGATTTGTCAAATCCATGTCGTCCTGGCTGGGGTAGATGCCGCGATCCATCAATTTTGTTGCGGGCTTGTTTCCTACGTGGTGGGTGTGCTAGCCGATGCAGTGTTTTTCCCCCAATTTTTGTTTGGGTTGTTGATCCCCAACCTGATTTTTGTATGAGATGGGGGCCGGGTGGTGGCGGATCAATGATGGATTTGCACGATCCTTTGTTCACGTAGAGTTATATGTTTTGTGCAGAGACATCCGAGGATGTCGACTCCTGCGAGGAAGCGGTTGATGAGGGATTTCAAGAGGTTGATGCAGGACCCTCCGGCTGGCATAAGTGGCGCGCCACAGGATAACAACATACTGCTATGGAATGCTGTGATCTTTGGGTATGTTGCAGAACCCTCCCCCTTTCCCTTTTCTTACTTTGGATTTTGGACTGCAATTTGACAGCGTCTTTGTGTTTGCTGATTTCGTGTACAGCCCTGACGATACTCCATGGGATGGAGGTTAGTTAAACTGAATTTCTGTTACAGAACGAGTACTTATGCTCCATTCTTTTTGCATTATTTGTTTTCGTTGACCGCAGCGAATTCATTATGTGCTGGAATGCTTCTCGGGACGTATCCAAACAATTAAGTGCACGTGTGTCTGCTGCTGCAGTAGGCAATGCCAGCGTAATGCCTAACTTTATTAATGTGATAAAGCCATACTGAATGTGATAACACATATAGGAAGTAAACTGATACATCGTACACTGCATCGAAACGTTCTGCCATTTCTAGCTATCCTAATCCATTAACGCGTTCTCTATTGGATTGTTGCATCTGTGTGCACCATGCACCTTGTCACCTTATGGTGCCAATTGCTTATGGAGTTATGGCTTACATGTAAATTTGTATCTAGTAATTCTCCCAAAGTTTGCAAAGTTGAACATTAGCATTGTTGGTCCATAGATTGGAAAGTGTTAACTTGAAAATTGTTCCAATCACTTATAGAGTGGACCCTGTCTCTTAAATCATGTATAGCTTTGCCTCTTTTCATTTTTTTTTTTTTTTGCTTACTACATCATTTGACTCTTCTCCTTTCACTGAAGCGCTGTTTTATTGTCAGGTACGTTCAAGCTAACTCTCCAGTTTACTGAAGAATATCCAAACAAGCCACCGACTGTACGGTTTGTTTCTCGGATGTTTCATCCTAACAGTAAGTTTTTTTTCCCTCTCATAAATAGTATATGGTAGCCAGGAAAACAATTATATAGGATTTCGTCCTCAGTATTTTTATTTTTTCTCAATGTCAAGGCGTCTCTAGTTTTTCCAAGTTTTCACCCATTCTAAGCTCTAACTTTCAAACATTAATACATCAGAGGTTCAGTATATTGACAAATCTTGTCATTCTGTGCTTTTTCATTATCTTCTTTATAGATGTGCGCTTCTGTTTTGACTTTTGAATACCTATGCTTTTACAATAACCCTGGTTTCTTGGGTTTGAATACCTATGCTTTTATAATAACCTTGCTTGCGTCAGTAAAAGCATGCTCCTGCATATGCATCATAGTTGGAGTTCATATAGTGCTTTTGATTTTGAACCAAATACACTCCAACTTCGTTTCTCGACTTCTGCTGAATGCTGATATATCCGCTGCGGACTATGGATGATATTATCTTCTATTCTCCACTTACATGCCATACTGACATACTTTTATATCGTGTGCAGTTTATGCTGATGGGAGCATATGCTTAGATATCCTGCAGAATCAGTGGAGTCCAATATATGATGTAGCTGCTATACTTACATCCATCCAGGTACACCATACAAGAAATCTTTTGGGTAGCAGCCCAGATTATTTGTTTCCCAATATTTGTATGTTAGTTGTTACAGTATCATTTATTTGCATGTTAGTTGTTACAGTATCATTTAACTTTGCAATCCATAGCGTGCTACAAAGTCTTCTAGATGTTATTTAGTTTATTGTTCTAAGCACATATTTTGTTTACTTATTATGAATCTGCATCTTTGCCAAGTCGACATGTCAGTTTTGTTTATCTTGGCCCTTGTTTTGTTCTCGAACCTGTGACTAACATGCGGTGTGTGACATTTGCAGTCGTTGCTGTGTGATCCAAACCCGAATTCGCCTGCAAACTCAGAAGCTGCTCGCATGTTCAGCGAGAACAAGCGCGAGTACAACCGCAAAGTGCGCGAGGTCGTGGAGCAGAGCTGGACGGCGGACTAATGCGTTGCGTTACGGTGCTTCTCACCGGCACAGCGTCCGGCGTTATATATGAAACAAAACATTTGTGGTTGTGTAACTAAAATAGCCGAATTCAGCTGTGACTGCTGTTCTCCTGTATAAGCATTGTCGTGCTTCTCGTATCTTGGCTGGACCGGTGAAGATTGCTCCGTCTCAGACTTTTACCCTATGCTGGATCTGGAATACAATCTCAGTTAATCTAGCATTGTGCCGACATTTTATATGAGCGTTTTGTCTCCTGTTCACATCGAGGGATGAACCTATTCTAGTTCTGGAATGCGAACCTTGGGGATTTAGCTCAATTTTGAACCAAGATGTGTAAATTTTATCCAAAACAACGCTTCCAATCGAAAGCTGTTCATCCACGACGAGATCGGCACATCGATGCCATTGCCGTGCCAACTGCCCAACTACACTTCCGAGTTACAGACTAGCGATCGGCTCAAGCGAGCAGGAGCAGGAAGCAGTGGGGACGAGGGTTGATGGCGTCCGCCGAAGCCGAATCGCTGGCTGCGCCGCTGCTGGAGCCGAGCGCCAGGCGGCGCGACCGCGATCCGTTCGTGGAGGTGCGGCTGTACCGGCGGGGCGCCGGCCCGGTGGCGATCTTCTGGTCGGACCTATCGGGCCCTCGCCGCGACCGCCTCGACGTGCGCCGCATCCAGGCCAACCACGGCCTCCGGGCGCTCTACGCCTTCAAGCCCGAGGGCTCCCGCCGCGGCCTCCGGATCAGGTGCGACCCCGCCGCCGGCTACTCCGCGCTGCCCTTCCGCGACGGCGCCGCCATCGCCCTCGACGGCGAGCCCAAGGTCAGTGACTGGCCTTTCCTCCTTTTCTTTTTTGCGGTTTACACCTCACGGTACATGGATATCTCGGAACCCTCAAGCCGCCTTCCCTTCCCTTGCCGTAGGAGTCGTGGACGAAGCCGGTGTCGGTGATCGTCGCCGGCCTGCTGGTGCCGGCGGTGATGGCGGTGGTTGCGGTGAACGGGGTGCCGGAGCCGCTGCGGTCGTGGAGGGTGATCAATGGGATGCTCCCGCCGTGGATCCTCGTCAGCGCGGTCATCATCTTCGCTCGTGCCAGGACGCGGCCAAGGGCTCCGTGAGCCAGGCAGCCGGAGCTCATAATCAGTTTCTTTCCCGTTTGGTTCACACTTCACACACACAGATAAAATCCTTGCCTAGAATGTAAGAACAAATGGTGATGTATTGCGAACAAAATGGACTATGTCTCTGAATAGCGAAATGCCAATATGCCATGGATGCACAAGCTGTACTTTTTGTTGCTTTGATGGAGCATTTCATATTACAAGCAAAACACGAACCATTAATTAGTTTCTCAAACAAGGCTACCGCGTAGTAGAAGTGTAGAACACAACTCTACATCTAAACCATGTTTAAGTCGACAAAAAAAAAACACAGTAATCTGAGACAAAATATACTCACACAGCCAGAGAGACGTACATGTCAGAATTTCACCACCACAAACCGAAAACTTCAGTACATGTGGCAAACTTCACCCGTCCAATCATTGTGTCTCATTGTAGCATCGTTTCAAGAAAGGGAAGAATATCAAATATCATCCTTCTACTTATTAAATTTTAGCTCATTGAAATATCTATTGATTTCTCTCTAAGCCACAAACCTACAATATCATTGCAGGAATTAATCAGTGAAACCTCCAGGCTTATCTCTACTTGCAGCCAATTTATACTAACCACAGCCAAACTCTCTTCTACTATATCGCAAGTAAGTTAAGCATGTGAGACATGGTTAATTGAGGACGTATGATCAATATTTCAATTGCCTACAACCCGATGGATTTATTTTAAAATTGGACTAAAATACCCTAGATTGCCATTCCTAAACATGATCCTGTATTTCTGTTCTGAATTGGATAGATCCTGATAACAGGTTTGATCTCTGCATGCCACAAACCTTCTTTAGATACCATGTGGTTGAAATTAGAACCTTCTTCCAAGTTCACAAACGTTACACCGATGCATACTATACATGAAATAGTTAATGTAATAAGGATGTTTTTGTTTGTTGAGAAATATTGCCTGCAAAGCAAGATGCTGGGATTTGAGGTTGAGCGGATTTTTGTTGTCATGCAATTATACAAGTGCCATATCATATCTGATCGCTCAAACAAGAGCACTGAGCCAGTGAGCCATGTTACAGCTTAAAGGTTACTGACAACAATATTTTACTGCACCCATATGAAAAAGAGGCACAGATCGGCAAACCAGATAGGAAATCAGTAAATTGTGATGCACACCCACATAAATCAGTAAACAGTGGAATCAAGTAGGATCTGCTACAGGCAAACTAACACAAACAGTATAAGCTTAGTCGCTATCCTCTTCTTCCCGTTCTTCATGCTGGGCCACGACTTTCTCAATGAACTTCCTGCGAACGCCTTCTATGACATTGTCCCGGGATGAATCGCTGCCACCGTGCCCATCATTCAGTACTGGGTCCGACTGGCAAAGTGCTAATGCAACAGCTGAAAAGAACATAATGATGACTTAGTGTAAGAGCCTTAAACCTTAAGTAAATGGAACCTCTGTATCTCAATGAAATATTTCTTCCATAAATTCAGTGTTACCTAAACAAGTAAAAATTACCTAATTTCTTATTATAGAAAATGATCAACTATATGCTAATAGTAATGTATAATTGTGGACCATCATGTTGATATTTCAGACAAACACCATCTAACTATTTGACAAATGAAACAAAGATACATCAGGACTGGATCCAGTGGTGTACGCATTGCAGGCAAGGCATACATGTCAAAACGAATCATATACTTTTGGGTCTAAAAATGTCATCTGAAGTTCAAATATTTTGCTTAAATCTGAGAAATTTAGATAGTATAATCCAAAAGGAAGCTGACTCTCACGCTAGATAGGCATATTGCATCGACCAATTTACAGTATGCACTAAAGAGAAGTCCGAACAACAGCACAGAACTGGAGCAAGTGGAATCAATCAATCAATTAATATAAACCAGACACTGGATACTATCTTGCCGTGTACTTCAATAACTTACATTCAGGTGTGCATCTTTTTCCACCAAACTTCTGCAAACCAACATAAGTCCCTTTGACAGCACTGTTGTTGTAAACCAGTATTGTAGGAACATTTCTATCTGGGTAGTTGGGAATGCAGTCTGTTGAGATAATTTTAACAAATTTCGTCGCTGGGTATCTTGTAGACAATTCTTCCAAACAATTCTGAAGCAATCCACATTCTGGTATTCTGCCATAAGATTCAATAGATTTCAATAAGCACCACAATTTACTAAAGAACATCGTGCACAAAATCACATGGAGTTTGTTACATTGCAATGAATTTTCTGTATAATTAGATGTAAGTACCTTTTGGATATATTAAAACAGACCACAGAAAAGAGTACAATATATTCATGGAAAATGCTCCATGCTAAAAGAATACAGTATGATATTTGGCTAATTAACTACAACCCTACAGATTCAAATCACGGTGTACGGGAAATATGAATGCAGAGTTCATAAACCAATTACATCACAACATAAAGTGGACAAAATCAACATAACAATGTCAAGCAAATCCAACGGCAAAAAAGGAACACATTGCGGAGCAGTTGCTACCAATTGGTCATAGGTTTGTCGAAAACATGCTCATAAATCATATGAGATCAGGAACCGTGTAACCTTTTCACTACGGTAACATCTTTGGCTATGAGGCACAGCAACGATGTAGAATTCCTACCCTACAGTGAACCGTAGCCACATTTGCCCTAGATGTTCAGTCAGAATCTGAATTCAGGTCTACCTTACTCCAATTTCAATTTGGTAAACAAATCATAAAGAGTTAGTTTCAGCATAATTGTTAACATATCACGTCAAGGCTGCAGTAAACTGAAGGAAGAAAGAGTTACCCATCCTTGTAGAGGAAGACCACAACCCAGACATCTGCTGGCGCCTGAGAGACCTCGCGTACGAAGTCCGATCCGGTGATGGGCACTATACTGCCAAATCGCGCAGTTTTAGCGGCCTCCCTGAGCTCTGCAAGCCTCATCTTCCTGCAAGCATCATCAAAACGCCAGAGTTATTTCCCAATTGTACAAAACCAATAGCAAAACACAACGAATAATCCAAAGCCCGGTACTGCTGGGCTGAATCCAGATCAGCAATATAAGTATCGGATTACAACAGAAGCATGCGAATTACAGCAGTTGACCACGCGAGTCGGATCTCTACAGCATCGCGAGATGCAGACAAGAAAAGGCAGAGAGAAAAAAAGACAGCATCACGGATCAGCAATCAGAACCCCATACATGGATCGAATCCGAGGAGAGGGGCTACCTGTACTGCTCAAGGAAGCGGTCGTCGTCCAGGTCGTCCTCGAGTTCCTCGAGCTCCTCGGGCTCGCGCGCGTCGAGCCATTCCTTGGACTTGGGCTGCTCGTCGGCGTCGACCTTGGGAACAAAGGCCGGCGGCTTGAAGGGCTCCGGCTTCGGCGGCAGATTCCCGAGGCGGCGCTGGATGTCGTCCCACTGCGTGCTCGTCCCCTCCACGTCCTTGTACACGAAGTGGTAGTCCGCCATGGCCGAGCACCACGAGCGCCGAGAGGCCTGAGAGGAAGGGAGGGGGGAGATGCGCGGAACGGGAGGAGAAGTGGAGAAGCGAAAGGACGAGAAGGGGAAAATCCAGCACGTCTGACTGGTGGGACCCACTTGCAGCTTGCAGGGGACAAGCGAAATCTCTGGCTGGTGGGGCCCGCGTGTCGGCGAGAGAGGAAACAATTTAGCTGCGGCTCTATATGAAACATCTCTCTACCGCCTCCGCCGCAGAGCCGCATCGAAGCAAGCGGAAGCCTCTCGACTTGGCCCCCGCCGGAGAAGCAGAGCTCGAGGGGAGGCGGCGCGCGCCGGAGGATTGCGAGCGGCGGCCGCAGGCGCCTCGTCGGCGGAGATGACGGACGGCCACCACTTCAACAACATCCTTCTCGGGGGGCGCGGCGGCACGGTAAGCTCCACCGCCGCCGCCGGCACCGTTTGCTTGGTTCTAGGGTTTTGTTCCGAAATAGGTTATCGCGAGATGAGTCGTTGCTGGCGACTCTCTAATTAGCTTTTGATTTGAGCTTATTGGCTCATTTTTGCCCCCGACCATTAGCTGCGGCTGCATATTGGTCGGGTTTAGGGTTTGCGCCTCATTTTAGGCCAAATTTTGCTCGCTTAGTTTCTTCTGCTCCTTCAAAGTTGAATAGGGTGCTTGATTGGGGTGTTTTTTCATCTGGTTTGTTGGATTTCGTTTTTGTGCGAAACCTTTGATTTCTATGGTGGTGTATTAGCCCTTTCAGTTACAGAATATAAGAACGTCGATATCTTATGGTAGGAAATAAATTACAAATTTGCTGTGAACTTTTTAAGCTCACAAGCAAATTACAAACAAGATTCCTGTATGACGCTCCCCTCCCATGTACGTCAAAAAGGAAAACAATCAAAGCACAGCAATTGCCCAGGACACCCTCTTTTATCTGCTAGGCCTATTTCTTAGTTCAAGACCCCTCTTACTAACTGGAACAAAAGAATTACTAGATCTGTTCCACTCAAAATCGGAATGGGTGCTAGAGTTATGAACTTGTAATCATGGGATCAACTTAATCATCAGATTATAAGTTCATTCCATATTGTACCAGACCGTGCACATTCTTATTATGAGAAGGGGTCATTCGAGCACACAGATGGTGCTAGATCTTGTGCCTATCAAATTATTCTGTTTTCATTGACGCAAAATCAATATATGCCAATATCTTTTGTGCACTTCACTGAATGTATATACTTATGCTTGCTCTAACTTGGATCTGGTGAAGTGATGATACTTGCCATACTTGCACCATTCATGCATTGTAAGATGACCGGTTAATAATCTCGTTTGACACCTGACCACCTTTTTTTTTATTCTGTACTTATGAACCTTGAGACTACATGTTATGCCTTCCCTTCAAGATCTATATACTTTTTGCCTTTGTTTGTGCTTTAGTTTTATTACCTTATCTGAAAATTTTGAATATTGACATACTGGCATACTCTTGCACCTATGCAGAACCCTGGTCAGTTTAAAGTGCATTCAGGTGGACTTGCATGGAAGAGACAAGGTGGAGGAAAGACCATTGAAATTGACAAAGCTGATGTAACCTCAGTCACATGGATGAAAGTCCCGAGATCATATCAGCTTGGAGTCAGGATTAAAGATGGCCTGTTCTACAGGTTTATTGGCTTCCGTGAACAGGTCCCCTTTGTCTTCTGTAGTTTATTATTGATGATGTTGATATTTGAAATGAAGAGGCTGCTACAGCCAGGAGAATCATGCATTTAGAACTATATTGAATCTTTATACAATGTTCATGTTAAAGGAGAATAAATTGATTTGCACAAAACCTACAAAGTACATTTAGCACAATCTTTGTTCAACTTTCTAGTTTTTTTTGTCAACCCACCTTACTGGCTAGATTTTCCTTCTTAACAGAGCATGTGTTTGATAATGCACATCACTATAATATGCAATAAATCTTGGGTATGGTGAGTTTTCCCAAGCTACTGTCACAGTTAAACAAATTTTGCATAGATATTGAAATAGCTCAGTCTTGCCACATGTGTTATCTTATTTTGGTATATGGTCATCATATGTTGATTATAAAATATGAGTTGTTCTAAATTTGTCCTCTAAGGAAAACACTCCTTGTTCAAATTATGTTGAACATGTAATCTTTTTTACTACTATATATTTGTGCCACTTATATGCCTGTCATACATGAGTCTTGCAGAATATGCTATTTCTTTGTACATTTATCATGTAATTAAGAATGTAGCTATGGATTTTTTTCACAGAGTAATGTCCTTGCTTCCGCATGCACAGTACAATACTTAGTCTAGCGCTGTTCTATTCACAGATGAAAAATTGAAAAATATATTTCAATCATCAGATTTTCCTTTGATTATTGTCTTTTAAGTATTGCCAGTCATTTCTGGAAGCTTTGCTTTTACTTGCCATCAAATATGACTGTTGAATATATGTCTCTTTATTGCCTGACGAAAATATTTGATACTATCTTTCCTTTTATAGGATGTAAGCAATTTGACCAACTTCATACAAAAGAATATGGGCGTCACGCCAGATGAAAAGCAACTTTCTGTTAGTGGCCACAATTGGGGAGGGATTGATATAGACGGTAACTAACTGGGTGATCTTTTAATTCACTATAACATCTGTTCAGTTTAATTTCATTTTAATGTTTGTCACCCTTTCCTCTGTAGGAAACATGCTTACCTTTATGGTTGGTTCAAAGCAAGCATTTGAAGTGGCTCTACCAGATGTCGCGCAAACCCAGATGCAAGGAAAAACAGATGTTCTCTTAGAGTTGCATGTTGATGATACTACTGGGGCTAATGAGGTTTGTAGTAGTTGTAGTGGATCCAATCACATTTTTTTTTCCATTTTCATCCAAGCAATTTATTGCTTGTGGTATTGCATTTACTTGCTCATCATGTATATATTGTCAATTATTGTGCTTAATTTTAATCCTTCATGGTTGTAGAAAGATTCGCTCATGGATTTAAGTTTTCATGTGCCTACTTCCAATACTCAATTTGTTGGGGATGAGACTCGCCCTCCGGCACATGTAAGTTCACTCAATGAGTGATATAGAGATCTAGTAATTGAAGTTGGAATACTAACTACTAAAATATGCTATATTTTGTGTAGATTCTATGGGAGACCATATTGAAATTTGCTGATGTTGGTTCTTCTGAAGAGCCAGTTGTCACCTTTGAAGGAATTGCGATTCTTACACCAAGGTGGAAAATATTAACCATTTATCTTATGAGAAACGCAATTACTTGTCAGGATGAAATGTTTCATATTTTCCATAAGAAACTAATGATTTTATTTATTTATTTTCCATTGCAGAGGACGTTACAGTGTCGAACTTCATCTGTCATTTCTACGACTCCAAGGACAAGCTAATGATTTCAAAATCCAATACAGCAGCATTGTCCGTCTCTTTCTTTTGCCAAAGGTTCTGATCTTGTATTATGTGTTGTGCTGTGTTTGTTGTTGAGTGTTGTGCATAATAATATTACAATTTGACATACAATTAAACTCATTGCATGGTTGAGTTTTGCAGTCAAACAATCCTCATACATTTGTTGTGATCACTCTTGATCCACCTATCCGGAAAGGACAAACATTGTATCCTCACATTGTTATTCAGGTATGCACTGCAATTTTTTTTCATGAGGTTTAGTTGGTTATAATTGTATTTACCACTTGGTTTTCAGGATTTGTTTTGAATAGACTAACTTGTTCCCATATCTCTTGACAGTTTGAGACAGAGGCAGTAGTCGAAAGAGACCTTGCATTGACTAAAGAGGTTCTGGCTGAAAAATACAAAGACAGGCTTGAGGAATCTTACAAGGTGAGGTGTTATTTTGAAATGATATTGCTTACCTGTTGACTTGATTCATTCCAGTAAAATCTGAATTCCGAAATCTAGCTTGTAAGATAAAAACAATAAAAGGCTCATGACGAAAAACGTTTCTAAGCTTGGAGAACTCCATCTCAAACAGTATATATGCTGTTGAGAAATGCTGAGTCACCAGTGAGCTATTTCCGCTAGCACCTTGCCTTTTCTATGCTTTCTTAAAATTGCACCTTTATTGGAACTTATTTTTTATTTGAAGCTGATATTTAAGTTAGGTTGTGCATCCAGTTAATTCCCCTTTTTTAGTAAACCAGTTAATTACTCTTATGATGTTTCCTCCTATCGAACAAAAAAATGTTGTCGTAGGAACAACGTCTTGTATTTGATGGAATGGTGCTGCATCATTTTGAGACAAACTGCGTTCATGTTTCCTTAAGTTTACCTTCTCCATGTTCAGTATTCGCTCCATTATCTGTTATTTAATAATTTTAAGAAATGAACTATTCTTCAACCTACCACTGTTCATATCAAAATAATGGTCTAGGTGTGACTTATAATATCAAAATAGCTATTTTATGAGATTGGGAGTGTAATTATTATGAATGTTTTTCGCGCTCTCATATGCAATTTCTGATCTGAACTTGACAAGTTTATCAAGCGATTGTGCATTATCCGATACCGCTTTAGTAGGGATAAATGGACATGGTCTGCCTACAACAACAACATAGCCTCTAGTCCCAAGCGAGTTGAGATCATGGTCTGCCTCCTTAAATATTTTTCTTGAACACGCAAGAGAGCTGCGTATCAATAATTAAGAAGAAATGGGTTTAGAAACCCAGAGTAACCAACAGATTTTTGGGGAACCAGTACAAACCCCGTTACTCACGCATATACACGATTACCTTGTAGAAGTCTCCTTGTAAAAGTCTAGAAAATTTATTATTGCAGATATGGATGGGAGTTGGTTTAATTATTTGTAGTAGTCTCTCCTGCTTATTGTAAAAAATATATAATGAAGAGTTTCGACCAGATCAATGGTCGAATGGTGAACATTTTTGTTATGAGTTTCTGTGGTCTGCCGATTTAATACATCATCGTATGCTTTTGGTGGTAGTTTGCTGGGTGGCAATTTGTTCTTGTGGTCGGTTCAGGCTCCACCACCTTCTCACCCTCTCTGTCCTGTTCCTTTTTTTTAATGTATGATGATGTTTGCATGTATGTTCACATTTTGGAAACCTTTGTTTTTTTATTTATCCATTTTTTTATCTTTTGGATTATCTTGATGTTACAGCATCGTAGTTCTATGTAATCCTCATGTCATTGGGCCTCAATTAAGGCTTGAATATGTATTGTATGCCAGGTTCATCTACAGTGGTTTTGGCTTCTTTGACAAATATGCAATTGGTAGTACTTACTGATAACTACGCTAGTGTTGATTTCTTTACACTGGGTTATCTTTTCCATAGGGTCTAATACATGAGGTATTTACCAAAGTGCTTCGTGGTCTATCTGGTGCTAAAGTCACAAGACCAGGTTCTTTCAGAAGTTGCCAAGATGGATATGCAGTTAAGTCTTCACTCAAAGCTGAAGATGGACTGTTGTATCCACTTGAAAAGGGTTTCTTCTTTCTGCCAAAGCCTCCTACACTCATTCTGCATGAGGAGGTATGATTTTATCTCTGCTATAGAAACTATCATGCTTCCATGCATTGCTGTGTCTGATCATAGTAACTGGTGCTCATAACCATTACATACTCAATGGCTCAATGCAGATTGAGTTTGTTGAATTTGAACGGCATGGCGCTGGGGGTGCCAGTATATCTTCTCACTATTTTGACCTCCTTGTCAAACTGAAAAATGACCAAGAACATCTCTTCAGAAATATTCAAAGGAATGAATACCACAACCTCTTCAACTTCATCAAGTATGTTCCTTTTTATATTAGCTTCATCATCTTTCTTGCTGTACAGAAAATTGATGTGTGGCTTTCCTTGTTCAAACGATTTTTAGTGGAAAGAACATGAAAATAATGAACCTAGGAGGAGATGGTCCAGGTACAAGTGGTGTGGTTACAGATGTTCTACGGGACACTGATGACGATGCTGTTGACCCACATCTAGAGCGTATTAAAAACCAGGCCGGAGATGAGGAAAGTGATGAAGAGGTATGGTGCCCTGTTGTTCACCTGTTGCTTGATGCTGACTTGTCAGTCTTGTTACTGAGACCTTCCGACTACTTTTTCTTTATCTTCCTCTTAGGATGAAGATTTTGTTGCGGATAAGGATGATAGTGGATCTCCTACAGATGACTCTGGTGATGAGGAATCAGATGCTAGCGATAGCGGTGGTGAAAAAGAGGTACTTAAATCTATTGTTTCTGTATGCCTGTAGAAAACTTGAAGCATGGAGAAATCATGGTAATGTGCAATTGTTTTTCTCTCCAGAAATTATCCAAGAAGGAAGCAAGCAGTTCAAAGCCTGTGCAGAAAAGGAAGCCTAAGAACAGGGATGAAGATGGTTCAGAGAAGAAAAAAGCGAAGAAGAAAAAAGATCCTAATGCTCCCAAAAGAGCAATGACACCGTTTATGTATTTCTCAATGGCTGAGCGAGGAGTAAGTTCCTTTGGTTAATAATTCCCAGCACAGTAGATAGTACATAACTTCGGCACGGATGGTACAATTGAGCAACATAGCAGGTTGCTTTGTAGCATGTAGATTGTTTGGTTATAAGGTATTATTGTGACACTAAAGATTAGAGCAAAAACCTTCCGATACTAGAAACTGAGTACTATGCATAGATGCTAGATATCTGATCTTGAAACAGAAGTTTATTGTTTATTTTCATGATGCAGAACATGAAGAACAGCAACCCGGATTTACCCACTACTGAGATTGCTAAAAAGCTTGGGGAGATGTGGCAAAAGATGTCAAGTAATATTCTAGCGTCTAGGGCATTCTCCATTATATCCACATAATCACTTTGTAATACAATGCCAGTGTTATTTCTTGCGTGCTTATGGTTCCTTGTCATGACCAGGTGAGGAGAAGCAGCCTTACATCCAGCAGGCCCAGGTTGACAAGAAACGTTATGAAAAGGAATCTGCTGTCTATCGTGGGCAAGCTCCAGCGGATGTGGATTCCGGCAACGAGTCTGACTAGAGTTGCCGACCTGCTGCTGAGACGGAGACGTGGGAGGAAATTACTGACTGTTGGTGCAGTATGTGGACGGAAATTATCTCAGCTCTTCCTCTGGCATAGTGGGCACTGAATAGAGTACTAGTTATATATGTAATGCTACATCGGCAGTTGTTGCATTCCGGTGAAATCACTATGCCATGTGTATCCCAGCACTTGCCTGGAGCATTGCTAAGAGGTTTCTTTTAGCGTGCCTATGCAGTGCAAAGATTGTGCGAGTGTAGTTAGTTTTCAGTAAAACCAACATTCCCGGTTTATGCGATATGATTTCGTTTTGAAGCTTTTGCATTTCTTTCCCCAATGTTTATTTAGAAAAAAATATCTAGCTTTTTGTATGGTTATTAGCCTGACTCGGTGGTGAAAATCCCCAACATAACATGAAACCAGCTCTCTTGAAAATCCCCAACATAATCCAGTCCAGCTTGAAACTCCCCAACATAATCCAGCCCAACTTAACTAAGTTGGGAGGTGGGGTGAAGAGTCCCACGGCCACGGGTCTAGAAAAATCTGAACCCGGTGAGGGTATCTTTTTAAATCGGTTTTGTAAATGCGCTCCTGCTAGTGATGTATATATATTTTCTAAGATACTCAATTCGTTTGACTTTTTTTATCTCGACTTTACTTATTAAAAAAATTATATAAAATATCATTTTTTTGTTATAGCTTGCTTTTTCATTCATTAAACATTCTTCAAGAATGCTTAAATTCGACTCTGTTTGTACACATTTTTCAAATAAGACAAAAAGTTAATGGCTTATAATTTGAAACAGAGAGAAATTATCTATACTATAAAGGATTGAACAAATTGAGAACACTTCTCACCTACAAACACAAACATTTACCCCTCACAGCGGACCCACATGTCATAGCCAAATGGACTACCAAGGACGACCAGAGAGGGGGGGGGGGGAGATTGATTGGTCGTCCTTCTGCTGTTGAAAACGCCCACCACAACCTTTATTTTTGTCACCAAGGCACTCTCTACCCACCGGTCCCACTCGTCATTCTAATTTATCTATAGCCAATCATCAAATATGGTCCTTCTTTGTGCCTTTCTTCCAAATCAACGATTTCCTCCCCGTGGTTTAGCTAATCGTCAAAGGAAGGTCATGATTTCCTACAAATTGCCTTCCTTTCTATGCCACACCCCCATCTCTCTTGGCTTACTTTCCAAATTATTAGCCGTCAATCGTGCATCTTATTCCTATTTAATATTTTCATCCCTAGCCAATCACAACCACCAAGTGTTTCGACAAAAAGAAAAGAAACAGCTCCCGGGTAGGGGAGCTTTTTCCTAATGCGTACATAAATAAAAAGGTGCGGGCGTGCCAGTATACTAAAGTATACAAAATAAATAATAAAGACATCAAACTCAGGGAACACTGATCTTTATTAATTCATATGAGAATTACAAGTATATGTTCCCACTAGAATTTACATTGAAATGCACCTAATACATCTGACTAAGCAGGTCGATGTGCTGTTCTTGGTTCCCGTGGCCTCGTGAAGCCGCCGGTTAATTACATCCATGGTGTTGGACCATGGAAGACCTCCGATTAAGCTACGCTGATGATCATCGTCTTGAAATCTCAAAGTGTATATGAGTTGTAACACAAAAGAATAATAACTGTAATGAGCCAAAGCCTCATCGGTCTCTGGCGAGCAAAATCCGGCCTCGTCAGTCACGGAGTTCATATTGAAGTCTGCAAATAACAATGTTCGGCCTCGTCGGTCACGAACTAATGATTGTCCAGCCTCGTCGGTCAAGACAACGGAATTTCCGGCCTCGTCGGTCACGGAAGAATAATAAGACTAAATTGACCCCGCCTCGTCGGTCAGAGAGAGTAGCAAGACTCAATAATGAACAATTCGATCTTGACGGTGCCGAAAGTGAGTGAACGGTAATGGTAACAAGTTACGCTCATACAACACTTATGACACATCCTTTCAGCTGTAATATCAACTAGCGAAGTCTATGAATGACGACTGGAGCACTGATTCATGCAGATAGACATGAAGCTCTCACATGCATATATATATATAGGCATATAAAGCAAAGACTTGACTTCTGAACTGTTGTTTGGCTGTATTCGGGTTTTCCTTAAACTGGGAGACAGTACTAGCGTAACATCAGGGCTGCTACAATTAGCGTTAGCCACTTGACTGTGGTGGAGAATTAATTATGAACTACTAAGCTACTGCAGGAGCAAGCTATCAAGGCCATCAGATTTCTCTGGTTACTACACTGCCTGCTAGAAAAAGTTAATCGAGCCTTTGTTCACAACATCACTCCACAACAGTTAGCCGAGAGAATATACAGAGCAAAGCTAGGCCCAGTCGCCGAGCTCAACCTGACTCGGTGCTCCAGCGCTCTATACACGTACAAACCCACTTATAATAATGGCATTATATCAAACCTTGCCATGAACCGGCCAACATTGATAAACATTTACACAGAGCATCTGACCAAATATATGTATAAGGAGTTTTGAGTACATCTGGGCAAAGTCTACATATTATGCCACAGGAAAATAAGAAGCCTATATCTAATCTTGCTATCGCTTATGTCTGGGAACTAAACAGCCGGCATCACACCTTCTTGCTGTCAATGCTTGATTGCTGCCAGTTTACATATGTGTACATCCTTGCTTGCATCAAACCACTGCAGAGATATATAGATGACTAGCAATAGCAAGAGCTACATCTATATAGTGCTGCATGCTGATCATTTTTAATGCTTTTGCTGACTGATTATTTATCAAGTGTCCAGGTACAGTACTGGTACTCCACAAGCTCTCACAGGCAGCATTGCTGGCCTACGAGCATCTACTACTGCTGGCCTTAAACTACCATGCAATTAAACTTGTGTGCTAATTATTTGGAGATCCTCCCATGCTCATCCGCATCTGCATTTTCTATAGGCGGCCTACTACCTGATAGTTGCTTTTCATAGTGTTGCACTGCCGACTAGCTCTGGCTCAGCCCATAGAAATCAGCATGCTAAATCGATTAGACATCACTGCATATATACATTCATATCAGCATAGGGCTGCATCATCACAGCTGCCCTTCTCTGCATCTACAACTAAAAAAGAGCCGTTATTGCTAATCACCAAGGAGACTACATGCATCTGATTTGACAATCTCAGATTCTCTAATTGGAATACCAGCCACGACCTCACTTCTGAACTTCTCCGATTAGCTTAGATAATAGACCAGACATTATAGTTTCTTTACTTGAAGGGCTACAACACTGCCAGGTGCTGCTAGCTATCTTAGCTGCTGACCATGTTATCAAGGTCTCACTGGCTAATCTGATCACCTAAACTAATGTGCTGACATCACAGCCTCTCATTGTCAGGGGCTGCATCACCGCCTGACACCCATCATGTCTGCACCTCTCTGCCCAACTGATCTGCTGAAAGGAGAGCTAGACTATTTCTTTTGCTGACTGCTTCTTCTCACTGCTGTTAGCTGAATGACTGGTTTTTTATCCGTCAGTGGCATCATATTCTACTTTAGTCTTTGCTTGCTGTCTGATTTGCTGCCGGGAACTATTAGACCCCATATGTATGCCAAGACGTACACCACGGCAGGGCCTCATTAACCCACTGCTTCTGATAGAGATCATGCATGGCAAGACCTTCTTTATTTCTTTATAGCTGCTCACCACACCTAAACTACACTGCACGCCA
Source organism: Digitaria exilis (assembly GCA_015342445.1). Classification (NCBI taxonomy): domain Eukaryota; kingdom Viridiplantae; phylum Streptophyta; class Magnoliopsida; order Poales; family Poaceae; genus Digitaria; species Digitaria exilis. The sequence continues at coordinate 1,030,236 of JACEFO010001768.1, read as the reverse complement.
GACACACGGTTGGCCAACATCACATACGCTAATCACATGCTGCTGACTAAACTACTCAGTCGTCCCATATAACTTCTCATCAACAAGGGCCAGATATTGCAGCCGGCACTACTTGTCTCTAATCTATTCTATCATGCCTTAATCCTGGGACGATTGATCTTGATCTCATGCACCACCATTGACACTTTCACATCTCCATCTATTATGACGGACACCACGAGGGGCCTTCTCCACTGTCAGGCCGCCGGCGAACTGCACCTAGCAAAAATAATAAACACAGGGCTGCAACAGCCACCGTGGAGTCTCACCATTGAGATGAAGTGCAGCCATGGCGTCGATGATGCTGCTCGTCGGCGGCGATGCTGATCTTCGACGTGTGCTTCTGTATGAGAATGTATGTGGTGTCGATGGCGGCGGCCTGACGGTGTGGTGAGGGGCCGAGACCCTGCCTTTGCCGATGGGAACCGAGTGCTATTTATAGGCAAGGGCTAGGGTTAACAACAGGAGGAGCGTCTGGAGTTGAGCGCCGCCGTGTTTCTGTTGTTGGGAGACCGCTTCTCTCGGATGATTCCGTGGACAAGAAGATCAAGCCGTTGTGACGTGATGATCATGACTTATCCTCTCAACGTTTCTCTAGAACCTTCCAATATTTTGAACTGGCCGAAAGCTGTGCACGTAGATACACTTACGTACTAGCCATTCTCATTCCAGGCTTCACATGCATGGTAGTAGTAGATACTATCACGTCTATACGGCCGTGTATTTTATACGTATGCTTGCATTGAACAGCCAACGTTAAGTGGGCTGCACACGGGCCATTATTGGCAAAACTTTGGGCCGCAATATATAGTTGACGGCATGCCGGTCCAGCTAGCTAAAATAGATCAGCCGCCCAAGCATGTTCATTAGTCGATGATGTAATTAATGCAACTCTCTGATATAACTAGAGCATGACGCTAGCTCTTTGCATGTTGAGAATAAATAGTCAAGCAGGCTCAAATACATGGACATGCAAATGTATGTGAATATGGCCTTAACTCTAGAAAAGTGGTACACAAATAAATCTCTTGGCACAGGATATAACTTGATTTAAAATGGGCCCTACACCATATATATTTTAATAAAATATGGCAAAATCTCGTATTACACCAAGGTTTCCTTTTAGAATAGAATCACAACAAAAAAAAATAGAAAAGATCCCCCTGATCACATTGCCATCATCCCCGCATGGTAAAAAAAAAAATAGAAAATCCCTGATTACACTTTGATTCACACGGCAAAAAAGAAGGAAAGATCCCCTGATCCATTATGAGCTTGTCACCCATCGCGTCCGAAATATTGCTTTCCATTCTTCACACTGCCACCCTTCCATGATGCCCTCATTGCATCCTCTTTGGCGATTCCCCGCTGCCGCCGTCATTCCATCGCCCGCGACACCGGCCAGCGACCACCATCTCCGGTGACATCCCGGCCGAACACAGGTTCCCCACCTCCACTGTCGTTCCATCGCACGCAACACCGACCAGACGCTTCCTCGCTGTCAACGTCCCTGTTGAGCACCGGTTCCCGCCACCGTCGTCGTTCCATCACCCGCGACGACACCAGCGTCCGGCCAATGACCACCATGTCCCATCTCTGCCTCACGTATAGTTTATCTTGAATTGTTTACTTAATTAGCATGGCTCTTTATTTTATTTTCTGGTGGTTCTGTGATCCCTCTAAGCATCGATGACATCTCAGTCATCCATTGTGCAATGTTCTTAGGAAGTACTATTACTTGAGCGGACAACTCAAAGAATGTATCATCCTCCTAATCATAAAGAGTATTTGAGCCATTTAGAGTATGCATCTAAACTTTATTTTGTACTGCAGAAAAAAATAGAGACACGCTAATTGAGTTTGAAACCAAAAAGGGATATCACAGGAACCAGCAAGGAAAATGTATATGATAAATAACTTGCAGGGTGAGATAAATACTTGTTTTTGCTGGTTGAGATAAATAACTTTGAAGTTCTTATACTATTGCTGCTCATTGCACTGTGATTTTTCATTTTGAGTGCAAGATTCTTTTTTCTTCATTTTTTTGCAATTGCCTCTGATATTAACTGTTGGATGTATGTTTTGTCACTTTATTTCGGTAGCAGCTAAATATCGAGACCAGCAACCTGACAAGACTGGTGGTGGCACACATGCGAATAGATCATGAAGTGAGATCAATCTGTTAATGTAAACTAGCATATATCATTATTTTCTTATTTGCATTCAATTTTGTATTAAATAGGCAGACATTATGCTTAGTTGCTTTCTTTTATAGTGTTTCCTAGAGTAGCAACTAAATTTTGATTACCTACTAAAGACTTTCAGCTCCCTTTTAAGGAGCAGTATGCACCTTAATACAAGCCTTTGAATGTATCGGGTGCCTTTCTTTCTTCATCCAGACCATGACACAGTGGCACATTGATTTCTCAAATATTGACTATTGATAAGGCGCCACATGTTTTTTCGAGGTTACTGGCATATGGTCTTGATGCATGAATATGATGTTGTTGCACATGTATGTTCTCCTCTGATTTGAGAATTGTGCAATTGGATGTAAGGGTAGATTAGAATTTGAAAAATATGCAATTGGAGAGAGCTTTGAGCTCTCAATGTTTTCTTCATGAATTATCAATCTTGTACATATGTTTTTATTTAAAAATGTAGACTTGTACTTTGGATTTAGTGGGTGATGGATGATGCTTCTACTTTTTTTTAAATATAGCTAGCAAGATTCACCTAAGTTTGTATTGCAGCCACCGTGACATTTTGTAGTAACAGAAGTGATCCCGGTTCAATAATAAGTGGTGATGTTAATGGTATGGTCTTCTCATCATTATGTTTGGCATATATAAATAAATTCAATTTGACACAAATTGCCCATTGCATACAGAAATAAATAAAGTTCACTATGACTTAAGAATTGTTTATGTTATGGAGGTCATCTTTATAATTTTTTCCTTTATCCAGAACAATGCTTTTTACTAGAAAAATATATTTTCCATCATACATATTGCAGGCCTTTCTTTCTGGATTTTAGCTAGAGATCTAGCAGCTATGGAGTACTATATTGTGACTTTTTTTATTATTTGTTTCCATCAACGACAAGGTTCAAATGCTTTTTGATTCTGAATAATTTGTTGATGAGTAAGTTATGCACCATTGATTTTGAACTGGTTAACTTCCAGAGAAAAATCTTGGTAGGTACCATTGTTTTACATATTGATTGTTTTAAGAACTTTTGGTTGTACCTACAGAATTAGTCTAATCTACCAATATCTTAATAGGTTACAGAGATAAGGGAAATCAATCATAAACCAAAAACTATTTTAAGATAGAAAAACTAAGTGATCTTTTTTTATAGTGTAGAGTTCTATTTGCTTCTGGTTGCTCTGAAATCTTTGTAATTGCTAACAACTTGCAGCACTGATACATTTACTTTCCTTCGGAAAAAATATTAAACCTGAATATAAATAAGGGTTGGATTCTCAAGTGCTTCCTGTTCCTAACATGATGAAAGCGTGCTTCTATTGTTTCTTTTATCACCATGATTACTTGAATTTTTTTGTGTTTATATGACCAATGCATGTTATTTTTCCACCTATGCCGGTTGCTCACAAGTTGAGTATTTGGTGTGATATGGATTAGAAAACATTAGGTCAATATAAGAAATGAAAAGTCCTCGGTAATGTCCTAATACCTGCATTGCTTATTATGCCACACAAACTGTAACATCCCATGTTTTTATACGAAGGGAAAAATTTGACCAAAGTCAAATTTCGGTCAAAATTCGAAGAGAAATTAGAAGAAGAAAATTCAAATGTTCAAATGAGGTCTATGGAGAATTGTGGATACACAATTGGGATGAAAATTAGTATGGAAATAGCTTAATTAAATGGATGAAAGAAAAGAAAAAGTGTTACTATTCACCGTACGAAAACAAGAAATTCAAATTCAGGTTTTTGGCATAATGGACAGCCATCTTCAGAGCTAATTTGAGAGCAAACTGTTCATAAAATGATCAAGGTGTAAAAAGGGAAGATGTTAAGAAAAGTACACTAAACAACTTTTATGTTTGGTTCAGATCGAGATCGGGTCGGGATCAAGGAGAAAAACATGGTGGAAAATTGAATCAGAAAATAATTCAGTAAATTCAGAGTTTCGGAGGCTGAGTTGGAATTTCTCAAATTCAGCTCAAACCGTTGAGAATTTGACAGAGGTCCAAAAATAAGAAATGAAATTCAAGTCACAAAAGAGAACTTTTGTATTTTGACCAAGACCAAGTTATATGGTGAATTTTGGAGTAATTTGAGTTTGAAGTTCGGACTGAACCTAGGGTTTCAGAGATGGATGGACAATTTGAACTGACCGGTGATTGAGGCTCAAATTCGAGCGTTTGATCGACAATTTCAATATGGTGTCAAAATAGAAAATGAAATTGAAGATGTTACGAACAAGTTTTATTTGGGAATCGAGGAGAGTTTGAATGGAAATTTAAAAGTAATTTGAGGAATTCAGTTGCAAAACTCTGAAAATGGGGATTTCGAGGCTGAACTTTCGAGGCTCAAATTCGGCTTCAATCCTTGCCCATCTCGATCAGGTGTCAATGGAGAAGTTGTTATGCTTGGATTAATCTACAAGTTTCTTTCAGGGAGATTCGAGAGTTGGGTTTCGGATTTGAAAGTTTTGGGAAAAGTTCACTGGCTGCAACAAAGAGAAGAAGGGGAGAGCAGAGCCGTGGAGGGCTGGCTGAGCTCGCTGCCACGCAGCAGCTTGCCGGCGTGCCTGCCGCCGCCGCCTTGCCGTGGCCACGCGTCGAGGACTGAAAGGAGCAGGGGATGTTTTGCTTCCACGCAAGCTTCAGTGAAGGTTTTTAATAGAGCAGCTCGGTTCATCGTCATCTCTTCGCACCGTTCCCCTCCGAGCAAGCCGCTCGCCACTGTCACCTCTGTTGTGCCGTGCGAGCTGCTCCCGCCCGCTCCGGCCAAACCACCACAGCTCGCTTCGCCTCCATCCCAGCAATCCGCTCGACCAGCTCGTGTCGCCGTTCGTCCACCACAGCCACCAAATCGCCGTCGATTCCACCATCTTCGTCCGCCACCGACGCCAACCGTTCTTGGTGAAGCTCGCCGTCGTCCGAGCGCCACCATCCTTGTTCCTCCACCAAAGTCTTCTACTTGAAGTCCTCTACCACCTGTGCTATACGTCGTCTAGAGCCATACACCCCAGAGTCGCAGTGCCGCCACCTCCTCGTCTCCGTTCGCCTTGGGAGCGCCGCCGCGTTGCCTGGTGCACGTGGCCGGGCCTTCTCCGGTCACCTCAGCTCGAGTTAGCCAGCGCGTAGGAATCACCTAGGTTCCCTGTTGCTCTCATGGGTGAGGGAGTCCGAGGTCTCGCCGCCGTTTGGCCGGCCTGCGTGCGCCACCGCGTCGCCGCCGCCTGCTCCGCCGGGAGCCTTCGTCTGTGCAGCAATCGAGGGGAAGAACAAGAGGAACGGGTGCGCGGGGTCGAGGTGGACCTGTTGGGAGCATCAGCGTCGCCGGGGAGCTCGCCGCCGGCGAGGAAATCGCCGGTCAAGCCGGCGGGCCGGCCTGATCAGCGCCTCCTCTGTTTCAAACAGAGTGAGGGACCGCGGGGGGAGAAAGAAGAGAAGGGCAGGGGGCTTTCTGCAAAAAGGTGAATTAGGTTTTAAAATTAGATTTAAATTTCGGTTTTCACCATTTAATTCATAGAATTTCATAGAAATGTCCAAAAATAGTGAAACCAATTTTTTTAGGTTTGTTTTATTTTCCTTTATGCATTGAAATTCTTGAACCCTAGGAAAAATAATAAAATTTAAGTATTTATTTATTGCCTTTCCTTTTAAGGTAAATAAATAAATACTTAATCTTTTCCAAAATATATAAAATTCTGAATAATGAATTGTAAACCACAAATTAATAATAAATAGGTTTATTTTGATTTATTTATCCTTTTTAGGTTATTAATGATTCTTTTATAATAAATAAAAATACTTAAGGACAAGTTTAATTAAAGAAAAATGTGGATAGTCTTTTTAAAAGGGGGTAGCTAGTGTTGGCTTGCAACTTTATCGAGAAGTAAAGTTGTGAGTCATGTTTTCAAAATGTTTGCATGCTAATCACTGACTTGCATTACGCTTTAGAAATAAAGCTCCAGAAGTCAAGTTCGTTGAGCTCGCGGAAGAACAACGACAACCAAAAGAGAACGTGATCATGGTTACGCGAAGTTCGAGAAATCAAGCAAAGGAACTAACATTTTGTCCCCCAGGCAAGCCCCGGTGCATCTTTGAATCACCTATTCATTTCATAATATTCATGAGTCCAAATCTTATGATTTTATGTGCATTAGGTTAGGGATTGATTGAAACACCTTTGATGCATAAAGTAATCCTTGGTAGAACTATCCTTGCTTAGTTAAGAAATTTGATTAGCAATGTCTACATTGTCTATGCTTAGAAAGTTTAAGTAAAAGATGATGAACTAGGCCATCACCAATCTTATATGAATCACGAAAGATTCGAGTTGAAAGATAGTGGGCAGAAGCTGGTAGGAGAGATTGACGTAAGCTCGATCCGTAGTTCTGCCTACTTGCTTAAGTGACTAAGGACCGTTTCGTTGTTTAAGTGATTGATCAAGTGATTCTACCTGGTTTCTTACTGGGTTATAGGACCAGTAAAGCCAATTAGATTAGCTGGCTCTCTAATTGGAAATATCGCTTACCCGTGCTTGCTGGGTCGGAGAACGGCGGGGCCGTAGCCTGTAACTCACGGGGTGGTCGCCAGACGTGGGGCCCACGTGGGGGTGCGTTCCCGGGTTCGAGTAAGGATATTTCCAGTCGTTGGCCCAGCTGATTGAAAGGTTGTTGCGTACAGTAAGATCAACTGTGCGTGACTGGGGGCTAGGTATCTCCTGCAGGATGTACATTGATCCGGATCGACACAACTCTTGGTTATGAGTGCACTTGATCAGCTTTTGAACATCGTAGAGGAAACAAGTTGAACAAGATCAGTGTGATTCATAAATGCTGGTTGAGCTTAGTACAACCTGTATGTAAAACATTTTATAACCTAGATGGATAAGTAACAACTTAACATATCTAAAATAAAGAAAATATAAGGATCAAGTTTTAGTAATGCTTTTAAGCAAAAGAGTCGAGTCAGCCAGATCCACATAAAGCCCAATCATATTCCTTGTGAGTCTTTTCTTTGGTAAGGCGGGTAAGTCTTGCTGAGTACCTTCGTACTCAAGGGATCTTCGTTGTTGTTTTTCAGAAGCGGCTCCTGAAGAAGGCGCTAAGGAATTCCAGAAGACCTAGATCATCGTGGTCTCGGTGATTCTAGTGTTGAGCCGGAGGTTGTAGAAAGTTATGGAATAGAGCTATCTAGACTGGTTTGTTTTAAACTCCTAGTAATGGTTTGACTTTGCATTTAAGTTCTCTTCAAAACTTAGTTGTAATCAGTAAGAATCTTGGTATGTTATGTAAAGATGGTAGTGCTCGTTGTGTTCTCCTTACCGAAAACGATCCTGACGTATGGTGAAGATAAGAGTTAACGTGGTTTATTGAGGAGTCCTGGGGACACTCGACAGATCACTAGTTTAAACTGTTTGAAGTGCGTTCAATGACCGTAAAAGGTCGTTATGGCGCACTTGAGCCAGTTTAAATTGGGCGGTTCTACCACACTAACCCAATGTGATATTTGTTTTTCTTTGCTCCAGTGAAAATGTGTTGTATACATAAGAGTGCAATCGGATCATATATATGCATGGGTTTGGAATAGGATCTCTGGTGATCAGATATACATAACAATTCATGAAAATGTGGGACGATCAAATATTCCATCAATTGCTCCGTGTGGTTAGCAATACCATTTCATTACTTAATATTACTATTTCTTATGTATTCTCCATTGTTATTTAAATTCCTCTATGCTAATAATTCCACCACAAGAAGTTGTGGGGTTTCTGGTAGATGTGAAGTAGCCCTAAATGTCATGCAGGTTGCTACTAACTTTCTGTGCGCATCTCATGACTTCAAAATACATTATCCAAGTTATTATGTGGAAAAGACCATCAAAGAAGAACTCTGTATTTTAGCATCAGGTATAGACCCTCTTGAAGGTAGAGAACTATTATACTTTGTGTTCACAATTTGGTAGACAAATATGATAGATCCATTAGTCCGAAAAAGATATTGAGGATTGATCTGGCGTATCATATTCAACCCCTACAAAAGCTCTGTCAATGTGCAAGACAAAATTATACAGATTTTAGGCCGGTTTTTAATAAGCCATTTAAGTTTGATTGCGTTATTTGTTGGGTGATATATGTACTGCTTTGATAAAAAAAAACTAGACTATTACATCCTTATTATTCATATTTATTTCAGTATTTTGTTGCACACAATTAAATTAGTAATTTTAATATTTTTTTGCATATTTGTCCCGTTAATATCACTATGACCTTTTGTATCACGTGCGTGCCGCACGTGCACCTTATGGAGTAGTACATACCGCAACGTTGATCTCGCATATAGTCGCTGTCGCTGCAGAGAGGTATTTGAACCAAACCACGCGACCACCCGTGTCCCTGAATTACACGGACGCCAGACTTGACCCTGATCAGAATATCAGACGGCTCATCACGAACGATCTCGCGATTCTCGAGTCCCCCGATAAAACGTGAGGCGCCTTAAACCTCTTGCCTGCCCAACAGCCCAAGCAAGCTAGGGTTTAACAGCTCTGTTCGTCCCTCCTCGTCGCCCGATCGACGACCCGCTCGTGCAGAGCCAGCGCAATGGCGGTGGTGCAGGCCGGCATGACCCTCGTCAGAGGCGTCGGCCTCGTCGGCCTCGGTGCGTAATTAACGCCACGGCTCCGTCCCGTCCTCTCTTCTCGATCCGTTGATTTTCCTGGCTAGAATTCGCTCCTTACCCGATCACCTCCGGCCCGCTTGCTCTGCTTTTCCCTCAATTTTTTGTTGTTCTTATTATCGTACAGGGTTGATCTGCTCTCGCATCCCAAAGTCGCCGAATTCCTCAGCGAGCTTCCGGTGCGTCCGTGTGTGTGGTTACTGATCACGAACTGCTTCCTTGATGATCGATCGCCGGCTCACTCCCCGATCGATCCTGATTCTTCGGTGTGGTTAGTTCTGGCTACATGCTTTGTGCGTTGAATCCTGATCCCTGTGCTGCTGGTGGTCTTGCAGGAGTCTCTGCGCGAGAAAGGGGCGAACACGGCGGAATCTGGCGCCGCCGTCGACAACGCCACCAATGTACGTCAACACGCGCACCGCGCCCAACGCTGTGCTTGTGAATCCATAGTGTGTAGTGTTCATTGGTGATCGATCTAACCCCGTATGGGTATGGACTGTGTACTTGTGCTCAGGCTTTGTCGTCCGAACTTGCTAAGCTGACTAGGGAGGTTCGGCAATTTAAGTATCAGGACGCTGTTATCCTCCAGACGGGCAGCGGCGGAGGTCAGTCTGCTCTGCATTGCATGGGCACTCGTCGTCCTTCTGCTAATTTATTAAGATATATTATGGGCATACAAACTGAATCTATTTATCCCCACTACTAATACGGCTAATTGTCTTCCACTAGATATTTTTCATATGCATTATTTCTTAGTGACCACCACTTAGGAGGAAAACTAAAGCGCATTCAAGTCTTGTGCTATTTTCCATATTTGCATCTGCTGTGATTTGGTACCTAACATCCACATGTCCAACACGTTAAATTAAGCCTGCAGTGGACATGTAGAGTTGTGCAGGAATACAAATAAACTTTGTGCACGGTAGCTATTTTCTGAATATAAACATGCCTTTTGTCTATGCTGTGTTGTGTGTACACAAATCCACATGATTAAAATCCAATGCATGAGAACAAACTGACAATCTCTTTGTTCCCAGTACTAATATGACTTATTATTGTCTTCACCAGCTATTCTTCACTTAGGAAGGGGAAACTAAAGTTAATTCAATTTTTGGGCTATTTTGTATGTTCGCATCTGCTAAAATTTGGTACCAAAAATGCATGTGTCAACATGTTAAAGTAAGGTTGCATAGGGGGATGTAGAGTTGTGCAGGAATAGAACAGTAAATAAATCTTGTGAAGAGCTGATGGAGTGGAAAAGGTGTTCAGATTAGCTAGCTTACATTGGCATGCCTTTTTTTATGCTTTTACACAACTCACACATGATTAAAACCCCATCTTAATTTTATCTCTTTGCAGCTGGATCAGCTTTGATAGTACCTGCTGCGGCTGTTGGTGCAGTCGGCTATTGTTACATGTGGTGGAATGTAAGTCCTAGTTCTCAATAATAGTTCTAATAAATTTAACCAAAATTATATTCCTCAACTCCAACGCTTTCAGATACTCTTATCATTCCTTTTCTTTTACCAAAAACCTGAAGATATGTTTCATTTCCTTCTGAGTGGCATTTATCAGTCACATGATACATGCTTGTTACAATTGGGAAGTTCTTTGGGCCTTTTTTCGTTGAACCGTAATCTCATAAAATGCAAAACTTAGCTAGGTGCCATCATTGTAGAATACATATATGTTACTCACATTAAAGAATGTCAGATTATTTTAGGCAATTTGTTGTTTACTTGAGTTATTCTGTTCTGGTTGAATGTTTTTTGGAGTTAAGTATTGTTTTATTAACCATAATGTCTCCTGTATCTTCCCACTTTAGGGTATCTCCTTCTCTAGCTTGATGTATGTCACCAAGCGCAATATGGCTACTGCTGTTGCAAGCATGACTAAGCATCTGGAACAAGTGCAGAGCTCTCTTGCTGTAAGTATTAACGACACCCATTTCCTAGCAAAGTCATCATAATAAATGAAGATTATCTGTATAAGATTTTAAAGATTATCTGTATAAGATTTTAGATAATGATGTGCTCATATTTAGGTGCCCTTATTTGTGTGCTCATATTTAGGTGACCTGAACATTGAACCACAAAGCTTAAATTAGTAGGACGCTAAACTAAGATTTAAAAAGTGTTATCTCAACAAGTTAGAGAAACTTTTAGTCCTCATAATTCATAAACAACCCTTCATCTCATTTAATTTATTCAAAGGAGTAATAAATTATTTGCATAAATTTATGGTTAAAGAATTGGCTAGCCAGTTTTTGCTTTTTATTTATGCTGCAACCTGGATTGAAAGTGAAATTGTAACTTCACTGTTTGAAAGTATACCTATTTTTGGAAAAAGTCTATATCACCCCCCCCCACCTATGGAGGGTGGACTACATAACCCCCAACCTATGAAACGGTCTACATTACCCCCTGAACTTCTTAAAAACCGATCAAATTAACCCCTAAACCAATTTTGAAAAATCATAGTAAATCACAAAAAAATCATAACATAGAAAATAAAATTGTGTTGGACTCCAAATGAGTAGACATACACACTGAACATGTAATATGGTATGCTTTAATGCATTTTTTTCACTGTAGCATTAGATCTATGCTTTTCTCCATAGTTGTAAAAAAATGTATTAAAGCATACCATATTATATGTTCAGTGTGTATATTTACTTATTTGGAGTCCAACACAATTTTATTTTCTATTTTATGATTTTTTTATTTACTATGATTTTCAAAATTGGTTTAGGGGTTAATTTGATCAGTTTTGAAAAGTTCAGGGGGTGATATAGACCGTTTCATAGGTTGGGGGGTTATGTAGTCCAACCTCCATAGGTTGAGGGGTGATATAGACTTTTTCCACCTATTTTTTAGCTTGTGGGTTTATCAAATAATCTATTTTTTTAATGCCAATTTGTGCAGGCTGCCAAAAAGCACTTGTCTCAGCGCATTCAGCGTGTAGATGATAAATTGGAGCAGCAGAAGGAGATTTCTGGCCAAATAAAAGATCAGGTACTTGAACTTCCATAACTGTGGAAGATTATATATTCATTGAAACTGCGATTCTAGGCTTGGACATCCATGCACCAATGTTAAGTTATTTTTTTAGCATTTTCCCGTATTTGATAGATGAACTCAGCTGCTAATATAATGAGCTGGCGCATGCCTGGACCATGGGGTCTTTGGTGTATTGTGAAGAAATCCCATATATATTCCCTTCATTCAGGTTACGGATGCAAAGATGAAAATCAAGAACATTGGATCGGACATGTATCAAATTAGAATTATGGCAACTGGCCTGGTGAGCATAGAGCTTGCATTTGCTATCAGCCTTGTTTTCACCTTTTTTTTTCTTAGCATGCATTTATCTGTTGTTTCTACAGGTTCAAAAGATGGATTCAATTGAAGCAAAACAGGTTACTTATTACCTTTTGAGTAGCATTTGCATAATCTTTAATTTCTTGAGTTGAACACTAGCTTGCAGTACCAGGTTTGTAAGTTTCTTGTTTACGGATTGTGGATTCAATTTGCTGTATAACAGTGGAAGTAAAGGATTCCATTATCTTTCCCCTAAATGCATGATGTAAAGTACTGTCTTCTTCCATGATGACCAACAGTATCTTATCAACAGGACTATTCAAATGAGGCTGTGAATTATCTATGCAAATTCATAGAACAAGGTGGTGAGAGACTGCCGGAACACATGGTATATATCCCCTATTTGTTGTGCCAACATCTTAGCTCATGACGCCACATATCCAGTTTTTTCTGCTGAATGAAAATCTCAACTGCACATAATCTCCTTGTGCTAGAGACTTGTTTTCAAGTGCATTTTTGTTGACAGCTCATTGCATTCTTAATCCCACTACATTGTATAAAGGAGAGAAAAACAATAATAAGAATCTCCTTATGCTAGGCTTGTTTCTCAAGTATATTTTTGTTGACAGTTAATTGTACTTTCTGATCCCACTACATTTTATAATCTCTTTCTAGTTCGATTTTGTCTATCGACTGCATTCACCTACCAAACTCAAAGTCGCCATGCCAAGATAATGTTGTCAAATGCAAAACTGTGTCAGAAAGAATACTAGGAGAAGAAATTTAGTTGATTTTTTTAGCGACAGGATTCCTGTAGCATGAGCACCACATCGTTATCTACAATAGCATTGCTCCTATATGAAGGTCAGTTTTGATTCTCTCGTTTTTCAGTTGGTGCAGGAAGGATCGCAACAAACAGTAAGGCCAATAGGAGGGTACAGCTCGAAGTTGCCGGTTAGTTCTGTCGCATTGTTTTTTTTTTTCTTAGTTAATATTTTCTTAAAATTGTTGACTTGAATAGGAGCTAAATCATTGTTTCTGTACAGGGGTTCGGGCAACTGCTGGCGCTAGACTCAGCGAGCCCTACCGCACAAAGAATGCTTCGGTCATCACGCATCAGCGCGGCACGTCTGATTTTGCCTTAGAACGTGATCAAGGCAACGGATGCGTTTACCCACCCACCGCTTTACCCAAATTTTGTAAAGCCCTGAGTAAGGTAGAATGGTAGATGTGATGACTTTCGTGAGTGTATAGTGAGATGGCATGTCCCATCTTTCTAATTCTGGTCACTGGTTTATTTTACAGTATGTATGCTGGTTTATAACCTCCGATTTGCATGTTTGATTTTGTACAGCCCTGAGTGGGATGCCCTGTCATCTGTTTGATTTTTCACATTTTATAACACCTGATTTGCATGTTGATGTTTTCTTACGCAAGTAGTAGCCGGCTTGTATTCCTAATATGAAGCGATGTTTGCCTTGCCACAAGCAGCTCCTATTATGGGACCAAGCAACCTTCTGAGACACTTGCCGAAAATAGCTCATATTAACCTTCATATCGCCACCACACTAATAATCACAACTCTACCTATTAACAAATAATTAACTGCTCTTGGTATAATCATTTCATGAAGGTATATGTTTTTATTGCAAACATCCCAAACCATGATATTAGCTTTTGACCCAAATTACACCTATCACTACTACGATCATATAGATATGATCCATTGGAAACAAAAGGCTGCAATCACATGCACATTTTACAAGGCATTAGACGATAATTTTCTTCACAAAACTGTGTGGTTTAGGTGCGCCTCTGCACCCAATCAAAACCTTCATCTCTAAATTAGATAGAAGTCACTTGGGTCCAGCTTTCCCAAACGAATCACGGAGGGTAACTGTTCTGTTGAACACGAGCTTCTCAGGCGTAGAGTCAGTGTCCACGGCAAAGTAGCCTAAAATCCACATCAAAGTTGGACGATTAATTGAGTCGAGAAAACCCATTGAATGATGTAAAAACATAAGAAAAGGTACTCCAGTTCTGAAATTACCAAGGCGCTCAAACTGGAACTTGTCACCCAGAACCGCAGTGGCAAGTGACGGTACAGCATAAGCGTCCTTTATCACCTCTTTTGAGTGTGGGTTAAGGTCCCCCAGCCAATCCTCCAATTCGGCAGGATTCTAGATGCAGAGCCCAACAAAAATGTCTGGTAAGGAGAGTACAGTGCAACAAGTACTGAAACGGCAGTAAGAACAGTCAGCTGCACAATACCTCTGACATGAACAATTTCTCGAACAATCTAACTTCCACCTTTAAGGGTTCGACACCAGGTGTTGGCTCAGCAACCCAGTGCAAAACACCCTGTAAGAATTGCAAGCCAAGTCAGTCATCCTAGATTCCATTTGTTTTAGTGTCCCAACAAGATTTATCTTGCAAAATGTCCAAATAGCAGAAGCAAACTCCCAATTTTAAAGAGATTCCAGTGGCTTGTTACCTTAAGTTTAGAAGTCTTCAAGGGATCATATTCAGCTCGAATTTCGACAATATCATCGGGACTATCACCATAGATAACATCTGTGCATTTTATGGGGAATGCATACCTAGTAATCAAAGGGAAAATGTCATGTTACCCAGTGGTGATAGGTGAACTGGCTAGGCAGCTAGGCAGGAGATCAAGACCAACTGTCTCAGAAAAGAGAAAAGGTACCTTAGCATGACAGATTTACCAGGGGCTAGCCCGTAGTAATCTTTTGAATCCTTTAGGCGAAAATCAGTTTTCTCAATGTATACAGTTCTCAAGAAAGGAACCTGCAGAATGAGAGAATGTGATACATTGGTGCAGTATGAAGCTTTGAGCACAGAGCAATGAATTTAGAGTTTCCTTATAGCACATTACACACAGCATTTTTAGTTGACACACAGCAATAACACATTGTTCTTGTATCATACACTGAAAATGAAAGGGCACCTTATAGTGGGAGGAAGCATCAGTATCAGAAGCATCAGGCCACATTTTCCCATCAAGGTCCAGCACTTTTCCTTCTTCCAAGTTAGTAATTACAACCTAAATTTAAGAGAGGTAGCGCAATGAGTGATAATGGACAACAAAAGGATGGCATGATGTCAAACACAAACTGAACAACAAACCTTTAGAGGGCGCAAAACAACCATGGTTCGAGGAGCTGTTTTGTTAAGCTCTTCCCTGATGTGATATTCCAGACGGTCAACGCGAATTAAGCTATTGTCACTGTATGGAAAAGACAACAAAATACATTCAGGAGGCAGAATGATAGGTGCCAACAACTATGTGATTATAGAATAGACCAAAGCATGCCTATATGCAAGTGTTCTATGATAACAACTCATATGTTTTTACCTTCTCGTTATCCCAATTCCACGAATAAATGAATTAATTGCGGTTGATGATACTCCCCGCCGCCGGAGTCCTGCCAATGTCAACAAGCGGGGATCATCCCACCCATCTACCCACTTTTCCGTCACAAGTCGGTTCAACTGCAGCAGAACAAGGACAAAACGGCAATCATATGGCATTATTGATCATACATCATAACATCAACCTGCATATCATTGATCTTCTAATTTAGCTTCATTAACTTACCTTTCTTTTAGACATCACTGTATTTGATATGTTTAGCCTTGAATATTCCCACACATATGGCTGATAGAGTCCCAAGGCAACAAGTAGCCAGTAATATGAAGGGCGACGTATGTCAAACTCAAGCGTGCACAACTAATAAAAAGAAACAAGCACGCTTAGTTCTTCACATATTGTTGTTAACCCAGCTCAAAGCTATATGGAAAAGGAAAAAAGAAAATTACCGAATGTGTGATGTTTTCAAAAGAATCCACCATGCAATGAGCGTAGTCGTAGCTCGGATAGATACACCACTTGTCGCCAGCATGTGGATGAGGTGTGAACTGTATGTGTATACACAATGAGATCCAGTGATCTGTATTATGAGAGTTAGATTATCAGATGACCACTGTTACTTACTTTTATTCTGTATGCTATTAAGTCAGACATATTTTTGTTCTCGTTCTGCATGTCCTGCTTCATTCGGAGAGTTGCGGTGCCCTCAGCCATCAACCCACGCCTCATGTCTTCAAATAATTTCAGTGACTCTTCAATTGGCCTATCCCTCCATGGACTATTCATCTTCTTTTCCCTATACTCCTTGATTTCTTCAGCAGTCTGGTAAGTATATACAACTATACATGTCAGCATGCAGAAATTTAATTTCTTAAGGACTACAACATCAATACCCCTTACCCCATGATGACACAGGCTTTTGCACTTCAATCACCATTGGATCAAACAACGATCGGGAACATACCTGGTGGTCCACATAGGCTAGCCCTTTCCGTATCAACTCAACAGCATGCTCATACAAAGCTTGGAAATAGTCACTTGTGTATGTTACTTTGTAGGGCTCCCATCCCATCCAATGGACAATTTCCTGAATGTGATCTATGTATTCTTTCTTTTCAGCTTCTGGATTCGTGTCATCAAATCTGTTATTCAAACAAACATAAAAATTGGTAACAGTAAAGAACTGAAGCAATAATGTTGTCTTCAAATTACAAGTCCAGCAAAACAGACAAACAAGACTCACAACAATGTAGAGGTAAACAAATGCAAACAAGAATCATAAATTTCCATGATCTATGACATAAAACTATTAAGGACAAAGATGAAAAGGAACTACTCTCATTTTATCCCTAAATCATAAGTTAACTACAATAAATCGTTGCCAATGGAAATCTTATTACCTAAGGAAGCAATGACCATTTCGCTCCTTAGCCAACCCAAAATCAATAAACATAGCCTGCACGATGAATCATGTAAGCATATAATTCAGTTTTAAAAAAATGGTGTACATGGAAATGCATTAATGAAGGAGCAAAACCTTGGCATGACCGATATGAAGATATCCATTAGGTTCTGGTGGAAAACGGGTCATCACTTTTCCTCCAGTTGCTTTCAGATGTTTTTCCAAAATTTCCTTTGTGTTATGCGCTCTCCATATGTTTCCATTGCTAAAAAATATTTCCGTATGAACCTAGATCATAAGAGCAATCAGAATATCTGAAATAAACTTATTATGATGGAAAAATAAAATATTAACAAACTGACTAAGGTGCCTGACTGTATAACCTTATGTGTCATAGAAGAGTGGAGCATACCTTAAAGTTTTCCTCTGGCTGGGGAAATATAGTATATGGGTTCAATTCCTCCTCAGATGGTGGTGCAGAAGTGGCAACTGCAACTTTTTTCTCCTGCATTTCACAGAAACCATAACTAAATCATGCAATAAATCAAACCATGCTACTTTAAACTTGGATGGTACACATCAGCTTGCCAACCTCAACTTTTGCCAGCTTTTCCTTCTTCTTTTTCACTGGTTTAATATTGTCAGCTTCTGTCTTTGGACCTAATATTTCTGCAAGCCTCTTGTCAATTTCCTCCTGCACAGGGAGAATATGCTGATGTTCAAAACACATAAAAGACAACTAAAATAATTGTTCTTCATAAAATAATTGCTTTGCACCTTTGTCGCCTTAGCATCACCCCACGGGAGTTTCTTCCTAACCTGTCCGCATAGGGTACCAACTGAGGAAAAGGACAAGATTAAGGATTAGGTGAGTCCTATGATCATCCATCAGCAAATTACTAAACTAACTACAAGCGTATTTGTGCATCCAATATGGTAATAAAACAGTAAGCATAATGTGAATATTCGAACACGAATTTATTTGCAATTTATCATGCAAGTTGAATTGGAAGCAAGACCATTTATGTGATAGCGCTGCTCCTTTATAGCTTCCATATTCTCCTGAAGAACATCAGTTACAGTTGATTTAATCTCCTCGATAGAAACAACCACACCTGCAAGCACAGCATTGTAATCTAGTTGTAAAAAGGTCAAGTCATATAGAAAGAGAATAAACTATTAACAAAAGTAGTGCCGCTTCTTATGCAATAGTCAAACTTGTAAATGAAGTCATTGTTCTCTTAGTGTCTCAAATGAAATGGGATCAGAATTTAAGAATAAAGAGAGCTTCCCTTTTATATTCAATCAGCAAACATATAGCAGCCGCAATGAGCAAACATATAGCAGCCGCAACAAGACCAAAAAAGCCTTTCCATCAGCAATCATCTTTTTTTTAATTAAAAAAGATTGGTATCGAAATCAGAAAAACATATAAGCCCGCCGTAGTATCAGAAAATTCTAAGAGCTACGTATAGCATTTATCATAACTTGCAGAAGCATAATGATACAAGTCGTTCAAAGGAAACAGACCTACACCACATGCTTCTTCAAACTTCTCGACATCCAGAGAATCAGGACCTGTGTTGGTAAGAAATGACAGAGCAGCATCTAGCTGTGCAGGGTTCTTTATCTGAAAAGGAATATCATGTTCATAACATCAAGAAAATGACTGGTGAAAAAAGAAACTATGTTATCACCCACAAAACCAACTCATAGAAGTAAAATAAGGGGGGACATACCTTTGTCGACAAGACATATTTAATAAGGACAGGACGATGAACAAGTGCATTAGTTGGGTACTTAGTGGCAACCTGTTTCACGCATGAGTATGTTCAGCCTTATGAGTTACACATATAAAAAAATCCTCAACTAATAGATTGCTCATGATCGATTGGTCTAGGTGCTTACTGCATAGAGAAGATTGCCAACTGACTTGTCACATTCCTTTATGCCAGCCTGTTGATAGATAAGACCAATTGATTACATGGGACAAAGCATCTTGTTTTCAAGATATTAACAGTGCAAAAATGCCAAAATGTTAGGATAACATCAATATTTATGCCAAGATTAGTTCATGAAAAAGGTAACACTAACAACTAGCAACCATGATGACTGAATTCCTATCCTAACTCAGATCGCGTCTAGACTCAACCAGGCACCACTACGGACAAAATGACTAGTTCCACTGGACACGTCATAAAGGGCTGCAACGTTATCTAAACAGGTTTATAGGTGGGGAAACGGATAATGTAGCAGCACGAGGCAGGCTTGGAATTTTTTTGACAAACATATCACACAAGAGTGGTACTGATGAAATGAATCAAGTGCGGATTAAATGGTGCTGTACAAAACGTGGAGTGGGTAGCAGGGTCGCAGAACTACGATCCAGAATTACTCGCCACAGTTCACTCGAGCTAAATTGGGCACTACGGATTCTGAAAAATATTCTATATAAGACAGCAACAAAAAAAAATGCTCACCTAGCCTGTATCCATAATTCCAACACCAAATTCCGCACCGGAGACAAGCTAAAATCTAAATTAAACCCTGAATTTCAACACCAACAACAGGCACCACCACCCACGGAGACCTGAAAATGACGGACGCGACAAGACAGCGATCCTCTCACCTCGGCTATGACGGCGGCGAGGTTGGCGGTGACCTTGCTGTTGACAAGTGCGTTCTCCGCCGTGCGCTGGTCGAGCCCAAGTGCAAGCAGCGTCTCCAGCGGCAGCGCCGGCGCCGCCTTCTCCCCGTCTCCCCCGGTGCCCATCTCCTCCTCCGCCGCCCGGCTCCGGCGAGTGGCCTCGGCTCCTCGACGCTAGCGGGCGCGGGCGCTAGGGTTTAGGACTCCGGCGAGAGAGAGGAAAGGCAGTGGAGCGGCGGCGAAGAGCTCTCGTGCCTCGCGCTGGCAACTCGCGGGGATTGGGATTCAGGAACGGGGTGCAGCGGGTTTGGACTTTGGTATATATCAAGGCCCACTTGTACATGCCGGGCCCACCAGCGAGGGGCGCGTGGGCATTCGCGTCACACGGTGTTGTTGGTTTCCGCCTTCACGAAGCCGTCGTGTGATCTGGGCCGTTCGAATATTGCGAGAGCCCGCTACCTTCGTTTTGGATTTGGAAACTTGAATTGCAAGATACTGCCAAGCATATTTGACTACACGGAGAGCTTGACCTTGAAAGACTTGGCTGCCACGGAAACAGTCGGATGAACCGGATTCTGGAATCCATCACGCAGCTGGTAGAATCTCCCTTCTCTGGCGTGGAGAATGACATCCAAGCTGAAAGCGACGTATGGAGCGTGATACGGTACGATATTTTTAAATAAATTTGTGTGTCTTTATCGGAGCGTGATACGGCAGGATATTTTTAAATAAATTTGTGTGTCTTATCGGCCATGTTTAGATTTCCAACTATTCCCTATTCATTTTAACTTTTCACTATTTATTCTAACTTTTCACTATTCCTCCCTCACAAAACATGTTTCCCAGCGAATGATACAGTGTTTTTCTTATGCTACAGTGTTTTTCCTACGATCTAAACACACTCATACTTTCGTTCTATCTCCCTCGATCTCTCCAGTGAAAGACGTGTGAAGTTTTTTTTTCTGAACGAACGGGCACAAGTTGTGCAGACGTGTAAAGTTTGACTGAAGTTTATTTAACGGCGGCAAGCTGTGTGCTCCTCTTGCCACTTGCCATGACACCGATAACTGCATGACACCCGGATTGAATTCGGTCCTAACCGAACGACGCTTAAGGGCTGGTTCGGCAACTCAGGAATTGCTCCCAAGCTGGAATGGTTCCATGCATGGTTTGAGTGGTTCCATGCATGTCACTTAAACCATGGGGTTTGGTTCCATGACGTCATACTCATGGAATGAAATAGGCCTTTTTGGCATGAAACGGGACCAAACCATCCTGGGTTTCAAACCCTTCCATGCCTAACCAAACAAACATTTTGCGTAGATTGGGATTGATTCCATGCCAAGATATTCCATGTGGTTTGGAGCTCATTCCATGCCAAAACGAACAAGCCTAAAGATATAATGCATCGCCTGTGATAGCTGGATTGCATCCGACAGTAAAACGACTCTACCGATCGCATAGAGCTAAGAGGCTTTGCGTGAGCAATGGACTTCATCTCACTCTCGCTTCTTCTGTTCAGAAACCAGCGGCTGGATCTGTTTCTTCACCAGAGGAAGAAAAGCCGAAAAGGTACGCAGCGCAGCTTACGATTCTACAGCCACAGATCGTTTCTATGGCTGCAGC
Source organism: Digitaria exilis (assembly GCA_015342445.1). Lineage (NCBI taxonomy): Eukaryota > Viridiplantae > Streptophyta > Magnoliopsida > Poales > Poaceae > Digitaria > Digitaria exilis. Next base: position 1,008,925 of record JACEFO010001768.1, on the reverse strand, counting down.
AGAACCGGGATAACCTGTTGGACTGAATTTCCAGACAACCACAGAGACATAAGACTCATATCCTGAGACAGACTTTACAGGGTAAGCATGCAACATCCTGCTCCCCGAGACACAAACTCCCCGAATGAGTACAATTTACACAATCATGCGCTTCAGGAAAATAGCCAGTTCACTGAACTTAAAGCAGATAGTGCAATGCAGCCACTGTTTCCTTGCCGTTAAAGGCTTAAAAAAGAATTCTGTGCAGTACCTTTGAAGCTCAGTTTTCCTGGCATTGCAATTCAGCTGTCCAGGAAGCATCTCACTGCTGCTTAATCCATGACAGCAAACAGTTGTCCAAGAATTTTGAATGTGTTGACCGCCATGTCGGATTGCAAAATGTTTCTGAAAGATTATTGCAACTTTCTGCATTGCACTTCCAAGTGGCAGCTCCAGAGTAAAACACATCAAACAACCAGAGTACATGACGATTCTTCAGTATACATTGCCTGTGCATAACATGGATAGCCAACATGTTCAGAAACATAATACTAGTAGCATTCAGAGCTATATAAGCAGTGCGTTGTTGACTTATTTCTGAGAGAGGAAGGTACCCATGGCCCATGGGTGACCGGAATGATCGCCGACTGTTCCGGATGACAAGAATCCCGTCCGGCGAACCTGCGAGTGTCACACAGGGCGTAATGCATCCACTCCGGTAGCAAAGGGAAGGGGTTTGGGCACGGCGAATCGATTCCGAAGCATGTGAGTGAGGTAGAGGGGAGGGGCAGAGATTTCATGGGGAAATTCGAGCTCTGTTTCACCTCTCATGGTGGATCTAGCAGCCACCATCGTAGCACCGGATTGGTGGGCAATTTGTGGGCTCGCCGCGCAGGGCGCAATTAATACAGACGAAGGCTCAAGCGCCCGGCTTCTCGCTCGCCGTCGATGGATCATGGACGCGGTGATCCGTGCGCGCGTATTGCTGCCGGAGCTGTGCAGAGGAGTGGAGATCTCGTGCTAGGGCAAGCCCTGGTCCAAGGATGGGTCTCTGCGCTTTCGGCGGCGACGGCGGCGGACGCCGGTGGAGCAGCGGGTCAGAATCAGGGGTCCTTCTAAAAATGTCCGATCCGAAATTTTGCAAAGACACTCCTAGCCTTTTTTGCAAATATCTGATCGTTACTTTACAAAAGGACCCTTAATCTGGATCGCGGCTATTAATCGCGATCCAAATGAGGGGGCTTTTGAAAATACATCGGGGCGGCGACGAAGCCGCAGACGAGCCGCGCTTCCGCCGGTGACCTCTGCTAGCCCCGTGCCGCCGTGCACGAGCCTCCGTCGGTATTCGCTCGCCTACAGATATCCGTTCCTCGGGCTCCCCGCCTACACCGCTCACGTTCGCCAAGCTCCTACGGAGATGTTGCCGCCGCCACGGCGGCGGCGCGTCGGGAGATGGCCAGCTGGGTGCGCCCTATACGTTGAGGGGCGTTCTCTATAGGGTTATTTAGAAATATACTATTATAATTTTTCGAGGTTAGAGATATATCATTACAATTTGACTATTTGGAAATATGCCATTATAATTTGGCGGCTCACCGATTCTTGCCATTTTGTACGCTTGCCACAACGGTTAGCCCACCTACAGGCGTACACAGCAGATTTGTAGTTTCGTATGGACCAAAATACCCTCGGTACACTTCCTCTCTCTTTTGTCACTTACATGACCGCGTCCATATGTCATCTTCTATCTCCGTCCTCTTCTCCCCAAACCTATCTCTCCCCATCACCTCATGGGCATGGCTGCAGCTCCATCCACCCCTCTTCACGGCCGCCTCGTCCTCATCCTCGCAGTCACCGCCAACCCCACCGCGCCTCCTCCTCGCAGCAGTCGCCGCCAGCCCCACCGCGATGCCCCTCCGTCGGGCACACACCACCAGTGTACTGTATGAAGTCGAGAAAACACCAGCAAGGCAGGCAGCAACCAAGAAACAAACACCCAGATTCAGCAATCCACCCACCCACCCGTACTCCTCTTCAGCAGGCTCGTACACCCCAATAGGGAGCAGGAGTAGATGAGGGGAGCGGCAGCAACAGTGGCTTGACGTGACTGTAAGCTCTCTCCTGTCTTGTGTTGCTCGCAGGGTGAATTCGTTCTTGAATATTTGATACTCTGTATCTCGATGCTGGCCCTTGTGCAATTCGCAAATGCTGTGCCGGCTCTCCCTCTGACCGTCGTCATGTCGTGACTGCAGGCTCGCCGGTGTGGGTGTCGCGAGCGCGAGCTGTACGTGGGCGTGACCATCGGCACGGCGCCCCATTGGACCTGGCATACTTCCTCCGCGCGCAGCGCATCACCCGGTCATCCCCGACGAGATGGCCGCCGCCGCCACCGGCGTCCCAGATGCCTCCGACTTTGACTTCTCCTAGTTCGGCGCACCGCTCACGCCGGTGCCCCTCCCCGACGCTGCTGTGGCCGCACGAGCTGCTCCTCATTGGCCACCAGCCTCCCCCTGCCATGGCTGATAGGAAGAAGTCAGGGAGAGGAGAGAGAGGTTGGGGAAGAGGAGGATGGAGGAAGGAGATGACATATGGGCCCCACGTGTAAGTGACTATAGAGAGAAAGGTGTACCGAGGGTATTTTGGTCCATACGAAACTACGGGCCCGCTGTGTACGTCTGCAGGTGGGCCAACCGTCGCGGCAAGCGTACAAAATAGCATGAATCGATGAGCCGTCGAATTGTAATGGCATATTTTCAAATAGTCGAATTGTAATGGCATAACTCCAACCTCGAAAAATTGTAATGGCATATTTCCAAAAAAAACCTTCTCTATGCAGGTCGGAGAGGCGGCTAGCCAGCTTGTTGCTCTAGAATTACAGTGCGGGCTGCGTGGATACGAGGCAAAGGAAGGAGGCGTCTGAAATCTGAAGCAACGACATGCCCCGAGTCTACCAAGCAGGCAGAAAGGGCTTCGAAAATCAGATATGAAACTCACGTCCTGTTGGCTGTTGCAGACAGCAGATTAATTGAGCTTCGAAAATCATAAGAGCTAATGACCAATTCAAAACAATTTTCTACTATGTGATCAGTGTTGAGTCTTTCTGCAAGCAAGAGCTTTCGTTCCCCGTTATTTTGAGGTCAATATGTTCAGACAACTGAGTTCTTCTGTTCCTGGAGGCTGGAACGTCAATCACAATAGCATCTTCAGGCATTTGCTGTTCGAGACATCTGAAATCGTCCATATAACAGTAGAGCTAGGCATGGCTATCTGACTGGTCACAAAATCATCACTACTGTGCCATACCAATCCATCATACCCCGAGTGCTCCAGCGGCCCCCTCCATTGCTCGCCGTGAAGGGGCAGAGGGGGAGTAGTCAGAACTCAGAATGATCTCAGTCGGGTTTCAGTTCATCACACTTGGTTCAAATTTGAAACGACGGACAGATTAAAAAGAACAAAGTCTCTGATTCAACAATATGAACCTATTTACATCTGTACTTTTTTTTTCTACTTTCTAACATCTATCTCTGCAAAATTGACTCTCAATCAGCATAGCAATGCACTAAGCTTTATGGTGTAGGGTTTTTCTCTCACGTTACTCTCACCAATAGCGAATTAATTCGGTGGAGTGGTGGTGCACACAACGGTACACCCCATGCACGAAGCACCATGGCATCATAAGCGCTCATGCAGTCATGCGGTGAGACCCAGCTGCTGGAGGTGATGCTCAGTGTCCTCCGGGTGCTCCTCGATCTCCCTGTGCCTTGGCGCCAGCACCCATCTCCCATCCTCCATCCTGACCATACCCTTGTTCTCCGCCTGGTACCACACCGGCGGCACCATGCACTCATCACGAAGGAAATCCGCCGACTTGTTCACCAGCGCCGGATCCCTCCCCCGGAGCTCGAACACCTCGCCGGAGCCACGAAAGCCATCGAGCAGGTGAAGATACGCCTCCAGGTTGTGGTAGCACGTGACATCCATGGTCTTCCTGAGGAACGGTGACGCCTCGTGGTCGAGCTCGAGCACCACTCCCAAATGCGCGTACACGCCGGCGACCCCCAGCTCGTCGACCGCCCGGAGCACGTCCTCCGGCAACGCCGACTCGTTGAAGAACACGCCGGGCACCTTTGGCACCCCGTCGTGCACGTTCACGACGCGCAGCGCACGCACGCCGAGGTCCTGCTCGAAGCGCCTCTTGAAGCTCAGGTTGCCAACTCGCGGCCCGGCGAAGGAGAAGACGCACACCGGCGCCGTCATCGCCGGAGTCGCGTTGGCGCCGGTCTCGGCGATGTCGAAGGCGTTGAGCATGGCAAGGGCGCTGCCGAGGCTGTGCCCGGTGACCGTGACGCTCACCTCCTCGCCACGGCCATGGTAGAGCTCCACGAGCTTGCGCACCTCGGCCAGCGCCTGCTCACGCGCCGAGTACCTGCAGAAGCGGCAGTGCTCGTCCTTGCTCGTGTAGAGCTCGGCGAACCCCTTCTCGACCTTGACGTTGGGGTCACGGCACGGGACGCCCATCTCGCTCAAAGGCCTCTGGTTCGCCGTGAGGTCGGCCACCCACTCGAGACGCGTGATCGTGCCGCGCCACGCCACGGCGATGTCGCGCCGCCCGATGCGTGACGCCTCCTCGTCGCTCGACACTGCCACGTAACCGATGAACGTGCCCGACTCGCTCCAGAGCTTGTTGGTGGGCTTGTGGTTATGGTTGATGCCGAAGTTTGGGAGGGTGCGGTCGTTCCACGTGGCGTAGAGGTAGCGGGTGACGTCGTAGCCGGCGGCGGCGAGGTTGACGTCGTGGAAGAAGGTCTTGGTCGGGAACCTGCAGCTGCCGGAGTAAGGGGAGAAGCGGTCGTAGTCGAAGCTGTCGTAGGTGGCCTGCGCGAGCTCGCCGTAGCGGATGAGCTCCGTGTGGAGCACGGGGTCCATGGGGTCCAGCAGCCCTTCCCAGTTGTTAGCGCCATGGATCTCTCGCCACCGTGCGGCCAGTCCCTGGCCGGAGCGCCGCCCAGACGTCGTCGTCTCCGCGAGGTGAGAGCCGTGGTCCATGTCCCCGGTCACCGGAGGCGCCTGCCGGTTGGTTGTCGCCACGGAGGCGACATGGCGAGAACGACGACGAGGATGACAGCGCTGCATCGCGTTACAGAACAACCGGCCCGTGGTCGATGGTTGTTGGTGCTGGAGCTGGAAGACGACCGGCGTCGGCGGCCGGCAGTGGCTGATCGGGAGGTTTGGGCAGGAAGCAGAGATGCGTGCTGCTGCCTTCCTCATCAGTTGCTTTAGTTTTTGTGTGTGATTGGCTGATCGATCAGCGATGGATAAGATGAGACGACGACGGTGCTAGCTTAGCTCGCGGGGAACGTGAATTCTCTTGATGGTGAGCTAGCTGTGCGGTAGCGCAACGATTGATGGCTTGTCCGATGAGCACAAAGGACGAGGAGCATGCAGGTCACTATTTATGCGTATGGCATGGGGCATGGGGGATGAGTCGAACAAGATATCGTGACAGTGGTCACGTCTTGCGTGTCAAAACTTGGCATCAAGCCACACCAATGGGTGCATGATGACGATGTCTGGTCCGGACTCTGGACTTCTGGAGGAGAGGAACGAAAAGTAGCTAGAGACGCGTCACGACTCAGTCACTGAGGAGCCAAGACCGTAGCTGCGTTCCACTGTCAGTATCAGTATACGAGGAGCCATCAAACAGCGTCGGACTTGTGGTGCACCCAGCCGGGCAGTCCATATGTGCTACGTTCTTGCCAGTTTGCCACGGTCAAGGTTTGGCCGTGAGTCACGCGGTAACCTGCTGTGCCGTGCTTGTCACTTTTTTCGTGAGTACAGACTAAGTCCCAATGGCCTGCGTCCACTTGATTCTCCAGTCAGATGTGTGCACCCGCGCTGAGTCAAACGATCGGAGCAGGCACGAGTTCAGACCAGCAAAGGATGTGTACAGGACATTTCTAGGTACGACTGATGAATGCAAGAAGGCACTAGGAAATTAAACTGGAAAAAGGGAAAGCATTAGCTGTTCTTTTGCTAGCAAAGAGTAACTAGGAGAGAATTGTGGTAGACATTACGATAGAGATCAAAATCTTCCAACAAGGTTTGCTCTTGATCTTGGACTCTTGATCGTGGGCGGTCACCCTCCATCCAAACTAGTTAGATTATATATTGGCACGTTCGATGCATCTAAAATATTGACCCGATGCATTCATACAAAAAGGATATATTCCTTATTTTTATCCACTATGTTAAAAATCCCTGCTAGTAAGCACTGGTGCGCTTTGTGCTGAGAAACTCATCAGCTCGAGGGAGGCACTTTCCAGTATTTGTGTCTTCAAAAGAACAAGCATATATAGAATATGCCAATTTTGTGATCTCATGCCATGGAACTCAGGTACCATGATGAAGCCATTCAATAATTACCACAAAAATGAATTATAGAGGTTAGAGAAACTTATTATTCTGGTTTCGGCATGAGAGATGTGGATCCAATCATAGGATTTTACATAAATACAAAAAAAATAGAAGGAATTAAGTTTGCAAACTGGAAAAGGAATATACAAAACACATGGTAATACACAAAACTACCAATCTGCAATATCTAATTTAATTAGCAATAAAGTCTTTTTTAGTAGAATTAGCAATAAAGTCTGGGAAAACAAACATGAGGAAATAACATAAAAAAAAGAGAAATCGTAAGAAGAGAAAACCTACCTTTACTAGGCCGAATTCGTGGAAAAAAAATTACATGGGACGGTCCCCAAACAGCCTCCCGTGCGGACCTGCCTGAGATTGAGGACGCGTGGCAACTCAGACCATCTGACGACTATCCATCCAGTAGCCCACCAGATTATCTCCCTCGGCTGGGCTTCCAGGAAAAAGCTCGACTCGCAACCAGCGGCTCGGCTTACAAGCAGGCAGAGCTCTCCGCCTCCTCTACTCCCTCACATCCATCTTTCGCCGGCAAGCTGTCATCGCAGCCGCCGCCGCCGCCGCCGCCGTCTTCACCGCCTCCATCTTTTTTGCTGGCTTCCTGTGTCTACCACAAGAACGTGCGCTGCATCTTCTCTCTTCCAATGACCTAATTATTTCCAATCTTGTGTGCAGCTGCCTAGATCCGTTTGAGTATTTGGTTCAGATTTAAATCGTACATCAATCCAGTTCTCTCTTATCAGTTGCTTGCTCCCCTAAAATCAATTGAATATACCCTGCTCAATCGTTCACTCCTCGAATCAAATTGGAAGATGGTTATGCAGGCTCTCGAACTGCATCTGCCCAGAGACGCGGCCGTCAGTTAACATCCTTGCTCCTATGCCTGTCTGGCTATCTCCTTGGTAAAATCATCACTGACTGCTTGGGCGAGAGGCAGTGGCAGCAGCAAATTGAGAGGGGGAGGCGCTTGCTGCAGATTGGGAGGAGGCGGCGGCACATGTCTAGATTGGTAGAGCCCACGCTTGGAGCCGATCAAGGCAACTGTATGAGAGATTACTAGGCTCCTCGCTGCTTTTCTTCGTACTGCCGAGCCGAGGGAACGAGCGTTAGATGGAAGTCGAGCCGAGCGAAACGAGGAGCCAAGAGCTCTTGGAGGCGGGCGTCGGATCCTCTGGATGCCCACGCGTCCTGAATCCAGCGCAGGTCCGCACGAGAGGATGTTTGGGGACCGTCCACATGTAATTTTTTTTCCGAATTCGTAGGGCACCCGCAATGTACCGAGGTTAGAAACATCATGTCAGTCTCCACTTGCCCTCAATGCTTGAACCCGTTTTTTGTTGCGGTGTAGCTAGCCGATGCTGAAATCAACTAGAGGCTCACTCCGTGAATAAACTAACCCTATATGCCTCAACCACAGTTTGTTCTCTGCCTTTTCGTACTGTGCCGATGCGTGTTTTAGGCATGCATGTAATATTTTAGTCGTACGTAGCAGATGGACACCGAGGTTTATACTGTCATCGGTGCCGATACTTTTTATCTCAGCACCGGCAGCTGCAATAGGGAAAGTGATGCTGAGTTCAACACAGCGGGTGCCCGTGCAGAGAGAGAGAGAGGGGTTCATTGGCAAGGGGGTCTACTGGCCCGAATTTGCCTCACTTTTGTGATGAATGAATTTGCCTCACTTAGATCCATTAGTTTTTTTTTAACTTTTCGCTCTCATTCAACCCATAGATCCAGCGCACGCTAGATTTTGTGCCCATTTCAGGAGAAGATTGCGATTCAAATATTAGGATTTGAAGTTTATCAAAGAATTCCGAACGTCACCTCCTAAAAAGACCTACGGTAAACTAGCACGTTAAGTTTTTGAAATGAGCCCATATAATGAGATGTTCTTTACCTTTTTTCTGTCCGAAATTCACAGTTCTGTTCCTCAAAAAAATTCCAGTGCCCAGACATCCGCTTTACACATGACGGAATAATTTTAAAGCTATACACTTTCTGTAAGCTTATAAAACTAGGAGTCCAATATATAATCTAACGTATTGGTAACATGAATGGACCATTACCGATCAGGATGGACCACCGAACCAGCTTCAACGAAGATAAAGCTCTGACGCTACAGTGACATTCAGGCTACAGCTTATTGCTTAATGCAGGTCGAGTATGATTCGGCCTCGGCTAACCCTTCGAATCTCCGATCACAAGACGCCATCACAGACGGCCGGTGAGACAGGGACCTAAAGTACTTTAGCTGATGCCAAGGAGCTCTCAGTCTCATCAGGTGCCTTTATTATTTCAGTCGTCGTTAAACCTTGCGAGTAGGCACCAGCAGGGCATGTTTGTTTTCTCCAAAACAAGCAACATGTACACAGCACATTCACCCGATTGAGATCTCATCAGCAATGCGGCAAACATGCGGCACCAATATATGATCCCCGCGTGTGTTGATCGATAAAGGCATAAAGCCCCTGTCAGGACCAGCCGTAGGTCGTTGCCGTTGTCACATTACATCTGCAGTTCTGCACTGCATCCACCAGCTGAAAAGAAAATATGAAAGGGAAACAGCAACATCATCCTCCAGCGTCAACTAAGGGTGTGTTTAGATTGTAGGAAAAACCACTGTAGCATAAGAAAAACACTGTAGCATTCGCTGGGAAACGTATTTTGTGAGGAAGGAATAGTGAAAAGTTGGAATGAATAGTGAAAAGTTGAAATGAATAGTGAATAGTTAGGAATCTGAACATCCTTGCAGCGTACGTCGCATGAATGGACGTGGTCCTACTCTCGATATTTTCCTCGTTCTTTCTCACTCCTCCAAGGTCAGAGCACGCAAGCTGCATGCAGCTCATGCACGGACGGCTCGCTATTTCGTCCTCACCAGACCGAGCACTGCTCTTGCCCTGTGTTGAAATGCGAGCACGTACGACCTCATCGTGTGTTCACAGAGAGACACAGATCGGGCTGAGAGCTGCTGCTGCAACTAGGCCACGTTGATGGCTTGATGCTGCTGCGTCGGCGTACCAGCCGCACGAGCACGGCGGACGGAGGAAGCTGCTGCTGTGCTGGGAGTGGTTTGGTTTTGGTTGCTTCTTCTGATGGGGAGTGGTTGCCATGTACAGTACTCCGTTACCTAATGGCTAGCTGATGGATTAATTAGCCGGTAGGGTAATGATATGATAACGACAGGCCGGATGTGTGCGCGCACGTTGCAGACATTGTGATGCATCGCCTAACTACCTAGTTAAACCATACAGCGATTTCTTTTTGTTTTTTTCTCTACAGTTCGTTTGCATACTTGACCAGATCATCCGACAACACGTCGACTTTACCCAACCTGACGAAGCCTGAATTTTTCTTAACAACCGCAATACTCAATAAGATACAGACGTATGAGATCGTGTGGTTCCTGGAGAGCAGTTCCATTCCATGATTCCAACACATGCTTGCACCGAACGACACCAACTCCACATGCTGGATGTCAAGGAATTCCATGGACGATGGATCCCGGCCGGCCATCAGAGCTAGTAGGCTCCTACGTACTGGCCAGCGACCGGCCTGGAGAGGACGAAGACTGCCAATAACTGCGCTTCTACTTGGCTCGCCAAAGGATGTTGTCTCCATCGGGGCACGCACTTGGACTAGTTTTCTCTGCATCCACTTGCTGATTTGCAGTCGAAATCGCGAGGACGCCAGGACGAACGTTATGGTTAGGAAAAAAGAATAGTACAACCAATATGAATCCTGGGGTGACACCATTACCATAAGGTAAATTGCAAAATGTGATGTCCATTTATTGGTATGAAAAGTTATGGAACATAGGAGTGCTCTTTTTTAGCTTAATTATGATTATCTCTATGTTAACTATTATGATGGCCCTCGCACTAAGTATATGCATCCACTTTCAATATATTTAGTTATCAGTTAAGACCTGTCATTATTGTCTTTTTTCTACCAAGAGAGTAAGTCGAGGAGTACAAAGAGGCAATAATTAAAAATGCAGAAAAAATGCTTATTTGGCACTAGAAGATTACCCGACATCTTTCTTGTCCCTAATTTTCAATGCATTATATGCCACCGAGTTCTTAATTTCATTCCTTATTTGACATCTTTTTATCATTCCCGTTAGTTAAGTCAGGCTAAATGACAATCAAATCACCTCCAAGATTTATAATTATAGAAATATGGAGATGAACTCGTTATTCTTAAAAGAAAACTTGTACAGTCACAATCATATAAATTCAAATTAACCAAAATAGGCTAATTTAAAAATTACTATATAAAATTATGGCACCAAAATATTTTCCAAACACTAACAAGATACACCTAAATTTCTTGAGGAGATGATTAACCGAACAAATCCCTCAGCAGATGTATAAGGCCTTGTCCAATGGTTCAAGATAGCACTGGCTCATAGCTACACGAATTTGGAGTGGATACAATGCATCACGGTGTTTCAAAATTGGGGCGTGAGAGAGAGCACTGCCTCGGGGGGTGAGCGAGCGAAGCGCTCTGCTAAGCGATGGGCTCTCCCTTTTGGCACTGTTCGGTGAATAAAAAACGTATGAGCTAGCTCAAGAGATCACCGTTGGACAAGGCCTAATGTCTATGAACACTTTGTTCCAGATGGCCCTACTTACCTTTGCCAGCTTGTTAACCGTGTCCCCACTGGGGCACGTATCCACTCGCTGACACGTAGTACTTTGTTCGGTCTCGGCGTCTCGCAAGGACGAGCACGTACGCAGCAGTCAGCACCGGGTACTCGACACCATGCGCTATCCAGGCTGCAGGATGGCGATAGCGATTTCCCCCCCGCAGCGGGGTGCGCTACGGGAGGCGCTATCGTTCCGCACCACCTCCCGTGCGCCAGATACAGCGGTGCTGCTGTCGCACGGTAAACCGCAGACGTGGCGTCGGGCCAACGTGCTCCCGCGCCATCTCACCTGCTCGCCTCGCCGTCTCTGGGCCGCGGCGCTGCTCTCCTCGCCGCATAGCCGCTTGCGCCCCGGTCTAGCAGCACGCCTGTGCAGGGCCACGGCCTAGGGACCAGGCCGCCGCCCGGGAGAGAGAGGGCACCGAGGAGCTCGAGTAGCGCGCCGTCGCGGGGAGAGAGAGAGGGCGCCGAGGAGCTCGAGTAGAGTGCCGCCACGGGAGCTCAAGAGAGAGGAAGAAGAAGGAAGAATGGCCGAGGCAAAATATCATAGCGGAATTGAAGCTCAATTCGAATCCAAGCACAAATCAAAACAAAACGAAACGGAATCGACACAAATCCATGCGGAATCGACACAAAAAATCCAGATGGAGGAGCTCCTCGTCGTGGCTCGCCTCGCCGCTGTCGTCGCTGGGCCGTGGCGCTGCGTGCCTTGCCGCGCCGCCGCGTAGCCGCTGCTTTCGCTCGTGCCCACCTTCGCCGCAACCAGAGAAAGAGGACATAGGGAACAGCCGCGCACCTCCTCCACCGCAGATACCTCCTCCACGGCGAGCTCGAGGAGGCCGGTGCAGGTCCCCAGGTCGTGCGACGGCGGAGCGCCTGAGCCGGGAGAGAGCGAGAGACAGGGAGAGATGGCGCCTGGCGGAGGGCCTTCCTCGCGCTGCTGCTGCCCTGAACTGGAGCTCGCCGCCGTGGAGCTCGATCCAGGAGAAGGGAAGGCGGAGCTTCCTGCGGCGGCGCAATGAAACAGGGGGAGCGACGAGCGGGAACAGTGGGAGGCACGCCGCCGGAGCTCGATTCCACGCCGTCGGAACTCGAACCCACAGCAAGCGGCGTGGGAACAAGGGGAGGCATGCCCCACAGCTCGCCGGCGGCGGCGGGAGCAAGGGATGCTGGAGAGAGAGGGGTGGGTGGGTGCGGTCTGGTGGAGATAAGGTTGGGGTGGGCCCCACTCGTCAGTCACAATTGAAAGTGTGGGTAGAATAGATTTGAGTAGAAAATGTTGAGGATTAGGATATAGAGTACGACGAGTGTGGAAAAATTAAGATGAAGTATAGAATATCGATAACCAGAATAAAAATATTATTTTTGGATGGAAATAGAGTACCACGAGCGTGGACAGCCTCAAGCCACTATTTCTGGACGGACGGTAGCAGGTTAGCGAAAAGGGAAGAGCATAATTCGCATGATTGGTCGGCGGCTCAAATTAAACTATAGTGACCGTGTGGGCTTGCAAATTTGACCAAAGTTTGGCCACGGATTTGATTATTAGTAGTGCCGTTTCCTCCAGCTCCGTGCTGTCCATTTCCTCGGAAACCATTTATTTTTCAATTTGGTAACATAAAAAAGGCAAATTCAATTCGCAAGTTGTGTAGTTATTTCTCTCTCCCCCCCCCCCCTTTTGAGATCCCTGTTGTACGAATAGCTAAACGGAATAATCATGCCTGTAGTTCCTCTTTTTTCTAGTACTAATTGGTAGTTGTGCTGTAAAGCATATATACGCACCCGACAGCTCTATCTCTCTCATAGAATCAAGGTACTACTATATGAAGTGCCTCTTTCTATGTCACCTGGAGAAAAAGAAAAAGAAAAAGAAAAAAGAAAAGAAATATTATGGGAAGGTTCCTACGCAAATCAAAACGTGACAGGACTTCCCTGTCCAAACTGCCCGAAGACACTGTCGGCGCAGAAGCATGCTTGACTACTCCAACTGCCCTTGGAGAAGGCATCTTACTTACTCGCCTGACTCGATCAAATGTTGATCCAGTACAATGAGGCAATTCTACTCCAAATTTCATCGTGGAAAAATGTGGCAGAACAATCTCTGCACGTACATCATTATCTTCTCTCTATTTTTTTTTAAAAAATGAATATACATCACTACTCCCTAGATTTTTAACTTACAAACCACTCGTATTTGCTTCATCACGTTCAACAATTTGTCACATCCCCTTTTTAACAATTTGTCACATCGAGATTCTAGGTGATGATCACATCCTATCCAACACCACCTTCTGCGGCAAGCGGCATCTGTACGTCAAACATCCATCCTGCGGGCCATCCCGGCCGTTGCCGCCACCGGAATTCAACGCCTTCTCCCGCGGGCCCCGCTTGCCAGCCACACACGCGCTGAGCACTCTTGCTGTCTCCCTCGCAGGCTGCCTGCAAGAGCAAGGCCAGCTACGCTCCTCCTCCATTTAAGACCAGCTCAAGCTTTGCTCAGCGAGGCTCCAAGCTCCCGAAACATCCTCACACATTCACACGAGCCGAGTCCAGGCCCGAGAAGGGGAAGGGAACAGTCGTCGGCCTTCGTCGGCCATGGCGGGGTTCAAGGTGACGCGGATCTCGGAGGGCCCAGTGAAGCCGGCGTCGGCGACGCCGGAGGAGACGCTGCCGCTGGCGTGGGTGGACCGGTACCCGACCCACCGGGGCCTGGTGGAGTCGATGCACATCTTCCGGTCGGGCGCCGACGAGGCCCCCGCCGTCATCCGCGAGGCGCTCGGCAAGGCGCTGGCCTACTTCTACCCGCTGGCCGGGCGCATCGTGGAGGGCGACGAGCCCGGGTGCCCCGCCATCCGCTGCACCGCCGACGGCGTCTACTTCGCCGAGGCCGAGGCGGATTGCAGCCTCGAGGACGTCCGCTTCCTCGAGCGCCCGCTGCTGCTCCCCAAGGAGGACCTCGTCCCGTACCCCGGCGACGACCGCTGGGGCGTCGAGCCCCACAACACCATCATGATGATGCAGGTGAGCTATCCAATCCAATCCAATCCAATTCCATTCAATTCCGCCTTGCTCATCCCTGAAGCGTGATCGATGTGTGATCTTCGGTCGATTGCGGTTGCGTGCGGGAGGGGATTTGCTGGATCCGGTAGCTTATCCGCGGTAGATCTGGAGAGCAGAGGTGAGAGGTCAAAAGCTTCCGGCCTTCCGGGGGAAGGTGAATTCGCCGGGGGCGGGGAGGTTGACCGTGTCGGTTGAGGAGGCTGCCATGTGGCCCCCCACCCGCGTGTCTGACCCTCGTCGCACGATCACATTTTCAGTGTCCATTTTTTTTTAAAAAAATCCGCTCTAGTAGAAAATAGGATTAGCGTCGCTCTAGTAGAGAATAGGATTAGCGTGAGCCAAAACAAATTGCACGAGCAATTAACGGCTAGCTAGAACCGGAGTGTCACAATGGCTTGGAATTTGTTGGGAGATTGCTCTGTTTCGTGCAAGCTTTGAGCTGAAATCCCCATGGTTTCCATGTCTCCCCTGGAACGTAGGTAGCGGTTGGAGCGGATGGCCGTAGTGTGAAGGTAGTTGGCGGTTGGAGTGGATCTGTGGACATGGCCGTGCCATGGTGCGCGTTCGTGCTCCAGCGCGAGGAACTAGCCAGATCGGACGCAGACGCCGGCCAAAATGGCCTTGAAATTTCTCGCCTTCTGACTCCAGGCGTGCTCGAGCTGGACGCACGGAGAGTTTCGTGGCTTGGTAGGCAGGTTCGCACTCGCGGCGGCGGCGGGCGGAGGACTCGCTCGACCCATCGCTGAGCCGAAAGCGACGCCGCGAGCTGAACCAACCACCGGCATGCCTGCCCTGGTCCATTCATCACTTCCCATTTCCACAGCCTGCACCAGCCTAACAGGTTGTTCGTTAAAAAAAAAAAATCAACCGGCCTAACAGGGGCACCGTGGTCGTCCGAGGGAAGAGAGCGTGTCGACTTGGTCACCACTCTGACGACCACGCTTCCTATCGATCGCCACGTCAGCAACGGTGATGATCTCGCCGGTCGACGCTCGCTACACGCTTCGTCGACGGCGACGGGCGGCGTGGTCATCTGATCTGACCGGCAGTAGCTGACCGGTTGTTGTCGTTGCCAGACGCTAGTGGCGGTGTGCGTGTAGTACGTCGTGGGGATGCGTTGCTTTTGAGCCAAGGCTTTCGGCTAATTGGCTGCTTCTCTGCTTTTAGACAATTTCGTACACCGACAGGTTGCTGGGGTAGTTGGAGATGAGATGTGTATAGAGTGTAGGCCGCTCATGGATACCTTTCTCGAGTACTGTAGTATGTAGTGTGTACTGTACTCTCTTTAGTGCTGCTGGTTGCGGTTGTGACTCGAGTGCTTTGGCACCGCGTGATGAGCATCGTGCTTTGTCATGTTAGCACTCATGGCGTGGAACGGTGGAAGGACGACTAGACAGAGTGGCAATGGATTTTCTTGGTTCAGATTCGTTGCTCTCGGTTGGTAAAGATAACTTATTTGCAGAACAATATGACTGAATAAAGCAATTAACAATGCCTGATGTCCAACAACTGAACAAAATATTGATTTACATGAAGTTTCAAGCGAACATTTTGCGTAGAGGGATAAGCATTCCATCTTCAGGGTCGCAGTTCAGTGCTGAATGACATTCTTGTATGGTTTCAGATCACGAAGTTCACCTGCGGCGGGTTCGTGATGGGTCTCCGGTTCAACCACGCGTCGGCTGACGGCATGGGCGCGGCGCAATTCATCAACGCCGTCGGCGACATGGCGCGGGGGCTCACGGAGCCCAAGGTGAAGCCTGTCTGGCACAGGGAGAAGTTCCCCAACCCCAAGATCAAGCCCGGCCCGCTCCCGGAGCTCCCCGTGCTGGCGCTGGACTACATCGTCCTCGACTTCCCGACCGGCTACCTCGACGACCTCAAGAAGCAGTACAAGGCTCACAGCGGCAAGTTCTGCTCGGGCTTCGACGTGCTGACGGCCAAGCTCTGGCAGTGCCGCACCCGGGCGCTGAACCTGGAGGCCAGTGCCGAGGTCAAGCTCTGCTTCTTTGCCAGCGTCAGGCACCTGCTCAAGCTGGACAGGGGATACTACGGCAACTCCATCTTCCCCGTGAAGATGTCCGCGCCGGCCGAGAAGGTGCTTGGCTCGTCGATCATGGAGGTCGTGGACATGATCCGGCAGGCCAAGGACAGGATGGCCGTGGAGTTCTTCCAGTTCGCCAAGGAGGAGACCGACCAGGACCCGTTCCAGATGACCTTCAACTACGAGTCCATCTACGTCTCCGACTGGAGCAAGCTCGGCTTCTCCGAGGTGGACTATGGCTTCGGCCCGCCGGTGTTCGCCGGCCCGCTGGTGAACAACGACTTCATCGCCTCCGTCGTCATCCTGAAGGCGCCGCTGCCGCTCGACGGCACGCGGATGCTCGCCAGCTGCGTCACCAAGGAGCACTCCGAGGAGTTCGTCCGTGGCATGAAGGCAGACCTGCCCTGAACTTCCTCCTTTTATAGCTGAAAAGAAAAATGGAAAACTTGACTGCAGGGAGATGAATGATGATACAAAGATGCTTCTGTTTGGTTATTAATTCTATTGTTACCTTTGGTTGTATTTATTCGTCATATTTTCTTGGTTAATACTATTTTAGACAGCAAATTCGATCTTTTGCGCCATTTGATACGAGACAATAAAAACCTACTGCTCATTGGTTCTTTGATGGGCATAATCCTTTTCCATTTCTAAATGAGATGTGTATCGCGACTTCTTGAAAAAAACAGCCTTTACTCATCATCTATTGAACGAAATGTGTTGCACTAAATGAGATGAAAGTGGTATGGCTATCTGTTCGTCCGACCAAAAAGGTTCACAAAATCACACACTAAATGCGACAGTCCGTATTCAAATTTGGACAGTCAATTATACGTACCATATCCGAATTGCACAATCAAAGTGAAATTTCTATATACCAATATATCCAATATATATTTGAGACATTTTATAGAACCTATATCTGAGTCCGAGTTTGAAAAAATATTTAAATATCCATATTCATATCAATGTATAATTCGTTGGTATCCAATCCATTTTTCATACTTCCGTTTGTTTTCGGCGAGGATGTTTGATTCACGTGGTATCGGATACGGACCTTCAGAACCCCTGCTCGTGGACCTTCATAAGTCCACATGCATTGGTTGGATTTGATTGAAGTCCGTACTGCTGAATTATCAACAAGAATAGATCATTAATCGTGATCCAAATAAGGGTGTGTTTAGATTGGAGAAAGATTCCCAAAAATACATTGTTTACCAAAAATACACTGTAGATGAACAGTGTTCTGTGAGTAGGAGGGATGTGATGAATAAAGAAAAGTTAGATGAATAGTGTTTTTTTAGAATCTTTTAGGAACTAAACACCCCCTAAAGGGGGCTGTCGCAAATATTTGATCTGCAATTTCACAAACACACCCCTAATTTGTATCGTGACCATTAACAGGAACCTTCTTTACAGTTTCGGGGCAATATGTATTTTTTTTAGAAACGGGCAATATATAACTTTCCCAGTTGCATACTCCCTCTATCCCGAAATTATGGTCATTTTGGTGTCTGTGTCACGAATTTTCCTAGATTTATAGAAAATATATGTAATATTTAAATCTCTAAGTATTTTTTTATAAAAACTAGATCTAAATATCTATCTAATGATATTTCTATTGCACCATAAATTTTAATATATTTTATATATAATTGGTCGTAGTATTTTATCGGGAAGTGAGAAATAGAATTATTTTGGGACCCAGGAAGTACTTTGTAGTTTATACAGTGCAAATCGAGTTAAGACTCCAAAGGAAAGCAACAAATATTACAATTTTGTAAGTTCTCAAAGCTATTATATTTTTGGTTTTATTTTATTATTTTTAAGTGCAGTATTCAGTGATGACAAACATATATCACAACCAGACCTTGATATGTTTTGGTTCAAGTAAGCTTCTACAATACCAAAAGAATGTGTAATGGCTTGCCTTGCTTCATTTTATTATTTTTAAGTACATTTTTCAGTGATAACAAACATATATCAGACCTTGACATGCTTTTGGTTCAAGTAACCTTCTACAATACCAAAAGAATGTGTACTTATTTGTTTACTAAAATAATGGGTACACGAAATTGTATGGGGCTAGCCTGACGGGACACAATATTGGATGGACGTAGTAAAGTTTTAACTAGTTGTTTTAAGGGTAGAAGAGAAGAGATAGAGAACAGAGATAGATAGGGTAGAGAAGAGATAAAGATAAAGATAAAGATAAAGATAAATAAAAAGTTGGGAAAAAATTGACTACGAGGAGACGAATGATGATGACACAAAGATGCTTCCGTTTGGTTATTAATGCTATTGTTACTTTTGGTTGTATTTATTCGTCACATTATCTTGGTTAATAGTAATACTTTAGACAGCCTAAGTCACTAGGATTAGCTATTAGGTATGCAAGTTATATTGGATCAACCAAAAAACTTAATAAAATGAACTAGATGGTCGTTGGACGTAAATAATTAGAAGAAAATTAAAATGACATCCCATCACAATTTGTCAACTCGCAAACAAAATCATTATACCCACTTCAATCCCTATTTGACCCATAGTTGACTAGGATTAGCTTATCCCCTACCGGCCTACTACCAATCTATCTTACACCATGCATATTTGTGTAAATCTAAATCCTTTTTACCTTTTACAATTTTTTCTTCATGTAACCATATTCTCCTATATGAAATACGATGCGGTGCTTCACCTTTTCGTAAATATTTTTATTGGTTCCAACAAGTTTATGATCTAACGCTCTCAACTAATTTATATATAAAAAATATTTTTTGTGCCAAATGACTCTCTCAAGTCTCAAAATAAAAAATATCTGCATTTTTATCTCACTTAGGGGGTGTTTAGATTGGGAAAGATTCCCCGAAAAAGCACTGTAGACCCGAAAAAACACTGTAGATGAATAGTGTTCTGTGAGTGGGAGAGATGTGATGAATAGGAAAAAGTTGGATGAATAGTGTTTTTTTAGGAGAAAGTTGGTGAATAAACTCACCCTTAGCTAAGTTTTTAACAAAGTTCAATGACTCACGGGAAAAGGATACCGAGAGCGAGAGAGAGCTTCTCGATCTCGTTTGTCCTAGCTCCGAACTAGTCGAAAACGGATTTCGCTCCCGCGGGCACGGTGGCTACCGCTGCTCGGTCCTAGGGTTGTCGTCGCCCGCGGCCGCGATGTCGGCGGCACCGGCGCGGACGCTCGCGGACCTCGATGGCGACGTCCTGGCCCACTGCGCCGGCTACCTCGGCGCCCGCGACGTCGTCAGCCTCGCCATGGCTTGCCGGCCCCTGCGCGCAGCCGCCTACTGCGACGCCGTCTGGCACCGCCTCTTCAGGTCGCAAATCCAGCTCTCCCCTCTTGTATGATTTAGGATTTTGGATTCATCACGCGCTGTCGCCTCTCGTTACGCGTTTGCCTTTGCCTTGGGCGAAGTTTGGGGAGCAATCGGTGGCGGATCACAACCAAAATTTTAGGTGGAGAACTGGGGATGGTGCTAGATGGAAACTTGGGCAAAGTTTTATGACTTTCTGGGACCGATGCTACCGAGTTATATTATGGAGGGGATTAGAGGTTTGATGGTGCTAAAATTTCAGATTTTCGGGGGAAAAATGTAGTTGCAGAGAAATTGTGTTGATAATGTCTGAGACGAAATGTGCTTGGTCATTTGGTTAATAAACGGGGTTCGACCACATATAGTTCTGGTGGCAGCTGGGTTAGGAAGGCACAAACAGGGGAACGAGCAATTATTTGGGTTCTGGCTATTCATAAATTGCAGTGAGGAAACTTTTCTAATTCCATTTTTTATTCAGAGATTATGATGCTCCTCATTGTCAAACTTACGATTTATTCCTGATTAGCAATTATCTTCTTTGGGTTTAAGTTGAGAATTCTGCTTTGCCCAATCTAGTGATTTTTGCCACAAGACATAGTCTTTTCTACTGGACACTACAGAATCACATATATTTGCTATTGGATTCTAAACTTTGACACCCAGCGAATATATAAGCAGATATAATGGATTAAATAATTCTGTCCATGAAGTTGAGATGCTATTTTTAATGTAAATGCACGTGGTATTTGTTTAATGGATTAATACATATGTTGACAAGAAAATTGCTCAGGCACATCGGTCCTAACAAATCAACCTATCTATAGCTATATCTCCTATTATCCTGATTTATTTGTGTCTCTTGTTGGGTCTCCTTATACGGTTATACCCCAACTTGCTTGGGAATAGAAGGCTTTGTTCTTGTTGTAAAAACGGATATGTTCATCTTATAGTCTACTTAGCTTTTAATTCATGTAATTATTTAAATATTCAGGGATCAATGGCCAGTTGAGAAAGTGCCTTGTAGAGCTTCGGGGCTCAGAGAACTATACATCCAGAGGCACACTGAAGTACATCAAATGAAATTTGATGACCCTCAATCAGCTATTTATTACCTAAATCCTGCAGAAACAACACCAAACCATCTAATGCTAGATAGGAACTCCATCTGGTTGTGTCAGGTGAGTAGAAATGTTAAATTCTATTTATTCTTTTTATCAAGCTTGCCCATATCGTTGTACTTGTTTTTTCTGTGCAGGGTCCAGTAGCCAAAAAATTCACTAGTTTTTTTTCTGTGGTGGAGATCCACAGAAATCATGGTGCAAGGATCACTTGTATGAGGTAACTGTTAAAAATTACTATTGCTCTGCCACATTTGTTTGGAGATTTGTGACTGACTGGCAATTAATCCCTCGATTTCATCACAAGTATTATCCCAAATAAAGTTCTATTTTTCACGGTCTTATAGTTATGTTTATACTTGGTCATTTTTCCTGAATCATGATTCCCATAACTTTGCCATGTGTCTACGGCTTTATGCTACAAGCCTACAACTACAATATTGAGCATGATGTAGTGCTAGTCTGCTACTTATATACACCCCATCAATAGTTGAAATTATAGCGCATGAAATCTCTTACAGCTATCTTTGTTAACCTTGCAGGTTATTTCCACTGATTGATACCCCACTGTGTAGAAATGATACACAAAACGATGAAAATGCATTAGTCACTTCAAGCACAGACAGAACAATCCGTCTTTGTTGGAAGGTACCTCATTTCGACATTACAGTATCCTGTTGATTCTTCTGCCATTGTGTAAAACGTGTACTTTGATAATCACATGCAATTTTTTTACATTCTTTGAGGGGATATCCCCAGAATGATGTCACCCAAGTCTTTAGTTTTAAGTTTTTTTTGCTTAGAAAACTTAAAAGTAAAATGCACCAGTGGTTCTCAAACTTGTGCAGTGGTGTCACCCAAGTCCCTAAACTATTGATTTGCATAGTTAAGCAATTAAGCTCCAGAAATTGTTAATTGTGTCACTTGAGGTCCAATTTCAGTAATTTGCATATGCTTTCCTAGGCATGCCAGTGTGGCCATCTCTCTCTTCACTGTCCATGATTTATTTGGAGCTCTCATCCCTACCACTGAATGAGAACGGGGAGTAAGATGTTAGGGGATGGCATTGTGGGTCCTAGTGGATCATTTATTTATTTTTCATTGTTTTTGTTTGGAAGCCAATGGTGATATGAATGATGACTTGGAAAAATTGGGGCAGATTTACATCGAGTAGAGAGATTTGGACTTTTGAGTGTGAACCGCTCACTAAGTTTAGGGGCCAGTTATGCAAATTAATGTTTTGGGGACCTAGGTGATGCTTGGGACTAAAGGCTATTTTGTTGTTGTAGGTGATACCCGGGAAGAAATTCAGGGACTGCTAGTGCATTTTACTTGAAAACATAAATTAACTGAGATCAATTGGCATCTATCTCACCTATTGTCATGCCATTTTCCTTTTTATCCTGACTTGTGGTTTGTCCCTGGTTCTCTTCCTATGGAATTGTGGGGTCCCTCACTGCACCAGATCCAGTAATTATTATACAAAGTTTTGCTTTGGTGCTTTCTCGCTTTACCTTGTCAGCCTTCCATGGGCGTCACAACAGCTGTGCTCCTGTATATGTCATGATTGGCTGATCTGATCACCAGCTTTTCTATTTGTTTTTACTTAAAACATTGGCCAATGTGCTTACTATATGTGCATAGAATGCATGCCTTTAAGGACCTCTTTGGTAGAGCTCTTTTTTATTCTGATTCATCATGAGAAGTGATTCTCTGAGATAAGTGATTCTGAGTCTGAAAGTGATTCTCCATGATTCTCTAAGTTAAATATTAAGTATGAAGTGAGAATCAGCAAGAAGTGAATCAGGAGAAACTACTTTTTCAGCTCCCAGCCCCTTAGTACATTTCAGCGAATCACTTCATGGAATCAGCATTGAATTACTTCACTGCAAAAAGCTGTTTGGCAGAGCTCTTCCTGAATTTAATCAGCTCTGGGAGCTCTGCCCTAAGTTTAATCCTATTGGACACAGATACTCATGTTGTGAGCATTTTCAACATTTCTTTATCTTTATGTAGGGTCAATCACGGGGTTACAAGGGCCATTCAGCGCCTGTCACTGCTCTGGCTGACAAATTGCTTGTGGGTGGTGAATGTAAAGTACTTGCAAGTGGAGGGGAAGACTGCACCATTCGCCTATGGTCTATGAGTACGAGGGCAAAAAATCACCCATTAATAGCAACATTTCATGGGCATGAAAAAGCACTGTCATTTTTATCTGTTGCCCAGTATGTACTATCATATGCTGCAATTTGTCTTATGCTCTTATCCATTCATTCCATATTCTGGTACCAGTGTGGCAGTGTGCTCCAAGTAATGAGTTTCATTAAATTTGACTCACCGGATGCTAAAAGGAAAATAGATTTGACTCACCGTAGTTGACATCAGCTTATGTTTGTCGCTTGGACTTGGCATGACTTTTTCACGTACCTGTGTTGTACATTGAAGCATGGTTCATATGGCGGTGAGGCGTCCTGTGGCGTTCTGCCAACGCCTTGTCGCCTAGGCGGGCGCCTAGGCGACAAATCCTGTGGCGTTCTGCCAACGCCTTAATGCCTAGGCGACGCCTTACGAACCATGCATTGAAGGGAAAAACTGCTCATACCATGTTATGACGTCTTAAAATCACGACCGTCAGATCAATGTCTTAGTTTTAACCCCTTTTCCCTTTCTATTTCTCTTCAGGCATAAGCCCTCCCTGTTGGTGAGCAGTTCCAAAGATTCAAAGGTAAAGGCACACCTGTAACAGATATATGGTAAACCACAATAAGAACAAAAAGGGATACTTGAATCTAAATTTGCTAGTGGCCATCTCTCCTGCTTTTTGCGAAGTCATTTTATTTAAGATCATTTCATGTTGGTATATGTTGTTTCAGATTAAAGTTTGGGATACAGTGGCTCCATCCAGTGGTTCATCGTCATGTGTAGGCAGTACTCACGTTAACTCGAGCAGTCCACCAATTGCAATGAAGTGCCATGAGTCCCTCTGCTACATGGCCGCTGGATCTGAAGTGACAATGGTTGACTTGAGGACAATGAAGAAGGCTTCTGTTCTTGCACTCGATAACCATAGAATACTTTCTTGTGAAATGTTGCCTTCTGAATGGTTAATATGTACCGGCACAAAAGACAAGTAAGGCCACAAATTCGTTGCAACCAATTGTCTTCTTTTATCCTTCTAGCTTCGTTTGAAATTATTAAACCTAAATTGCTACTTGTCGTCGTTTGTTGACCAGGGCTCTTCTTTGGGATATCCGTAAGGCTCAAGAGCTCCCAAACAAAGTGGCAGAAATGCAATCAGACGGCCCAGTGACATTGCTTCACTTGGGTAGGTACAAGGTGGTGACTGGAGTACCATCAAATGGCGAGGTCCATGTCTGGGAAACGCCGACAGGCGGCCTGTTGAACACGTTAAGCTGTGATGAGCCTACAAGATCGGGAGGGAGAAACCTACTGTCAGCCATGGCTGTGGACGGTTGCAGGATCGCCATGGCAGGCGGTTCTCCAGAAGGAGGCAGCGTGTTGCACTACCGTGACTTTCTGAAGTCTTCAGTCCCTGTATCTTTGCCCGGCAAGGAGGTTTCCAGATTCTGGCGCGACAACACTGACGATAGCGATGGCGAAGACTATTATTAGTTTAAGTTATGCTATCTCGCCTGAGCTTTAGTTGGGCTACCTGCAGTGGTAAAACAAGAGATACATGATTGTAAATGAGCCTGATTTTTTCAGGTCATGTAAAACAAGAGATAAGTCTATTACTCCTATGTAGTGTGTGCGCGCCAAGTCAGTTTAACAGTCTTTGTCAACTGGGCCTGGCCACCTGGGTGTCCGGCGTGCTTGCATCATGCGTGCAGGATGCTGCAGTATCATATACCAGAGGTTACATTACCATGGGCGCCGCATGTGTTGATCAATACCGCCTTGTTTGTGTTCGTTGCTTTTGTACAGATGCGCCTCTGCTTTGCTCTTTGTTTATGCCGCAGACTCCAAACTACAAAGCTTCCTGGAACAATTAGAAATTTCACATGCTTTATAGTATATCTTCAGAAAAAAACAATTAATAAAAATGCAAACACAATCAGCTTTACGTATACTTCTTTTTAGGTCAGCTTGAAAGGCTCATCGCCACAGTCCTTTTATCCAAAAGGAATCCTGCGCAGAAGGCAACAAAGGCCACGGCATATTTTGCTGGAGCGTGCACTCGCGCGGATCCAACTCAGCATTGTACATGACAAAATAGGCATACAACAACAAGGCATGAAGGCAGAAAAGGACCCCGGACACCCTGCAGGTTTACCAGGGCTGTTTGTCGCCGCCCTGCCCACAGGAATGTCTGATGCGATGGTCTCTGGTTTGGTTTCTCTCGGGCAGTTTAATAAAACTCTGAATTTCTTTGGTGTACACAGACCGTGTTGAAGGGCAGGGCGGCGTCACTGCCGGCAGAATAAATAGGACGACGGCAGCGACGAAAACGTACGTTGAAATTTCTACATAAATAGCGGTAAAGACGTAATTTCTACGAAGGCGTCAAAAAGACGTACGTAGAAATTTCAGGCACTAACACGCCATCACATTGCTTGTACCTTCAGTTATGACATATTACAAAATATTAAAAAATATACTTTAAGAAACTATTTTCAAGACAAATCCACTAGTAATTTTTAAATATCTAAACTCGACGTGCTAACACAATTCCTAATTAAATTTTGAAGTAGTTAATTAAACGAAACCCAAAATCTATGACTCTAGGAAGGAACTATTTTGCCATTTGGTACAACACGGGAGACGTGTAGCAAAAAGTATTTCGAGTAGTGAATACTCTCACCGGTCACCAGCGTGGAGTACAAAAATCTTCGGCTCCTCCTGATTTTCCTCAGCTCAAAGCACGCAAAAGCTCCGCCATTGTCCAAAACCCTCGGCACCTCGACCCCACCCCACACCTCTCTTCCCTTCACGCCCTTCGCATTTCCGCGAGGGCGTTGATGCTGGTGGAAGCCGCCGGGGTCCTCACGGAGCTGGAAGGCGGCGGCGGCAGCAGGTTGGCGTCCAGGGATGGCGGCTCCATCCGGCGGCGGCGGCAGCGACGGCCCAGGCGCGGCGCGGTGGCCGCGCCCGCGGCCGTGCAGCGGCTCTTCGAGGCGTGCCGCGAGGTCTTCAACGGCGTCACTCCAGGCGCGGTCCCACCACTGGCCGGCATCGAGAGGGTCAAGTCCGTTCTAGGTAATTGATTCTCGATCTCTCTTCACCTAGTGGATATTCCAGAGATTGCACCGCACCTTTGTTGTGCACGTGGTTTGTAGGAGTTGTGCTCCTGCTGTTTGATGAGCTACGTGCACGCGCTGTGTTCGACGTTATAGATCTTGGTCGATACAATCGGAGTTCATCGTTGGGTGGGGACGTAACTATGTGTAACTGTGTATCCTGTGATACCTGAACTGGACTTGAGCGGTAACTAGACTCATCAGTATAGATGCAATTGCTTGAGGTGGATTTACTAACTTAGACTCTTACTTCTTCCCAAGAAGAAAATCTCTTCTGCAAATAAATAAACCAGCAACTAACGAATGGAATATCGCGTCGGCTTTGATGCAACTACTGCCATTCTGTGATGAAAACGTGCAATGCTTTTTGTGGCGTAATTTAGTTGCAACTTGCAAGTAGCATGCTATTGGTGTGAATGAAATACACAATGCCTGACTTGTGCCAGTTGTATTTGTACGTTACTGGTGAAATAAAGATGGGCAAAAGATAACGGAAACCACGTGCTGCCGACGTAACTCTGACGGTATTATCTTGCTTTGTGGGGGATGGGAATTGGGATACAGTCAAGATTACGTCCAGCTTGGAGCTGCACTAGGGTTCTCTCTTTTATTTCATTTGGCTGCCAAAAGGTTGCCAGGTACCATAAACAGTTACTTAATGACAACTTGCCCTGGCATGATGAGCACGTTTCTCGAATAACGACAATGGCGGAAGCTGTTGTTGTACCATCCTTGTTCCTTGATAATATTTATTTATTTCTCCTGGTGGATGTACCTCGATGTTTATGTTTACCTCTACATGTGTGCCAATTGGATCTTCAATTTTCTTTTTGGGAGTACACCCTGAATATAGCACATATCACTATATTTTGTTTCTGCTACCTTATTGCTGACAATCTGCGCCCTTAATCCAGTTTACGAGATGATAAACAATTTCAACATTGTCTCTTTACTTGTAAACCTGATATCCATAAACCTTCTCTATATATATGCCAATCGTCAATTCCCACATTTAGGACTATCTTTGATGTTTGAACTCAGCTTTATGATCCATCATGCATCTACTATTATTGCATATGAGCTTACTCTTCGTTGACTTATGCTGAGTTCAGCAAACATTCATAATGAAGATTAGTTATTTTCTACTCTAGTTATGGGGTCTCAGGGTCTGCAACTGCAAGAAAATTGCACTTCCAAATTTTGCACATGTTTGCTGTTCTTCTGATATAGATTTCGTCATTTATGTCCTGCAGATACTATCACAGCAGTAGATGTTGGTCTAACGCCGAACATGTCACATTTTCAACGTGTTAATCCCCGTGGCAGTCCTGAAATCACTCAATTGCAACTATATGAGTGTGAGGCTTTCTCGGTATGCTATTCATCACTAAATGATTTGATTATTTTGCGTTGAAGCTGTCGTATATAGGATTGTTAAGGCATATCTGTCTGTACTTATTCCTACAGATTTGCATCTTTTGCTTGCCTTCAAGGGGAGTCATTCCTCTCCATAATCACCCTGGCATGACTGTGCTTAGCAAGCTTTTGTTTGGAACCATGCATGTAAAATCTTATGACTGGGCAGCCCAGCAAGATACACCTGGTATGATTAGTTCTTTTTCCCTAAGCATAATGTTCTCACACATAATCTAACAGATTGCATTCCAACTCCTTTGATCATAGATGTTGCATTCCAAGGATCACGTTTGGCAAAGGTGAAGGCTGATGGTATCTTGACTGCACCTTGTGAAACATCGGTACTATATCCAGAAGATGGTGGTAACATGCATTGCTTTACCGCACAGAATGCTTGTGCCGTGCTTGATGTCCTTGTCCCTCCATATGATGATGGCAGTGGAAGGCACTGCCAACATTACAATGTCTCTTCCTCTGCATTTTCTGTTGGTAAGATTTGTTACCGGAGTTAACATGGCCAATATATTAGGGTTTTACAGTGTTAGAATATTGTTGCTTCTTAAACCAATAATTTGGCTCATCCTAGTACATTTATATTTTGATTCAACATAGGGTTATCCTTGATCGAAAATATATATGCATGGTATAAATTGAATTCTAGCATAAAATAAATCAGATATTGATATATACATATCTTATAAACTGCCTACGCTATTAAATATATATGTCTGTCCTTTGAAATTATATGATTGCACCCATACAAACACATTGGTTTAGCATGCATGTCTCACTGAGTGTGTGTGTGTGTGTGTGTGTTAAAACTGTGATGTGAATATATATTATCCACTCACACCTTAACTTTAATCTCCTCTGCCATGTTCCCTGGTCATTTATACGTTGTAATACTAGCAAAAAGATAAAATGCGGACAGTTAACTTCAAAAATTGCATTTCGCAGGAGGCTCAATGGTATTGCCTGATGGTGACAGATATGAGTGGCTGGAGGAGATTGAAATACCACATTATCTTGTTGGATCAACATACATGGGCCCAAGAATTTTGGACCATTGAACTCCTATGCTTGTGAGGATGCCTCATTTCTTAAAGCACTCGTGTTTGTTGTAAATACATTGCTGAAAGGAAGGAGGGCAAATGGAAATCCGTATATAGAGAGCTAGGCATCAAGGTTCTGTCGATCATCACTAAATCTCTGTTCATTACTTCAACTGGATGACTGGAAATTGTAATAAGCAATGAGGACAAGGAACGTGCTTGAGAGCTCAATAGGTTATGCCGCCGCTTGGTGTATACTTCTTTTCCTCATTTTCTGTCTATATTGTCTATGCCGTTAGCATGAGATTTAGTCCTAACAATTCTTGGGTTGCCAAAAATGTTGCCGGATATTGTATATGGTCATATGGCCTTCTGCAGTGTTGGAAATTGTTGAACTATTGAATTTCAGCCATGTTTTCCTTCACTTTGTGACTGCGTAGTCATTTTCTGAACAAGAACAAAGCAATGAGAATTGTTGGTTTACCTACTATGCATAAAATGTGAAATAGCCAATTTGGTTACATACATTTTTTTTTCCTCTGATTTGTCCGGCCACAGCTGCTTACATAAGATTTTGGATTCTGTTGCTTCTTGGCTGGGTTCACACTCGACACTTTTGCTCAAACGAACCTGATGTCTTGCTTGTCGGGGGATTCACATCAGGTCGATATCATTCTCTTTTCTCCCAACTGCTCTCTGTCCTTTTTCTTATTAATCACAACTAGAAGAAGCCACGTGCCCGTACTATAGGCAATATGACTAGAAGTAGGATAATTTCATCAAACAACAAAACCAAATAACCTTTTGACGCCAGTTTAGCTCAGTTTTTTTTTTGCCGGATTAACACTACATATCAACTTCAGTTATTAACCAATGCAACGTCTTGATGTCCTACGGCATGAATGTTTAATTATGATGAATAGTTCAGTGCTATTTATGTGCTCAACTGCTCATGATTAAGGCTGGGTAGGTATAAGACACCAGGTGATTCATTTGACATCTTTCCATGAAGAAACAGATGCATCGATGGACCATGGTAGCCTTAAACATGGAGATGAGAAAGAAAAGATCTGTCAGAGTGCACAACTATTCCAAATTCTCTGTTAGTCGGATTCCCTCATAGGTACCATTACCAAGTACCAACCATTATAACTTATAGGTTTGGTTATTCCAAATTTTCAATTAGACAGAGGCCAAGGATTAATTACTGATATAGAAATATAATATTTATGGAATAAGTGCACAATATAAGCAATATTTATGACAGTTTATGTAGAATTGTCCAAGTGAGCAAATAATCAATTCCTGGGCACACATGAAACTCCGTCAAGTCGACTAAACTAGGTAAGATAACAATGGCGGTGTGGATCAAAATAGGATGATCCTCACAAAACAAAAAAATGGATAAAAACAACTTGATGGCGTAGGTTTTGAGGATAAGCACGGACATATGATTAGATGATCAAGATTGGCCGCCGCGCTAAAGACATTGGAGATATCCCTCACATTACTCATAAACTGGAGATCTGTCCATATATTTGTTATATAAATAAAGAATGTTAAAAAATCATTGCATTTATCGAGAGGGACAAACAATTTCTACATTAATCTGAAAAAATAAAAAAAAACAGACTGGTGATTTTATCATGATTTAACAACACTTAGTTGCCTAAAGAGTTTGTGCGCAATATGACTAATAAATTATAGCTGAATTAAAAACTGAAGAGTAATCAGTAGTCACATACGAGTAATAAATATATGTGTTGAAATTTTAAGATTAGAAGACAAATTTATACTAATGAAAAAATAGCTAAATAAAGAAAAAAGATAAGAAAACTGTATTTCTACATAAAGTATTCCTTTTATCCAGAATTTGTATTTCTCTAGATATGATGGTAAACCTTTGGACCGCTCAGACAACAAAAAATGTTTAAATATAAATGTTAGTGTGAAAAGGACTGTGCGGGCCATCTTTCTAGTTGCTTATACCTAACATACATTACATGTTATTTTCATTAATTACTTGATTCTACCGTGCTGAACTATTCCCACTGCAACTCAGGTACTAATTAATCCATAAACGTCAATTGAAGTTCATTATTTATCAGCTGCATTACCAGATTGTATTTTTCTTCCTTGTTTGTTCTAAGAAACCAGTAGCATTCATCCTGGAGTCCTCGGAATCTTGCTACTCTATTTGTTTAGAGTGTACTCCCTCCGTATCGGTTATAGGAGTCGTTCTGGCGTTTCGCTCAGTTGCGCAATAGATGTCGCTCGATCCACGCGAGCGCACTTCTGGACTTTCTTGCCCTTCCTTAATTACGTTCCGCGTTTTCATCCACGCCTCGCTTCCTCGTATCCCGTCTGCACCGCGCGCTCCTACTCGTTCCCGTGTCGCGGCCTTTCATTCTCCCTTCTCCTCGTTCTCGTGCCGCGCTTCCTCGTTTCCAGTCCCCGTTCATCGCCGCGCCATGGACGAGTCGGAGGAGGTGCTCGCCCCGGCGTCGCTGGACGAGTCGGAGGAGGTGCTCGCCCCGGCGTCGCTGGACGAGTCGGAGGAGGTGCCCGGCAACGGTGGACTCATACCTCGTCACGCCGGCGACCCTGGACTCCGTGCTCGTCGCTCCATCGATCCTCGACCCCGAGCTCGTCGTGCCGGCATCCATGGACTCCGAGGACGTCGTGCCGGCGTCGCAGGAGACAATGTTGCCGGACTCGTTACCGTCGGGCGCGTTTTTGTGCCGTCGGTGCCATCAGATTCACGAAGATCGTGAATCATGGGACCGTGTGCACTCACGTTCGCGGCCTTGCTTGCATTGTGGCCTCGTCCACCAGGACTACTGGATGCGGTCCAAGATCGACCAGATCGACTGCGCCACGGCCATGGATCTCAAGCGCAAGATGGATGAAGAGGCGAAGATTGGAGCAAGATGGAAGGAGGAGAAGAGGAGGAAGATGGAGCAGCATAAACATCAATACAATTTGTAAGAATACATTGGCTTCTCTAGAAGATGGCTACTTGTTTCAAGCACTGCAGTGTGCTCATCTAGTAGGAGTACAAATTGTTTCATGCACCTAGGCAATCAATGGCTTCAGCTATCAATGATGGATCACATGAGATCTGCAACGGCAGCTGATCTTCTCTTTCAAGTCTTTCCTTTTGCATGTGAGGGATTTTGTAATTGTTGCAAACTTTAATCTTCATGACTTCCATCAAAACAGTTTGTAGGGTTACAAATATTCGGTTTGCCTTGTGTGGACTATATTCCATGAATGACTGCAGAACACGTATAAAGAAAATACATCAGTGAGTAAAAACCACAAATCGGTAATGTTGAAATAAGTAGAATAGCTCGGAATATACCTGTTCTACTACTGGAATTAGAGCTTCAACTGTTTTGGCATTTTTCTTGTATTGGATGGCTTGAATAGCTCGGAAAAACCCCAAATCAAGAATGTTAAAATCAGGTGAATTGGGTGGTTGACATATTAGCCAAATATCAAATCCATGTTGCTTGGCGGCCTCACAAAATTCTGGATCATCCAATTTTAAATGAGATGGTGCATTGTCTTGTTGTATGTAAATTGGTTTGCCTACATCCTCTCTTGGCCATTTGGCTCGAATTGCCGGCAAAACCTTGTTGACCATGAAGTCCCTCGTCACATCTCTTGTGATAGAAGTTACAGGCTTTACCATCAAATCTCCACGGACACGCCCGGTTCTCTCATTACCTCTCTGAGCCGGCTCATAAGTCACAAGTGGAAAACATCCAATTTTACCATAAAAAATACACTCTCCATCCCTAAATCTTGGCTGAGCACAAACACATAGAAACATGAGCCTACGAATGTAGTTCTTGTTTTTACAAGTGCAATGAGGATCATCTTCTTCGGGCAACAAGTAATATTTCTCTGATTTTTGTGTGAGGTAAAACCATTTTTCATCAATGAACACAATGTCAAACAAATCTTTAAATCTTGGATCACCAATGAACTCCTTATCAATCATATCAAGACACCACTTCAACCGAGTCTTTTTGTTAGCAGGAGTGAGGTAAGGTTTGATGCTACTAGAGTGGCGCCTAAGAAAACCCTTTCTTAGTAACCTTTGAATCTTCCATTTGCTCATTTTTAGTTGGCTACACACATCTTCTATAGTAGTTCTATCTTTGAGAGGAATGGTGCGCAATAATTCCAAATCACATGGGATTGCTTTACGGCCACTTCTATCCTTCTTTAGACCATCAACCACAACAGGAATAAAATTTGCGAGTTGGGTTTTACCTCTCTTCCACAAACGTTGTACTGTTCGGATGCCTAGTCCAAAATGACCAGCAACAATACTTGTATCTCTCTTGCCTAGTTGCCCATTCTTGCTTCTTGCTAACAAAGCTTGATAAATTTGTTTTCTCTGCTCATCTGGCATTTCTTTTCTTCGGTTGTGTACTTGAACAGGAGGTTCTTGAACGACATGTTCTGTTGGATGAAAAAACATTGAATCCAAATCAGCATGTTTGTTTTGAACGACTATATAACAATGAACAGGAGGTTCTTGAACGGCCTTACCAATGTTGTTTTGAATGAAACCAAAATCAACCGCACCAAACTCGTCTACTGGCAGGTTCAAATCAAATTCTAAAAAAAGGAGATTGGAAAATTAGTAATCTAGCAGCACAGTACACACAGACGCATGTAGTGGAAAATCAGGACCTACCATTGTCGTTGAGTTCAACATCCAGAGGCAAATCTTCTACCTGATGTCCCTCTTCATTTTCCAACGGTAACTCGTCTAGTGACATGAAAGAAAAACAATGGAAGCTAGGGAATTAAATCCTGCTGTGAGAAACGAAACTAACCAGTAGCATTAACGTTGAGATAAAAAAACATCCCCACTACCAGCAATATCGTTGTCATCTTCAACCTCATCCTCTAGAAGTGGAACGTTGAGATCAAAATCGGCCATGCTTCCAGCCACGAGCAAATGGACTAGTGGAGGGACTGAGTGAATGGACTAGTGGAGGGACTGAGTGAGGACTAGTGAAGGGATTGAGTTAATGGAGCAGTGAAGGAGGCCTTTAATAAGCACGCTAAAAAGACCTGGCCTCGAGAGCGCACGGTGGAAAAACGCGCGCTGTGAAAAAGAAACGCGCACTATGAAAAAATGGATGCGCGCCCAAATGAAATCGACGAGAAAAACACGCCAGCCAGCGACCCAGCGAAATCCATGCAGCGGCTGCAGTCTCATGCGTCCCAAACGAAATCGACGAGCAAAAACGCGCGAGCCAGCGACCCAGCGAAATCCATGCAACGGCTGCAGTCCCATGCAACAGTACCATGCAGAATGGCAAAAAAAAAGGCCCCGCAAGCAGAGGGGGGAGTCGAACCTGCGACCCTAGCATGGAAAGTTCACGGGATAACCAGTTGAGATGAGTGAGAATTATGCCTACCATTCACCCGCAGCCGTATTTAATAAGGGCAAAAATGGAAAACTATACCGCACTTAATGACTCCTTGGTATGCTAACTCTTGTCCTAAACGTCCTCTATTGCCAATATGGAGGGAGTACGGTTTGTAATCTTTGGGTTTCAGTGAACTGATTCCCCCAAAAAGAAACTGTTTGCAGAAAGTTTCACATCGCTATTTCATCATTAAAATGTAGGTTGGTTAACTTAAGTCACTACAATATTAAACTTCTGTAGCAGCTGTAGATGTCCCCTAGCATAAATATTTCTGAGTTATAATGCTTTTTTCTGGACAATAAGAAGAGCATTAAGCTTTTCTTTCAGCTCAAAAAGCAGCCCTAAGACCCTGACTGCAAATAATGCATAGTCCTAAACACCGGACAACTAATGGAAAAAGACAGGCCACAGTACATTGATCCCATTATTATTCATAGTACAATAGAAGCCAGGGACTTCTCCTTATACATGTCTTCCTCTATATGGGGTGCGTAATGATTTATTCAGTAGTTTAATGGCTTCATAACAGATAAGTATTTTTGGAGAATTTTTTTTATGAAATTTGATCGGAATGAAAATTGGTGGGCATAATGATAAGTGCTGATTGGATGTCATTATTCAAACTCGTCAAACATGCTACTCAGCTCGGACTTTGTTCTTTTCCGCAGGAATATCTGGAAGTTATAGTTATGCTTCAGTATGAATACGAACTGGATTCATCACACAATTATAACTGTATTGTATCCTGTTACAATGTCAAACATGCATTGTCACCAGAGATAAGAGAAGTCTCCTGACTTGGCGTACAATATTGGCACAACCCAAGCTGCCGAAGCAAGTGTTCACACATTACAAATCCAGGGTTGACATTTAAACCGTTTAGTTGCTGAAGACAGAGATGAGAACCCCGTGCGATTTTATCCTCATTGGAAAAAGGGTTGGTGTGACCGAATCATCTTTGGTTTTCTCTGCGCCAACTATAAGTAGTTGACATTTGAATTAGTCATGTTCTTTTATTCTGCTTTTATATATAGCAAATCGTCAATTAGGCAGTCAATTATTGCAACAATGTCCAATGGTCTTGGCACAGGTGAGCTGATCTTCTTGAGAAAGTTTTTGGTTTACTTTCTTAGAAGTGCTTAAGCAGTACCATCCTAGATGCCGACAAGCTGTCATTTTCCCATGCTCTCCAAGTAGACTTGAGAACCATCAGAGCTTTCGTAGTCCTTTTGCAAGGAAATAAGCCCATCTCCCTAAACTACTTCTGTTTTGTTTTAATAGTATATGTTTACTTATTTCATTTTTTATTTCAAATTCGATAATGAGTATACAATTTTTTATAAAATGGAAAACAAAGTTCAACTTTCTTAAAAATTCAGTTCATCCTGATGCTCTAGAGAATCACAAAGTACCCTGCCTCTGAATTGTATGCATCACTGCCTAATATGCCCTTTAGCCTTTAATTGAGATCTTTTTTGGAAGTCATTGTTAAAGTTAGAACAATAGTACAGCTTGCGTCATTCTTGTGTGCAGCGAATTATTCTAAGCATGTTAGTTACTTGAAATATAAGCATGCATTACATGTTAGTTACTTGATTCTACCGCGCTGAATTATTCCCACCGCAACCCAGGTAATCCATAAAAGTCAATTGAAGCTAATATTTTTTTTATATATTCAGAGGAAGCTAGCATTTCATCCGCAGTTTGAACTATTAACAATAAATGGTTGCTTTTATTTTCAGGTAAATAAATGGTTGCTGTTGTCTGAACCCTTTCAAGGAAGCAGCATAGTGAGAATCACTATAGCAAGTAGCCCTTTGTTTAAGTTCACTTCATTTTGATAGATCAACAACCAGGTCAAACAACAGTTGTCGGTATTCGTGTACAGTTGTTATATAATGAGTAGCAAGTAAGCTACTATTAACATCACTCCTAACTAATTTGCTAACAACTAAGTTAATTACAGGCAGTCCACGGTATGATATAAGCCACGACACACCAACAGAGTTTCAATTTAACTAGCATTAGCAGGTATTCTAGCATTGGTTGTATTGTGTATCCACAGATTTGTCCTTTCCATGTCAGCGCTTAGTCCAGAAAGGAACTGTGAAGTTTATGTCATTACCCATTAGGTTAACTAAACAAAGTGATCCCAACTTGACTTTGCTGGTCCTTGTTGTTTTCCAAGTTGATATCACAATGTGCTGTAATTACAATCCAGAAAGCTTTCTGATGTTATATTTGGTGTTAATAAAGGAGGTTTGTTTGGAGCTATGCATCTGCGGATGCTCAACAGCAGATTCACATCCCTGTTAAGATTTTTTGTCTGAGACGTTACTTTGATGACTTACGCTACTAGCACAATTTTTTTACCAGTGAACAAACGGAGATGAACTACATGCTGATTTTTATACCAATAATAACCAAACGCCATATTCGATAGTGCAATTTATGGTATTCTAGTTCTGAAGACTACAAATTGGCAAAGGTGGCCATCATA
Source organism: Digitaria exilis (assembly GCA_015342445.1). Lineage (NCBI taxonomy): Eukaryota > Viridiplantae > Streptophyta > Magnoliopsida > Poales > Poaceae > Digitaria > Digitaria exilis. Next base: position 972,624 of record JACEFO010001768.1, on the reverse strand, counting down.
GTCATAAAAGCCAGCTCTAGTTTCTATGCCGAAAGGGAAATAGGATCAAATACTTCCTTTACACTTCAGTTCCGATGATGGTTTCCTTTCCACATACATTCGAAAAAGTGTCGTTCAAGTCTTGATCTTGGTCAAGCAACTTCCAAAGTCTTCTGAGAAAAATTACTGTTATTGTTCCAAATCTGAAGGGGTGCATGATCTGTAGCAATTGAAGCGCATACTATATTTGTCCATGATTAGTCTTCAGTTCAGTCCTGGTGCTGCAGATCCATGATCTGACACTTCCATAATTTCTGACAAATTGTTGACCTCGAGTATTTGAATGCACAGGTTGCAAGAACCTGCTATTATTCTATCTGTTCTGTGGCTAAGTTACATTACAATTGTCCCCACAGGGCAGTTCCATGAACTGATCCATGTGAAAGACGACTTCCCAGAATGATCTCCATCTGACTTTGCAGTTTTCTTTCCAGGACTCAGTAACCCATGAAACGAAAACACTGCCAGCCAGCCAGCAGTATTTGACAGCTGGAAAACTCGGCGAGAGCTGTCGCCTGTCGGTAGGGCGATCTTGAATTTGCGACGCCGAATTGTGATGTATCAGTGGCTTCCAAGCATCAAACACAGGGAAGAGAACAAGATGAGAAAAGATTTGTTTTCGCTTAATTTCTTTGGGCTACCTATGCAAGGACTATAAGGAGTGTGCATGGAGTGGGGGGGGGGGGGGGGGTCTTTGCTTAAGAAAAATGTGATGGAAATCCGCATGGCTACCCCACTTGAGGTCTAAAGTTTTGACCAGATCGTTGAAAAAGCTTGGCCTCACATGGTTGCGTCGACAAACAAGGTCCGCTCGTCAGCTCTCACATTTCTTTTTATTTTTCCCTTCAAGGCGTTAGCTGTATTCATTTGGGATATTGTTGGTTAGAATATGCATTTAGGAATTAGGTAGGAAAGACGCATCCTTGATGCATCCGTTGACTAAAACCTGCCTGCAGTTTACTTCAACTGAGTCCATCCATCATCCAACCGCCATGTGCTCATATATCTGTCTGCCAATTTTTTTTTTCTCCTCCGATGCTGCGAATTTTTCAGTCCCGATTTGTGTGCTCCTTGGTTGAAATGGAGCTGCTGCGTGACACCATCTGTATAGCAGACCTTACATCATGGGTGATTTCCTGCAAGACTAAATCCCCTTCTGAATGCGAAAGCTCTCCGATCTGAATCACAAGTTCAGATGCGATGCAGCTGAAAGCCTGAGAAGCACGACTTGCCTTGATTTTTCCAAGGCACGTAAATCCTCTGACATGGACGGAGTCGTGTGGGTGGCAATTCGACGATTCAGATCTACCAAAACCTCTCCAAGGTTTGTCTACGCAGCTCGCGGGGCCCACATGCGCAGACCCTGTGGCAACCCATGGGAACACGATCAGCACAATTAAGGCAGCTAGTTTGGTTAATATGGTCGCCGTGGCGAGGAGACGGGGCAGCTACTGCTACCATATTCAACGGGTGGTGAGGTGAGGTCACGTACTCACGTAGTACGCCCTCCATGACAGCCGATAAAAAAAACACACAAAAAGAAGACAAAAAGAAGAATATGGAAACGCCCGGGGGATACGGTGCAGCAGTTTCAACGGGCTTCCTACTGCGATCCCTCACCTGCGAATTTGGGCACATGGCGGATAAGCGCGTGCGTGGGGGATGCTGACTTTGTGGGTCCATCGTCCATGCATGTACACGCAGTACTACGATATAGTACTGTTCACATTTTAGCTAATAAGCATGGAGTAGAAGAGAGGGGAGAAGACTTCTTCCTCTCCTTTTTTTTTTCTTTCGGTGATGACGGCTCTCATTTGCTAAGCATGTCTGCATGTGGAAGAACCGTTAATGCGCCTCGAGATTCATGCCGCGATGAGGATTGATCGATCAAGTTATATTTGTTGAGAATGGATTGACTTATCTTTGTTGCTTGATCGATAAGCTTAAATCCGAAGAGAAACGTTGACCACACACAGCTAGGAAGAAATACTAATATTAATGTTGTTTTTTTGTTTTTGTTTTTGTTTATGAATATCATAAGAATTAAGAAGCATGTATATTATGTATTGTCTGATTTAAGTTCAACCACACTCCAACTTGATTCCATTTTCAATACCCAAAATAATTTGCCTCCACATCCGATCCGCTTGATTCTGAATTCGGTAAAATGAAATGGACTACGATATTAGAAAGACATTATCCATCCAGTCATCTCCACATGTTGACGGTTGACCTTTCGAAAGAAGATACCACACGGAGGATAAAAGGTAAACGATCCACATGTGGATTAATTGCTGGCGATCACCACAGTACTTTTCGTCATCCAGGTCCTAGTTTTCGCTGCTTGACCCGTTAAAAAAAACCTAAAATCCGAGGAGAATCGAATTGAGGAAGCGTCGTCGCAGTAGCAGTGGTAGAACAATCCCGCCTGTCCAATCTCTCCAGGTTCGTTTGATCCATATCGATGGCTGAAGAATTTCCTCAGCATCTCGGTTGCTTCTTCAACTTGGCAGATAGCACCACCGGCCGTACAAAGTCAACCAGTTGCCCTAAACAACTGCTACTAGCTAGCATCCTGCGTTCGTACACACGCCGGCCGCCGGCAGCTGATGAGTAGCTGACATGCATGCTGTTAGAACGCAGCCTGCATTTTGTCAGCTGGACAAGTCAGAACTGGCCACGCACCGTGCCCGCAGAAGTTGCGGCGGCCGGGCCCAGCAGTCAGCCGGTCGCCGGAGCAGTAGCTTATTAGCTTAGCAGCTAGCTAGTAGCTGTTAGAGCTCGCGTAGATAGCTAGAGAGCCCTGGCGCGCGTGGACCAGCGCAAGACGACTGAGCGGCAACGACGACATGCAGGACACGTTTGGAAAGGGAGACCGCGGCGGCGGCGACGAAGACGACGGTGACAACGGGGACGGCGAGTATTCTAATGCGCTCGCTTATCTCACCGGCCTCTGCATGCACTGCTGGCTCGCTAAGCAGGTTGACATTTTTTTGATGCGCCAAGCCGCATGGGCGACGCGACGACGACGACTGGGACCCCCCGATTGGCCGGGCCACTGGGATTCGGTACGGTGCGCTAGCTGCGCGGCATCTCTCGCATTTCTTTACTCCAAACGAGTCAGAAACTGCAGGCTCAAGCTTCGTTGCCCTCTTCTAGCTAGTCTTCTCTTCTTGTCTATAAAGGACGGCGAGGGGTAGAGAGGTACTACTGCCAGGACAAGCTAGGCATTGCTTGCCGAAAGCTATTGTTCGGCCGTTCCTCGTGGGCCGGTGCTGCGGCGAGTTCCTCGTTAGTTCTTGCTTGTGCTCTAGTTGAGAGAATAGCTTGGTTGGTTGCCATGGAGGTCGCCGTCGAGAGGCCGGCGCCGGTGAAGGAGGAGAAGAGAGCCGATGCCAAGCCGGACATGGCAGCGGTATGAATTCAGTTCACACGACCTGTTCTTCCTCTTCCTTACGCGTTTATTAGTCTTATTAGCTGTGTAGTTCAGCGTACGCAAAGGAGAGCGATCGATCTCTGATCGTGGTTTGGCTTTTGGTGATCGATCGATGCAGATAGCAGGAAGCGCGAGCGCTCTTCCGATAGTCTTCGAAAGCTTCACCTCAGCGCAACGCGACGCAGGGATCAAGCAGGTAATTCAATTAGATCCAGTACTAGTTCCATGATGCAAAGAAATTCTTCATGAGATCGAATTTGAGCAAGCAAGGTGGTTTCAAATGTTTATGCACCGATCTGCGACGTAATTCTCATCTGGTACTGCATGTGCTGCTGCTACAGGAAGAACGCAAGCTAGAGGCGGCCAAGGCGGAGATGGGCGAGGTGAGGGAGGAGAACGAACGCCTCAAGACGATGCTGTCTCGCATCATCAACCAGTACCAGTCGCTGCACACGCACTTCCTCGACGTCGTCAAGGTGCACGAGCAAGCCGCCAACAAGGCCAAGCTCCCCGCGGCGGCTGCGGCGGCGGCGGTGGCGCCCGCAACCGACGACGTCGACGACCCCGACGAGCTCGTCTCCCTCAGCCTCGGCACGAGGTCCAACGGCACCGTCATCCGCCGCAAGGGCCACGAGCGGTCCTCGTCGTCGTCCGCTGGCACCGCCGACGAAGGCAACCTCTCCCTCGGCCTCGGCATCACGCGGAGCACCGGCGACGACGACAAGGCCAGCGGCGCGTCGGCGTCGGCGGCGGCGCCCGGTGTACTGAACCTGAGCTCCGACGACAGCAGCAGCGCTGACGACGCCACCGCAGCTAAGCCCGCCGCACATGACGCCGCCGCCGCGTGCCCCGCTGGCACCTCCCGCAAGAGCCCCAGCGGCGGCTCCGGCGAGGGTGCCGACGACGAGGTCCAGCAGCAGGCCAAGAAGGCTAGGGTTTCCGTCAGGGTCAAATGCGACACTCCCACGGTACGTGACACACAACCTCTTCTACCTCACCCTGCTACCAACAAGAAATCATTGCAAACAAACACCACCAATTAATCACCTTCGAAACTAATTTGACCTCTAAACTAATGCGATTATATATAATACTGAGCTAATGAATTAACTCATGTCGTCTTGTTGATCGATCAGATGCCAGATGGTTGCCAATGGCGGAAATATGGGCAGAAGATCTCCAAGGGGAACCCATGCCCACGCGCCTACTACCGGTGCACGGTGGCGCCGCACTGCCCGGTGAGGAAGCAGGTGCAGAGGTGCGCGGAGGACACGTCGATCCTGATCACCACCTACGAGGGCCAGCACAACCACAGCCTCCCGCCGGCGGCCACGGCCATGGCGTCCACCACCTCCGCCGCGGTGGCCATGCTCACCTCGGGCTCCACCACCTCCTCCACCCCGGCGGCCTCCCTCGCCAACCACCACCTCCCTCTCGTCGCCGCCGGGCTCCTCGGCCCCACCACCATGGTCTCCACCGCCACGTCATGCCCCACCATCACGCTCGACCTCACCGCCCCACCGGCGCCGCAGTCGCTCATGCACTCTGCCTCGCCGTACGCCGCCATGGCCGCCGGTTACGAGTCCAAGGCGGTGCCGGCGGCGTGGAGCAGCGGGTACCTGGCCTACGGCGGCGCGCACCCGTCCTCGTCCTACTATGGCAAGACCTCGCCGGCGCTGGGGCACTTGTTCGGCGGCGGCGGCGCCATGGGCGTGTCGTCGAGGTCGGAGCAGATGTACGGCGCCGCCCAGTCGTATCTGCAGAGGACGAGCAGCCTCGGCGGCGGCGGCCATGGCGCGGTGGCGCCAGCGGCCGTCACGGACACGCTCGCGAAGGCGATCACGTCGGACCCGAGCTTCCAGTCCGCGCTCGCGGCGGCGATCACGTCGGTCATGGGACGCGGCGGCGCCGCCGCTGCCCAGAAGTGATCATCAGCGAGGGCGGCAAGAGACATGCGCAGCACGATCGATTGGCAAGAAGGCAAATCGCGTACTTGCATGCACCGGTTAGATTTTTGTGTAGGGCAGGGGTTCATATGTAATTAATAATTGCATCATGGTTAATTACTTTGTTATTGATGGAGTTAGTTTTGGAGTTTCAGTAGCCATTGGCTGGGAAAATGGTGATCACATGCATGTCTACTACTAGTATGTAACAGAACAGGGGATCAATTCATCAATCGATGTACATAGCACGGATGAGTCAACTATATCTACTATAAACCAGTGGAATTAATGGAGTTTTGATCGGGTTGTTGTTCCAGCTAAATCTGAATCTGATGGGGTTTATGAACTCTGAACCTGCAACAAGTGCACAATGATGAAGAAGGGGCATAATAAATGGGTAATGATGGAGCTAGGGCAGTCGTCAAACACCTGTATTCTCCCATTGCCAGATTCCAGGCGGGGTTTCAGATGGCAGATCAGGGGACATCTGATTTGTTCAATGAACAATCATTTGATCAAGTCCTGTGGCTGTTTGACCGATCTCTGAGCTAGACCAATCATTTGATCAAGTCCTGCGACTGTTTGATCGACCTCTGAGCTAAACCGTCGTAGATGATTAGATGAATTGAGCATGCAGAAGACCAGGCAACCAATATATAAACTGCACATGCGAGATATACAGATTTCAAGTTTTAATCAAAGTTGGTCGCCATGACTTGGTGGGACTCTGATCTGAACCCGGTCAAGCAACCACCGTATTAGCTGTAGCTTAGCCAGCGATGCAGCTGCTTGCTCGTCAGAGGAGACAACGACCGGCGAACCAATCAAAGTTGACTAAAGATGCACAGGAGGAAACTTACTTAAGTTACTCTCGTAGATGTATTAGTGTGTGTGCCGTCCATTTCTCTTCAGGTTCAGGAATAGGTCTCTGCCTATGTATGTCTTCTCCAGTTTCTGAAGAAATCGGGTTGTGTCTATTTCAGCATTTCTTCAGTTTCTGGAACAGCGCTTTCAGACCAATATGAATACATTCAAACTGTCCCTGGAATTACGACAAGAGAATTTTTTTTTTAAGCATAATGGTAGGTGCTCTACCTTTCATTATAGAATGGAAGCAAAGTTTATATTACAACAACATAAAAGGCCTAAGCCGCAAGCAAAAACAATAAAAGGACAGCAACGGGAAGAAAAAAAAAACTATGAGCTACTCCTCCCAGCTATTATGCACCATTTGCCAGTTGCTGATGTCCTGCCTGATGAGAATCATCAGCTGCGACACCGTCATTTCTTCGTTGTCGAATACCCTCCTGCATCTTTCTTTCCAGATGTTCCAAGCTATGTATATGAATCCTTGTTCAGTTTGGTTTGTGGAATTTCAAGAGAATTTCAAGAAGTGTTTATGGAGTGTGAAGAGATCGGATTGCGCCTGCATCCATCCAGCTCGGCCACGCGAACTAGTTTGAGATGCTCGGATGCCTGGATGTGCTCAATTCATCACGCGCATTCGCCCGTCATGACTCCTGACCACACCTTTGTTCAGACGCCCCTTGATCAAGTACGTATAACAGTTCTTCTTTCAATTCCCTTGGCTATGGTGTTTTAATGAATTAAACACAGTCCTGAGACCTGGCCAACAAACTAACTACAACAAATGTTATTGATTTTAGTCACAGATAGCGGCACTTCAAAACTCTGGTTTGAAGTCTGAACCAAGTCAACCACAGATATTCAGTCTGTTGCATATTGCTCATACCAGAAGATCAGGACGGTATAGTGTCTGATGAACTTCGCTAAAAAAAAATGACACTCTTATACTAGTGTATGATCTCCATCTTATCTGTTCGTTTTCTTTCTCCCTCTTTTTTTTTTTTTTTTGGAGAAACAGGGTGCTGCATATTAATCGCAAAATTTCATGCTACGTTGGTAGGAAATGCTGATTCTCAGCTAGATATATACTCCCTCCGTTCTTAAACACATGACGACCTCGCCCTATACATCATGTATAAAAAAAAACTGAAGTAGTAGTGACAGTACAGACTTTAGCAGTAATGTTGGATCCAATGGGAACGGTCACGCTAATCAGATAAACGCATTCAGTGCGTATGTCGTGTAGCTATATAGTGGTAGTACTGTATGGTAACAAACCCAAAAAGGCAGGGATCGATCGCCACGGCGATCTCCACGTTTCTGAACATTTGTACATGCTGGCCCTGAATCCCGACGCAGTGATGCGTGAGTGCGTAACTGATCAATACGACGACTCCGACGAGTGACTCGCCTGAGCCTGAGCCGCCGCCGCCACCGCGGCGGCATGCAGCTGCGTCGTCCCCCACGCGTCGTCACAGGGAGCCCCCGGTGCTGGTGGCGGCGCGCCCCACGGCGCCGAGCACGACGCAGGCCACGGCGCGCCATGGGCGGCGCGCGGCGTGCCGAGGCCGAGGCGGCCGGCGGCGCCGGGAGCGGCGTGGTTGTGGACGCCGTCGTAGGTGGTGACGACGTAGCGCGGGTCGTCGCGGTCCCTCTCCACGCGCTTCTTCACGCCGCACCCCTCCGCCGAGCACCGGTAGTAGTTCCTGCGCCACCGCCGGCGATCGTTACGCGGTCAGCACGATGGTCGAACAGCTAGAGGATCAAGAAACCTGCACGCGGCGGCAATGGCGTGTGCATGGAGCCATGGATGCACAGGATGCGTACCTCGGGTTGGGGCTGCTCTTGACGGCCTTCTTGCCGTACTTTCGCCACTTGAATCCGTCGTCCAGCACGTCCACCTCCGTCCTCGTCCGGAACCCGATCCGCGGCGACGCCCGGCCACCGACGTTCCCAGCCGACCCACTGCTCATCGTCCTCCTCCCGTCATCGTACACGTAGCTCCTGGATTATTTGATCAAATCAACACCATGTATGCATGGGTCAGTCTCCTTCACACATTGCTCACTCCAACCAAACCAAGCTACGAAAAAGTACAGTAAAAGCTTACATGTTCATCGTCATATCGTTCTCGGGAGCGCCGCCGCCGACGTTGTTAGCAGCGAACACCTGCGCCGGCGGCGAGCAGTAGTAATCATGAGGCCGATCACCACGGGCACCCATGATTTCCGGGAGGAAGAAGTCAGCCTCAGCCACGGCGGCCGGCGGGAACTCCAGTACGGCACCGTTGTTGCCGTCTGCAGGTACGAGTCCGCCGGGAGGGAAGAAGTAGGAGGAGGCGCCGGAGTACATCTCGTGGCCGACGAGTCCCAACGAGGTCGCCATGGTTGCTTGCACACCGACTGCTCGATCGCTCCGCTACACTGGTGTGGTTGACGGGATTCCTCTCGTGTCGAGCTCGCCAATTTATACCGCCCGGACGAGGAATGCATCCTCTGTGGATTAGTGTGGTGTGGATAGCTTGGTGGTGGTGGTGGTACAGTGGTGTTGATGGTGAGCTCCAAGTCGTCTGAACTCTGAAGCGATCGGGCTGCAGCTCACTGCTGGCTTCATGGATGGTTCATTTCGCAGTGAGAGGAGGCCGGATCGTGATCCGAAGGTTCTCAGATGGGTCACGTGTCGATAGCGACGGCCTCCTGCGTTTGGCTTGGCTTTTTGGAATTTTCGACGGGACGAGAGGAGTCAAGGAGGGGGAGCCAAGACCAACCGTTGGTTACGGAGGATGACCGTGAGATGATTGCACGGCTGGCCATGCAGACTTTTACTGCTAGACGAATACACGATCGGTATGTGGATGTACTCCCACGTATCTGGTTCGTATACACGAAGCAATCCTGTCCGTCCAAACCAAAAGCCGCATGATATATGGAACGCAGCCGTGCCGACTTGCTGCGGTTCTATTCCGAGTCCAAACGTATCCTTTTTCAGGTCCAAAATAACGTCCGAGTCCAGAATCCGTCGTCCGTATTCCCCCGATCGATCGGTCGATCGAGCGCATTACCGGCGCATTGGGCACGGTACGGTGCACCTGTCACGAGCTAACAGGCGAAGCTGCTCTCACTTTCGCCGGCGAGCTAACCGGCGGTCGGTTCCACGCCGACGGAGTAGCAGTGCCAGTAGAAAAGTGGCCGTGCCGACGTCGTTGCCGGTGACACGTACGTACGGTGTGGTTTAACTTCTGTATGCATGACTGTATACAAACTGTATACATAGGTTAGTTACTGTGGTAATTCGGCGTGCGTGCGTGCGGTAGGCGAATGTCCGACAGCGACGTAGGATTATGTTTACTGAATCTTGCTAACGTAATGATACCGTGGTCGTCTAGTCGCCTTAGATACACACTCCACCACGCATTGCTTTGCTCGAACAAGAAGGCCGGCGGCCGGCACTAGCGATGCATGCATCGACCCGATCTGGATGTTTGCCAACCCTGACGTGCCGGGGGTTTTATCAGCACGTGCGTCTGTTTCGTTAAGTACCCGGAAATTACCTGGGCCCATCGTAGTTAGTTGCCGATTAATTACTGACGGGTTGAGTGGTGGCTGGCACCACTACTGAAAAAAGAAGAAAAAAAAAAAAGCAGGCTACCTACCGAAGCATCCGTCTTCGCCAGATTTGGGGGGTTTTCAGTGACAGCAGCAATGGTGGTTTATATATCTTATTATTTATATATATATTTGTTATATATAGTATCTCTGAAATTTGGTGGTATTTGCACGCACACAACGTAGTGATCGAAGTCGTCTCATAGCTGAGAGAGATGGACCCGAGCTTAGATGCAATGTTTCGAGGCTGGGTACCGCATGGAGACATCCAAGAGATAGACAGGTTCCGTAGCCACCTTTCCATTCCATGAATCATGTATGGCGATGTGCAAAGGAAACGTGCGTCGCAGGAGGGGCGTCGCTGTACGGGTACAGTACTATGCAAGATCGTCAGTTCTTGGCACTTACAGTCGTCTTGGCGTCTTGCGAAGTTGGTCAATGGCACGACCAAAGCACAAAGATGGAGCTCACAGTCACAGCACGCAACAATCTCGGAGGCAAGACAGAGACATTCCTTGCTCTGCTGGTATCTTTATCGCTGCCAGTGCCAGATATCTGTAGTACAGTACAGCTCGCCGGGCCCAGCAGGAGCCCAACCCATGAACCCAAGCGTGCCACGGTGCCATACGCACGGCCAGCTTGCTCGGACAGACAGCGCACGAGAACGCACACGCCACGCCGCCGCCGTCTGTCCCGGTCGCGGCGTGCGCGTGCAAGGCGCCGCAGATAGCAGCCCTGTACGAGCGCGGCGGCGAATCGGATGCTGCCACGACCACGACGCGCGCGTCCTCTCTCCGATCGTCGGCGGCGGATGGCGAGACCGACATGTGGCAGCGCAGCGGCCGGCCGTTTTCCCGGGAGCTTCCCGGCGGCGCCTGCACTGTACGTGAGGCTATCTGGATGTTTTAGTCTCCGTCGAGTTGTACGTACGTGCTCCGTGGCTCGACGACGTCGCGTTCGGATCATGTGTGTATGCGCCGTTGCTTCTCCGGCAGAGCTTGCACAGGCAGGACAAGGGGCGGACTGTTACCTCCCTCGCCGTCAGGGAGCGTGCGGGCTACTTGCAGCTCGACATGTCGGAGGTACTCCGGTAGAGGGTTGGCCTTGCCATTTTGTCCCAGCAGGAGACCAGGACACGAAGACGATCCCCTTGTCTATCTACCTTTTGTCGCATCCCCTGTGAAATTCCTCGTAGCCTTTCTAATTTACAACAACTTGTCAACAACATCTTGAACGAAGGCAAAGTGAAAGCCTAACCACTTGTGCGATTTGTTACCAGGAGTAGCATCGAGCCAATTAACTGAGGGTGTCCAATTCCTAGTAGTGTGCTTGAGTGTGACGCCAGGCGCTTGTTGCATTTAATTTGCTCTCGACGACTCGACTAGAACAAAAGCGTTGCCTTCAGGACGGTGACCGGAGGGGACTGGACTGAACAAACTCGGAGGCTCTGGCCTCGCCGCGCCACAAGCTAGGCGTAGCAGTCGGCGTCCTCGCCGCCGGTGGGCAGCGACCTTCACGACGTGACCCTCTTGGTTTCTTGGTGCGTCCGTTCCGGCGAGACAAATCCTCGGCTCACTGGACGCGCCAGGAAACGAGACGAGGCGGCGGGCGCCCGTCGTGGCGGCATGCGGTCGTTGGCTTGTCGCGCGGATCCACTTGGGTCTTTTGCGAGCGGCGGCGAGAGGCTTTGGTACTTGCTCTGGCGGCCTGGCCTAACTACCAATAGCGTAACGTGCCAGTTATGCAATTCGTATCTTTATGGTTCCACTATTTATTATTCTGCGAGCAAATATTTGTCTATTTTCGTTGTGGTGTAAGATATCAAGATCGCAAGCACTTCATGTTCATGTATGAATTGGGTTGCTGCACAGGCTGAGGACGAAAACACCCGTGGCTCGTGCCAGTGTATCTGACACAAGAGTTTAGAGATAAGATCACCATGTCATTGTTGAAGCACAAAGATATACTTCATCTTGCAGGACATGTCATTTTCAGACGATCGAGTTGGGTACGACAATATAGTTTCCAATGACGTCCCAATCCGACCAAGCTTAAATCAAAACCCGTGGACTCCAGTTCCAGACAGGTAACGAAATTCTCTCTACTAGTTACATCCAAACCTAGTAGCTGTGCCTGTGCTTTACAAGATCAGTCAAGTCAATCATTACCTTTGCGAGGCCAAACAGGCACAGATCAATTCAATGCACTTGCGTCGAAAGAACCAATGAAATTTGCACCGACTCTGGTATCTAAGCTTCTGGAGCCTCTATTTTCTTTTCTTTACTTCATTTCGCAAGTTTACATAATGACAACAACATATCCCCTGTGTTTACCAGGAATTTCCTTTAAAATGAATTCATTTCCCCTGGCGTGCTAAGCAATTACTTTTACATACAATAGGCAGCAGCAACCATGTACACTGGCAAGTCGACAAGTCACTGAATGGCGAGGAGACTCGAGTCGCTATTGGGATGGTCTCAACAGGCTACCTGATGCCGACAAGCCTCTCACTGCGACTCTCACCGCACCAACAGCTCCAAGCTGCCATACCTCAGGGGTCAAGCCATTAAAGTCGTGCTTTGCGCCAACGTCAAGGTGAACCCAGATATGAAACACAACCTGCATGCACATGATTTCCGACGTAAATTGCACTGCAAAGGCAGTATATCTAGCTGGGATTGCAAACTGCCAATTCATTCTGCTTCAAAGCTCGATAGAAGCATGGATACAGAACACAGAACCGATAAAAACAAAACCATTCAGAAGAACCTGAGAAAGATGTAAGCGAACCTTGCCTGAAGCATCTCTGATAGGAGATACATGGAGAAGATCACGGAACGAACTTCCATCTTTCCTGATAGAAAGTAGGGGCAGTGAAATTTCTGTTAGGTTCTTTACATAAGCTGAACCTTTTAGCTACCAGCACAAAAACATGTCAATACCTGTAACATAGTAGATCCACTGTACATGCCTGCTCAGAACAAATATGTTGATTTATCTGTACATCCGATTTCAAATGGAAATTGAATAAAAAGTAAGCAATATGACAGGGAATGTGGTCATACAAGCTGTAAAATCCTGGTTCACACCTCCTCTAAAGCCTCCAAGCTAGTACCAGGACCGTTCAAGACTCTGCAGTTACAGCCCAATATTTCCTCTCTTGAGTATCCTGAAGAAGCAAAAGTGTAAGAGTAACATAAGTCCTTCCTGTAAACAGAAGCAGCCTTCACACAGTCCAGGCTAAACAGCTTCAAGCAGTTCCCCAAGGCAACATATTTGACTACTGTTACACCATATCTAATGCATAAACCTCATACAGTAATGTACTGATGTCTGTCAAGATAAGCTAAGCTTTAACAAAAGTAAACCTCAGAAAAGAAAAGGGAGAAAAAGAGTATATGACAACAAAGAAAAATATTCAACATGCATAAAACTACTACCAAAGGAAGAAATGTGTGGTCTCTAAACAGCTTACATTAAAATTGCATCCGTTTATTCATGAAAAGCACATCAATAGGTATGCCACCACAGTAACATTGCCAAGGATATATGTTTTAACTTTCATTTTTATATCTTTTAAGAAGCAAATTAAAAATATAGCCCATAAACAGCCATCTTAAAACAAGATCATGCCAGGATTCATTGTGTTACAGGGATGAAAATTACACTCTTTACTTCACATGAATACATGATAATTCCAAAAGACATGAGTATTGTGTGCACATGCACCAAGTATATATAATCAGTTTGATCAACTTGAGCCGAAGAAAATAATATGAAAATATACTAATAATGTATCAGAAGTTGCACACATTGCATAATTAATTATATTTTTCATCTCATAAACATATTACTTCGAAAGGTTCTTAGAATAATAGAATGCATACTCTGGTTCTAACAGTCACAGAACACATACCTGTTAATGATATGAAAGCATCACTAGCATAAACTATTGGCATGTCAGGCAAGCAGGAGTGAGTCCTGTGATCAGTTCAAAAGGATCGATTTAACGAAGCATGCATAGCTTGGACAATACATTTTGAGCACGAGAAACAAAACAACTAATAATGACAAGATACGCAAATAACTCACAATACAAAGCTCTGTTTGATTCTACCGAGAGAGAAGTTTAACGAAGAGCTGAGCGCAGGGATGCCAACAGAGTCAGGTCTCTTCCCGCTGACCATTAGACCAGTTAGCTTGCTGTAGCGGTTCAGCGCAGAGACGATGCTGTTTGCTGTACTTATTGCCTCCTCTTTCTCACTATCACTAGCTACACGCGGTTCCTCAGCCTCCAGCCCTGCAACAACAAACTAGCAACAACATATTCACAACTTGATTGACTTATGGTTCGTTCGATATTCTGTGGGTGGTGAACATTAAAATGATAGGTCAAGTCGAAAACCAAGCTGAAATTGCCCGTACAATTATGCTACCAGAAAAATGAACTATGAACTAGTATGACAGTATTGGTAATTAAGAAGGACAAACCCAGATAAAGTTTGAGGAGCCTTGTTTAGCTATGATTGGCTACTAGATCGTCATTCAGCAAATGCATAATGTGATCAGTCATGATCCGGTTTCCGCAACCATATTAGTTTTGTACTTTTGGTGAACAAATAATGTAAACGTCACCTAAGGGAAGAACTATCGCCTACATATTTGTCTCATCAACTGTGCATAGTCCCTATTTGGAAAAAAAAACATGATCAGTAATTCAGCGTAACCATAATTACAGACTTCAAACACGGAATAGCCCAAACACAGGGCATAGCTTGCGTAATGTGAGACTACTGCAGTGGATGGCCATGAATAAGATGAGTGCAGCTAAAATTACTATGGACGAAATGACTAACCAATCAAACTAGGACAAGCCTATCAGCAGTCCTAACATACATTTCACAAATATGCATATTAATGATTACTCCAGTCTGCAATTAATGATCCCTCCAGTCTGTATTGTTCAATGCTAGTAACTGCCAAATATAGAGTTGAACGGCAGCCTAATTAAGTACCAGTAATACTAGTACGGAGTATACTAACTAACACACAGGCAAGTCGCACTGACCTCTCTTGTCCATATCTACGAACACCTTCCCGGCGTGGCTCGCGCAGGGGAAATCCTCTTCCACCCTGGCCTCCTCGCGGCACGCGGCAAGGAGGCCCCCGGGCGCGCCTCGGCACGGCGGCGCCCTCCGCTTGTTGTTGGCGGCGATGGGCACCTGCACGGCGAGGAAGTGGAGCAGGGTGCCGTCGCGGGCGTGGAAGACGGGGGCGAGGTGGAGCAGCACCCAGTGCGGGGACCCGTCGCGGCGGTAGTTGAGGAGTGCGGCCTGGTGCGGGCGCTGGGCGCGCACGGCCTCGCGGACGGCGGTGACGGCGGCGCGGTCGGTGGCGGCGCCCTGGAAGAGGCGCGCGCCGCGGCCGAGCACCTCGCGGCGCGCGTAGCCGGTGAGCGAAGGGAGGCCCCTGGAGGCGTAGACGATGGGGTGGCCCGGCAGGGACGGGTCCGTGAGGAGGAAGCTCCCCGGGAGCTCGTCCAGCGCCTCCAGCACCCAGTCCGAGTAGCGCGCCGTCAGCGAGGACGCGAGGCGGTCGTGGCCGTGCCGCTCGGGCTCCCGCTCCCCCGGCGGGTCCGCCCCCGCCGCGCCGGCGGTCGCCATCACGATCGCCGGCGGGGGGAAAAAGGAAGGGGAGCGAGAAAAGATCTGCGCGCGGGGGAAGCGGAGGGCTATGGCTGCGGAATTTCTCTCTTCGAGGCCTTTTGTTTTTTCTTTTGCGACGAGAAATTTGGTTTTGTGCCATGTTCAAAGGTGGGTTTCGCCACTTGTCATTTTGTAATTGGGTTTCGCCAGAATGCTATTATCAAACCATGTCAGATAGCTACTTTGTTTTTTCGTGATTTTGCTACCTATTTTGGGTTTTTTCCTACCCGGTGTGATAAAAATACCCCTGAAGAGAGAGGAGGACAGAGCCGCCGCATCGGCCGATTCGAGGGCGGACAGAGCCTCGCCGCCCCGGCCGCTAGCCCGCCATGGCTGCCGAGAGAGAGAGTGAGGAGGCAAAGAAGATGAGGCCGCAAATCCCGCACGGATCGAGATCCCACAAGCCAAATCGAAGAAGAAATCAACCAAATTGAGCTCCAACAAGCCAAATCCACAAAAATCGAAGAACAAAAATCAAAGAAGCCAAATCTACATAGAGAGAGGCGAGAGCAGGGAGGCAGCACCCAGGATCCGGCAGCCCGGCCTCTGCTCCAGCTCGACGAGGAGGTGATGGCGCCTCCACAGCAGAGCAGGGAGAGGGGGGAAGAGGACAAGTCGCCTGTCGTTGGGCAGCAGGCGAGGCTTCGGATCTCGTCGCCCTTCTCCATGGTGATCTTACCTCGGCGGCCATGGTGGATCTCGTACGGAGCTCGATTCCACGACGAATCACACACCTCGCTCACCTCACCCCGGCAGCGCTCGTGGATCGGAGCAGGCGGTGGGAGGCAGCCGACGGTGGAGGAAGTCGGCGGTGAGAGGCAGAGGTGGGGAGGAGGCGACGGCCAGGCGCCCAGGTCTAGAGTTTGGCCGGTGGGAGGCTAAGAAGCGGCAGCGCACTGGTGGAGGAGGAGGCGACGCACTGGGTGGGGCGGCGCACTGGGGAGGTGGCGACCTGGGAGGGACGAGGAGGCGGACGAGTCGGGGGCGCACGGGGAGAGGTGCGAGCGTCGAAGCGAGAAGAAGAGGAAGGAGATTGGATAAGATCCAGATGCTTCATGGGTATTTTTGTCACACCGGGTAAGAAAAAACCCAAAATAGGTAGCAAAATCGCGAAAAGGCAAAGTAGCGGTGTGACATGGTTTGATAATGGTATTCTGGCGAAACCCAATTACGGGATGGCAAAGTGGCAAAACCCACCTTTGAGCGTGGCACAAAACTAAATTTCTGTGGACAAGGCCTTAGCAAATAGCAACCGGCGAGAGCCCAGCGGAATCTGATTTGGTTGGCTAATTCGGGTGCGCGGACGTGGCGATTCGTGCGGGTGGTTTTGGTCCGGTTTGGACGTGGACCACGGGGCGCGAATCTTAAGGCGGCCTTGGGTGCCGGAGTTGTTTAGATGGTAGATATTTACTATACCTCCCATCACATCTATCTTATCCTTTCTTATCCTTTCCTCACTATTCACTGCTACAGTACATATCTGCTACAGTAAATCTCCAACTATCTCCACCAACTAAACACCCTCGCAATGCAAGAGGACGATCAGTCACTAGTACTCCCTTCGTCTCAGAAAACATGTAATTCTCGTTTCCCAAGAAATTCCAGAATTTTAACTTTGACTAATTATAAATAAAAAAATATAAATACTTATCAGATAAAATATATATCATTAAATTCATCTTTAAATATAGTTTTTTAACAAATTTATTTAGGGTCATAAATACGAATACATTTTTCTAGAAATTTAGTTAAACATGAACTACTTTAACTGGCACGCATCCCCAACATGTATGTTTTTTTTAGACAGAGAGAGTAGTAGCGTGCGTCTTTGAGCTTGTTGGTTTCTGTCCGGCGCGCCTTGCAGGCTCCGGTTTGTTTCTTATTGGCTTCTGGGAGCTGTCGCGGTTAACTTGTGTAGGATATTTAAAGGTGTGTTTAGATTGGGATAGATTCTCTGAAAAAACACTATAGACCTAAAATACACTGTAGATGAATAATGTTTCGTAAGTGTGTGAAATAAGATAAATAGAGAAAAGTTAGATGAGCAGTGTTTTTTCGAAAATCTTTGTGAAACTAAACTCACCCTAAAAGACACTATGACTGTCAGGGGGTTAATTATGCCCGTACTCCACAAGTAGTACCTCGCCGTGGTCTCGGGAATGGAGGGTGCGGAGTTGCGGACGTGGGGGATAGGAGCGACACGTGTGCGGGTCACTCGCGCGCACAGGCAGTCGTCTGGTGGGCTGTGGCCTGGCCCAGCCGCAAGCCCGGCCTGCGGGTGTCGGTTCCTCTGTGGGCTTGGTGTGGCCGCTGAGTCGGCCCGACTGACATGAGCCCGTCTTGGTCTTTGGGTAAGCATTCCAGCCCAGTCATCAAGAGCTCCGCACCCAAAATCCTTTATCCCTAAAAGATTCGCCAAGTGTTGAATTGGTTGTAAAAAGATGTTTAAATGCGTTAGTGCCTATTGTGAGACGGTATATTGGGCTAGAATAACTATCTTGCTGAAAATGGATACAGAGTCCCCAACTAGGATGATATGCGAAAAGCGCTTAACTCAACGATACGTGACAGCTTTTTCTCTGCCTATTTATCCATGCGGAAATTACATCAGCGAGATGTTAACAGACTACGTGGAAAAAAAAAATCTGAATATCTGATAGTGTGTCCCATGACCTTGTAAAGGAGCTAATATGCATCCTAGCTTGGGGTAATCATGCCACCAACACACCCAGAGATAGATCGAGTACATATAGTGTTAAGCATTATAACAAGGTACTCACTTCTTTTTCCAAATTATTAGTTATTTTGGCTTTTTATTAGATTCATCGAAGATGCTACAAAATTTAGACAAGTATATGTCTACATTTATAGAAGGTGCCATGAATTTAGACACTCAAAATGGTACCCAGGATAACTAATAATTTGGAACGGATGAAGTAATAACCAACCAAACAATCTTCAGAGTACCCATCGATAGTGAGACGTCTTCAATGACTTTGTCAATCTCAAAACCAGCTGACTCAGTCTCTTCAATGACTATGTATTCATAGAGATAGAACGTATGTGTGCTTGTACGTAAACATCTTAATTATATGGTGATTAAAAAGGAAAAACCAACAAAATTACATGAACACTGCTGTTGTCGTTGTATGAACCAGACGGATGTGAACCCATCAAAGAAATGAAGTACTTCCTCCGTTTGAAATTGTAGGTCGTTTGATTTTTTTTTACCCAAAGTTTGACTGCTCGTTTTATTTAAAATATCATATTTTTTGTTATGCCTTGTTTTATTAATCAAATACCTTCAAAAATAATTTAAATTTGATTATGATTGTATAATTTTTTTGAATATGATTATTGTTAAATTTATGATAAAAAAAGTCAAATGACCTGCAATTTGGAATAGGAGTAGTTGTAGTTGTTCGTGTGAACGCCTTTATATCCGCTCGCGTTGCAGTTCGTTGGAATGTACTTGTTCCGTACAGCTCGATTGATCTATCTTCTCCGTTCTGTGGAGGAGGAACGGAGGATCACCCGATCCCTTCCATGTTGTTTTGGAAGCTCGGTCCGTGTAACATCACCCACGTGCTTCTCATCTAGAAACGAAGAAGATTTGCGAGGCGACAAACAAATTACAGCCGCGCGTGGTCAGATCAGCTCAGGAATTTGCTCGGAAGAAATGAGTTGAGGGCGGGCAGCGATGTCTTTTTGCCGTTCTTGGAAATATTGCCTTTTTTGCCCAGAATAAAAAATAAAAAATTCCATATTATAGTACAGTGATACTTATGTGAAAGGTACTCGCTCGCTAGCAATTCTTGTAGTGTGGACAGTATGATACGAGCGAAATGCAAGAATTTTCAATGAGCAGGAGAAGCCAATAGCCAACAGCACCGACGACATCAAGGACACTACTCGCCTATGGGGTGCTGCGTGTGCCAAACACTTGGCTGCTTTAGTTGATGGACCCATTAGCGAGTAATCGCTATGTATTTTTTAGTTTTTGTTGCGGAGCTATTCCAATGCTCCAGCCTGTCTTTAAGAACGGGTTCTATTATCTAGTGCTCTTTGCGCTTGTAATTGCTACTCCTTCTTACTATTAATTAACGATGGCAATCATTCCGGGTCTTTGAAAAAAAAAATGTCGTGCTGCTCGGTGGGATCCTCGTTAACTGTAGCCTATATATATAACTGATGTCTGGGCTACCATCGCAGGAGATTATATTGCTGGCCTATTACTCCATATTTAGCTGGTTAGCGTGAACAATATTGCGAGGTAGTAGTGATCATTCACCAGCTGCTGGTACTACAATTCATGGGCATTTCCAATAGGCTCCGGCCGGCTCTTTGTCGGAAACTGATCCACACGATCAGCACCTACTCTCACTATCTCTCTGAACACCGAACACTACAAGCTAGCTAACCTCTCTCGGATGGATGGAAACACATGCTAGAAAGTGAGAACGCAAAGACTCAAAGGATTTTTCAGCACTGCACACCAGTGCTCACGGCACATGTATTCACTTCACCACACAGCACAAAGTTAATTACACAAGGCTTAAATAAGCACTCACACACGCACACGTTCAACCACGTCTGGCCGCACAGCTCGGCCAAGACTCTACTGTGGCCACTAATCACTTTTTACATGCAAGGCACATCTCCGTGCATGCAGATCACCACACACGCACTAACAACCTGTGCATATCTTCTAACAGATATCCGGTCCACCCACACTGCATGCATCCATGCAAACAGACTGACCTCTTCTTGATCCTAGACTTGCGCTTGACTCCATCTAGCATCGACCAAGCACCTGGCAGCCTTGACTCTAACCACACACATGTACTCGTATCATGCATATGCTGCAGCTCCTGGCCACTACACCAAGCAGCACGATTGACACGAGCACAACTTAGACTCTAGACACTACATCACTCAACAAAAACATAATCAACATCAAGATTAACTCTAACACTCTTGGCCGTATCACCTCCTCCGTTGCTTCCACTGCTAACTACGACATCACCCGTATCCTCAGCTTCACCGACTCCTTCAACGAACGAACCAGCCTCCTGCTGGACTCCGCGCTCGCTCTCGCGCACGAGCAAGAGCCAGCGCAAGTGCAAGGCGTCGTCGATGATGCGTCCGGACAGATCACCCCGACAATAATTGGCGCGCTCGACGTCGAGGCAGCGGCGCCACCGCCGTCGACTGGCGCCGCCGCGGGGCATGGCCACGAGCCGGCGGCCACTCCCCTGCCGGACGCGGAGACGAAACGCGTGGCGAAGGTCGTGCAGACCGTCTGCCTCTTCGGAGCGTCGGCTTCACTCCTGCTGTTCATCAACAACCCTCCACGCGGCGGCGACGGTGGCGGAGCGATGTACAGCGCGAACCTGGGCTTCGTGTGCCTGGGCCTGTTCGCGAGCCTGGGCCTGTCCATGTTCTCGATCGTGGCGAGGCCCGGCGAGGCGGCGGTGGCGAGGGTGCAGAAATGGGGGATGGTGATGGCCATGGCGTCCGTGCTCGTGGCGTCCACGCTGCGCATGGTCACCATGCTCCCCGCGGCGTCGCTCGAGTCCGCGTGGCTCGCCGCCTTCGTCCTCGCCGGTGTCGTGGCCGTCGTCTACCTGTCGCTGGCTTGGAAGTTGTGCGCGGCGGACGATGGCGTACAGGCTGAAGCGTCGATGAGCGCCTGTGATCATGAAGCCGGTGTGGCCGCTGACGGAGTCTAGGCTCTAGCTATGGCATGAATTCCTTATATATTTTCGTGATCTGTGCATATACGTATATGGTAGCTATAGTACAGATGCACGTTACATATATCTTGTACATATATACGGGTCCCAGCTAGCTAGCTAGTATATAGGGTGGTGTATGTATATATATAGACATATAGTGCATATATATGCACTTTTAGCAGAAGTTATATATATGTGCATATATCCAGTCCATGCATGGTTCCCTCGAGGTCTCAATCGATCTTTGTGTATATACTACACATATCTGAATCTATCTATAACTCTATATCCAATCCATCGTGCGCATGCGGTGGAATAAATTAATGAACAATGCATGCACCTTCGTACTACTAGCTATAGCTAGCTCAAACATGGCATGCACGGATTATACAGGGGCTCAATTTTACGTGTTTATATATGGTTTCTGAGGTTGATCAAACCACCCCAAGTGTCTCTTTCATCGATGGATACCTTGCAGGGGCAGACCTACTCCATTAGGCAAGCTGAGGCGATCGCCCCAGCTACTTAATTGCCCACAAGCATCACTATCGCTCTCTAATTTTTCATCGAATGCTCTGGTTTATATGGTACAAGAAGAATAATCATCTTTTAAAATTATTGTCGTTTGCTCGCAATAGGCAAATATGGGTGTGTATACGGTTTTCCTTTCTTTTTTAGGATTTAAAATTCACCTCACCTATGATTTTATTCGCCATTGACATCAATCAGCGTACTTTTAGAAAAACAAATCAACGAGTGCTCCTTGATTTTAGGACTCAAATTCACAACAAGAATTTGAAACTTCTCCTATTAATGTGAGATTCCCCTAGTGTTTTATTAGTATTTAAAGTTTTGTATAAACTTTTCCTACCAGATTCCTCCTAACAATGAGGATTTCATGTGCTATGACTATTGATAGTGTTTTATTACTTGCGTAAAAACACTAGGAGAATTTTACCATTTTTCTAGTAGAATTAAAATCTGTCATGTCAATATACCTAAGGTATATATGCTCCGTTCACATATATTCATATAATTTCAGTTCCAGGCTTCCGAGTAGCGCTGGAAAGAAACCTATTTTTGGCGCCGCCACTGTGGCCCCCCACCCGCGGTCCGTCGTTTTCCCCGTGCCGTGTGCATCTTGCACCCACTGGCCACTGCACCTGGCAGGAGGCTAGGCCCAGGACGTCGCCGCACAGCCACACTACGGCCAATCCCTGCAGTTTTGTCGCCACTGCTCGCCGGCGACAGTAGGTGTACGTATGCTGGCCGTGCGGCGGCTGCATCCACGGCCAGCCTCGCCGGCCGGCTCGGTCAATGACGTTGCGTGTACGCGCCGCTAGCTGGTTGAATTCGGTCTGGCCGCGCAGTCCAGTCCCAAGCAATGCAAGGCTGGCTCACTCTATGGCTAATTGGCTACCTTGCGTTTGTGAGGCGTGACAGCCCTAGCTGGAGGGACGATAAACCTGAGAGGGGAAAAAAATAATGAGAGGAAGAAGAAAGACGCGCGTCGACAGTAGAGAGGTAGACATGTAGTACATGGACGACCTCAGCGTGCTCGTGCAGTCGTCCGTCGTACGTGCTCATGCGGTCATGCCATGCATGGCACATCGATCGACCTCGGAGGAATCTCGTTGCATTTGTGTACTGTCGCAAGCGTCGGAGGAGTCTCGTCGCCACCGGGACTTGTCGTAGCTGATCGTGGCACTGGTGAGCCGTTGTGCTACTGCTACATACATAACTACTACCGTTTATCCGTCAGAGAAAAGAGCACGCGCTCCAATTCTACTGGCTGCATATGAACAGAGGGAGAATCTAGTAGCATTTCACATGCATGAACACACGAATATGTGACTTTTTGTAGTGAGATGTACCTCGAGTCAGCGCGCGCCCGCTTTGGTGAGCAATGACGCGATCAGCATGCCTACAGCAGAGTACGTTGAACCGTGTTGTCCGGAACACACGGAGCACGTGCTCCACAAAAGCTCGGCCCTCGCCTTGTTCACCAGTTCTTCCGTCTTTCGCCACTCGAGAGCCGTAGGTTTTCTAGAAAAGGGAAATTTCTGATACAGCAACAGATAGCTCCCAAACTAAGTTTGCCACTTGCCAGTGGTCAATTTCATAGTACACCCGTAGCTTTCATCTCTTCGACGAATGAAATTAGAAAACAAAAATAAAATCCATACCCCTGAATGGAATTCGATCGCAATAGTGTGTGGATGTCGACGAAGAAGCGTGGCGCCCTTTAAAGACAGAGGTCTCCATACCTGCATAATTCTATTCCAACTCTTCTGCTTGCACTTGCTTTGTTGCATCTTTTTACTCTACACCTTACAGGCTTACACGCTGCTATACTGAAAATGCAAATTTTCTACAATGGAAGCACACACAGCCAGAACTAATAGGCCATCAAGGCCAATATTGCCTTGGAACCAAAATGGACATGTGCTTATCCGTCCGTTTAAAGATTAGTGTTACACTAAGCACCGGGCGACCTTGCACCCTTTTCTACTGTTACACTCTGCGTTACATAACGGGTCCAGAATCAGTTTCTGCCCGAGGTTGCCCTGCTAAACAAACAATCAGCTACATGCAAAACTAATTGATCAATATAACCACTTCTCCAAGTAGACACGCTGTTTCCGTGCCCAAAACTATCCTATCATACTTACTGAGGGAGTCAATAACGTCTCCAGCAACCGGTCTGGAGCATGCCTGGGGCAGCTACGAGCTCATCACATTGTCATTGGCTTCTGCTGTAGGGTGCATCACATGTCACTGGCTTCTGCTGTGTGCTGCATCTCTTTGTCACTGGCTTCTGCTGTGGGCTGCATCACCATGTCACTAGCTTCTGTTGTCGGCTGGATCACCATGTCACTAGCTTCTGTTGTCGGCTGGATCACCATGTCACTGGCTTCTGCTGTGTGCTGCATCACCCTGTCACCGGCTTCTGCTGGCTGCATCACCCCGTCACTGGCTTCAGCTGTGGTCTGCATTTCCTTGTCGCTGGCTTCTGTTGTGGGCTGCGGTGTCGGTGTGAGATCCATCGGATCAGCTTGGGTCTCGGCAGCTTCATACTCTGACAGGAGGTCCATGAATTCATTGAGCAGCCGCTGGACTTTGCGGTTCGATGCCATGGAAGGAAGTAGATCTTCCCTAAGAAGTTTGTGCTTCTTCATTCCCTTTAGAATTGCCATCAGTTAGTTTACAGATTGGAACATAATGTCAAACCATAGGAAGGACACTACTACACTGTGACAAATTTGAAGTCATTTTTTTGGACAAAATTGTAAGTGGAGTCTAGTATGCAAATAGCCAAGGAAAAGGAGACTTACAAGAACATGAGGATCCCACACTGGATTTTTGGGATCCATAGATGACATAGAATCGACCATGCCCACTGGAGGACCTAGGAAGCTCTCACAAACTTCACGTAGACGAGATTCATCTGCTTCTCTGCATGCAAATAAGAAAAGAAAAAAAAATAAAAGACCAAATGAAAGAAGCATTTCAGTAAAGATTTTATAAGATTTACAAACTCAAATATTTTTTCAACTCATTAAAAAACAGAGCTGAGGTCCACAAAAACAATGCTAAAAGCTAAAAGATAATATACAGAAGTCGCAAGTAAATAGAATATAATGAACTAACCTAGCTAAAAACCGTACATAAGACAGGAGGCATTGGCGGTACTCCTGTGCTGACTTCAACACCAATGAAGCTGCCAGCTGGGTCTCCAAATGAGCACGTGTCTGCAAACCATCATCTGTAACCCTGGAACATAAACACCCACACCAATAGATTTAGAGAAAACTCTGATATGTAGCACACTATAATGCAAATAAAGTTTCAAGAGCCTATAATCTAAAGCAATCAAAGGTGCACGGCTGCACACTAACCTGCTCCAAATAGGTTTTCTAGCCATGAACTTGCCTATATCAATTTGTAACTTGCCTAGCTCCCCACCTTGAGTAGAACTAAATGAGCTAGCAAAATTTGATGCTGGAAAACAATCATCGGCAATCCTAAGCCAGCATTTCAGGCTCATGTCATAAAGAAAAGCATGACGGCTGGCAAGGACTACTAAGGGTGCACCACATCTTGAGAATTTAGCAGATATAATCTTTACTGAACCTGTCAAAAAGAGCAAGGGCATATATTAAGCACCGACTATTTCAACAAACAATAACTAGAATCTAGATGCAACCAAGTTCAGATCATCCATCTAAGGTAGCACATGAGAACTGAAGATTGGGTGCAAAATAATTACCTGCACCTTTTGCTGATGACTCATCTGGAGATACAACCAAAGAAGCTAAAGAGTCCTGCAAAATGCAGGTCCTGTTATAGAGGTCCCATATGTACATTACACCTCTCCTTGTAACAAGAAGCAGTTTCCAGCAGCTGTCACAATCTATAAAAACAGCTGCAGATCCCATCATCATGGCTGGCATTGCTCGCCTTCCAGATTTTGTGTAAACCTAATTAATTGAGAAAACATGTATTCAAGTATTGAAGGATAACATATTGTTTGAAGTAAAAGCATAAAAGTAATATCTAACGGGTATAGTAGCATCCAAATTGAAGCCCAGAATCAATCTATAAGAAATTCTGATAGAGGTACTCACCTGCAGGCAACCATCTTCACAACCAACAGCCCAGAAATTTGCATTGCCCGCCAAGACGGTAACCTTTCCAAAGATACGATCTGACCAAAGAGTCTCTGTACCTCTTGTACACTTTATCTCAGTTTCTTTTGTTGAAAAGGCACCGCCAGCACCAATCACATCACCTGCAGCACGTTCTACAGGCTTTGCTTCAAGGCAGACTGTTACGGAATCCTTATCGTCTTTCTTATTTAGTACATGGATAGAAAGTGCAGAGGAGGAGGTCAAAGAGCCTGAAACTATAGACCCGGTGTGTTCTATACTCAGCCTTCCATCATTGCCTGAATTAGTTGAAGCTTTTTCAATAACAAGACTCTCAGTTATGTTTGCCCTTGCTGTAACACCAGAGCGATCCCTAATTTCGCAGTTATTGCAGTTAGCACTACTGCCGTAAGATGGTCTCGTTCCATTCATTCGTTGATTCAGAGATGAAAAATCCACAACCTGATCCTGAGAACGGTTGGGTAAATTATCCTGGTTGGAAGGAAAACCAACTGCCTCTGGGATTATTCTTTTCCGGCCATCAGGACGGCGGTATTCTCTCTGTTTCACTGGACTAGATAACCGGTTAACTTTATTTACATCATCAGGACCAGGGCCTGCTGTTTTCTTATCATCTTCAGGTGAAGCTTCAGTAGCTTTCTGACTTTGCGCAACAGGAGCTGGGTTATCTGCAGAAACTTTTGGGGGTGCTTGAAGTGGCTGGACAACAGAAGACCCCTTTTTGCCAGTTGACTGCCTTGCTGATGCTTGTTCCAGCAGCAATTGTGCAGGGCTTTCAGCCAGATTTGATTGACGTCCTCTGACATCACCATATCTGCTCCTCTTCAATTCATCCATTTCAGAGTCGCTTAACCTGTATCCAAGCTCCTTTGCTTCAAAGTGAAAATTGGCAACTGATCCATCCAAGGAGCAGGCAAAAAGTGAATAGCCATCAGGGCTCCTGTCAGGGAAAAGAACAGTATCACCATGAGCCTGAGCATTAAGGCATAATAATGGTTGTAGAGAAATAATCGAAGTGTCTTACCAAGATAAATCAACCACACTTTGAGAGAAAAAATGCTTAGCAACAAACAATGGCCTGGCACTCGCTGTTGTCCAAACAGTGATGGTTCTGTCTTGACTCCCAATAGCAATAACATTATATGGTTGCTGTTCTTTTGTCGATGTCTTTGATGCTCCATTGGCCAATCCAACTGGTGCAGCCTTTGTGTCTTGACCATTTGAGAATTTCTTACGGAACGTTGAGTTATTAAACTTAACTACCACAACAGGTGCATTATGCCCTAGAAAGTCAAAAGTTGCAGACCATTCACCCCTTTCAAGCACAGGTGCTGAATGCCTAGGTTTCTGGAACCCATGAGTCGTAGTTATGAAATGGCCACAAGGTGACCAAGCAAGTCGTCTAAAAAATGTTGAACCAAGCTGCAGAAACAAAGAAAGAGAGAAAGGCATTTAGCAAACTAAGACATGTTCATCATAGATAAAGTTAATAAAAGACATGAAACATGGCATACAGATTTTGACCAATGGCCTTCTGTCTTGTGAGCAAGACTCCAGTCACTTGTACGCCAGATTATAACAGTCTTATCATCTGACTGGCTTGCAATAAAAGAACCAATAGGATCCCAGGTAACCCCTTTGACCAAGCTGGAATGCCCTCGCAAGACGGCGGTGCAAATACCATTGGTCATGTTCCATATGTGAACGGTATTATCCAAGCTGCCGCTAGCCAATGTTGAATCATCAGGGGACCAACTAAGATCTACCTAGTTTAGGCATATGAAATTCAAAAGGTGTCCAGTAGTTAAAAAGTAATGATCACAGAAGTTAATAATATGTAAAGAATTAGCATAAACATAGCACAGTGGATTTTTAGAAGATAATTACCACATCTGCAGTATGTCCTCTTAAAGTCATAATAACCTTCCAATTTTCTACATCAGGAGGTTCTCCACTTCCAAACTCAGATGTTCCAGAGCCGGCTTTTCTCTCATGAATTAGGATAACCTGATCATCTGATCCTGAAGCAAGATAGCGGCCATGCTTGGCCCATCTCACACAGTTTACTGATCCAAAATGGTCACGCATTGTAGCGAGCAACCTTTGGCTGGAATCATCATTGGCATTGTTCTTATCTACAGATTTCATACTCCATATTCGAACCTATTTCAACAACGAAGTAAAAAAAAAACAAAAAAAAAACCCTTAGTAAGGAGAAGGCCACCTACGAAAGATAAAAGGAAATTATCAAACAGGGGTAACACACCAGTAGTACATAAACAACAAGTTATATGACTAAACAGGATAAGGAATTGCAACAAAGTCAATGTTAAATTTTCAATTATCGATCAACAACCCAGTTAATATCATCCTCAGTGAAGAATCCCATGAATGCCACCTGAGTTTAGTTCAAGCAGCTAATCCTGGTCAAGCTGTACAGGAGACTTTACTGTTTAGAATCAAGGTTCAAAAAGCGCTAGGCGCTAAGTGAGCGGTGGGCCGGTGACCCTTCACCTACTTAGATGTTGCCGTGTTGCGTGCCTAAGCGTTTTGTACAGTAGCAAGGCTGAAGCCTGGAATCATGGAAATCTGGATATCTTCACAAAGCCCAATTGGCACAATAAGAAAAATATCTTCTGTGTTTCTCATAAACAAAGCAATCCAACCACTAACCAGATGGTCGGATAACCTTTCTTGAGCTCCCATGCCACAAATCTGACCTTTCCCGGTTTCCCTGGCGCCCACAGTTCAAATCCGATGGGGAGAAAAAAAACAATTGTCCATGTGCTCATCCTCTCCTGTTGTTGCAATTTGATCGGAGATGAACTAATTTTGCGTACCTCAGCTTATGAGGAGCAGAGGAGGGATGAGCAACAGAATGAAGAGCTGAGGAGGGAGTGTCATTTGGGAGAAGAAACAATGAATGCACAACAATTCCCTGTAAAAGCCCTGTATCATATACATTACCAATACCCAGGTCTAAGGTGATCTCCCTAATCCTAAGATCTCAGATACTCTGATAGCCAATTCACCCAAAATATTACGCTTAACCAAACAAGATGGACCCTCCTCATAAGCTACTAGAATTACTTAACCTTCAAATTCTTTCAGCTTGCAAAGAAAAAAGAAGAAGACGACACAGCTAGGACACGCAACAAATGTCAAGTTAGCACTGAAAGTGGCAAGCCAAATAAGCAGAATTTTTTTTCCTTACAAAATGTTGAAGGAGGGAGTGAAAATGTACAGTTAGACTCAAAGCGGATGGGCGAAAAAAACACACAATACCTTCTGGTCGCCACCACCGGTGGCGAAGCGGAGTCCACCGGGCTGGATGTCGATGGAGAAGATCTGTAGCCCCTCATGGCGAATCCAGCTTGGCTTCTCAGTAATCATCTCCTCCAAGCAGGGGCGGATCCAGTATAGTTTCTGCAAAAAAAAATGAAGTTAGTGGATACAGTACATACATATCCATGCAATCAGTGGTGTAGCCAGGATTTTTTTTTTTTTGCTTGGTATGCCCATTGGGTACTCCAAATTTTCATAATGCGCAAGTTAGGTAAAATAAAGTTGCAAAAGGTACAATACAGAGGCGATTCTAGCTCTTGAGTTTGACCTTCAACCACAACTCAAACAGTTGTGCATTCACAATGGGAGAATAAAACTGCAAAACTAAGCCAAATGGCAAATTGAAAATTACCGTAGTAGATAAAAGTGCCGAACCCTAAGCAATTGTAACAGGCAAATACCAATTCAGAAAAACTCTTGCTAGGAACCTGGCGCATGTGACATGAGTACCTGATTGCTTATCTGCTTGGAGCAATGGAAGATGGAGCGCGCCTTCGACGAATCCCCGTGCCTTAATGGCTTCACCTGCGCTCGCCGGCGGTCGGCGCGCCCCGCAGACGCCCGCCGTTTCCGGCCGGCTGCCGCGCACGACCGTGCCTGCCCGTAGCCGCCCTGCCCCAGCGTGCGCGGGGCGCCGGCCTGCTGCCTCCCACCGCACGACTGCGTGCGCGGCTAGCAGCAGCGGGCTAGGGTTAGAGAGAAGATCGAGTCGAATTCGAAGGTCGGGGGCGCGTGGGCGTCGAGCGGGTCGGCTGTGAGCAAGATGAAACTGAGGAGGGGGAGGGAGCCAGAGGCGACACCTATCGCGGGTCGGCCCGTGGAATTTTTCGTTTTTTTGGGTGACCTGGTCTGCTGTAGAATTCAGGCCTCAATGAATAAGAAGATGCTAAGGAAGGCCCACTGCTGCTGTTTTGGCGGCCCATTGTCGGATGTTTGTTGCTGCGGCCGGCGTCATCTGAATGAGAACAGAGGTAGTAGAAGCTTAGCAAAGAGACAATTAACACAAACTATTATCTGCCATTCTGCCGGCCGCCCGGTAGATCCCTCCCAGCCATCCATTGAGCACATACAGTAGTTCTGTTCTGTTTCTGAAACTTTGTACACTCTCATTGCTTGAGCAGAAGCTATCCGGCCGGCTATTATCTGATGACGAGAGATAACGTACGCAATCCTGACGTCTCGGCTTCCCTGACGTCACCACTGACGAGATGATCTTGTCGCATTTGGAATTCACGCTGCATGCATATATGCATGGTGGATATATGATCGAATAGGTTTTGTGCTCTCACTATTTATTCTAACTTTTCACTATTCAATTATTCCTCTCTCTTAGAAAACACGCTTTCATGACTTAGCTACAGTGTTTTTCTAAAACTATAATATTTTTTTCTACAACCTAAACACATCAATCCGATGTGAGGCTGCTAAAGTTGTAGCCGGCCCGGAGATTACACCGCTGGATCAGATCCCATCCATCCATGTCACTGACCGGACTGTGGCAACGCCAGCCGCCTGCTAATGTCTGAAGCCGCTGGCTTGCGGAACAAGACTCTTTCTAGTTTCTAGACAAGTGCACGAGGAAGAACAGCATATACTCCTGTAAACCACCGATTTGCTGTCGCAAAGTGTTCCACCTCCTCTGATCGGCAGGTCGGAAGAAAAGACGATCTCCACCAATCCAAGTTCCGTAACCTAACCGTCACTAGCGAACTATGGAGTATGGAGTAGTATTCAATTCTATAGTAGTCAAATCAACCAAGCTTTAATTTTGAATACCCGCTCTGTTTTTGTTTGTCTTTATCGATTTGAAAGTCAATCTATCAACGTCCCAAGGTATGCATGGGAAGTAATTGAAAAGGCACTGTGTAGTTCTAGAATCTAAATCCCTACAAACTACGTGAAACCATATATCTATCTATATCTATAAAAATAACTTAACAAGTATAATTGAAAATATTTCTATTCAAATTGGACCCACGGTACCACTCACGCACACTGACCGCCTGACCCCACATGTAAGTAGGTCAATATTATTCATGATTCCTAAAAAAAACTATTCATCGTTATATCTTTAGAAATTAGAAAACGTCTGCATAAAGCTGGATGAGCCATTTGCTCCTTTACATGCAAGAGAAAGAAGGGATGGAGTCTGATCAACGTTTGCATGGTTTAATCTCAAAAAAAAATGTTTGCATGGTTGACTAGCGAAATGTTTCGATTAATTTTCAAGAGAACTGCTCCAATACACCTCTTTTACAAAATTGCACGCATCTTGAAGCAACAATTCCTAATTAGCTTATCTTATAGTTATTTTCCACCGCACGGGCCCGGCCCTCCCATGCCCAGCCCAAATTAGTCCCATACTCCCACCCTTCTCTGACCAGATCCCCGCTTCGTTCGGCGCCTTTCAATTTGCTTGAGGTCGTACATGAGTTACCGATGGCATCTGCGATCCGTTTTCGCCGGCAGCAACACTCGCCTTTCAGTTTGTTGATGATGATCAATCGGGGATGATGATCGATTACGTATACGTCCACGACGATGGTTGGAGTCGACGTGTATATAACGAGGCATGCTCTCTGAATGCATATGGCCACCATACTATACTATCACATCCCCTGGCTATTTGCATGGATCACGCATGTTTGTACCGGCGAAAGCGAACTGGCTTGCCGCCATCTTACCATCACCACACTTCGCTCGGCGATTCTTAGCAGACGCAGACCTCATGCGAACGCAACAGAACAACGTCGAACAAAGGGGATCTAGAATTCCAGAGTACGGGCTCTACTTGGGCTGGGCATAGGAGGGCTGAGCGCCTGAGCCCACCCGGGACCCAGGTGATATTAATGAAAAACCACTAATTAATTTGTAGGCTGCTTTAAGATATGTGTAATTTTTAAAAAAGGTGTACTGGAGCAGTTCTCAATTTTCAATTAGGCATTGCTTTAGCTTTCTCAGGAGGTTATTACTAGCTAGTAGATGGGATAACTAGTAGATCAGCATTATTCAACATTCATAAAAATAATAATAAAAAAAACTATTCACCGTCATGTCTTTAGAAATTGGAAAAGTCGCTCAAAACTGGATGGGGCCTTTGTGTTCAACGGGTGATCGATTTGTTAGGCCGTCGCCGTCCAGCGTCAGCTATATATAAGTCGCACAATGCATGGGATGCGCTGCCGTTAAGCCACTAGTTTTAGACTGGCAGCGAGTGTGGTTAAGTGATCACGAGCTGGGATTAGGGCAAGTATATTGGTATTGTCTAATAGGTCGTCTCATGTATTGCCACACCATCTTAAGACGATGTACCAGATGACTCATACAATGGATTGTCTTATTAGTTGTCTCAAAGAAATACACAATCCCTTAATTTATGCATAGAAAAAAAGAAATATTATGAGTTGCATGGCAACAACAACTCATACAATGGTGTGTAGGTTGTCTTATAGTCCTAAATTTTAGCCTATGAGACGGTTGCCTCGCGAAACAACCACCTTATTCTCTCTCCTTCCTCTCTCTCCGTCACATCATCAAAAATCATACGTGGACTTACATAAGACGACCCATGACACCGCTGATGTGTAGCAATGTACTTGCCCCTTGGACATCCGTAACATGTTCCAACGGGCTCTTAACAAGATCTCGTCCATCGCTTCAAACGCTAAATACCGCGTGCTCAGCTTCACCGGCTCATTCAACGACCGGACCCACCTGCTGCTGCCCGACGCCGAGCTCGGGCGAACCACGCAGGCGCCAGAGGAGGAGCCTGCTACAAGTGGCGGCGCCTGCACCGGTGGTCACGGCCTCGATCTCGATGGACATCGAGGCGGCGGCGGCGACACCGCCGCTAGCCCCCTCCGCCGCCGGCGAAGGACACGGCCAGGACGCGGAGGCGAAGCGCGTGGCCAAGAGCGTCGAGACCGTCTGCCTCTTCGCCGCGTCGGCCTCGCTGGTACATAGCCTCGGCGGTGGGCTTGCTCGAGACGTCGTCGTCGTCCTTGCTGGGGAGGTTGACGAAGAGAACCAGCGAGGCCGACGCGGCGAAGAGGCAGACGGTCTCGACGCTCTTGGCCACGCGCTTCGCCTCCGCGTCCTGGCCGTGTCCTTCGCCGGCGGCGGAGGGGGCTACGATGCGGACCTGGCGTTCATCAGCCTCGGCTTCTTCTCGAGCCTCGGGCTCTCCATGTTCTCGATCGTGGCGTGGCCCAGGCCCGGCGAGGCGGCGGTGGCGAGGGTACAGAAGTGGGGGATGCCGGGATGGTGGTGGCCGTTGCATCCGTCCTCGTTGCGTTCACGCTGCGCATGTGCATGATGCCGGTGGCGTCGTAAAGCTAGTACTGGAGGTCGTAAAGTAAGTATTATTAGTTTCTTCATTAAATCTGATAATCTTAACTGAACACAAAATGATTTAACTCTTAAAAAACAGAAAAAAATTATAATGTAAAACTTAGAACATTCTCCGGGGACGGTTCATCAGTCACGTATGCGTACTCGCCCTGCTGGAAAGGCGGCGTTGAACCCTCTTCTGTTTGGAGCACAGCACACACGTGGCAAACACTTGTCTCGATCTGCAGCAGTCGTCTCTAACGACTGGCGCGCGCCTGCGGTGAATGAGCTCTTGTGCTGCTTGACACGTACTCCCTCCGTCCTTAGAGATAGGTTGCGTGCAAATTCAAAAACTTCTACTTCTCAAACAAATTTTCCTATTTACCTCTCTCACAGAACACGCTTCCAGTGCACTATTCATCTAAAAGTACTTTTTCCTTCCACCAATCTGAACACAGCCATAGTCGTTGGAGAAAAAACACATCATCCAACGCAATGAGCAAAATACTCTGCTACCCCTATTCTCTCTGACGCATGCAGCCCTGCGCTCCTCCACAGCAGCCACTAGCATCCAAGGCAGTGCATGTGGTTGCTTGTGCGACTGCAGCGTAAGGAAGCTAGGAGCTCGCAACGCAGGGAAGCTATGACCTAGGAACTGGCAACGCAGGGACCTACGAGCTAGCAACGCAGGGAAGCTAGAACGACGATTATTCAGGGACGCACCTCTGTAGCTACAACGACTATCTATAGAGGGAGTACGTCGGTCTCTGTAGTCGTAGCAGAACAATAAGCGGCGGCAAACAATTCGTTCTTTGCTGGAGACATGCATGGCGCCGTGCGGTTCGGATTCGGACGACTTACGTACGGTGCCGACACGGCGACCGACCGTGTTCTAGTCTTTCTAGCACGTTGAATCGTTGATTTTTTCCGGGATCAAAAGCTCAGTTTGTCGTTGACTATTGTATTTGTGCACGCGCCGGTGTCGGGATCAAGCTCAGATCAGTCATTCTTGGTGCCAACGAGCCGTCGCTGGAGGCAACCAGTGCGTGTCTCGTCTTTGTTGTCCTCGACGGCGTATGCTTCCTGATCGATCACGGCCATCAGGCAGGAGCTGGCTGCAGAGCGTGGCCACCGACCCGAGCACAATATTGGGCAGGGCAGCGTTTTCCTAGGATGATGTTGCAGCATTGCAATTTGCAACCTTCATCGTCATAGTTTTTTGAAGGACACCATAGTTTTTTGAAGGACACCTTAGGGGAAAAAAATAACCATAACAGAACTTTCAAAAAGAATATAAATAGCTACAACAGCTCTGCTAAGAGAATTCCTACAGCAGAAATGGGGGTAAAAAATCCTGATACATATCAAACACCACCACCAACAATAGCTCAGCCATGAGAACTCCTGCCGCAAGAACACCGTCTTATTTCCTTTCCGTGATCCAACGTTAGCGGACCGGGAACTGCCACAAGAGAAGGCCGCAATTTGCTCTGCCAACCTGGGCAGCCAGCCGCAAGGTGCAATTTCTCCAAAAACCTGCCCCCCATGTCCGACGAGTCCTTAGTACATGGGACCTTTGTTGAAGTCCCTGCCATAATATTTTACAACTAGAAACTTTGTTGGATTTCTACAAAACGCTCGCCCACGGTTAACAAAGCAGAAACCTGGCTAAAAATGAGCAGGTTGTCGAGATGGAGCCACATCATCAGGCATTTGTGTGCTGGTTTAGTTCAGAAATTTGCAGAGGGCAAACAGCGCCAAGGGTTAGGGAATCATTGGATCACCAGATGAAACTGTATGCATATGAGTGTCCCTTCCATTTGATTCCATGGGAGAATCCATGCCTGGTGGACCTGAGATTGGTAATATCCGAATAAGGTAAGCAGATTGAGAAATGGTCACTAAAGGTTGTCACAGGCAAAAATTAATTTACCGAATATCGAACCAATGGAGGGCCTAGTTAGAGATGAATTCCTTTGCAGATCTGCATACATTTATAGTAATTCAGCGGAGCGATTAAGCTCTCTAAAAAACAACTGCTTGGAGAATTCAACATGCACTCAACTCATAGATAGAGTAATAATGTCATAAGGAGACAAACCTGAAATTTTTATTGCTTTCACAGCATCAAAGTTTTTGTATGTATACCCCACAAAGCTCAGATCCTTGGAGTTTAGCATCATCTGTAAATTGTTCCAGAGATGATACATAAGAGATTGAGAATGCAAAGTTACAAAAATAGATGTGAATATGTAAGATTGATAGATGAACATAAAGTGCAATCATGATCTGATGGAAAAATAAACTCAGGAAACCAGTTTGGATATACACTAGCAAGTTGGAATGCAATAGATGCCATTAGGGCTGGTTTTTTCCCCTTCTTTCAGACTAGTTTCTGAATCTGAATGTACATACATACCTTTCTTGAGGGGCCAGAGCCTGTTCTTGCTGGAGGATTTTCCAACTGCCACAGAGAATGATGAATTAGAAATTGGGCAACACTCAGAAAGCAGAAACTTCTCATAGTCAAACAAATTCAAAACAAGAACAGAGATAACCAAATGAAAATTACTTAATGTTCCTAGAAGTTGGAATAAAGAGCAATAAAATCAATCAAACAGGACCAGCAGACTCCGTCAAAAATAACTTGCTACTCCCTCTATTCTTAAAAATACAATGTTTAGGACAAGGAAATTAGTTCAATGACTAATTTGTTTTTCCTAAACATCATATATTAAGGGCGGATGTAGAATATTCCAGTGGCAACACTTAATTGTTGATTCACATGCTTTACAGTTCAAAGAATCCAGATCAGGAACAATAGTAAGCTTATTTACCGAAATGTTAGCTGGAGATTGACTAAAGTTTGTGGAGCATTAAAAATATTGAGTGCAAATCGCTTCACTTACTTCCTCAAATTTCATGAAATTCTGTGTATCCAGTTCACCATTTACTTGAGGCTTAAATGCCGCCTCCATTTCATAAAGTTTATCCCATGCAACTCCTCGGAACCAAGGATGTGCCTAAAGGAGAACATTTAGTAAACATAGCAAGAAAATATGAGTTAAACTATCTCTTTTCTGCGACAAGGGCACTACCTTTATTTGGTCTGCCCCTGCACTGCCAATCCTGTGGTCAACATCACATAATAACCGGCAAATGAGATCTCTTGCTTCAGTTGATAACCTTGCATCCTCAGGAAACTTCAAATGGTTTCTCCAGTGCACAATCTAGAATAATGGGAAAACAGATATCAGTGCAGTTCTATAAGAAAAGGCAGCATAAGCTTGCAATGATTCATGAGGCTGACATGCAAGATTCTTAAACGACATATATATCCCTAAAATGGGAGACAACAAAAAAGTGAAAAACACCACTTAGTTTCTTTATTTTTTTTCAAGAATCACATCTGATTATCAGACCACATGAATCTTGCCATTTCTATCATAGGTTATTGACCATTGAATATATGCGTAAATTTGCACATTAGCAGAATGATACAATACATGCTTTAAAGAAGCTGAAGAAAAAACAATTTTGATGGCTAAGATTTGAATCTTTGCTAAGTTGTTGTAAATGGTAATATTCAGATTTCAGAATAATGAGACTTGATTTCCACAATAACCCAACTCGAAGCTAACTTATTAGACAATACCCATAAACTGATTGGGTAGGCTAAACCCTATTAAGATACAGGCAAGCTGTTAGGTTCTCATCTGATGGCTTGAGTTAAAAAAGGTAAGGAACAGAGAGCTTCAGTGCTAACTTAGCCTTATTTTCATGAAAAGCATAAGCTAAGCTAAGTCAAATAAAATTTACTATACTTTCAGTCAGTTAAAAACATAAAACTGAGCCAGAGAAACTATTGCTTCATCTATTAATTGTATTAAAAATATCCATATGGCAAACAAACCTTTCGGCATGTCGTTATTGGATCGTCGGCATAAAATGGTGGATACCCGACAAGCATCTCATACATGATCGCACCCATGGACCACCTGGCAAATACAACAGAGTAAAATAAATACTAGTTTTTAAAGTCAAGCCAGATACAACTATGCAGGTGTCTCGACATTAATTTGATTATGAAACATTTCTTCAATAAAGCATACCAATCACATTCCATCCCATATCCCTTCTTTAGCAGAACCTCTGGAGCAATATAGTCTGGTGTCCCAACAGTTGAGAATGCCTGGGCATCAACATAAATTTGAAGCAAGAAAAAGCTAATAAGAATAATGAGGTTGCACTTGTATACACAAGGTATCAATCTTTCCTGGTAAGGATATCTATAAGATATTATGCACGCAAAAGGAAAACTTAATGATTGATGCAATGCCCAATGTGTAAATTGTACAGGATGTATACCAATTTTCTCCTGTTCATCTGCCAGTGCTGGAGTTGTTCGTGTTGACTTCTCCATCTTCTACCATTTGCTGCATCAGACAAAGAACTGTCAACATCCATTGATTCTCTTAGGTTGTCCTCGCCCATGGGTTCATCTTCATTCAAGGTTGAGAGCTTCGAACAATCAATTGGTTTGCACAGACCAAAATCTGACAACTTCATGTGACCATTCTTATCAAGAAGCAGGTTATCAGGCTTAATATCTCTGCAAATGATAATAAACCAAATATATAATTATAAATCTGCAATATGATAGAAATATAATAAACTAGATGTTTTTTAAACAAAGATATGTAACCTGTGGATGTAGTTATGTTTATGGATGGATTCAATAGCAAGAATTGTCTCCGCGATGTAGAATCGTGCCACATGTTCAGTCAAGGTATCCTCTCTCATGAGAAGGGTCATGATATCACCGCCAGGGAGGTACTCCATAATAAGGTAGAGATACTCGGCGTCTTGGAAAGAATAGTAAAGCTTCACAATACAGTGACTAGCAACTTCAGCCAGCAAGTTTCTTTCGGCTCTAACATGTTCAACCTAACACAAATAATATAGAAATCCATTGACTCAAGTCTCCAGTAATAAATAAAAACTATCTTTTATGGTCATTTGAAAAACATCAAAGTGATTCTGATAAAAAAGGACTTTCATCACAAACAACACAGAGGGGTCTTTCATAGTTATGTTTTAAATTGTCTCTTGAAAAACACAGTGATTCTGATAAAAAAAAGAGCTTCCATCGCAAACAAAAATCAAGTGTTTTCCGGTCTCAAAGAAAGTTCCAGATCACTGAGTTAAGATAATGGAAAAGGTGTCAACTAAATGGATGATTCAAAAATTACTCTAGATCGTAAAATGCAAATGAGTACTATAAAGGTCAGTAAATTTATGCTTGTAGCATTGGTGTTTTCTGTTTCTTGGCTCTCTCACATCATTTTACAATTATATCAACAAAATGAAGTCCAAACGGCCTTTGATGGAAGAAACTGTGGGATGTGGGTTCCTGAATGACTATTATTTATTTATTTTACTATTTATCATTTCACTGTCTGTTAGTTGTCCAAGATAGGAGAAAATTATACTAAATGGAGAAGCAACTCACAACAGTAAAGAAGTTTCACATAACAAATATTACAGCCAGGTATGTAGATGAAATATAAGGTAGTCAATCGAGCCAGTATAAAATATAAAGCAGAAACCAGAAATAGCCAGAAATGGAAGTTATCTTACTTGGCCCCTGACAACCATATCAGACTTCTTAAGCTTTTTCATTGCATAAATGTTATTAGAGGTCTTCTCTCGACACAGCCGAACCTGTCATACACATTATAAAGAGCACAAAATCTCAGTAGGTAAGATATTAAAGGCAAAAACAAAACTTGCATTACGACACACACTTGCCATATCTAAAATAGATAAAACATGTCCCGCTTTCCCTAGAGTTTAAGCATCTATGGATATAGTAAATTACTGCAAGTAACTGCATGCACCGCCATCACAAGAAATATAGGTACAAGCAGTATTTATCAAAAGTGCTACATGTGGAGAAGTAGATACTGAAACTCAGTTTGCAGACCTCTCCAAAAGCGCCTCTCCCAATAATAGTGAGCAGCTCAAAGTCATCGACACAAATTTTGTGCCTCTTAAGTCGCATGTACTCGGTTTCCTTCCTCTCTAGATCTTTTATTAAATCGATTTGCTGCTCCTTGGGAACTTGAGAAGAAGCTAGCTGTCTCTCCAATTTAAAGCGCCTGCAATGCATTAGAGTCTATAAGTGATGGGATAAAAGATGCACATTCTTCGAATAAAGGTCATGTTCTCAGGGAATCCGATCAGAAAAAATTAGAAAGCCAAGGATCGGGGTCAATAAATAGGTCATAAATCAAACATATTTATGCAACCCGCATCTAACGCATTGTTTCCGTTCCAACAAAAAGGGAGGCAGGAAAAGGTTTTCCCCCTTGGTAAAAAAGAAGGGTGGGCCAAAGCTGGAAATGTTGTGAGGTACATTAATGAATGGCGACTCCTCATAAGGTAAATTACTAGCATCATTAATAGAACAAGTGCATCAATTCTTAAGTACATCACCATCCACTATCTATTAATGGAAAGACCATCAATCTGAGAGTGATTTGAAACCAACACAAAGAACCCCGGTTACATGCATTGAGCAGATTTGAACTATTTCATCATGATGCATTGATCGCACACAAAGCATTCAAAAGAAACTACTGGAACCAGCTCCCCCATGTCCGCACTATCCGTCGCAGCTAAAACATGCCACCCGGACCTTGAATTGCAGTTTGTGGTGATCAATTCCAGAATCTAAGACGGCACACTACACCTTGACCCACTCAAACATCCTATGTCACAGTATCACTCCATACTAGAAATTCTGAAGTCATGGCCAGCAGCGAGCTAATAGTACTAGTACACACAAGCAACCGCGCGGAAATACGGAGTACACACAAATTTAGCAGCTGGGACACCCAAGGTCCAGCGGCGCGAGCTCGAACCACGCCCACGCCCACCGCAAGCTCAACCCCTCGATCGAGCTCGCGGGGCGCGAGATCTAGCCCAGCCGCGGGCAGCCAGCAGCTAGAATCGGCGCCCGGGACCGGGGCCGTGGCCATGCGGGGATCGGGATCGGCGGGTTTACCTCTCCTTGCGCTCCTGGATGTTCTTCATCTGCGAGCGGTAGTGGTTCTCGATGAACTTCTTCGCGGCGGCGACGCGCTCCATGGTGAGGGTGGACCCCACCGCCTCGGGCGCCTCCCCTTCCCCTCCTCCTTCCTCCGCCACCGCCGCGAGCGGCTCGGCCGCGGGGGCGGGGATCGCCGCCGGCGCGTCCGCCATCTCGCTCTCCATCCCTCCCCCCACCCACCCACCACCACCCCGCTGCACCTCTGGCACTCTCTCCTCTAGCTAGCTGTCCCTCCCCCTTCCCTCTCTCTCTCTCTCTCTCTCTCTCTTCCCTTTTTCGCCTTCGGTTTCTGGGCCGCGCCGTGCTCTCCTATGCTGCGGGCGATGGCTTGTCGCTGCGCGCGCGCTGAGGTGTTGATTTATATACAGGGCCACTTCGCGTTAACTAATCACGAGGTTAATAAGAGATGAGATGGTTAGAGTAAGGCTGTGTTTAGTTGATGGGAGAAAAAGATCTTTTGTTTCTGGGATGCGTGTTATGTGAGGGGGATGAATAGGAAATGTGAAAAAGGAATTTTTAGGGATGCGTGTTCTGTGAGGGGAATGAATAGGAAGTGCAAAAGATCTTTTGCATCTAAACACAGCCTAAGAAAAATGGGAATGAATAGGAAGTGCAAAAACTCTTTTTTTTTAATTTAATTTCTTTTGTCATTGCTTGCGCTGAGCAATCTTTTCTGTCATGTCTGATGGTGTTTAGCTGTATCCACGTACGTAGAAGGAGAAGAAAAAAAGAAAAGAGGGCCGGTCGATCTCAGGAGCCGCACCGCACGCTTGCGCGCTTTGGAGTTTTCATTTCAATCATCAGATTCAGATGGAGATAGGCAACGATCCATCTGTTTTTACTGCCTCCTTTTGATCTTTTTCTATCTAATCATGATGGTAAATGCAATTATGGAAGTGACTCGGCGCGATCTGTTGGTTTTACCTTTTCGATTTGATCAGTGATTAACCGCACAAGTATGGCTTTTGTTTTGTTCATCGGGCATGGTCCACGTGGCCGGTGGCCCACGTCCAACACTGCACATGGGAGCCCATCGGGCAGCCGTGATTCGGTTTTTTGTTTCCTTTCTGGTCAGTGGAAGTGTGGATGAAGTAGTGAAACTATCCAGTGAATGACGTCCGGAGGTGGTTGCTGACTTGCTGGCTGCCATGATGATCGTATCATGGAACCCTCGATTCACTCGAGCAAATAATGGCGGGATATTCATACCCCCCTGCAGAAAGGGAAAAGTAAAATTGCTGTCTTGTTGCAGCCACGCTTCGATGACCACGTCTATTGCCTGTTCGTGCTAAATCTGGAACAAGACTGAGGTTCGTGCAAAGGAGAGTTCAAGTCCGCCGACGAGGGGCGCATAGTACGGGCCAAGGTACGGCGCGACAGATGGCGCGGCGTGGTGTCGTGTCGGGGCCGGACGGGCTCGATCGTGGTCGTCGTCGTTGGACATGGGTGCCTCACTCACGCACTGGTTGAATTGACCCGTATCAGACCACGAATTGCTCGGGGACGGATCGGTCGGTCGGTCGCCGCGGTCCCAGAGAAGAGAAGAAAGCAACCAGGAGCTCTGTTTGTTGCTTTCAGCTTTGGAGCCCGGATCGTGAGGCGTCCATCTCGTCAGGTGCACGGCGTGCTTGAACACACTCCAGACCGATGGATGGATCGAGGCACCCGGCGGGTGTGTTTAGATTGGGGAAAGATTCCCCGAAAATACACTGTTAAAAAAAAACACGGTAGATGAATAGTGTTCTGTGAGTAGAAGGTGTGTTTAGATTGGGGAAAGATTCCTCGAAAATACACTGCTCACAAAAAAACACTGTAGATGAATAGTGTTCTGTGAGTAGAAGAGGTGGAATGAATAGTGAAAAGTTAGATAAATAGTGAAAAGTTGAGGAATCTTTTGGGAACTAAACGGGGCCTGGCGGGGTTGACCTGCAGGTTCTGACCCCAGACATTTTGGATCTGCAGGCAGGCAGGCAGGCAGGCGTCGATTTGGCATCGGAAAGGAGTCAGGTGCGGATCACACGATTTGCGGGGAAATTTCCGTGTGCTCTCATTGCCTTTTCTTCGAACAACAGGAGCAACAAGGAGCCGACAGTGACAAACATCGCCGCGAGCTGGACACAAACAATGTTGTACTTTCCGATGTAATATAGCAGTGGAACTCTGGCACGCAGCAGCTACCGATGACCATGGATCGAGCCATTGAGCAGGTCCTGCTCACTGCACCGCCATGGCGTCGGCACACCGCACACGCGCTCCGCCTCTCTTGTTCCCGGGCAACGACCGCACGCCATGGACGGATCCGATGCCGGTGTCGATCGGGGCCGGTCGCCCTGTGTGTGCTCCAGTCAAGTCGCCTGCAGAGCAGAGAGAGCCACGCTGAATCGCTGACGATCTGGGTGTCTGGCGAAGAAGGCGACGAGGAATATTAGCTCGTGCGGTGGCCGCCGAGATCCGGGGCATGGCATGTTGGGGCGCGGCGGGGCAGAAGCAGAGC
Source organism: Digitaria exilis (assembly GCA_015342445.1). Classification (NCBI taxonomy): domain Eukaryota; kingdom Viridiplantae; phylum Streptophyta; class Magnoliopsida; order Poales; family Poaceae; genus Digitaria; species Digitaria exilis. The sequence goes on along the minus strand of JACEFO010001768.1, from coordinate 929,336 downwards.
AGGAGGGGGCCTCGCGCGCCGCGTGAGAAAAATAATGCAGGGGGTCGGCCAGCCTGGTGGCGGATCCGTCTGCTCTGCGCCGCGCCACGGCCTGGCTGCACTGCAGCTTGAGCTAGCTGCAGCTGCAGGCAGGCAGTCAGGCAGGCGCGTGCGTGCCAGCCCGGCTCAGATGCCATGCCAGGCTACGGCAGCACGAGGGAGCTGGAGTTTTCTATGCCCATCTTCTCCTCCCGACCTCCGCAGCACCTGCCTGGTGCCACACCGCCATGCCAGATCTCTCTCTCTCTCTCTCTCTCTCGGATTCCGATCGATCCACTGCATCCTTTTTTACCGTACTTCTATATTGCCTTCCCTGGCATGCGCGAACGCGCGACGCAGTAGTCGTGGCGGCCGGAGCGGGCGTGTGGTCAGGAGATGGGCGGTCCAGATCGGCGGCGAGGCTGTCCTTGTTGTTGCGGTGTGCGTGCAGGGGCGCGTGCGTCCGTGCAGGTGGTTTGGCGTCCGAGATGGGGTGTGTCGGGAGAGGAGGGAGCTGCGCTGTCACGCTCTGGCTCGGACGCAAAGTCGCACCGTGCCTTGGCTTCTTGCTGGTGAACACGGGCGGTAATGGAGGTTAGCTGTTGGTCACTACTCACTCGAGGAGGCCACCGGTGCGAGCAAACCGACACGTACATACAGGTACTGGAGGGGTGATGAATTGCGATGGCGTGACGCTGGAGATGATCAAAGGGCGGCTTTCTCCTTGTCGTGACAAGGCCGAATGAACTTTCTCTCCCGTTCTTTTCAGAGGATTTCTTTTTTCTCGTGTGAGATGCACGCACGGATGGACAAAATGACAAGTTTTTGTGCGGCCACGGGCCAAGCTGAGCAGGCCCAATTCTCCACCACAGCTTAAAAGAAGGCCCCTCCCGTGGTGGGGTTTAAAAGGAGTCCGGTCCACCGGCAACTTTAGCAAGCAAAATTTTCTCAAAAGGAAAAGGCGACTTTAGCAACTGATGGGACATTCGACTCGACCCAGTAGGCCTTTTTTCTTATGGATGATGATGGGTCGTGGACAGGAATTTAGGCCCAAGGTTGTCTAGGAGAAAGGAGGGCGGAACTTTCTGCCCACGGCCAGTTTTGTACTGGCCAAGCTACAACCGAACAACGGCTTTCCTGAAGGAGATTTTTTTTAAGAAAAAAAAAACGTAGATTGGAGAGGTCCTATGCCTTTTTTTTTTTCTAGTAGCTGTACAGTTGCTGGCTCGCGCGGTTGATGACGCCACTTCTCTTGTGGAGTGTGGACTAGGAAAGGAGTGTGTGCGTTTCCGGTAAGCGCTTTGAAAACACGAAGTGTGCATCATTTGCGCATGAGTTCCTCAACAAACAGGCAGGACAGGGAGACCCAGTGAAGGTTTGGGGGACTACAAAAATGAACATGGCATTAACAATTTAACACCGGAAGAAAGATCTTCAGCACACATAACCAGTGCCCGGTAATACTACTACTCAACATCTGCAAAGCAGACGCAACTGCTTGCTGCCCAAACCCCACAATCCAACATTGAACAAGACAATAAGAAATCACGAAAAGCGACTGAAAGCTTTGACGTGCAGCACACTCGCGGGGCAATCAGACATTCCGTGCCTCCGATGCCGTCTCCATCTTGGAGCAAAATCAAAACGATCGGCAGCTCAGAACGGGCCTCCCTCTCCCCCTGCCCCGTACGCTCTGCTGACAAGAGCCCTGCAGGTGCCGCTCGCCGGCCGGCGGCCGCCGCCATGATCCGACCTGCCCTCGATCGCCACCGTTCCAGTACGCCGTCTCCGTCCCTGGCCAAGCACGCCAACCTCGCCCGGCCAACCGTCTCGTCCACGTCCTGACGTCCAGTCTCCAGACGGACACGCTGCCATGCATGCCGATGCGTGCCCGCTCTGCTCTCCTCGGTCAAAACTCGGATAGCGTATCGAAGAGTTTCCACCGCCGTCCCGACCGCTCCCACGCCGCCGACATCCGCAGTCTCCTCTAGCCACGGCAAAAGGCGCCCAAAAAGCGAGAGGAGGAAACATGACGGGAGGAAAAAGAGAAGGGGGAAAAAAAAAGAAAGCACAAGGAATCAATGGGCGCCGTCCAGACTCGAGAGCATCCGCTGCCTGCTTGTGTCGTCGGAACGTCGGGTCACGGTCGCCGTCGCCGGATCCCCCCGGTCAGGTTTTCTCCTGCCGGCCACCGCGACGGGGACTCCTCCGATCCTCCCCGGGTCGCCTCGCCCTGGTCGCGGCGCTGCGTTCTTACTGGTCTCCATCCCGGCTCCCTGCCACGGCAGCAGCTAGCCGATGAACCGACGACCCACGCCCATCACGTACGACGCCTGCCGCTGCGGCGAGACGAAACGAGACTCTGGAACGCGACGTGCAACCATGCCAGCCGCTCTGGGAGCAGTAGCCGGCTCGAGTTCAGACCCACGCTGGTATGGTATGCGACGCACGCATCGCGTGGACCGGCGGCACCTGGGAACGTGACATGACGACCGAACGCCACGGACGCGGCTTGAGCCCACGACTGACATTCTAGTCCATGCTAGTGTAGCTAAAAACATGTTGTGTGTGTTGCGCAGGTGAATTCGGGCCGCGCGCGGGATACGACGAGCAGTGTCGCCGTCGCTGCGCCGGCCACCGTGGGAGCATGGGGGAATAGTGAATGAACGCAACAAATCAAACGGTGGTCGATTGGTTCATATTGGTCCGGAGAAGAACGGCGCGGTCGGTAGATCTAGATGGTGACGAGGCCAGTCAAGACTCAAGACTAGCGAAACAAAAAGAATCGTGCGCCTTTTGCCGCGGCGGATCGGAGTCTACCATGACGACTCGGAAACTCCTGCTTCCGTAATCCTTCAAGTTCCTCGAGCGATGAATCCAGAGACATTCACGACATGTGGCCTAACAAGACACAAGTCTTGATACTATGTTTTCTACTCCCTCCGTCCCAAATTGTAAGTCATTCCAAGATTCTTGGAGAGTCAAACTATCTCAAATTTGACCAAGTTTACGTAACAAAGTATGAACATTCATGATACCAAATAAGTACCATTAGCTTCTTCACTAAGTATACTTTTAGATTATATATATTTGGTTCTTTAAATTTTTGTGGTTTGCTCTATAATTTTAGTCAAACATAAAAAGGGTTTAGCTCTCCGATAATCCTGGAATGACTTACAATTTGGGACGGAGGGAGTATCAGCTACACTTAAAATGGAGAATTTGTGAGAAATTGATACCGAAAACCGAAGTAGTATCTGTAACGGCAAAAAAAAAGGGATCATTTTTCGATTTATACGTGTCATCTTTGTGCATGGATCATGCTAACATTCCCTAAATTCCAATCGCCGCTGAACAAACAATTGGAAAAGAAATCTGGACGCTGATTGTCAGAAACATTCTTCCTTGATATATACAGTACAAACAAAGGGCTAGTTTAGTTCCCAGATATTCACTGTTCCTCCCATTACATTATTTTTTATTTTTTCCTCACTATTCGTTGGTACCGGACATATATAGACACCCTCCTTTGCCGCCACTGAACAGAACAGCAGGGTAACGCCATGGACGCGACAGTTGGGACAGACAGTTGCAGCTCTCTCCTGTGGCTGTGATCGTGCTACTAGAAAACTGGAAAGGAAACGGGAGGGCGTCCGTCCGTCGGAACAGTCAAGTGGGGGCCAGTGACAGTGACTAGGAGCATCGAGCGGACAGGGATAGCCGGGCTCGCGGCGGGTGTGAGGTCAGAGAGGGCGAACGGGCACGGAGTCACGGGGCGGGGACAGCGACCGCAGCGCAGCGGGCTCTCTCTCTCTCGATCGATAGAGACCGACGCGTGCACGCTTCGAAGGAAAGGAAAGCGTGTAGCGCTGCTGCGCCTCGCACGCATCACCCCCGCCCACGTCACGCGCGGCGTCATATATGCCAAAGCTTCAGGTCGCACCGCGGACACGGACACACGGTACGAACAAAAATAGGCGTTTTCCTCCTTCCCCTCGTCGTTAAGCACGCGCCGGTTGTTAATGATTGAAACACCTTCCTCCTCGCTTTGTCTTGACCCGACCTCAGGATTGGCAGACTCAGAGAGGCCGGCGACTACGACTACTATTACTAGTGACTCTGCGTATAAAATTTAATTTCATAATAATAATATGATACGCCCCCCGGTTGCCACTCCGGGTGGTATCGATCGGCAACCGGATTGATCCAAATTTCTAGTGCTATCTTGTTTACACGGCAAGGGATTTGTAGGGCTCGTTTTTTTAGTGCCCGTATTTCTCAACGTTGCGGTATAGGAATGGAAGTTGAGTCCAATGAGGACACCCGGTCACGTATCACAGTTTGATAAAAAGAAACATGTCGAGTTTTGGAAACCACTTGTGCCATACGCCATGCATCACGATTTGTCGCCGTGTAGCGGAGGAGGTGTTATGGGATGTCTCCTCTGAGCCTGACCAGAATCTGGTTTGCACAAATAACAGAAGGGGTGTGAGGCGGCAAAAAAAACAAATGGGCGGTGTATATAACGATCGAGGGTTGCTGTTAACTGCTTTGCTACACATTTGGTGAGAGCACACTTTAGCTACGCGACTTTATTTTCCCTACACACGAAATAAGTTCAATGAGGCTACAAGTATTTGATTCAATATTCTGATTTTTTTTTGCAGGACTAGGATTTGGTCCAAACAAAGGGGGGGGGGGAGCACTATTGGACTCTCAAATTTCTCAAACTGAAAAAAAAACCACGAATGTATGCATTGTGATTTTTGTTCAAATATAAGGTTTGTTGGAAACGTGATTTTTTCCATGTTTCGAGGTTTACTGTAAAAGATACCATGCTTAATTTGTTCTTACTATCACCAGCATGGTATCCAACACATGTGTAGTGGAGATGGCCCATGATCATAATTTATAACCAACCTTAACAAATGTGTGCATATCCATAGCGAATCTATTTCCATTAATGCTTCCACATATTTTTTTTTTCAGAAAGCATGCATTTTATTAAGAGGAAGACCTCCACATATTGCTTGATTATGGATTTTCTTATCGCAACAGCATATGATGTCTTCTCTGGTTAGCACAAATTCAATGTAATAGCTCCGGAGTAATCGCTTGTAATTATGTATTGAAGCTTTTGCGCTTTATGTACCATAGTGCAATAATTCGAAGCATCTGCAGAACTATAGCACGCATGCGCAATTATGCAGATTGTGGCTTTGTAGTGCATTCAATTACCTCAACCAATTACTCCATGCTTACTGTCTTTTTCGCATTTACTTTTTCATGCAAGATTCTCGCCTATGTACAATATTGTTTTTTCTTTTGATGAAAAAAAAAGGTTTTGGAAGGCTGGTACTTTTATTCACTTCGTAGCCCTGTGATCATATGTACACATGGAGCTAATAGGACATATCATTATAGATGTTTTCTTCGCAAGGCGAATTACATGTAACAGCAGGAGTAAATTGCTGCACGAGGAACCTCGTCCATCGTCTATTACTCCATACTCTGAACCAAGGCATTAAATAATCTGTTTATCACACACTAAAAAGGGCATATTCGACCATCGGTCAATCCATTTCAATTTTGATGATCCCGGACTACGGCACTACTACGGCAGTCAAATCACCCGCCCACAGCCCAGCAAAGGCAGCAATTGAAAAAGCGCGGGCACGCACAGGCACAGGCACAGGCACAGGCCCGCCCCGTACGGAACAGGCGCCGGCGCGCCGCCCAGACAGACAGCACGGCGCTCGTGTGTACATCTCCGGGGTGATCCAAAGCGTCGGCGCCACGCTGACGCCGAACCGACGCCTCTCCCTGGTCCCACCCGTCTGCCTCCCCAGAACCGAGTAGCGCCCGCCCGGGCCCACCCGATACTCTACTGCCTGCTCCCCACCCGCTGCTTGCTTGCTGTTTACTGCCACTGACCGCGAAGCCCACCAATCGGCGGATCGGATTGGCTCAGCGGATAGCGACGGCTTCCCCCGCCGCGTGTGCTAGAAGCCTCGGTCACTCGGTGGCTGGCTGGCGCACACGGACGGACACGAGGTGAGGTGCCACTGGGCTCGCGCTACTCGCTTTTTCCGTTCTTCCCAGCCGCGTATGCCGCGGTTGCCCTGCCCGCCCGCGCGGTCAGCCACCTTCCCCCTCACCTTCCTCCGCCCTCTGAGATACCGCGTGGTCCTCTCCTCCCTCCCCCCCGGTACCTATATATTCCGTCCACCCGTCTCCTTCCCCACCCAACCAAACCTTCCTTCTCCTCCCAGTCAGCTCAGATCACTCCTCGTCCATTTCTTCATCGGCAAAGCATACAATACAACAATCACAGCAAAGCTCAGCTCACCCATCATCAAATCACCAATCATCCAGAACCCTCGAAGACCTTCCGGCGATTAATTCCTTGTTGCGATCTCTCGATCCACCTAGATGACCACCTCGTACACCGAGGCGCAATTCGGCTCCTTCTTTGACCTCCCCACCGGTGACGACCTCACGACGTGGTTCGCCCACCTCTGCGACGAGCAGGCCGCCGCGGCGTACCCGGCGGCGGCGGCGGCGCCGCTGGTGATGGCGGACCCACCAAGGAAGAGGATCGCCGAGTACCAGCTGGCTCCACAGGGGGAGACATCCGGTGTCAAGCGGCAGCGTTCCCCAACCACGAGCTCCCGGGAGAACAGCGGCGGGAGCAATGACGGCGACCACGAGCTCTCCTCCGCCGCGGCCGGCGCCAGCAGCAGCAGGGGCGGTGGGCGACGGCTCTGGGTCAAGGAGCGGGACCACGAGTGGTGGGACCGGATGAGCAGCCCGGCGACGTGCCCGGACGACGAGTTCCGCCGCGCGTTCCGGATGTCGCGGGCGACCTTCGAGGCCGTCTGCGAGGAGCTCGGCGCCGCCGTGGCGAAGGAGGACACGATGCTCCGCGCCGCCATCCCCGTCCGCCAGCGCGTGGCCGTCTGCATCTGGCGGCTCGCCACCGGGGAGCCCCTCCGCCTCGTGTCCAAGCGGTTCGGCCTCGGCATCTCCACCTGCCACAAGCTCGTCCTCGAGGTCTGCGCCGCCATCAAGGCCGTCCTCATGCCCAAGTCCGTGCAGTGGCCGGAGACCCCCGCCGCCGCCGGCGAGGTCGCCGCCCAATTCGAGGCCGCCTCGGGGATCCCCGCCGTGGTGGGCGCCATGTACACCACCCACATCCCCATCATCGCGCCCAAGGCCAACGTGGCGGCCTACTACAACCGGCGACACACGGAGCGCAACCAGAAGACGTCCTACTCCATCACGGTGCAGGGCGTGGTCGACGCCGCCGGGGCCTTCACCGACGTCTGCATCGGGTGGCCGGGATCCATGTCGGACGCCGACGTGCTCGACAGGTCGGCGCTCTACGCGCAGCGCGGCGCGGCGGGGAGGCTGCAGGGGCAGTGGGTGGTGGGTGGGGCAGGGTACCCGCTCATGGACTGGCTGCTGGTGCCCTACACGCACCAGAACATGACGTGGGCGCAACACGTGTTCAACGAGCGGGTCGACGGCGTGCGCGCCGTGGCGAGGGACGCGTTCCAGCGGCTCAAGGCGCGGTGGGGATGCCTCCAGAAGCGCACCGAGGTGAAGCTTCAGGACCTCCCCGTGGTGCTCGGCGCCTGCTGCGTGCTCCACAACATCTGCGAGCGAGCCGGCGACGCCGTCGATCCCGAGAACGCCTTCCAGATCTTCGACGACGACATGGTCGCCGATAACCCCGTGCGCTCGCAGGCCGCCGTCGTCGCGCGCGACGACATCGCACACAACCTCCTCCACCGAAATAGCAGCACCGGCCCTGGCTTCCTCTTGAAATGAAATGGACAAGAGCTTCATTTCTAGGCCGGATCAGCGAGAAGACTCAACAGTCACAGTTTTTTTCTTTTTTTTTGTTCATCTTAGGAATCTAAGCTTTTTTTTTTCTTCAGTCATGGTAAATTTGTTGGATGGAGAACAGGAGGGGGCAATTCTTTCTCTTTTCTTTTGTAATAAGGCGGGGGGACAGATCATACATACAGAGTAGGTTCAAAGATACAGTAGGTGAGATTGGTCGATAGGATTTGAGATCGTTTCTGCTTTTTTGTTTTTAGAATCGGAGGAAGATTCATTACAATCATTTTTCAGGTTTGGTGAGACTGTAGCCTGTATGATCAATCTTGTAAGTACGAGGCTATTTTGCCACCAGACCGAGTGATCAATCAATCATTTAGTTAAAACACAAGTTGGTCTCCTCTCTCCAGCCTTGGAATCGGATTCTCTCTTGCCTGCCATGTGTACTCGTTTTAGTTGGCTTTGATTTGATTTGTCCCCGGCAGCACAAAAAAGAGATGTTTATCTGAAAAAGAAAAGAAAAGTGCGAGCAGATCTTTGAATTGACCATAGTCAGAGGGGCAGCAGCAGCCGTGAGCCGTGTCGTTCTTTGTTTAGTTATAGAAACATTAAACTCTGACGAGTCGAGGGCACCATAAAAGAAGCACGATGGCGAGCGTATTAGGTGGCACTAGCATGAAGGCCGCTGTTTTTCTGAATGCCCTCTTTCTGAATTTGAAGTGATCAACACAGCTCAGTAGATTAGTAAAGAACCCTTGGTTTGTACTAGCAGCATGTTCGGTTGGTTGGTTGGTTGATGATGTAACTAGTTGAAGCTGGGAATTAACAAACAAGATTAGCTAAATGCTTCGAATCTCTGAACGCGTAAAGACTCATCACCCCTGTTGTTTAAGGAAAGCCAGCTTCACTACCTCATTTTCTTACTTTCAGAAACAGCTTACTACTTGCTCCAGGAAATGTTGTTCCTGGTACAAGGTCTGAACGCAGAGCACATACGATTCTTCGGGCAACTTTTAGCGAGGTCGGCAGGACGGCCTCGGCCGCCTGGTTACAGCACGGCGCTATCACCGCTGTTGACAACTCCAGTTGACAGTGTATTTTAAACTCCAGGGCCGTCATATTCAGATGCGAGCTAATGCGATGCTGTAAAAGTAAACCGGCGAAGCCGTCTCAATGACAGAGTTGACCTGTTGGGTTGTGCTACTCTAAAGCAACACTATTTCACACGGTGACAGAGACAAGATTAAAGCTCTCTGTTAGTGATGAAAAGTAGCACCGTTTAGTACGATTAAGCATGGGTCTCGTGGGATTGACTAGATGGGAACGCATGCACGTACGAACATAAAGTTGTGTCCCTGTGTGTGGATGCAAGTATTTTCGAGATCGGGAAAAATCTGTAGACCAGATCCTGGGTGGTTGACTGACATTCTGCAAGTGCCGTCGAGAATACATCATCATCATCATCCACAACTAGCAATCTTTGTTGCTAATCGGTGTCGTCCGCTTCAGCGTTCAGCACTGAATGGGTAGGTACGGCCCTGCGAAAGGGAAAAGGAGCAATGCTTCAGGTCTTCAGCGGGAAAAAAGACAGATTTGCAAGATCCGCCATGACTGCATGAGCATGCCGCCACTAAGGAAGCCGTACAGACAGTACTACGGTCTACTCCGATCAACGGATCAAACACGGATATGATCATTGATCAGTATCCACTCGTGGTCAACTTTCAGGAGCAGAGACTGGCAAATTTTTTTCTGGGCTTGGATCTTTTTTTTTTCTGGGCTTGGATCTTGGCGGCAAGCTATTTTGATCAGAAGATGTCTGAAACCGACAATAAAGCAAGTAGGCTCCATAGGTCGAAATTCGAACAGTTGAACCATCATGCTGTAACAAACGGTACCGAGTCACAACACAACTCAAAACTTATACTGAGCTAAGTGGGAGGTCACTGTTACTGAATACTATTGAGCACGCTACATTTCTGCTTGTTTGTGCACACTGCAGAAGACTGAAAATGAACAAGAGCTCATTTGTCGTCAGCTTCAGCTCAGAACGGTTAGGTACGGCCCTGCGAAAGGAAAAAGGAGCAGGATTTTAACCCAAAAAAAGACAGATTTGCAAAATCCCCCATTACTGAATTAGCATGCCGTCACTAAGGAAGCCGTACCGATAGTACTACTGTCTACAGATCAATATATCCGATCAACAGGCAGCTTTCAGGAGCAGAAAATGGCAATTTTTGGCTGGGATCTTGGGCGGGTGGGTTGGGCGGCGGGGCAAGCTATTTTGATCTGAAGATGTAAACTGACACAAGAAGCAACCAGGATCCGAGTCACAGCACAACTTGAAGCCTCTCTCTCTCTCTTTCTCCGTCGTCTCTCTCTCGTCACTGCCGTGGCCCGTTGGCCCGTAACCACGCTCGCCCAGAGGAGGCCTCCTGGGCTGGATGAGGCGGCTCATTTATAGGCCACGTTTGTTTGATTGCTACTCTGCGGCCGAAAATCCTCCTGGGCTGGAGTAGGATTTCTTCGTGTGACTGGGAACAAAAATGGGTGGTCCGCCCGTGGTGTCGGGCCGGCGGCAGTGGACGCCACTGCACGCACGGAGGAGCTCCGTTCCATAGGCTGCCGGTGGTGATGGAGACGCGCGCCTCGCCGCCTCCACTGTTGTTGTTGGAGTCCAGTTCACGCACATGCATGCCGCGTTTGCTTCGATCGATCCATCGTCGTCAAGTGGCCACCCGCTTCGCTGCTTTGCGGCTGCGATAGATGCTTGTGCGCTCCAGATCGCTCCACCAGATTTCACCGCGCCGTCTCCGTGTCCGTGAATATATGTATCTCGTTGGGCCGTGACGTCGTCCACTCCAAGCGCATCGATCCATTTTAGGTTAGGCGCCCGCCTGCATCATCATATCAACACGCGCGGTGCAGTGGTGCATGCACCGTACTGGACGGTGTGGGACAGCGTGTGTCACCATGGTGTGGTGCATGCACGCTAGCTGCAGGCCACCGCGTGTTCTTGCTTCTTTGCGTCTAGTACTGGGCTGTAACAGGCAAACACCAACGTCCGTGCTTTCGTCGTTAACAGTAATTTTCAGAACCGTACGTGTGCTTTCGAGCGTTCTCTGACCTCTGAAATGATATTTGTTAGGAGTTACCCGTTCCGGCCCATTATACAAGACGTTGTAGCTTTTAAATTTTGTCTCACAAAACAAGAGGTTATAGTCATGCCCAGCCTAACAAGATGTCCATCTATGCGACTATGCCTGCTCGATCAGCTACTCCTCCCGTCTCCAGGAGGTGAAAAAAGAAAATGTGAGTGGTGCTGGGATGCATGTCAAGTAGCATGTGTGTAGGGGTAATGTATGCAGTATTATATCCCATTCCTTAATCTACGTGACCAACTCCAAACCGTCCACCTTTGTGAGACAGGGGGAGTAGTCATCTATTTATTATAATTTCGCTCCATGGTTTTGTTTAAAAAAAATTGATTGGGTGCGTTTGGTAAACGGGTCAGTGCTTTACTCGCCTCACCCGAGTGAGCGAGTGTCGCATCGTCCGCCAGCCGAGGCAAAATTGGCTCTTGCGACCGACAAGCGAGCAAGAACCTCACCAGTGCAGACCCTGAGGAGGCTTAGCCTATGAGTCCAATGACGGTTTTCTTACTCGTCCAAAAGAGACAAGCTAGCTGCAGCAAGAAATCCAAACACGCCCTTAATCTCAAGGGTCAGGAGATCTGCAAAAACCACTCCGATCCATGCACGCATCTGTTGGTGTTTTAGATTTTACCTAACCCGGCCCTTTCTGTGGCAAATGGACATCCCTTATCCAACTATGCTGCGATTACCACCCCACGCGCGCACTCAACCGATTCCACCTTGTTTTCACTCACCGATATACCGCATGACGACATGTGTCAAAACATGTAGTACAAGTTTTTGGATTGTGTTATGTGCCCTTCCATCATCTTTATTTTCTGTGCAAATAGGAAAAATCGGTGACTTGAATGTTTAGCACTTTAGTATGTAAGCTTTTGTCCGTGATTCTTTTGATGGAATCAAAAGTGTCAGTAAATTCGCTAAATACCACATTAATTGGAGGCTTCAAATTATTGACAATTGGAAAATTGGTTTGGTCGCTTAATATGCAGGCGTGTTGTGTTATCGGCAAAAAAAAAATGCATGTGTTGTGTGCACATACTGGCCACATGAACATTTGGAACACTACGATCTATAGGCCGGGAAGGCAAAATCAATATGCAAATGACATGTATAATGACTTTTTAATTTTTCTAACTGAAGAATCATGCACAAAAACTATTTGTGAGTGCAGAACCATGATAAAACGGATATGATGGATAATCAAGTCATCATAATATGCTGGTAGTAGAATTTACTAGGTGCATGCGAGGAGATGATGCATCCTATACTCTACCCTGAAGGCCTGAGCTTGCTTGTTTTTAGCCAAATAAAGTCCTATTTTCAATATTAAAAAAAAAAGCTCCACCGTTGCCTGGCAATCAGGAAGCCGTCCATGCTGTTTCAGTTTGCTATGCATCTCCTCTCCTCATGTGGCAGTTTGACGACAGGTGCTCCACTACCTCCTCCACCCCTCTACCAACCACCACAGCTAGAGCTATGGGGCCATGCATGACAAGACGAGTCGCGCGCGCGGCGCAAAAGGAAATTCGATCAGGAGCCCTCTCCACATCTCTGGCCATCCTTTGACTGCATCTCTCCTCTATCTATATAGCTCACGTTCCTCCTTCGTCAGCAGCAAATGAAATGTTTTTCTATTCACCGGCCGGCCGAGAGACACACGAATCCTATCGCGAGGAACAGATGCAAGCGTGCTGGTGGTCTTAGCTCAGTTGCTAGCGCATCGATCGTGTGGGATTCATTCACTCACAGTCACACAGTGCACGTTCCAGAGAGACGGCCGGCTAGCTGACGGTGCCAAGATTCCAATAATTCTCTTAGCTTTTGCAAAAGCTAGCAGGCATCGTGTGTGATGGCTATAGATAGAGTTTCGTCCATCCATATACTATGGCAAAGATACGGGGAAAAGGCTACCTCTCCTATGGAGAGACGACAACGGGACCATCGCTCGCCTTTTAGTCGCCTCTAGCTTCCATCTAGAAATGGTATAAATGGTCCCTACATATGTCTCTCCTATAGCAAAGCTGTGACGATTTCATTATAATTATTTTGTAAGGCTATGGGTATCCTAGATATGCAGAGATCGGAATGTTTTAAGATCTCTGTATCAACTTGATGTAACGATCTTGAAATCAATAGAACTTTTTTTAAGGCTTCAAATCAATAAAGCTTTCATTATAAAAACATATGTTTTTTTTCTTGTGCTTGATAAACAATCTCCGATCCATCTGTTTCGTCAAATTATGGCTTGCTTTATATTATATTTGGTTTAAGTTAAAACTATGTAAGTATGATCAAGTCAATTTTTTTTAAAAAAAGAATATAAGATCTCATATATAATACCAAACAAATGCATAGTCAAGAACTCAAGATATATTTCATGGTGGTTTCGATGAACTTAATTTGGGTTGGTGCTTTTTTATATTGCATCTAGCGTGTATATGTACGTATACTGTCCATGGACGAGCCAAATCTTTTCCTTTAATTTATCACCACACTATTCTTCGTCACTTACTACTCTCATATTCCTAGGACACTGCTTCCTGTGGTGTATTGTGTTCGCTCACTAGCTCTTGTCTAATAATTGGATAAGTGAGTTGCTAATTTTGATAGGGAAAAGGCAGATGAAATTATCATAGAATTGAAGATAGCGAGAGATGACCTAAGCTTTATCTTCATGCATGTTTCCATAACCTTTTGTCTATTTCCAAGTATGAACCATGTAAAAGGAGATTGTTGCTCTTTCCGGAAAAGGGAGGCCCAGCCCTGTGCTATACTTTTCCAATCCAGGACTGCCGTTCCCAAATAGAACATGTATTCATTTGTTGAGACGTCCACGATCTATTCCTTTATTCGCAAAGCTTTTGCATCTATCCAGCCACTTCTTCTCCACTTTACACTGGGGAAGCAGATTAGGAGAACAGGGAATCTTTTTTGGCTCGCAGCATATATTCAGGGGAACATTCAGGCGTATATAGTTGATTAACACGCCTCCCCCACAACATAAAAAAATCACTGCTTTCTGTTAGGCATATATTCAGAGACGATTTCATTAAACGGGGTATATAAAAATAATGCAACACATACGCATATATATGTGCAAAAGCATAAAAGGAACCTTATTGCCCTAGAAAAATTCATCCACACAACTTATGAAAAATGGCAGGCCATCTTTGTTAAAAAAAAGAGAATCTAGCCTCATCACAAACTAACAACCCTTTCATCGATCATTGAATATTTACTACCACTACCAGTAGATCGAGTATAATTGAGTTAGTGATCGCTGTAATAAATTAAAGGGGATTCTTCTTCTCGTGCACACTACCTCCATTTTTTTGTTATTTGAACAATAGTCACTGGACATCGAATAGTAAAGGGATGCGGTATTATTATTTTCAACCCATTTTGACATATTATCATTGACGGCATGACACCAAAACTTAGATGAAATTTAATCAACTTATTCCATTTATTTGCACTTAGTAAAAACTTATGTACATTCTGATTACTCATGCAAGGCGTCTTCTAAATACCATGGGTTACTAAAAACTTATGTATATCAGTAGGGAGAATCCATAATTTATGTATACTAAAAAAAATCTAATCATCAGTTAGTACATGCCATGTAAGCAGATTTTTGTTGTCTGGCATAATTGATGAAAGATGAAAGACCATTATTCGTTTTGCCGGAACCATTTTGCTCCATTTGTTGCGCATTTCATGAGTGGAATCAGAATAATTCCCACCACAATCCAGAACTTCACAGACAGCTAGCTATGTCTAGGATATCGGAGTTTCTCTTGTTAGCCACAATCAAATGTTATTGTCATGAATACTATTCAGAACGACTACCGAATAGAAAATTTGAATTTCCCTGTCATTTTCTATGCTACCAGGGCTCTATACTGCCTCATAAAATAATAGCTATTGTCAGAAAATGCTAAGCGACTTATAATACACTTTTATTTTAACATCCCGTGCTTAATTATCACGTCTCAGATTCTAACGATCAGAGATTCAGAGAACAATAAAAGGAGCCGGTGGAAATTGTTTGACTGTACATGATTGGTTAGAAGTGGCGGTGCGCAGGTGCACACATATATATGGTTAATTTGGTTTAGAATTACAAGGCGCATTGGGAAAAGTATTGCTTGCAGTGCTGTTTACTCTGTTTTCAGCAGACATTCAGGCCTACAGCACACTGTATAGGAGAAGTATGACTATAGGCACATGCTGACATGCAATATTCAAGCTTCATGGCTTGCTTGTCCCGTACTCCCGTGTACTTGGGAAAAAGATTCTTCGAGCTCAAAAGCATAAAGATCTCTACATCGACGCATCACGCACGGTGAGCATTTGAGTTTATGCATGGCAAGCAAGTTTCCATTAATAGGCAGAAAATTATGCACCAAATATTCAGTAAAGCAGTTGGTTAGATGGTCCAAGCCTCCAAGGCAAAAGCTTATCTGGTTCAATTCATTGGCATGGTGTTTGGCTACCCCACACAGTGGAAGGGATCAGGATGGAACAGAAGCTAGCTATAGGTGTCTACTCACTCTAGGTTGGTGCCATGAACATATAAAATTCATCTCTACTGTTCCATCAACCAGCCAATTGCGGCATCTCCCCTTTTTATTCCATTCAAACGGAGAGGCAGCTAGAGCTAGCTCAAGTACACATCTTCGCTTCCCCTCGATCTCCTATAAATACAGCACCACCCCCTTCGCAACTCACCACTCAAATAAACAGTAGTACTGAAATTCTAGAGATAAATGAATCTCTAGATATGTATGGACAGTTATAGTACATCCACATATACATTTCCACATAATTTTTTACACACCAGTGATCAGAAAGAGAAGAGTGTGGTTGATTATCAGATCAGTTCTGTGATCTTCATCGTTAATTTATTTGGTGTTTCATGATGTTCAGTTGTGAGGAAGAAGAGGTTGGAGGCTGACAGAAGAGAGTGAGCACACATGGTGCCTTTCTTGCATGATGAATGGGAGAGTTCATGCTTGAAGCTATGTGTGCTCACTTCTCTCTCTGTCAGCCATTGAAACTCTCTCTCTCTCTCTCTCTCTCGTCTGTGTTTCCTCTTTCTTGAGCACACTCAGAAATCCATGGGCCAGTTTCTTTCCGTTCAGGGGGCATTTCATGCTACCGCTCACACATCTATATGATGAGGTGATGACCACAAAAATGAAATTATTTAATCACACGAGATTCTTCATCATGCCCTAGGTTTTTTTTTTTTTGCACTTTGCCTGAAGGGGAAGAGCTGGGTTTTGAAGGTTTGACAGAAGAGAGTGAGCACACACGGTAGTTTCTTAGCATGAGTGCCATGCTGGGAGCTGTGCGTGCTCACTCTCTATCTGTCAGCCACTCATCAGGCCCATCTCATCTTTCCCACTGCTAATCAAGCTTTGAAACTAATTTCTTTGACCGATAAAAAAAACCCTTACAGCACGTGGATAGAATCCCTGTGGCTATTGTTTCTTGCTAATTAACTGATGATTTGATTCATGCACATGGTTTTTTTTCTTTAAATTTGTTGTTTTTTGCAGGGAAACGTTGGCAAAAGCAAGCAATAATATTGATCAGACACCCATAAGAGAGGCTACATACGATCAAAACCAGACTTGCATTGCTAGCTCTCACCTCTCATGAAAGGCGTGTTTTAGTTAATTGGCTGTTAGTTTATCTCTCTGCTATTATTTTCCAGTGTAAACTTCCAATCGTGTATAGTGGTGGTTAAGGTTCTTTCTCAGAGAAGATGACGTGTGTTTTCAGGGTGTTTTCTTGCCTCTACTTCTATGACTATGTCCATAAGCCTTAATAAGTTGAATCGTCTGTCGATGCTCATGTAAATTAATTAACATGACACACCGTTATTATTTCATGTAACGAGTTATGATGAGGCCTATTTACATGTGTAAATATTTTCTCTTCTTGTGACTCTGGGTTCTGACTTAGAGTTGATCTGAGCTATTTTTTGCAAGTAAAGAATTATCAATATCAGCATATATACCTATCTCTACGACTACAAGAGAGTATAAAAAAAGACGTGCGAGCAAATAAAGTTCAAGGCACGCCCGCACCCCTAACCGTATGGAATCATATTTCAAAGCTTTTCCCTATAGTTGGGTGCTCCATTTATTCTCAAATATGTTCCTCGCTGATTAATTTAAGTTTATACGATGTTCCGTGGTGGAATATAGGAGATACATATTAACTCGGGATGACCTTTGTAAACATCACCCGTACATTGATAAATTGAAAATGAATGGCAACTACGTACTCCAGATGTGTGCTGCCAAGCTAAATAATAAGGTATATTGATGATGCTTCAACTCAATTGACTAAAACCCAGCAAAACAGGCCTAATATTTATTGCATGTCCGTTTGCAAGGTACCTATGTGGTATTATCCTATGACGTAACATCCAAAAACGTTTAAAGCTTATATTGTTGGTCAGCTTATAAAAACTTGACCATCATTATGCCTATATGAAGAATCATATATAGATTGACTAGTACCAGGAAAAGGAACTGGTATAGTTTATAAGGAAAATAGAGTCCAAAAATCTTACAACTACTTTCTCCATTTCAAATTATAATTCGCTTAAATTTTTTACCCCAAGTTCGGCCGTTTTTCTTATTTAAAAAAATGTGCAAATAAAGTCAAATGTAACTCATTTTTTAAGAACTTCTATTAAATAAAACAAGCCATAACAAAAATTATTATATTTTGCTCATTTTGTTTTTGAATAAAACTAGTGGTCAAACTTAGGGAAAAAAGACCAAACGAATTATAATTTGAGATGAAATGGAGGGAGAGTACAAAGATAGATACAATTTTTAGTAGGAGAAAATTGATAAGACCTACATAATAACAACTACAACTTTGTCGACAAAACGTGATGAGACTACAATTTAGCAGGTTGGACTTGTATCCATTTCAGCTTGTATAGGCGTCAACACATATACGAGGTTTAGAAAATGGTATAAATGAGGTGTTAATTCGTCAAAACAAGACACATGGGCGCGATAGCCTGAAACAGAAACACTAATGAGCCGGGGTATTACAAGAGGAGTACTCCCCCCGTCCCAAAAAAGAGTAGTTCTCGCTTCCTGAGAAAATAACTTTTTAGAACTTTGACCAATTATATATAAAAAAATATTAATATTTATAAGACATTATTAGTATCATTAGAAAGATCTTTGAATCTATTTTTTTTAACAAATTTATTTGAAGATATAGATGTTGCAAGTTTTTTCTACAAATTAAGTCAAAGTTGAGAAAATAACACATGCATGCATCTCATAACTACCTTGTTTTTTGACCGAGGGAGTATGCACCTAGTGTATGGGTTTAATTTGTACTATGTTTTAAAAAAGGGTTGGGTTAACATCTCTCAGGAAAAGTGCAAGTTTTCTTCTAGAACGGACAATTGATTGCATATCATCCATCGTCATGATCTGTTCTGCTCATATACTTCATCATGATCTAAGAGAGTGAACTAAATCGTGGGTGCAACATATCGATGATATTCAACCGTTAGTTGCTAGTAATAGAAAATAAACCACGGGCTTGATACGTGTGACCTCCCATATAGTATACATATTCTAATTGTGCTCCTTTTTATCCGGCCTAGGAATGTCAGCAAAATCAGAAGGGGTGGGGGGTTATATTATTATCCGCGCCAAGGCATGATAATGTTCAAAACTGATTAAATTACTTGTAGCATCTGATGCTAATCATCTTGGTCGGTTAAGGTTCTGTTTGGCACGGGTCCACATGCTTCGGCTTCTTTGCCATGGTACCGATCACATTGTAGTGCTGCCACTGCAAGACTTTTGTAATATTTTCCAATAGTATCTTCTCACTAATGGCCAGCAATTTTAATATACTTATCAACTGATTATAAAACTGTATAGAATGAGATTATTGGGGATTTTTGTTTCTGGCAATTACCAAAACTGTAGGAAAATCTAGTAATTATATTAAGAATATTGTTGGCCATTAGAAAAGAAATACTAAGATGCTAACACTATAGTCTATATTTGTAAAAACTGTTGGAAAAGAATGTGAAGTCTTGTAGAGCATGCAATATTCACCATAACTCTTTTCCTCCCATGCCAAAATAAGTACTTTTATTACAATGTGGTGCTTAGAGGTACTTTTTCTGTCAATTTTTTTTTTATAATTTTCTTCCTAGAAAAAATAATTAAGCACTGGGTCCAGCATTTTTGTATTGGTCCCACCTACTTAGTACTTCTTGGTAATTTTATCTAGGCAGCTCTAGGTAATTGCAATCTTTCATCTTATGATTCTGTAGACGGACGGCTCTCATGATTTCCAATCATTGTAAAAATTCTTCCAAAACAAACTGGGGATAACTGAAGATCTGAAGCTGATGAAGCCCAAAAGTCTCTCTAACCTTCACCGGCTCGGGTTCCATGGTGAGTTCTGAAGGCAGAGTGCTCCGTAGCCATATAAAACACACTCTAATACGCTACTCCTCCCAGATTGTGTAAGTAATTTAATTTTTGTCCGATGTAAAACTTAAGTTTTACATGATTTATAGAAAAATATATATCAACTAGTTTAAATAGATGGACGGTTCTCATTAATATAATAGAAGTTAGACGCTTTTAATTAGAACAAACTAATAGGACAAAACGCTTTGAAATAGACACCCTGACGCGCAGCAATGTACGGTGATTCAGTGAATGTAGCCGGCTATGTATGAGCCTATGAGGCAGTAGTGCAATGCACAGTGATGTAAGCATGTAGCTCTGGGTATCGATGCCATTCCTGAGAAATCTTAGGTTTTGACACATGAGGTGGTTAGTTTTGTCTCGGGTATAAACTACTGCACTTAGTTTGGCGGGAATGAGCTAGCTAGATATGCAAAGATGCTGAGAGAACCTAGCTAGATGGTAGACTTTCTTTGTTTTTGTTGGCTAAATAGAAACAATTTTCTATTTTCGAAATGTTTGTGGAGGATGACGCCATGGATGAAGCCATGCGCGCGCACACTGTCCTGAACAAAGGGGATGGGCCGGCCCAGCCCATCCAAACGGATAAGATCTCTTCCTTTCTTACATTGGGCTTAGAACTGCACGGGCTGGGCCGGTATATTAGTACTTGGGCTTCACAAAATTCCACCCCCGGCCGGGTCAGTTCTTTTTCTTTTTTTCCCCGTCTCCCCTTCCTTTTTGACAGGCATCGGTTGCGTGCAGTTTTGGCGAGGCTGCAAAAGCAAAAGGCAAACTCTTTTCGTCGAATTCCATTCTTTTTTCTCTTCTTCTCCTGTTGATTGAATCCCTCGGAGGAAAAAGATGGCGAGTCCCTCTCTTCTCTTCCTCACCCGAAGAAAGAATTGGAGCACCGAGAGAGACACGCCACGCCACGCCGCCCTCCCAAACCGAACGAGAGCCGGACACAGAGGTAACAACAGCTCCGCTCAATCGGCCGGCTCCAGCTAAGCCGAGGCCGCGAGATCCATCCTTGGACTCACTCAAGGAAGACGGCGACTCCTCGCGACGCCGACCGGCCGGCGCGGCGGCACACCTGACACGCACCTCTCTCGCGAGCTGTCGGAGTTGCAGAAGAAAAAAACCCGTTGTCTGAACTCTGAAACTAACTGCCCGTTGGTCCACCGATCAAGAACGAAACGTATACACTAGTACTAACATTCTAGCCAACGATGATCTTTCAAAACATTCCTTTCAAAAAAAAATATGATCTTTAAAAAGCTGTGGGTACAGCTAATCCGTGAACATCGCACTGTAAAAATAGGATAGGTTCAATCTATGGTCATTTGGGGGCCTCCTAAAAGGAAAACATTCTAGCCAACGAGGCCGGCCGGCGTGCAGGCAAGGCAGAATGCATTGGAGGGCAGGGCACTCGTCTGCACGCAACTGGCAGCCATAGATAGCATGATAGCATCATCATCCTCCGGCCTCCGCTGTTGCTTTCAAGCTACCCTCAGCCGCCGTCTCCTGGCGTCAAACCCACCGTCGGCTTCTATACGCTTTTCCTCGCGACCCCAACCCGACCCGGACGGTCCCTTTCGAGAAGATCATCATCGGTTTCGTGTCATCCTGGCCGAAAGGGCGCGCAACCGACCATGCCCAATTGCCCAGAGCCCACAGAGCCAAATGCCTCCCCGATGGGCAGGCGAACGCGCGATTTGACCTGCGGAAAACGGAACCAGCTAGAGAGTAGAGATTCATCCATCTATCCATCCACTGATCGATCGATCAATCGGACCTGTCTGTCTGTCTGTGTGGTCGCCCTTTGGCCCCGGCGATCTTCGGATTTTTCAGCGCGGTTGATCGGAAAGTGGCTTTGTCTGAAGGACGGCTCTGCCTGGCGCGTTTTCAGATCGCACATGAAACAATAGTGGCCGGCCGTAGGGTCGCTCTGACACTACGCGCCACTAATTAAAGGATCATAGGGATACTGATGGCTGATTGGGGCTTGAAATCTTGGCAGTGCTTCTCGAGAGGCGTTCATGGTCATGTACTCATGTCAACGATCTCTGGAAAGAAAACTATTACTAGCAGAGACTCCGGTTGTAGGTAGAGCTGGATGCCCTGTGATCGATGCAGTGCGTACCAGCTTGCGTTCGACTGCTGAGATTAGCCACCGCAATTAACTGTCCGATCCTGCCGCCATTGTTTGGTTTTACTAATTTGTATGCTAATCCTGAGATTAACTTAAGCCCCATGGTGACACTGCTGCTTGTGAATGCGGGTTAGTTTAGCTGATGATGACGCTGACAGCGCCCAAACCGTACTACGTCCTCTCGATCAGGCTATCCGATCCAGGACAAGGAGAAGGAGACGCGCATAAAAGTTCCACCACGAGCTGAGCTCGCTCTACGCCGGCTGTGGGTTTCAGCTTCTTTGTCTCACTTTCTGTCCCCCTCGAAAAGCAGTGGAGCGTATCGTATTTTTCTTCAGGATGATGACTCGGACCGCTATATAAAATTCCAGTTTCGCCGTACTTGAATATTCTCCCAAGCTACTAAAAAACAAAGGCTCTGTACAACAACGAGCGCTCCCAGCCGATCATTATTACTATTTTTGGATATTATTATTTGAAGTGGTCTTATTATTTTTTCTATGTTCAGGTTTTGTTTTTTTACTGAAAACCTATGCGGTTTCCTCAACGCAGTGCACAACAGTTCTGAAAAACAAAAATGAACATAACAAATGTCAAAGAAAGCAGCCGGGCACCTTTACTGGAATCCAAAAGAAATCAGAGGTTCCATGGTTCTGCCTGCATCACCATGGAAGTCTAGTTTCTTGCATCACCGAAAAGGAGAGGAAGAGGGAAAAAGGGCACCGTTTACTTCCTCATTGTCCACCGATTTCTACCAAATATACATTCTTTCCCACTACGCATAGTTCCTTGGGCATGAAGGCCCCGTTGTTTCCAAGAGATTCCCACAGGTTTGTTCACTCACCTCGCTGCAAGCAGGGGCTCTCTTTACCTTTTGCAACTTTGGTTTCTTGGATTGTTTTGTCCCCAAGTTACTTCAAGAGTCTGCAAGACAGATACTTCCTTCCACCACTCACTGGCATCCTACTTTAGTCTGTGAAGCCAAATACACTTGCCACTTTCACCCAAAATAGCAAAGTCAGCAGCTTATTTTGTAATTAAACGCCTGCCACTTATTTTTGGTCCTGAGTTGAGTAGAACTCAACAGCACGTTCTGTCCAACAGAATTTCCCTGTGGGTAGTATTTCTTTTCTGAAACCAAGGCTGCAAATTACCCGCAAAATTTTTCGTGGCGTGAGCTCACTGAAAGAAAGAATGAAAGAAAGCGCTAGCAACAAAAGAAGAAGAAGAAGAAGTGCACATCACCAACTTTTGCACGTCAAATAAAGCGACCAGAAATATAGAGATAAACCATGTACGCACTCCCATGAAAGAAAATGGATAAGTCTGTGACTCCACTACAGGACAGGGGCTCTTTTACAAAACATGGTGCCCTTTTTGGATGACTTACTCGATAAGGTTCCGGATGAATCCAATAACCGGCAAATCCCTTTCTCTTTTCGTTTCAGTTAAAGGTCCTCATTGCACTTTCATCAAGGTAGTTAACACCATTCTCAGCAAATCATGTAAACGAAACTTACCGAACCATTAACTTGCGAAGCTTATACTGATATAAAATGTCAGTAAAATCCAAAATTCAGTAAAAGAATCGGCTTATCTAGAGAATCTAACAGTAAAATAAAAACAAAAAAAAGGACAAGTGAAAGAAAAACCGACGTCTTGTGCTCCACTTGTCTCTACCGCAGTCCACACACGGAGCCAACCCCGCACCTACTCACACGAATCTCGAGGCAAAATCGGACGGCCCGCAGCTTTCTCCCTCCGCCCACCTTCCCTCCCCTTCCAATCCATCAAAACCGAACGAGGAAATCGGAGCGAAACGGAAAGGGGGAAAGGAGGGCTAAACCCAAATCGACGCACCAAACCCAACCCGGGACACCCGCCGCCGCCATCGCCGGCGGCCACCGCACGCGCGGCGTCCGGAACCTAGTGCCGGTGCCGCCAACCCCCCTAGAGCCCGGACTCTGATGCGTCCCACCCCATGGCCTGCCATCTCCGCCCCCTCCTCAATCTCCGCCTCCTCCTGCTCCTCGGCGTTGCCCTCGGGAACGCCGGCTGCGGCCGGGGCGGCGGGGCGGAGGCGCCAGATCGGGCGGAGCCGGACCCGTACTCGATCCTGACGTGGCACGACTACTCGCCGCCGTCGCCCCCGCCCCCACCCCCGCCCCCGGTGGCGCCGGCCGCGACCTGCGCGGGGGACCTCCACGGGAAGGGGGACTTCGGCACGCGCTGCGAGGTCTCCGAGGAGGTCAAGCTGCGCGGCGACGTCTACATCACGGGGAACGGCAGCCTCGTGCTCCTCTCCGGCGCCTCCCTTACCTGCGAGAAGGCCGGGTGCGTCGTATCCGCCAATCTCTCGGGCGAGGTGCGGCTCAGCCGCGGCGTGCGCGTCAGAGCCGGGAGGGTCACGTTGGTTGCGGCCAACATCACTGTCGCCGACACTGTCGTTGTCAACACCACCGCCCTGGCCGGGAAGCCGCCCGACCGGACCAGCGGCGTCCCCACGGGGACGCACGGCGACGGCGGCGGGCACGGCGGCCGTGGAGCCAGCTGCTTCGTGAAGGATGGGCAGACGCAGGAGGATTCGTGGGGTGGCGATGCCTATGCGTGGTCGGACCTCCAACACCCCTGTAGCTATGGGAGCAAAGGGGGCTCGACCAGTGTTGAGAAGGATTACGGTGGTGCTGGTGGTGGCATCGTGTGGCTATTTGCTCAGGACCTGGTGATGAATGGCACAGTGCTTGCTGATGGTGGTGATAGCAATGAGAAGGGCGGTGGAGGTTCTGGGGGGAGCATCTACATAAAGGCTGCAACGATGTGAGTGTTCTATCAATGATGTTAATTCCTGTTATGCGTTTCGTATGCTAAGTGGACTGGGATATTATAAGTATAGTAATTTAGAAAACATGGCCAACAGAATAAATTGATAAGCTAGTTAATTTAATCAAAGTATGGAAAACAGTCGCTGACTGAAAACCAGCAGAACAAATATCATAGGACCTGCAGTTTGAGGAATTAGTCATTATGGGCATTTCTAAGGCTGTATTTATACCCTGATGGTAGTGGGCTAAGAAGCAAGAGATAAGACCTTTTTAACCATGCAGAAATGCATTTAGGGCACATTTGATCATATGGTTGATGTACTGAATTAAGACAAAATGATTCTCAGATTTCTAAAATTTCCTCGTGTCTGAAGTATTTTTTGGAGGCCTAGGGTCAATGTAGTTAATGAGCCAATTTGATGATGTCTTGTTGAGACATTAATAAACTATAAAATCTAGTTCTGTTGAATCGCTAAATTTTAGGATCTCCCTTTGCCTAGAAAGTTAAGGGTAAGAAAGCACCTTCTTGATTGATTGCCATTAGATAAATGATGCACATAATTAATTGGTGGTTGAGTCAAGCAAGAGTTGTGCTGGTCATAATAATGATATGATCATATAAATATAATCAACAGTTTGTGCTGGCCATAATGATGATATAAATATGTATGGAAAGGGACGGTCGAGTCTCTGTTTATTTTAAGTTTGTTTTGTTGTATATCTGCTTAGTGCAAACACTTAAGGATATTCAGTAGCAAGACCTTGCATTGTTTTTTTTTCATCTCTTCTATTCTGGCAACAGGCATGGTGGCGGCAAGATCAGTGCTTCTGGGGGTGATGGTTTGGCTGGGGGAGGTGGAGGGCGAGTTTCTATTAATGTTTTTAGTAGACATGATGATACTCGGATTCTTGTTCATGGTAACTTGCTCCAAATTTACATTGATCCCCTTTTTTTTACTTACTCACTTTTTAGTACTAACATTTTTCATTTGTGGAAGAGTTGCACATGCAAATAGCTTTATCATCTGTAGAGTTTAGTTGCCTTTTTTTTTTTTTTAAATTTGAGCTTTGGCTATATGTTGTTTCCTTATTAACCATGAAGGCTCTGAGCTTAATTAATCTTTACCTTTTTCTTATATCCCTTGGATTAGGTGTAGCATGAAATTTCTAGAGTCCTTACTGTTTGTATCAGAACAAGAAAATGCGTTTACTTGTCTGTAGAAACATCGTAGTATTCCTTCTCTAACTCTTCGTAATTATAATACGCATTTGAAGCTACTGTTGAGATAACTTATTGATTTATTTTCTTTGAAATTGATGTGCCATATTTTTTTTTAGGGGGAAGGAGTTCAGGTTGTCCGGATAATGCGGGAGCTGCCGGAACTCTTTATGAAGCAGTACCAAAGAGTCTTATTGTTAGCAACAATAATTTGAGTACACAGACAGACACTCTTCTTTTAGAGTTTCCAAATCAACCACTGTGGACAAATGTTTTTGTGAGGAATCGTGCGAAAGTTGCTGTTCCCTTGCTCTGGAGTCGTGTTCAGGTATGCAACTTTGTAATGGTATCTTGGTTAAACTCTACCAACCATGATGTCTTTCTGTAATCTTGCATTTTCTTGTTCTTCAGTTTATTGTTGAATTCTATATCGTTAAGACCCATATAGGTTACAAAAGACAATTATACTGAATTTTGTTGTACAATCAATATGCTGTACAAGTTAATGTCCCAACGGTATGTCACAAGGAAACTGCATCCTAGTTCACAATCAGAAGTACCGAAGGGTAGTGTATATTATGTCAAACAAAAAACAAACCTAAAATATTTATATTTCAAGCAGTGTTTTAAAGGTGTTGTCAAGGCTAGGCGACAAGGTGTACCAAGGGCGCCACAAAGGCCTAGTTATGCCTTGTTGCCTTGGCATAGGCGATAAGGCATACTCAATACGCTACAGAACGCCGCTAAGAACACTGATTTCCAAAAATTACAGTTGATGTCTATATGGCAGTACTTGCCAGAGTCTTGATGATATAAATAAATATATTTTGTACTCAGTTGTCACTGAAGGGCTTTTTACATCTCCATAAAATAAGTACTCTAAATAATGCATAATTACATATCATTAAATGCAGGTTGCATTTTCTATAATGAGAAACAAGCATATTGTGAAGTTCCTTTTATTCTATTGGATCTCCAATAATTTATTAATCAACTGATTATTTATAATTTTCAGGTGCAAGGGCAACTTAGCCTCCTATCTGGTGCTATTCTAACTTTTGGTCTCACTCGTTATCCATACTCGGAGTTTGAACTGATGGCTGAGGAGCTACTTATGAGTGATTCAACAATCAAGGTCTTTTTCTTTTCCTGATGGACTCATGTAATATTCATTTATTCACCTTCAACCTGATGTACCCGCTTTATATGTATTTATTATCACATGTTAACTTGAATTCTTTTCCAGGTGTTTGGTGCTTTGAGAATGTCCGTAAAGATGCTCCTTATGTGGAA
Organism: Digitaria exilis; assembly: GCA_015342445.1. Taxonomy (NCBI): domain Eukaryota; kingdom Viridiplantae; phylum Streptophyta; class Magnoliopsida; order Poales; family Poaceae; genus Digitaria; species Digitaria exilis. Next base: position 902,346 of record JACEFO010001768.1, on the reverse strand, counting down.
CTCCAGAATGTTAATTGATGGCGGTGGAGATTCGATAGTTGCTACTTCTTTGTTGGATGCTAGCAATTTGATAGTTCTGAAGGTTCATTGTTGCTCAAATATAATTACCTTTTTCTATTTTCCTGATTGTGCTTTATAACCGTGTTTTTTTGCTCATACATTTCAGGAGTCATCTGTTATACATTCTAACGCTAATCTTGGAGTTCGCGGTCAAGGTCTACTGAATTTGTCTGGAAATGGAGACACAATTGAGGCACAACGCCTTATTTTATCACTGTTCTACAGCATACAAGTACGATACAGTTTTCAGCTTTTTGTGCCTTTTATTTTCTTAATCCAATTCCTTTTCTGATGTCTTTATTATTTATTGCGACAATATTTCTCAGTGCATATTGCCTGTATGTGTGGCAATCCTCCTTGTGGCAAATAGTTAGGCATAGCATTCAGCTGCATTTTGAAAAAATGTCTGATTCTATAACTGATGTCATTTCTATAGTTATGCTAACATGACTGATGACTCCTAATACAACTATATGTCTTCGCTTATCTTAAGTGCATCTAGGCAATCATTTCTACTTATGTGATGATCACACTTTCTTCTGCTGTGTAATGGTATATTGTGAATATGTTTTTCTGTAGTTGTAATTCTAATTTATAGCTACCTGCATTGAATGTTCAATATGTTATCCTTTTTGCTCTTTTGTAACCAGTTGAAAGGAAGAGTAATGATAATATCCATTTTTGTAGGTTGGAGCTGGTTCTATTTTACGGGGCCCACTTGTAAACAGAAGTAGCAATGATGTGTAAATACTTCCACCTTCAGCTATCACACTGAGACGGTTTTCTCCATATTTCCTGTGTTGGGAATATTTTTGTTCGCTAATGATCTCTTGTGCATCCATTAGGGCTCCAAAGCTGAATTGTGGAGATGATAGCTGTCCAGTGGAAATTATACATCCCCCAGAAGATTGCAATCTAAATTCTTCATTGTCATTTACCCTTCAGGTACACTCAGTTTTGAACACTCCCACGACCACGTAGTTTTCTGGTAATTTTAATTATACAACTCAGCTTATGGCCACTTCTCACATTTAGGTGTGCCGTGTTGAAGATATCGATGTCTGGGGTCTTATACAAGGAACTGTGATTCATTTCAATAGGGCACGAAGTGTCACTGTGCATAAATCTGGGACCATCAGCGCATCAGGCTTGGGTAATTTTGTTATCTTTCTGCCTTTACATGATCTCCATTGATTTGTTTCCTCTTTTCCACAATTCTACATTTATGGGGGCAGCTTGTGTCCCCTACTCCTCTGAAGGATATCATTAGCTCAGCCATTGCAGTTCATAATTCTTGTGGAAACTTAAAGAGTTGTTTAGTTGCTAAGTATAACAGAGTGGCACATAGCCATTAAACTATTTATAGTGAACATACATCAACACTGAATAGTAGGATTCACCTAGCCTGTTGAGATGTCATGATATAATATTGTCAGAAAAATATTATATTCCAACCATTTAAGTGAAGAATAAGTAGTTGCACTCTGTGATGCTAAAACTTAAAAATGATCTCTCCCCCCCTTTCCAATCTGTATGCTATTCTTGGTATTACTTCTTTGGCCTGAGAGGAACACACCTTTTTTTTTTTTCTGTTTTACCCCATAATGTTTAAAATTGTTGTATTATTTTCTTCTCTTTGAGATTAAATCTTCAAATTTCAGGCTGCCGAACTGGAGTAGGACATGGAAAAATGTTAAGCAGCGGTGTAAGTGGCGGTGGTGGACATGGTGGTAAAGGCGGGAATGGTTATTATAATGGAAGTTATGCTGAGGGTGGAGCTACCTATGGTAATGCTGATCTACCTTGTGAACTTGGCAGCGGCAGTGGGAATGACACTACAGAGCTTTCCACGGCTGGTGGGGGTATAATAGGTATCACATGCTCCTGTTGTCCTCATTTTTGTCTCATAGCATGTCTTGAAAATGTGTCTTCTAAACGTTTCTGTAATTGCTCTCCAGTGATGGGCTCATGGGAATATTCGTTGCCAAGTCTGGCCCTCTATGGTTCGGTAGAATCAAATGGTGGCAGCTATACTAATGGTTCCATTGGAGGACCTGGTGGTGGTTCTGGGGGCACAATTCTTCTATTTGTGCACACTTTGTCCTTAGCGGAAAGCTCCATCCTTTCGAGTGTTGGTGGCTTTGGAAGTGCTGGTAGTGGTGGAGGTGGAGGGGGAAGGGTTCACTTCCATTGGTCTAATATTCCTACTGGAGATGAATATGTTCCTGTTGCAACTGTTAAGGGGTCAATACTTACAAGGTCTGGTCTGATACTTTATCTAGTTTTGTTTTGTAACTCATAAAAGCTTGCTCTCTGTTTTAGGTCAGTACATGTCGTATTATTTGTATCTATAAACTTCTTTTTTTTTTTCCTTCAAATTTAAACTTGCTTTTATTCTACTACTAATATCTAGTCTTATACAATTATGATGACATGGTTGGTAATTGGCATTATCAGACAGAAAGGCCATGGAAAAGCTGATAAACTATTTTGTCATATGCCCTAATTTTTGGGAACTTAAGTTAGGAGCTCTGCCAGGCTTATCATCAACTTTGTGGGTGGTGCAATTATTTTGCAGACATATCCTTCTCTCTCTCTCTCTCTGCATTTAGCTGTGGGAGTCGTCACATCTTACATGGCAGAATAGTTGAACTATGATATGCGTGATATGATTTAGTGTTAATTACCTGTAAGCAACTGTACATGTCTGACATTAATATAATGTCTTGAGTTATTTGTACATATTGTTCGCACACTAACTGCATATTCTTATACAGTGGAGGAGTTAGTAAAGGGAAGGGATTTGCTGGTGGGAATGGAACGGTCACAGGAAAGGCTTGCCCAAAAGGCCTTTATGGTACATTCTGTGAGGTAACTTGTTTAAATGATGCAAACATGTTGCACCCTATTATTATTTTGATGTAACATACTATGCAGCGAAGTTTGGTTGCTAATAGACAATGGCCTACAATTTTCTGTATCTTGATAATGTGTAATATCTTACTCCATTTTTTTTTGTTTGGTAAATACGGAACAATTGCATATCTGTTTCCCCTAAGCTCTGTTTCTGGTGGCTATGTTGTAACTCCAGCGCTAGTTAATGTGGTGGTAATTGTTCTGTGTAAACTGCAGGAGTGTCCTCTGGGAACATACAAAAATGTCACTGGATCATCTAAATCTCTATGCTTTCCATGCCCTCCAGAGGAACTCCCTCACCGCGCCATGTACACAAATGTCCGAGGTAATTCATTCTCTTTGTTTTCTTGGTGCAGCATAAAGCGGAAGTTTTATCTCGCAACAAAATCTGACTTCAAGTTTTGAATTTGCTGGCCTGCCATGTCATGATTTCTTTCTAGATTAAGTTTTGACCCTTCTACCCTTCCTTTTTGGTTTGTAGATTGTTGTGCTAGGTAGGCATCCAGACAACTCTGTTACTTTATGAATATTTCTAACTTTGCTTTGTTTTACAGGAGGTGCTGCTGAAACTCCATGCCCCTACAAATGTGTGTCTGACAGATATCGCATGCCTCACTGTTATACCGCTCTTGAGGAGCTAATATACACTTTTGGAGGACCTTGGTTATTTGGCCTACTTCTTTCGGGGCTTCTTATCTTGTTGGCTCTTGTTTTAAGTGTTGCTCGCATGAAATTTGTTGGCACTGATGAGTTACCTGGGCCAGCACCAACTCAACAAGGGTCCCAAATTGATCATTCCTTTCCCTTCCTAGAATCACTAAACGAGGTACTTCATAAGCTTTTCTGCATAGCTTGCATCTTAAGTGCCATGTGGGGTCGTGAACTCGTGATTCTTTCTTTGATCGCAGCCGTCCTGAATTCTGATAGATCTTTTGATATTTCTATAGGTCTTGGAAACTAATAGGGCAGAAGAGTCGCATGGTCATGTACACAGGATGTATTTCATGGGTCCCAACACCTTCAGTGAACCTTGGCATCTCCCACACAGTCCACCAGAACAAATAACAGAGATTGTGTATGTATGCTTGTTCTCAAGTGAACCTTGATACTGATAGATCAGATTCAGCTTTGGTGGTCCTTTTCTTTGATCCCATGTGCTTTGTTGAATTTCTCTTTTGATTCAAATAGCCTTTTTAATCTGCCTGTTGGAAGTACTATTAGAATTACTTGAAATAATGTTCTAATTTTGCTATTTCTTCTTTGTCAGATATGAAGATGCATTTAATCGGTTTGTCGATGAGATAAACACCCTTGCGGTTTATCAGTGGTGGGAAGGATCTATTTACAGCATCCTCTGTATCCTTGCATACCCCTTGGCTTGGTCATGGCAACAGTGGCGTAGGAGGAAGAAATTACAGAGACTTCGTGAATTTGTTCGCTCTGAATATGATCATTCATGCTTGCGGTCTTGCCGTTCACGCGCGCTTTATGAAGGCCTCAAGGTCTGACTTGGTTTTTTCATAAAATTCAAATGCCTTTTCTCTTGGCTGTTCTCATGGTGGTTGGTGGATCCTTAAACTTATGGTGCTGCGTGCATAGTTTGAGTACCTACTATTGTAAGTTGCAAAATATTAGATACTAGCAGAAGGGAGGCCTCTGAACTCCAGAGCTTCCATGATTGGAAGTAGTACTCTTGAAGATACTACTTTTGGTAGATAGCAAGGCTTACCTTGTTGATACTGATATTTTCTACAAGCCTGAATACTTCATCACTGAATTTATTTGGCTCAACTAGAATCACATTCATATTTGGATATACTATCTGTACATGACCCTTTATAGTTTCACGTATCCTTTCTTTGGTCAACTGTATACTTTTTGTGACCGTTTTCATTTCTCACCCATCAATTTACTGGATTTAAGTTGATTCCTGACTTTCAAATTTCTAGGTGACTGCAACGCCAGATCTAATGCTAGGGTATTTAGATTTCTTCCTTGGGGGAGATGAAAAAAGGGCCGATCTTCCACCTCGTCTTCGTCAAAGGTTTCCAATGTCATTGATCTTTGGAGGCGACGGAAGTTACATGGCTCCCTTTTCACTTCATAGTGACAGTGTGCTCACTAGTCTTATGAGCCAGGTATGATTTTTAAGATCTTCCAAACTGCTCTGCTCATGTTCTCAAACTTCTAAAAGTCATGCCATATCTGTTATAGGCTGTTCCATCATGGATATGGCACCGTCTTGTAGCTGGATTGAATGCACAACTGCGTTTGGTTCGCCGTGGAAATTTGAGAGTAACATTTCTTCCTGTCATCGACTGGCTTGAAACTCATGCAAATCCCTCTTTAGCTGTGAATGGTATCCGTGTTGATCTTGCCTGGTTCCAAGCTACAGCATTAGGGTACTGCCAACTTGGTCTTGTTGTTTATGCTGTTGAAGGCGAACCAGCGGTTGCTGAAATTGATGGAAGCCCTAGAATAAAACTAGAACAACAGCAACGGACACTGTGAGCTAATATTTTCTTAATTATTATGTGCTTTTATATTTGCTATTTGTCTTTAGAATTGATCATTTGGCTTGTTTATCATCATAATTATTTATTATGACTTGTTGCACTATGCAGAACGCAAAACATGCTCACTGACATTCAACTAGGCCAAGCAAGGGTTAAGGATGCTCTCATGCGCAAAAAAATTACTGGTGGAGTTCTTGATAGTAATAGCTTAAGAACGCTAAAAGACAGGAGAGATTTGTTTTACCCATTCTCTCTTATCTTGCACAATACGAAGCCAGTTGGGCATCAGGTCTTTCGCTGCCATTGTCTCTATTCTCAGTATGATCACGTATCAATTCTTAACTTTGCGCTAACCATAATTCTGTTGTTCTTAACTGCAGGATCTTGTTGGTTTAGTAATCTCAATACTGCTTCTCGCAGATTTCAGCTTAGTTTTGCTTACTTTTCTCCAGCTCTATTCATACTCTATGGTTGACGTCCTTTTGGTTTTGTTTATTCTACCTCTTGGGATTTTGTCGCCTTTTCCTGCTGGTATAAATGCTCTGTTCAGTCATGGACCGAGGCGGTCAGCAGGCCTTGCTCGTGTATATGCATTGTGGAACATAACTTCACTGGTCAATGTTGTAAGTATTCTTTGCCTATCTACATTTCAATGTTATGTGCTTGTGGTCTTGTTAGCTAGTTCCTATCAAGTTTTATGCAACTAACCTTCTTCCTGTGCCTGTTAATCACTAGGTTGTGGCTTTCATATGTGGTTTTGTACATTACAAGTCGTCAACCAAAACTCACCCAAGTGTGCAGCCATGGAACTTGGGAACGTAAGCATGACTTCTCCCTTTCTATCCACTAGCATCTTTCGAGAGTTATATGCAGTTATCAATTCACTATTTCCCAGTTTGCCATCACACTTCACATGCCGTCAAATCTTTCCAGGGATGAAAGTGGTTGGTGGCTCTTCCCAACCGGACTCATGTTGTTGAAATGCATCCAAGCAAGGCTTGTTGATTGGCATGTTGCTAATTTAGAGATCCAAGACCGTGCGGTATATAGTAATGACCCAAACATCTTTTGGCAGTCATGACACCTGGTGTGACTGGAAAGCTTTTTACAACTCGATTTTTTGGGAGTTGATAAAAGGACGACTGCGGGAAGCAAGGCCTTTCTTTATTGACCAGGCCAAAGAAGCAACTACAGCTATATAGATGCATGTTTCGGCGTCCTTCGATGATCATGTGCAGTTGCAGCCGGTGTTCCGTTGTATATATAAGAGGTGTACTTGATCCATTCTTTGTAGGATTTAGACACCATAGAGTTATAAACAAGCTAACCTGGGACACATTGGGGGGATGTGTTTTTGTTGTTGCTGTTCTCTTACTATCATGCCCTGGCCCATGATATTGTTGAGCTGGGCAGAGGGGCTACTAGTCAAGGCATCGAGGATGCAAAAACCTTCTGTTGTATCTGATGTTCTGATGGGCAACAAAAGAATTAATATGCTGCTCCATGGTTTTCACTGACACACGGCAATGCTGATACAATGTATGTGCGCGCTGCTTGCTGGTTATTTTGGCATTCAGTACCACAGCGTTTCCGGCATACAACTAAATCTCACGGAAAGCCTTTCTTCTCCCCCTGGCACAGGGGTTTAAGTCGCAGGGTTATTTAAAAAAAAATATTTTCTTCTGCCCCCGGCACAGGGGTTTAAGTCGTGCCGGGGTTTAAGTCGCAGGGTTATTTTAAAAAAAAATGAATTCGCAAGGTTCTTCGATCCCACCAATCCGAAGTCGAATGAAATGCTCGGCACGAAAGCAAGTTGTCTGCCTGATTAAGCCGGAGGGGGTGTGAAGAGTAAAATCATAGGTGATAGATATTCATGTTTGTAATTGATAATTTTTTTTTCTGAAACAGGACTACAGGAGGGGCTTTCCCTACGGGATATATTAATATCATTGATAATAGTTATCCAGAATAACCTCATTTATTGAGGCCCTGTTTAGATAACAAAAGTTTGTAAAATTACTGTAGCTAAAGTTTGTGAGAAAGATAAATCATGATTTTCAATAAAATAAAAGTATAAATGAATAGTGAACTTAAACCAATTTAAATAAATGGGGGTATAAATTTGAACGAAGGGAATAGAATGTGGTGTCCCGCGATCGATTACCGGCTCGGTTGCGTTGCCCTTTCGGTTACCAGGCGGCAGGGGCGGCGATATAATCGTGCTGCCAGTTGGCGACTTTACCGCGTCTTCACCGCCTCTTTCCAAATTCCACCACGATCGCGATCCCGATTCACGATCACCGTCTCCTCCACCACCACGCCGTTCCCCAGTGGAAACGTAGCGCCGCCTCTCGCCACCGCGCCAAGCCAGCGAACGCCATGCCGATCTCCTCCACCCTCGCCGCGCGCATCGGCACCACGGGCCCCCCGCGCGCGCGGTGGAGCCCCTACGCACGGCCCTCTCTGCCTGAGCCCCAGGGCGCTCGCGGCGGCGGCGGCGGCAGCGGCAGGGCCTCCCGCCCGCCCCTACGCCTCGGAGCCGCGACCGCGAGGCTCCTCGGCCCCGCCCAGAAGGCGCCGCCGTCCGGATCGGGCCGCCGCGCTGCGCCCGACGCTGCTGATTCTGCTGCACCCATACGACGGAGCCGTGGAGGCGAGACGACAACCTCGGAGGAGACCGTGCCGAAGCCAGAGCCGGAGCCGGAGGTTAGATACGATACGCCGCCCCTTGAGAAGCGCCGCGGCAGCGGCGGGGGTGGCTTCGTCTTCCTCTGCGCCCTCTCTGGTCACACGGAGGTGCGTGGTTCCCCGCCTCTCTGAAAATTTGCTCTGCATCTATACCGACGCGATCGCGGCGGACCGATTTGGATGCAATTTAGGTCGAGCAGTGGTTAATTGTGATGGGTTCTTACGGTGACCGATAATTCCACAGGCTATCAGCGGGATCTCTGTGCCGAGTGGTTCCGACAAGCTCTATTCTGGCAGCGTCGACGGATCTGTTCGCGTCTGGGACTGCAACTCTGGCAAGGTAGCTCGGCTCTTGGTTCCAGGCAATCCCATTTGAGTATCTGACTAGTTATTTGCGCGGTTCGACTTGGGGTTGCGTCCCTGTTGATCCCTCCATTTGCTCATGGTGGATTGATGGTTGGTTGATGTACTGCTTGGCAATTTGTGCCGGTTACCTGTTCTACCAATCGGCGATTCATTCAGGATTTCTGCTGGCTGCGTGTCAATCAATGCACTGGCTATATCACCAATTGACCAGTGGATATCTTCAGATTAGCTGTGGTGGTCCATATGTTTGTCGGTTCAGACTGGATTATTCTCATGAAGTCGATGGTTATCATCTATATGTTGGGCTTGGGATCATTGTTATTAGAGGCTGTTGGTATGCTAAATTTATCAGTCTGCCCAGGATCAGCTCGGGAGGTCAATAGATCATCTGGCTGGTTGTCACTTGGTTGATATGCAACTGGTTGGCTGCTTTCCAAGGGAGCCCGGCATTACAGATTTACAGAGGTTTTAGTAGTGGATGTTCATATATTTTTTGTAAGAAAAAAATGGTAATGAGAAAAAAAGTAAACAAAGGAGGAAAAAAATAGATAGAGAGATCTGAGCATATTTTCTAGATTGAGAGGAGAAAAAGAATCATGTAGAGGGCAAAAGAAAAAGAGATTCTAATCTGTGATCATATTCCCTTTTGTTCTTAATGTTTCTGCAATAGTGTGTTGATGTCATCAAGATGGGAGGCAAGGTTGGCTGCATGATCACCCATGGACTATGGGTATTGATTGGGATTCCAAAGTCCGTGGAGGTGATATTCTGTTTTCCCAGATTCTAGTGGGAGTACACATTGATTTTGTATTGTGCATGGTGATCTTATACTGAGGATTGACTTTCATTGGTACAAGGCATGGAACACACAGACAGGGATGAAACTAAGTCTTCAGGGGCCTTCTGGTCTGGTTTGTTCCATGGCTATCATGGATGAAATGCTGTTTGCCGGTACGGGAGATGGTCGCATCATGGCTTGGAAAATTCCTTCTAAGGAGAGCAACATTGAACCAGTGTCGATTCTCAGTGGCCATCAACGTGCAGTTATTTCACTTTCTATCTCCGCAACAAGACTTTACTCTGGCTCACTTGACAAGACCATCAAAGTATGTATGCTTTTTCCTCAAGATTTGGCTTACATTGACCACTGAAAATTGATGGTACTAATGCATTCTTTGTAATTTATCAGGTATGGGACCTCATGACTCTGCAGTGCGTCCAAACACTCTCTGAGCATAAAGCTGCGGTAACATCTGTGCTATGTTGGGGTGAGAAGCTATTATCTTGCTCCCTGGACAAGACTGTAAAGGTGTGGACTCTTTCAGAGTCTGGAAACCTTCAAGTTAAATATACCCACGCTGAGGAGCATGTAAGTACAGCTCCTGCTTCTCACGCATGCGTTATTTCTGTCTGAGGAAGTACAACTCCTGCTTGCTGCAGACTGTATGCTAATTCTATTGCATCTGCGTTTTTGTGTAGTAATTAAATGGTACAATTAAGTAGCAATGTTTAAATTTTTTTATTTGTAGTGTTTGGTCAATTTGTAGTGCTCTTACTTGCTTGGGACTAAAAGGTGGTTGTATTGTTACTGCCCATAATCAGCAAAGGAAAACTATATTATGCAAAAAACAAACAAACAATGTTTTCATTTATTCCATGATCAGTGAATTTTGTGCAAATAAACACCTTGCTGGTTTGTTCCTGCCTTCCAGTGTCTTTTCAACTCCCATTGATGACTTTTGTTTCATGTATGCTACTGCATTGATCAGCTTGTCTGCTCTGAAATGACAATGCCATGCATCTGTACCGCTAATGCATCCATTACTTCTAAAATCAAGCAGAAGATCTTTTTCTCAGAGCCAGCCCTTTTTTGTTGCTACGGTTGGTTTTCCTCCACTAGCTGCATGTTTCATGGAGGACTTAATTGTGGTCTCTGAAGTAGGTGCAGCATAGGCTGTTGCATGTGGAAATAGCTTGTTTGGTTGGTCTTCATTCTCAGCTGGACTTTATCTGGTGAACTGGAGACTTTGGCAATTGAGAGTATATATGATAGAGGCCCTATTGGATGAGAACTTCAAATGGTTCACCAGTTTGCCAGTTTACTACTTTGATTGAAACAACTTATTGAACATTATGTTCAAGGCCCGGACACAGCTGAAACTAGTGAAATTACCTGTGTACAATCATTGAAAGCTCGGCCTGCACAGAGCTAGACTGCTCACCAGCAGTTGTATTCTAGTTTGTAGTCTGTACAGTATACACCTGTATTTTTATGTGTCCCTCACCTTATTGTATTATTCTCTTTATTACTCTTATAAATAAATTGGAACAATTTCAAACAATTAGTTGTCAATTTTCATGAGATGGTCTGAGAAAAACTGCTGCCTTGATATCATGGAACTCACACAAGAATACAATCATACAAGTGCAATGAGAGTGCTATGTTTTCACCCAGTTTTTTTCCCCTTACATGAGCATGGGAACGCGTTGTTCTCCAGTTTCTCGCAACAGCTCTAACCTTTCCGATTTTGTTGCAGGGGTTGCGCACACTCTTCGGCATGCACCGTGTCGGGAAGAGTCCAATTCTGTTCTGCTCCCTCCATAACAGCAACTGCATCCGGCTGCTCGATCTTCAATCGTAAGTTCATAAGAAATCCGTTCATCTGCTGTACAAATCGCCTGCACCCGCGCTCACTTACTGAAAAAGAGCCCCCCTTCTGCTTGGTTGTCACCGTCCAGGTTCAAGGAGGTGGGAACACTGTTCTCCAATAAGGAAATGAGGACCATTGAGCTTGCTGTTGGTGGTCCGCTCTTCACCGGAGACTGCTCCGGCGAGCTGAAGGTGTGGAGGTGGGCGCCCCAGGACTAGGAGCAGGAAGCGACACCGGTTGCGCAATCGTAGTCGTCTGTATAGCCTCACTGAAGAATGACAGCCCCATTGTAGTATTGTATGCTAGTAAATTATGGCAGCTGTGAAGTCAAGCGCTGACGATGTAGCACAGTGCACAGATGGCCATAATTCTGAGGCCTGATTAGTGATGCAATCCTGATGTCACCTGCCATGCGGCTCCTTAACATTAACCTGCCACGACTTGAGATGCGTGCCAGTGCCATCATGTCTTGTCGTCCACAAGGGTGTGGCCCCGCGTGGATGCAAAATGGCCAGGCGTGTAGCTTTGTACGAGCTCTCTCAAATACCTATGCCGTGTCACACAGCCTGCCTAACTCCAATTGACTCTGGTGATGCTATTTTGACGCTAGGAAAAAAACAAGCTCGCCCATTGATTTCCGCACACGGTTAACAAATACGTACACAAGACGTTTGAGCCCTGATTGTCCGTGTTATATATATACGTATTTATACATATAGCTTCCTCTGTACGTCTTTCTAAAAAAAAAGAAAAGAAAAGAAAAGAATATACTTATACTATACACGGCATGGTGCTTTCCTTTGACATCCATGCTTGTTTGGATAGTTTATTTCTTTTTCCTATTCGCGCGCTGACGTATTTGCTTTCCTTGTTTATTCGCTGACGATAGTTGGTGTGATCTAGTGATAGGCTGTATAGCCTGGGCTTGCGTGTGTGTGATGTTAACCAATAATCTGCGACCATCTTTAATTCAGGTCAGCACACTGTTGCTTAGCGTTTATGGAGTGACTTCGCCGTCCAAAGCTTGGAATAAACCTCTCCAAGCATGTCCCCCCCGTTAGTCAACGGGCAAGTGCAACGCATGTGGTGAATGCTGAGGAAACAAGAGAAAGCAAAGCCAGGGTTTGGTCAACTGGAGCATTCTTCTTACCATCATCATCAACCGACCTGCTTACAAATGACACTCTACCCGATCTTGCTATTGATGCGTCAGTTGTCAAATGCATGCTATCTGATCAATGGCGTAACAAGATCGTACGGGGTATTTTATAGAAAATGACGGTGCTGTCGACGCAAAAACGTGCAAACTGAGCAGGAATCACCTCGGTTGAAGCAAATGTCTTTCACAAGTGACGGTGCCCTTTCTTTTTTTTTTTTAAAGACCCAGAACCTTGTCCGGCATTCATTGATAAGAAGTAGAAATTTACAACATTACAGGATGCGCAAGCAGCGCAATAGAACCAAGCTAATCCCCTAGAAGCAGAACGCTAGTTTGGGGCCAAAATACAAAAGCAATTACTCCCGAGATGAATTACCAACTAAGGATGCTAAGCCTTTGGCTCCAGCCGCCATCCAGAGACCGGCTTCATCACGTAATCCGTCAAATAAGCGCGCAGCTTTGGTGCTTGTTCCTCGAAAAATTCTATTGTTTCTTTCACGCCAGACAGTCCACACGATCAAAATAATCAACGTCCTGGTTCCTGGAGCATTCGGTGTTGTGTTGCTTGTGAGGCCGAGAAACTACGTTCGTATATCGTCAGTTGTCCATGCAGAGGGGCTGATGGATGGGCACGCAACCCACACTGAGGCTCTCTCCCAAAGCTCCCGAGAGAGCGGACATTCAGTAAAAAGATGATTGATGGTCTCCAGGTTTCTTACGCACAGGGGACAGAAGTATTCATTTGGCCAACCTCTTTGTAGTAGCCTATCAGCTGTCCAAATTCTATTCTGCAGCAGCAACCAAAGAAAAAACTTGCATCTGGAGGGTGCCCAAGGCTTCCAAGTGTCAGAGGCACAAGCCGAAAAACTAGTTCCCTCAAATTGCAGGTCGTAAGCGGACTTGGCTGAATAAGTTCCTGAAGCTGTCCTCGTCCAGACGATCTGATCTTCAACTTCGGAGTGCAAGTTAACATTCTCAAAGTCAATCATCCCCCAGAACATGAAGAATTCTGTTAAAAGGTCAAAGGTCAGTTCATGGCAGATATCCTTTACCCAGGAGTTGTTCCGAAGAGCCTGTGCCACTGATTTGTTTTTCCGCTTGCTATGCTTGAACAATAGTGGAAATAACTCAGAAGGAGTCTGGTCACTTAGCCATCTTGATTTCCAGAAGGAAGCCTTTTTTCCATTGTAGACTGTTACTTTTGTAGCTGCTGCGAAGAGAGCTTTATCTGTGTCATCCACTGGAAGCTCGGAGCCAACCCATGGCTTCTCCGGATTGGTCCATGAGAACCACAACCAGCGCAAACGAAGAGCACGGCTGAAACGCTCGAGGTCAAAGACCCCCAGGCCACCGTTGGAAATTGGTAAGCAAGTTCTTGTCCAATTGACTTTACATTTACCTCCATGCAGCTCTTGATTTCCAACCCACAAGAAACGTCGTCGGGTTTTACCGTATTCTTTGATAAATTGCTTTGGGGTCCTGAGGGCAGTGAGAAGGTAAATTGGCATGGAAGACAGCACTGAACGTACCAATTCTCTGCGTCCTCCTGATGTTAGAAGCCTCCCTTGCCAACCAGCCATTCTTGCTTTAGCTTTATCTAAAATTGGCTGCAGGTGAACCATCCTTAGGCGCCCCAAGGTCAGTGGCAAACCCAGATAGGAGATGGGGAATGATGCACGCTGACCACCAAAGTCCACCAGAATATCATCCAAATTCAGATCAGTACATCGAATTGGGAGGACAGAACTCTTTAACATATTGATTTTAAGGCCAGTAGCTTCACCAAATTTGGCCATTATTTCCATTGTCAGCTGGACATCCTCTTTGCAAGGGTTAACAAAAAGGGCTGCATCATCGGCATAAAGGGATAACCGGAGTTTGGCTTGCCTACCTCTCAATGGCGAGAGGTCTCCTTGCTCTGTAGCAATTTCAAAGATACGTTGAAGAGTGTCAATTGCCAGGATAAAAAGGTATGGAGAGAGTGGGTCTCCTTGCCGTAGGCCCCTTTCATGATGAAATTTTGGTCCTAAGATCCCATTAACAAGGACCATGGAAGAGGAAGAGGCCAGGATCAGAGCAATCCAATCTCGCCAACGCGAAGAAAAACCTCGGGCCTGTAACAGTTCTAGTAGATATTCCCATGAGACAGAGTCGAAGGCCTTCGAGATGTCCAATTTGAAGAGCAGAGAGGGTGTGTGTGTACGATGGTAAGCTCTTGCCAAATTTCGGACATATAGAAAATTATCTTGTATGCATCGTTTCTTGATAAAAGCACTCTGAGAAGGGGAAATTAACTTATCAATCTTGGCAGCCAGCCGGAGAGCAAGTACCTTCAATATAATTTTGGCGAAGGAGTGGATTAGGCTAATAGGTCTGAAATCAGAGATGAGTTCAGTCACCTCCTTTTTGGGTATAAGGGAGATTGTAGCCGTGTTCAGGCGCTCCAAAGGCCCGGTGTGAAAATCATAGAGACTGCTGAAAGCATTAACCACCGAGTATTTAATTATTTCCCAGCAACTTTTATAAAATGCAATGGTGAATCCATCAGGCCCCGGAGCTTTTTCAGAAGGCATTTGGGATATAGCTTCAAAAATTTCCTTCTCAGTGAAAATGTCATCCAGACCAGAGCCATTTATGGGGCTGAGGTGTAAAGATTGCCAGTTGATAGTGCACCCACGTCGAGATTTAGTGCCGAGCAGACTGCTGTAATGTTCAAGTGCTTCTTGTTCCTTTTCCGCATGGCTCCACATCATGGTTCCATCTCTCTTCTTAAGTGCTGGAATAAAATTCCTTCTTTTTCTAGCAGACATACGAAGGTGAAAAAACCTTGTGCAAGCATCTCCCGCCTTCAGCCAGACCAATCTAGAGCTTTGTCTACGCCTTGAGCGTTCCACTGCAGCCAATCCAAGAACACGCACCTTGAGGTCACGCAATAGCTCCATCTCTTCTGCAGATAGGGGACGATTTTCTTGTGCCTCATCGAGTCGTAGGATGATTTCTTGCACAATATGGAGCTGCATACGTGCATTACCAAAGAGCTTCTTACTCCAAGAACGAAGGGCTTTGGCAGTGTTCTGAAGCTTATTGTGTAGGATCATCATTGAATTAATTCCGGCAGCTGGCTTGTCCCAGGCTTCTTTTACCACCTCAAAAAAACCCGGTATCTTAGTCCAGAATTGTTCAAATTTAAACTTTGCTTTGCGAGGAGGACTACTTTGTTGACATAGAAAGAGAGGGCAATGATCGGACATAGAACTGGACAAGGCCTGAAGGCCCCAATTGGAAAAGTAGATATCCCATTCGTTGTTACAGAAGAACATGTCCAGGTGGACAAGTGTAGGATTGTCTTGACCATTGCTCCAGGTGTACTTACGATTATGCAAAACAATCTCCCTTAGCTCACAAGAATCTAGAGTATTTCTAAATTGTCCCATAAGACGCCTGTTCAAGTTGAGGTTATTCTTGTCTCTAGCTTCATAAATTAAGTTGAAATCACCCACACAGAGCCAAGGGGTAGCTGGCTCTGGCCTAATGGAACACAGCTCTTGCAAGAAGCTTGCTTTGTCTGGATCTTCTGAGGGTCCGTACACCACTGTCAGAAGGAAAGCCACATTCGTAAGACGCATGTTGACTGTTGCTGAGAGAGAGAATAGCCCCAAACTTGGGTTTGTAACAGAAACCAGATCCTCATCCCAGGCAAGAACAATGCCTCCTCGTGTTCCGTCGGCCGGCAAATAACAGAAATGATTCAAACGATGCCCCAGGAATTCAAGTGCCAACATGCTGTTTATGTTCTGCAACTTGGTTTCCTGTAGACAAACCAAGTTTGGTCCTGTGTCGTTGAGCAGTTGCAAGACAGTTTCTCTATGTGCAGGAGAATTCAGACCACGCACATTCCAGTTAATGATTTTGAGATTGGTGTCAATCATTTAGGAAACCAGGTAGACAACATTTCCCAGCACGAAGATAGTCTATTACTTGAGCTGAAGAGTACAGATACCACCAGCAGACCCTGGCAAGGAAGCTTACCACCAGGCAACCCAAAATAGAGCTTCCTCGAAGACCATCCACAAACCAGAAAAGAGAGATAGTAACAACAGAAACCTGTCCTAACTTGACCAGCCAAATGCTGGTTAGTGCTGGGTCTACAACAATTAACATTGAAAAACAGCTTGGACAACAGACACCTAAAGCAAAACAAACATCTCAGGCACCCTCCAGCTCGACTATAGCACCCTCCTCTTCCACCAGCGACGCCAGGGCTGAAGAAGCAGCTTTGTTGCCCAGTCTGGACGCCGCGCGGAGTGCAGACACGGCCGCTGAGGGCAGCGGGGTCTTGTAGGTCTCAATGTATGCCGAGACCACATCCTCAACAATGCGCTCATCTTTGTTGATGAAGTCGAGCTCCCGGATTAGGCGATGTTGCGCCCGCTTGGACACGGGGATGGAGGAGGGCCGAGCCACCAGCCTGCTGCTAGCCCGCAGCCCCTTGCTAGTGTCGGCTAACTCCTCCATACAAGCAAGTGGCTGCCTGTGGTGCCGGGCAGGAGACTCAAGAATAGCCGGCGGAAGCTCGGAGAAGACCTGCTCGGTGAAGCTCGGCTGCTGCTCAGAGTCGATGTCCATGCGCGTGACTTGCGCCGTGATGTCGTCCATTGCTGCTGCTGCTGGAACAGGAGCAGATTGCTCAAGTTGGACCCCTGGCCCAAAGGTTACCTGCTCCACATTGTCGGTGTTGGTAGCCCATGGACCTGAGGTGGGCTGGTAGACTGGAGAGAACGTAGGACTGAAATCCGGTTGAGCCGTAGCGTCTTCGGTGTCCCAGCCGAAGGATGCAGGGGCAATCACCTGGGACCACGGATGGTCCACCTGCCCATGAGTCCCCTTCGTAGAGAAGGACAGCAGGTTGGAGACTCGTGGGGGGAGGGAGGCTTCGAGCACCATCGGATCATCAACCATGGAACCTCTATAAGTGTTAGCAGGAAACGACTCAGCACACAGTACCTTGAAATAATCGAGGAGGGGATCAGGATGTTGTTTCGGTGGAGACGGAGCATCCGGAGCAGCGGGGGCGTGCATGTCGAGGTTGCCAAAACAGGGAGCAGTGCAATCCAGCCCCGCGACCTCGTAGTAAGAGTTCGCCAACTTGGACGTCGCGCCCGGCGAGGACACGGGGAGCGGTGGGACGGGGAGCGAGAGCGCCGGCGCTCCCAGTCCACGGCATCGTGGCGTTGAGGATCCCGTGGCCGCCAGACACGGACTGGGGAGCGAGCCAGCTCCCGCGCACGACCAGAGGAACCCAACGGGTGCTGACGCCGGCCAGCTACAGGGGAACGCGACCTATGACGCTGCCCATTCGCACCAATGGGGACGTCACCTTGGGTAGCAGCTGTGCGGCGCACACTACCGGTGAGCGGATCGTTCACCGGACGGCGTCCATGACGATCATCATCTGGATCCTGATCCCTGCGACGATGAGACACCAGGCCACGACACCCACTGTTGAGACCAGGTGTAGTGGGCCCCTGGCCATCCAAGACCCCTGGAGTCCACTTGAAGCTCTGATGAACGGGGGAGGCACGAGCGGAACGTGGATTCCAGTCAAAATACTCATTCAGCATCGTGACCGGACGGCCAACCGGCGGCGTACCAGGGCAACGCCGCGAGGTGTGAAGGTCCTCAACGTCCATCGCCCGCCCCGCACCTTTGGGGAACAAGAGGCAGCCACGGGATCGAGGAAGATGGTCCGGATTAGACATCCAGACCCAGCAGGAGAAGGTGTGCGTGACCTCCTTGTTGTAGGTGCGGCTGTCCAATCTGTCAACGATGCAATCATATCCCAGAACCTTGGAGGCACCCTTGACGGACCAAAGCTCCAGAGGCATCGACTCAATGCTCACCTTAGCATTGAACCACCAGGTGCGAGGAGGACCATTGGAGGTTGGCCTCCAAGGAACGATGCTGAGGGTGGTGCCCCCGATCACGATCTGCCCCGCAGCAACGGCACGGTCGCACTGCGGCGCGAAGTCGAAATCAGCCAAGAAGTCCTCCGGGCGGTGGCGCGACACCTTGATGTTGTATCGCGGCAGACGAAGCTGCTGGCTGAGGCCGTAGACCACCTCAGTGACGCTGGGACGATAGCCCCCCTGCTCAGCGGTGATGAGCACAGCATGGGAGGACAAGCGATTGGATTCGCGGGTGATGGAATCCGAGGCCACGACCATCGTGGCAGAGCGCTCCGGGCGCTGATCCGGAAGCCCAGGGATGTACTCCATGGGATCAGCAGGTGAGTGTTGGTGGCGAACTAGTGGAAGAACGGAGGTGTAGGAGAGAGGCGGGAAGGACAGACGATTGTGAATGTTTGGTGGAGGGAAAGTGAGGCGGGAGTGGACTGGCTTGCGGGGCGGGAAGGAGAGGCGGGAATGGAGAGAGCGGCGGCGCCGCTCCGGGCAGTCACGGGCGAAGTGCCCGCTACGCCGGCAAGCAAGGCACCGAGGTGGATCTCGGCACTGGGAGAGACGGTGATCTGAAGCGAGGCACCGAAAACACCTCCCCACGAACGCCTCTTTATAGGCAGGGAGCTTGTCACCCGGCGTGTCTCCGGCGTGGGGGCGGCCATCCCTGGATTTGAAGGAGGCGTCTTGAAGGGGAATGTCAGCCTTGCTCTTCCGGTGCTTGTATTTCACCTCAACCCAGATTGGTGAAAGTTTCTTCTCGACTGCGGCGATGGGGGCAGATAGCCGAGTAAATACGCCGGTCTTTCGTGTCAAATCAACGCCAATGGCTGATTTGAGTTTGGCCGGCTCCTCGGGCTTCCGCGGAGCAGAAGGGGCAGGGGACCCGGACGCGGAGGTAGCAGAAATGGAGTTAAGCCGCGCCACAGTGGCGTAAGTGCGGACTTCCTCCGAGGCCGGCACTGCCCGGTCCTCCCCAGATCGATCCAGAGGGGAGGCAGAAGGTAGCCGGTCCGGAGCTGTGGTCTCACGCGGGGGGGGGGGGGGGAAACGAGTTGCAGGCCGCCCCTATCCGCATAGGCACCATCTTCGTCTTCAATGCTTCCCCAATCGAGCAGCTCCGGGCTGAGATCAAGCTCCGAGATGGGGATCTTGCTACCTGTCTCCTCGATCTGAACAGGAGAGGGGGTCTTCTCTCGCAGGGTAGCAATGACAGGGCTTGAGGTGGCTGCTCGTGCTGGGGTAGCTGGTGAGCAGGCTGGGCAGGTGGTGTGGGCGGGGGACGGTGGGGGCGAGGGGCTCGGGCAGGCGGGTGCGGCGGTGGCCGGCAGGGGAGCGGCGGCCGCCGCGAAGGGGAGGGTGGGGGGCTCACGGGCGCTCATTCTTCTTCCGTTCGAACCACCCAATCCTAGTTTCTCACAGCGGGCTTCATCAATGGCTTTTCAAATAATCATAGATCAAGAGAAATACCGTCGGGTCCTTTTGCATCGCATTCCAGTCCGGTGCCCTTTCTTTTCCCATTCCATTTTTAAATGACTAGTTGGCAACTACTCCAGCTAATTGGAAACAAAAAAAAATGAATATGAGATGGAATTTGACTTTATTACTATCTTGCATGATGTAAACGACCATGCGATCAGTGATCTATACAGATTAACACGGCTTTGAATTCACACAATTATTAGCCATGCATAATAAGAAATCATTTAATTTACGATCGAGTTAGTGGCGAACTGGCGACGCATGGATGGATCAGTTGAAGATGTCCTGGCCAGGGGACAGCAGCTTCTTGGGGTCGTACTTGTTCTTCATCTCCACGAACCATTTCCACTTGTCGCTGCCGAAGTGCCGGACCCAGTCGCCACGGCTCGTGTAACGCGCCAGGTAGCTCTTGTACTCGATCCCGGCGAGGTCGCAGAACCGCACGATCCTCTGGTTCTGCGCCTGCAGCCTCTCCAGATCGTTCGCCACCGACGAGAAGAGCAGCGACACCACGTAGAACACGTCCTCCGCCGGCGTCGCCGCCGACATGCCGGCGTCCCACCTGAGGAAAAAAAAAACAATCTCAGAGAACAAGCTAATAGTCATCAGGCGGCATGTCTGGTAGACATCATTTTCATTCACAGCGGCAGACGCATGACGAATACGTACTTGGCTTTGTTCACGGGGTAGACGATGAGCGGTCCGACGATGTCGGCGCCTTGGAGGATGCCCTTGAAGACGCCACGGTCGAAGTCGGCGATACGAGACCCCGGCACGAACATGTTGAGCCACGGGTGAGGGACACGCCACAGCCCGATCTTGTCGAGCGCCACCTCCTCGCCGTGCACCCGGTCCAGGAACTCCACGTACGCCACGTCGCGCTGGAACGAGAACCCCGGCTCGAACCTCAGCCCGTCCAGCACGGACTTGAGCACCTGGTCCACCGACATCGACGCGTTGCCGCCGCCGTAGTTGAGGGTGGCCTCGATGCTGTACACGGCGGTGACGTTCCTCTCTCCGGCGAGCGCGACGACCCTGGCGACGTCTGCGTCGGAGAAGAACCCCGTGTTGTTGAGGTCGGTGGCGAGGCTCTTGTTCACGAACACCGAGCCCTCCACGTAGCTCACTGGCCCGGACGCGTGGCCGTCGGGGAGCAGCTTGATGAGACGCTCCTGGTCGCCGGTGAAGGTGGCGAAGTCGGTGTACACGAGGCGGACCCACCGTGTCCTCGCCGGTGCAGGCTCGAGCGCGATACGGGCACGGGTGATCACGCCGAACTGGCCCAGACCGCCGAGGACGGCGTTGAACAGGTCAGCGTTGAGCTCCTTGGAGCACGTCACCATCTCCCCGTGGCCTGCACGAATTGCACCCGTCGGGATCGACAAAGTCAGCGCCGAAATATATGTATAAAATCAAAGGCGAAGATTTTTAAGTGATTAACCGCGGGGATTGTCAATGTCAACGCATTAGTGCGAGCCAGCATGTTAGTTAAAGACGTCGCCGCCCGTCGCCGGCTAGCCGGCCGGCCGGTGCAGCTAGCTAGAGCTGGACGACATTAACCACCATGAGCTAATACTAAAATACAATCTTAAATGTGGTTTAACATTGTGGTTGGGGAAGTTAATCATGCGATTTAGATGGTTGTATTGCGAGATCGATCGAGTTGCACCGTTGGAAGAAGCAATCTCATCAGTTGATGCACGTAATTGCCAAGAAACTAAAAGGCTTTCCTTTTTATTTGCTTCAAGGTGTGGTGCATGGATATTTTGGGCAAGTGCACACGTACCGGTGATCACGTCCAGCTCGTACACGTTAGATATCTGTGGGCCGTGACGGAACGTCTGTCCACTAACGCCGGCGTTGGAGAGCGTGCCGCCGACGGTGAGGTAGAGGTAGTCCGTCCACGACCTCGGCGCCACGCCGCGCTCCAGCGACGCCCGCAGCACGTCGATCCACAGCTGCTCGCCGCCGGCGTCCACGTACCGTCCGTCCGCCGACACGTTGATCCGCGGCGGCGCTCCGGCGGCGGAGGAGTCGCCGTCGCCGGAGAGGGAGGGCATGTTCACGACGATGCCGCCGGGAGCGAAGGCCTGGCCCATGATGGAGTGGCCGCGGCCGCGGAACGCGACGGTGTACGGCCACCCGGCGGTGGAGTACGCCGCGGCGAGGAGCGCGGCGAGGTCGCCGGAGGACGACGGGTAGAGCACCGCCGCCGGGAGCGCCGAGGTAATGTTGCCGAAGTCCATGGACGCCGGCAAGGTGGCGTTGAGGTCTGTGCGGAGCTTGCCCTCCGCGGCGAGAGCGGCGAGGGAGGCCGGCCAGATGGGACTACGACGATCGCCTGACGTGGGCTGTGCATGGCAGGAGGCGATTAGCGCGGCTAACAGCAGGTAAACGGCCGCCATTAATGACGGTCACGAAGAGCTTAATCTCTGCGAGACAAGATGTGATCGATGTGTTTGGTAACTGGGATGTGGTGTCTGTCTTTGCACCCCGTATAAATAGAGGAGAGGTTGGGCAATATACACGTGAGATTACATACTTGGAATTACTCCAACACAAAGCTGCCTATGCAAGGGGAAAGAAATATCATGTTGAAGCTGTGTGTAGATGCCGTCTAGTTTAGTCTTGTTTTATTCTGATTTTTGTATAATTATTAAGGTAAGAAAAAAGATAATTTCAGGCACCTACCATTAATAAACTCACAAATGTCTTGTTTTATTTGTTTGACCGCAGGGAAAATACGACAATTTCCGTATACGTAGACGTATATGCCACGCATGTGTATTTAGCAGTCTCTGGTCTTGTTAAAGCTGGCTGTCTGAACATCTGCAGACCAGGGACTAAAGTTCAGGCAGCTACGACGTTTGCATATGTGATAAACTAACTCCTTTGAGGATTTGACGAAATGGTAAAAGAACACAATACCTCGGAGAACACTGCTCGAATCTTTTAGCTTTCATGTCACTTTATCTCATCTAGTAGCCGTGAATAAAGGATTGGAGAAAATGGCAACAGGTATATCGGAAACAATGATCCTTGATTGGGACATTATTATGTTTTGATCGATTAGTCGCTTCATCATGCGTAAGACGAACATGGAAATGTGTTTCAGCGAAGGTGACTACTACATGTCACTTTCAGCGGCTAATGAATGTCTATATTTCTGTATAATATCATAATAATCAGCAAAATTCTTTGTTCTATTTGTTCTTTTAGTGGTTCCATGACCCCCATTATATTTTAACATGTATGTGTTGTTTTATTCAGGAAGAACTCTACCTTATTCATTGCAACATAGTATGTTAAAATAAGACAGCTATTTTAGCTACATATAGAAGGTTTTAATCAATAATGAATACTGTATTACTAATCTCATTTCTTCCTGGACTTTGTAAAGACTCCCTACAAACGTTCAAGGAATTCACGTTCCGGCGTTGACTAAATATTCTTTCTAGCTAGTAGTAAAAGATAACAGCCGTTGTTTTGGAATGTGTATGATCACACTGCAATTCGATCTGATTGGTGATACGAAAGTGACATCAACAAATCTATTACGGTTTAGACAGTAGTATATAAAGTCCACAGAAAAGAAAGAATAGAGGAATAGGCTAAGAATAATTGGAGTCTAACTGAAAGTCATACGATTGGAAAAAAAAGTGAGGTAGTGAGGGATGGGCAATGTTTGCCTTGGTGTATGTCTAGATCGATCTCCCTGTATAAATATGAGGTTTGAAAATGTATAAATATTAAACCGATAGGATTAAAATGTGCCATCATATGGGATCCTGCAAATTCCCAAAATGTATATATGGTAGAGGTTTTTTTTTATGAAACTATATATGGTAGAGGTGACAACGTTGGAATTTTAAGGGAAAAAAAAGAAAGATGCACCAAACTTTTCAAAAACATGATTTTATTTCCTATGGGACTGATGAGGCATAGAGCTTACCTAGTAGTTTGCTTGTTTCAGAGAGAGACTTTAGGAAAAATTCTTAAGAACCAGATTCCTCCAAAATTCCCATAGGATCAATCCAAAGGATCGGAGGTCTGAATGAATCTTAATTCAAATCGTAAATGTACATTATTTTTAGGATCCTTATCACACGACGGGTCCAACTTTTCGAATTTTAATTTGACCATAAACACACAATGACTTCAGTAGGTAGATTCAAAGGTAGTACGATCATGAGATGAGAATAATTCCAAACATATTATTGAAACACTTTTTTCTAAAGGTTGGAAGGATCGATGACCACAGCAAGAGCTCTCATTTCATAGGAGTCTCGGGCGCAGTTAATTTGCGGCTGCTTGCAGTGCAGACGACGAGACGGTAGGTGTCTGCATCGACAGATTTAGAATCGGAGACAGAGCATAGGAGCATGCGACAAGGGCCACACGACGTGTTCACAGGCAGCTAACACATTCCAGCTCGAATGCTGGATGGATCCTATTCAGTGACGTCTTGGATGTTATTCACTGCAGTGAATGCTTTGCCGATCCAGGCAGAAAGCGAGGTTAAAGTCCTTGTTTGTATTTCAGTGAGAATTCGTCCAAAACCAAAAGGAAAAAAAAAATGAATCTCAACTTGTGAAAATCATGTGTCCCGAACGTTTTCTAACTCTTTAATTTCTCGAGGCCCTGGGTTCCGTTCTCGATCGACAATTCCAATGGGTGTGCAAGCATATGCCTGTCCACAAAAAATCCACTCTAGCCCCTTGTTTCACACCTTGTTCAGACAACAGATTACAGAGGAAACCAGGGCTGTGTTCAGATTCAGAAAAAAGCACTTCTCCAACAGGTTTTTTCTATTCATTTCACTCACAGAACACACTTCCCAGTGCACTGTTCATCTAGAAAAAGTACTTTTTTACTTCCAATCTGAACACAGCCCAGCTCTCAGCTTGGCATGGCATTCACTCCTTGCAGTTGCAGGGATCGATGCGAGTGTCCACAGAGACACACACTAGCCAGCGAGGACAACCTAAGAAAGTATAATAAGAGGCTGCAAGATGGCTGAATGCTGAGGTGGAGGAGAAAAGAGAGGAGAGAGAGAGAGGAGAAGTGGGCTGCAAACTTACAGTCTGCTCAGGCACAGGAACCAAGAGAATATGTGAAACAGACATGTGGGCCTCGTATTTATGGTGAAGGCTTAACCACTATATGAGTGGGCTGAGAGAGAGGCTATAAAATTCTATACAGCCAGCAGCTGACTGAATTATTAGCCTTGCTCTAAGAGCAAGTATAATGAAGAGTTTTGAGCGGGCGCCATCCAATAAGGAAGAGAGAGAAAGGAGAAGAGAGAGAGGAGCAGGCGCCTCGCCGATCGCCAGCATGAGCGGGCGAAATCACCTCTTCTCCAGTCGTTTGCTTCCAGGCATTGAAAAATACTTTAAATAAGTTGTGGGGTCCGCCACCACACCTCGAGGCTGGAGTAGGGATGGCAAAGGATAATATCCGTGCGGATAGTTGTTTCAAATATCCGTATCCGCAACATAAAACCCGTGCCTGCGCCCGCGCCCGCTATCCGCTACGGATATGAAAACATGCCCGCGTCCGCTATCCGCGGGTTTACCGTATACCCGCAAAACATACAATAAACCAAATCTAACAACAATTCATATGTCAAATCTACAGCACCGGATGCTTCGAAAGCTGGCAGTTGAGATTGACAGCCACTAGACATTGCAACTGCATAAAAAATAGAAAAAATGGACATAGCATGAACACTCAACCATCTGAGAAAACTAGATCGAGAGTAGCCACTAGTCAGTACAACACCTTAGTTGCCGTAATTTTTTAGGTCTCACATATCCGTTAACGGGTCTTGCGGGTTTGCGGATACGGATATCAATTTTTTATGTCCGTTAACAGATATCCGTTGGGTTTAGACTCGTGCCCGCACCCGCGGATACAAAACTAGACCCAAACCCGTACCCGTCGGGTTTACTATCCGTGGGTTTGCGGATATTTCATGCCCATTGCCATCCCTAGGCTGGAGCCGTAACTCGCCGGCAGACGAAACTATGGCTGTGTTCATATAGAGTTTGAGAAAAGTACTTTTTTTTTCTAGGATGGTGTTATGTGAGGGGGATGAATAGGAAAGGTGAAGAGAGAATTTTTGGGGATACGTGTTGTGTGAGGGGAATAAATAGGAATGTGTGAGGGGAATAAATAGGAAGTAAAAAGTACTTGGAAGTGAACACAGCCGATAAGCCATGCTACGGCGTTGCAGACAGATACATGTCTCCATCCATCTCCACTGGTTCAAAATCAAAAGTATATCAAACACGCATGTACGCGCTACAAGCCTTATCACGAAGACGCATTCCCGTGCGTATCTACGACGTCTTTCACTACGCATCACGTAGCCATCTGACGGATACCGCATCGTTGACGTTTGCAAAATCTCAGTCACCTGCCAGCCGATCGACACGCCGCTAGCTAGCTCATACGTGCGCATGCATGTCAGCATGTGATCACGTACAGCGTATCGATCTATCGCAACCTTGGAAATGGAAACCTACCTCTCATCACACGCACCGAGGGATAGACAGTAGTAGTAGCGTGTCAGGCACCTGATGAACCCCCAAGCAATGGCCACCGCAGCTAGCTAGCCAACCGTGCCACATTTGTGTGTGCGCATCAGTGCATGTTACTATGTTAGCATGTTTGCCGGAGGAGGTAAGTTCAGTTGTACCTAACATACGTGTCCTGTTACTCCAACATGAATGGCCCACCCGATGCACTTCCATGCATGCATGTGGCCTGTTTGTGCTGTACTTAGTCATACTCTTTTTTTTTTCTTTTGGATGACCATGCTGTACTTGGAGGTCTTGCTCAGTGTGACAGTATTGCCATGCGTCTGATGATGGCTAGCTTTGTCTATGTCATGTACCACACCACTCATTGGAGGTCTTCTTGCTGCTAGCACTTTACATGGAGCATGACACCATGACAGGGAGTAGGAAAAAGTTAGGATGTAGTGCCGCATGCCAGTGCTAGCTAGCTTGACGTCAAAATAATTGGTTCCACTGTACATTTCTAACATACTTCGACTCCTGCTACAATGCACATATCCACCACTTACAGCTCTCGGTGCACTTCCCATAGCATTCAACTGTGATTTTTTTCTTCTTTTTTTGCGAAACAACTGTAAATTTCTTGTGCTAGTCGTTGTACCGTCGATATAGCTTTGAGTCCTATGGATGGCCGGTTAGACAATGCAAAAATGACTACTGCTGCACATTTTATGGCTTCATCCATCTCAGGTATGAGTCGTATGACTGCCCATTTAGAGGGCTTATTAGCACTTTACATGACCAAAGTAAGGAAAAAAGGTCAGGCGACATGTGTAAACAAACACAGAATTATTGACGGCTGAATTATGTGCAGTAAATAATTAGGTGACACCTATAGTTTTTTGTGTGGGAAAGAACAAAAGAGAATGAAGTCGTCGTAGACACATACAACAATAATGGATTGTTTTAATAATTCATAATAAAAGACATCCCAATATTCTATATTGGGAGGTTTGTATCTTCATGTCAACTTAATGTCATTTATATAGCATGAAAACCTTAATACAACATGATGATTCTATGGATTTTAGAGTAGTATGAGAATGTGTCACCCTAGTACGATATAAAATCAAAGCATTATGACGCCGTTAATATGGTGCCAAAGATTACTTCTTATGTAAATATGTATATTTTTATATAATTGGGAAGGTATCATTGCACTGTTGATTAAGAGCCGGGCTAATAGAAAACGCCGGCAGTATGTCTCAGCCTCCAGCTCATCCGTGCAGCATTGTGGTGGCTAGGGGCCCACATCTGACACATGGATGGTAGCTAATAGCAATCGCTATGGCTCCTTTCCGCTGGCTGAGTGGCGCATCGCGAGACACTCTCTTTTCTCTCTCTTCGACGCTCACTCTTTTCTCTCTCTTCATTTCCCTCTCTTCTACGTTGGATTCCGCTCGCTCGTAGCCCATCATATCAGTATGCTTGCTCTAAGGTACAAGAGTTTACTAACTAAACCCAATTCGAATTAATTTGTACTGGTACTTTTTTTTTCAATTTTCCCGGGCGTAGCTTGACCATGCGTGATCAATCTTTTATCATAATTTTATATTAAAATATTTATTATTCAATATGCATGGCACTTTTAAGTAAAAATCTAATGGTATCAATTTACTGCATATGACTGACATATCATTGCACTTTGGTCAAATTGTGACTTTCTTCTAAGTTTTTCATAATCTCATCACAAATGTCAAATACTAGTTCTCGAGCCGAAGGGGTAGGAATGCTCAGTCACAGAGTCACATGTTCTAGAAGAAATTGGCTCCTCAGTCCGGTAAGCTACACTGTCCCAGCCTCCCAGGTGATCTTCCTAGAGATCTTGCTGCGATCTCTTCGCAGGATAGGGGGATCTTCCAGGATGCGAACCAACGACCGGGGCATCCCTGACGAGCAACGACCGCTGCTAATCCTCGTCTAGTCACATCTATTGCATTTAATTAGCCGATTGATATGAACACGTATGACTGACTAATAACTTCTAGATTAAGATCATCCCATACAAAAGAAGAAAAAAAAGTACTCCTTTTGATTATTAGCTGTATATGTACGTATCCCATTTGGCTTTGAATTACAAGAGAGTTTGGCTACAGGTGCTGCCAGATCAATCAATCTTAAAAATCCACCTACATTAATCCTCATCGAGGAGAATTTGATGCCTATTTCTTTTTAATTAAACATCTACCTAATTTCTAGTACCAGCTTGTCGAATTATTGTATAGTGAAGATTACCTTGAAAGAAAAATGAAAGCGAAATAAAAAAAATATTTCGAAAACTGTTTCACTGACATGTGGGTATCATTTCCTGGGAACCTTTGACCGTTGTGCATGTGTGTATAACTAAGCGTGTTGGATTATTTGCGACATTTGTGCTTAGCCATCACGTTTCGTCAGTTGATAGATTCGCTGAGGTCTAGAGACCTTGACCAACACCAAAAATCCATCCGGATCTGCTGCATCCATCCCATGAATGGCCCAGAGATCAATGAGCTCGCTAGGCCCATATCTGCGACAATGACTTGACTAGGATCCTTGCTTTCTTCCTGACTTGTTTGAACCAATCAGCTGGTCAGAAAATACCCATAGTTCATCATTCTCGCTCTCTGCATATTCTCAAGCGTGTCAGTAGAGAACAATCCAATTTTCGTGTTGAATGGTCCACTTTGACATAGCTCTTCACGGAAAAAGACTTCGACTGAAGACGAAGCTGAACTGTACGAGCCGGAGAAGATCGGCAAGATTATGTGCGACGTTAACTGGAGACAGCACATAAGAAACTCAATGCGAAACTGACAGAACATAAAAAGTTAGACACGATCAATCAAACTTATTTTTGAGGAACATCAATCAAACTCAAAGATCAGAAACATTGCACGAGATCTCAATCGGCGTCGAAGAAATCGTGAACGACACCGATCGATGAAGCGCCAAGGACTTGCTTGTTTGACACGGGGGTGCCTGACTCGAACTAATGTACGGCGATGCAATCTTGCACCGATCCTGCATTGACGGACTCAATTCAGGAGTCATATTCTTGGACGATCCAGCAGAATTGTTCTCTCGTCACGTACGGGATCACCCCAGATTTCAGATAAAACCAAATCGCGATCTTGATATGGTCGAGGTATTTTTTTTGCTTGGCACAGCGATCCCAGCATCAGCCTCCTCTGAATTCCTAGGTGCTGGCAGAAAAACGTAGACTCAGAATTGAAAACAGATTGGTAGGAAGGTCGCACTGTCTTGCATTTGGCATTGGCAATTGATAGAGTATCTTGAGCTGATTATGAAGTTGACAACGGTTACCTTTCTAATCTTCTTTGATGAACCAGTAGCGGGGCTTTTGCTGGCCATCGCCTGCACGAGAAATTGAAAGGTGAGTTATGAATATTTGATGTTCTTGCTGTTAGTTGGAGGTTGGCATCAGGAACTGAGACGAGTATTTTTCAACCCAGCATAGATTAAGGACAGTGGAGAAGGGTGGTTTCATAGCTCCATCAAATGGGCTGATTAGGATCATCTGTTCCATTGATGTCGCTCTCTGTGTATAAATAAATTTGAGAAAATTTTATGCACATGGCAGTTTCACATCTGTAGTTTATGCACTTCTAAGAGGTCAACTCACCATTCACCCAAAATAAGCAAGGTCAACTCGTCAGGAGAAAAGAATTATACAAGCAATAAATTACATGAGTTGTCCGTTTGACGAAACTGATGAGTTAACAGCAGTAGCAAGGACATTATATATTGATAACAAAGTCAACAACTCAGCATTATCGTGACTGGCTGAACAATTTCTTTCCAACTCAATAGTATAGAGGACACAAAAGAAAAGGTCAAATACGTTAAGTACTAATTTTGACGAGATACATGCATATTTCATATTTGTTACTCTAAAGTCGAAATTCCAGTGCATCCTCTAATAGTCAAGTACTCATGAGTCATGACTATGATTGATAGCATGTTTATTTAGGTGTTTATTAGTTTTTGCTACCACATCAGACTACATTTTAATGTAGTCCAGAGGACAATGCACCCTTCAAAAATGTCCTACAGAAATGTGTTATATTAAATAAAGTCAAATAAGTACTATTTTTTTAAGAGAGCTAGCACTAGAAATTGTGTTGTCTATTTATGGTTTCTCAAGATGTGCTCCTATAACAGAAATACTTCTCAGGACTAAGCATGGTGAGTACTGAAGGTAAAATCAGAGAAGATTTAATTCTTTAAATAATTATAAATAGACAATGAAAATATAAATCAGGCAACCAAGCTGTACCCGAGAATCAAATTGTTGAAGAGACCTTTGTGTCATTCATGCTACTAGTACCAGACTGGCAGACTGTCAAACTTATCTTGCCTAGGGAAAAATGCTTCACATACAAGAGTACAATAATTTCTGTACAACCTGAGTTATATAGTATTAGGGTTGTATTGGACACTACATCCATTTCCTTGTCCTGAAGTCACAAAATGAACAGAGTCGCTTTCTGCGACCATCTATTGCACCTTAGTGTTGAGAACAGGAAATAGATTACAGTGACAATGGAGAACATGAGAAGGTTACCTGGAAATAAGCCTCCACTGGTTCTAAACTCTTACGGCACCCCCCTTTTTAATTGACTGGAACGAATGGAGTGACCTGTGAGAGCTGGATTCTGGAAAACAGTGTATGCGATCCTCATTAGTAGTGATCCAATACACGGACACTTAGGAACCAAACCTATCACTAAGCAAATATAAAAGGCAGGAGTGCAACGAAGACAATCGCATAGACAATCACTCAGACATTTTCATACACTGTAAACAGGTCACTAAGAGGATTATCTAAACTACTCTATAACCTCCTGCCTGGATATCCAAGCATTTGCCGGCATCAAAGTGCACATTGTGCAGATCGTAAAAATTCTAGCTCAAGTGTTAAGTGACAAAGAAGCATTGCAGCCAATCCATTTCTGATGTCCTAGTATTCTTGACGAAAAATATTTACTGGATCTGAAACAAAACATATAGATACTAAAACAAGGAACCAACTGAGAAGGAAATAATATAAGCATTGACATCACTGACCACTGAACATAAATGCCCCCTTCATTCAACTCGAAAATACAGAAGAGCATTTCTATGAGCTACCTCATACTGGTTTTCATTTCAGTTCATTTTTTCAGGATTCGATCAGTTTCTGGGAAAAGATTGACTAGGAGAGTTCTTTTTTCCTTCTGATCCATTAGTGTTTGTTGGGGCAAGTGGCATACATACTAGAGTGATAAAGAGAAGTTAAGCAGGAAAAGCAAATAACAATGCCAGTATCAAAGTATGGATCTCTGTATAGCATATCAAGACAATAGCGTAAGGAGTAAGGATACAGATGTTAATCGCTGCTTTAAGAGAAGATTGACTGTTCCAAGAGTACCACATGGGTAGATGCGGTGCATACACCAATAAGTTTTATCATAATGGCAATAAGAAATGTGGCTCACAGCAACACTTCCGTGTAAAATATGAAGCTCATAAGTAAGACCCTGGGAAAGGCTTAACAGAAACAGTAAGGTCAGGTTAGAGTAAGCCCCCCACTATGAATAACATTTACATCGCTGAGAAGAGTCAGTAGATGTGGATGAGGCAGTACCCTACAAGATCACCTTCCCTTGATCCTCAAAAGTCCGATAGAAAACACCTAAACGCCCAAAATCATTCTATCAGTATTTAAAGCTCAAGGAGATTTGACAATATTTGATGGCAGCACTATTTATCTTGTTTGCAAATGCGTTGTTAGAAACTGGCAAGAGTAATTCTAACATCGATTTTCCGAAGTAGGAAGAAGAATCAGAAAGGAAGATGCATGCAGCATCCCAGTGGCAACAATACAGTCTGACATTAATGGTATGCTACTTTCATTGACATGTATCCCTACATTTGTCGATGACGAGGAACATAAACTGGAAACGGAATAACTTAGAAGTTGTTACAGAAGTACAGCTCACATGCTTGGGTATTGGGACCATTAGTATAAATGTGTAAGACTTGACGCAGTGGGCCTATTCCATGCTTCTTCAAACTGCATGAATTGGACTGCTGTTTCTCTTGCTTAGTTCAGGTCTATTAATCGGTGGGCTGACATGAAAAGCTGACTGCCTTGCATCCGTTGACCCAATAAGTTGAAGGGAAAGAGCAGTGGGTTCCATGGAGACAGAGCTAGCCTCACCAATGCTGAGCTTAGACATACCAACAACATCATCCGCCTTAACCACCTCCTTCCCATTCAAAGGAGTCGGTTTTAGGATTTCATGGGCTGTGCCTGCTTCCTCCACGTGAGCAAAACTTGGAGGCCAAAGAGTTAGTGGAGCAGGGACCAATGCTGGGTAGAATGCTGGCATCGGGACAGGTATGGTTTTGCATGGTATACTGGAGTTCAGCTCCAAGTCTGGTAATGGCAATGCAGGTTCTGTGTATCCAGATTCCTCATGCTGGCTTAGCTGAAAAGTTGGCAGCTGCTTAGCAAACTCTGCTTTCTTCTGTTGCCCAAGATGTAAGGTTGGCAATTGATTTGAACTAGTAGCTTCATCTTGTGTATTTTGGAGAGTAAATTGTTCCACAGCAGCTGGGGACTCGTCGATTGGCTGCAGAGGGAAGCAGATATTAGGATGTAAGTCTATAGTAAATATATGCCATCTATAGTATAGTAACAAGAGGAAAACAGTATACCATTTCTGGGACCATGTCGAACAAGCTTGACCGCCTCTTTCGTCTTGATGAGTTGGTCTGTCTAATAAAGTACTTCTGAGCATGGCTTGCCACTTGAGTTGGGGTCCTGGAAACAACAAAGTTTCGGGATATCCCGCGCCAGTCTCCCTTACCCAGCTTCTGCAGACCCAGCAGAAACATTCTATGCTCTTCTTCTGTCCAAGGGGTACCTGACGAAAAAAAAAACAGTTCCTTCTGAAACTCTGATGCACACACCAAATAACTACGGGGAAAATGATAAATAACACATTTAGATATATTCATTTCAGGAGACAGTTGTTCGCTTTGAATTTAACTAGCATGAAATTGTTCACTTTTAAAATTTGACTAGAATGAATCTACAAGTGTTTCATGCAAGATTCCATTTCTTAGGCACAAGAGTGCACAAGGATAATAAGAATAGTTCCGTAAAGTTAGAAGACAAATAAACTTATAATCCCATTGCAGATGCTAGTAGCCCTTTCTTGTCCAGCTGGTCCGGCCAAATGATATGTCAAACTTCTATAATCCTAATAAAAGGTGGCGGTGTCCTGCTAATTGACACGAAAAGAAAATGCAAATAGGCTTGTCCTCACCTGAATTTTTCAAATTGAAAATGTGGAGATGCCTAAACATGATAGTTTCAGTGAATGCCTAACTCTCATGCAACAGATCGCATTAAGACATAGTTTTGGAAAGAAAGGCAGGAACATTGAATATGTGGACATGCCTAACGTGGAAAACTATCTTGACAAGGAAAAAGGTAACAAGGACACATAAGAAGGGTTGAACATCCAAACCCACTAATCAATTTACATAAGCTGTCTAGGCTTGAATTTCAGATATCTGGTCAGAATAAACATGAAAATAACAAATATTTGCTGAGATCTCCACGCGATATCGATGCAAAATTTCAGAATTTCAAAGCACATGCAAACAAGTTTAGTAATATCAAGATGCAATGAGTTTAAGAGGTCTTCAAATAATAAAGTGGCTATAAACTCTTCAGGACATGAAAGCTTTACTTATAGGCATTTAAAATTAAGTTTGTTAGTGAGGCAAGGCAGGCCTTTGGTCGACTGCATTAGGAAGATTGGACTTCCGTATGCTTCTTTGTTACAGATGAGATGAAGAGATGCAGTCAGTATTCATTATGCAAGGTTACATAAGACGTGGAGCAGACTAGCAGTTTTGGGTTTCCATAGCAAATGAATTAACTCATTTGTGTCTGCATCCCTATGTTTCAAATCCATAGTAGTATGAGCGATAATGTGCTAAATGTTATCTTAGCTTAAGTACCTTAATGGCAACTTGGTGAACATAACACAACGATACATTAAAGATTTTGCTCTCTTGCTCTAAAATTCACAGCAGGATAATTTACTCATCTCATAACCATTGGCGCAGCTGATTCAGCACAATATACAATTGAATCAAACAAAAAAAAGCAATTGATCCTATATATTCTAACTTAACCAATAAGCAAACCATGAAGTTGCGTGGCTCCTACAGTCCCTTTGAAGCCAAGTGCTAATAATGTACCGTTTTGTACAATTGTACTGATTGAATAACATATCTCTACCAACAAAGATACATTAAAGAAAGATATGGTGCGCGCTTAGGACTGGTCAAAACAACAAGAAATTTTATAAGCCTAGATTCTTTTAGGATCAGGTGATTAATAGATTAAAGGTGAAAGAGACATGAAGGGACACTTTGTGGGACGTGGCCAGCCACTGACTCTTGTGGGATGTGATCTATCAAGGTATTGTGGTGCACATGTCCATGTAACATAATCAGGTGGGAAAAGATATTTAGCTGATTTAATTTGTGTCGGCCATTCTGGACGGTTCGTACAAACTCCATCAGTCCACCCCCAACAATAATAGTGCCAAATACTTGAGTCTAGCAAATAAAGTAGTGCTCACAGAAAGGAGCGTGAGTCCTATAGCATGTCTCCAAAATACTGATATCAACTGCACTACTGCAGATAGTTCCTTTTTCTTTAATTTCCTATGGAAAGTTTGATTGCTTCTGAAATGGAGCAGGGGACCTACCAGGCTACCACTCTTTGATCTCAACACTCAAAAGGGCAATTTAGCTCTATGGTTTTGGCATTATAGTCTTTATTCACTGTTTCTGTCTTTGTTGCCTATAAATCAATCGAACACAAGGGAAAACTGAAAAGGAAATGAGCATACAAAAGGCATTAAACGAAGACTACGCTATGCAACTCAACCCCTGCGAAACTATATTTCTCTTGCACGCACAATGCAATACTTGAAGAGACAGTGGACAATTTCAAAAAGTGGAAGTCAGCGATGATAGAAAGATCGGATCTTTCTCCTCTTAACTCAGAATAAAATGTAGTACGACTAAACATGAATCTCCAGTTCCCTGACACCCAAGTGTGGTGCATGAGGTGGTAGGCACATAGCACGCCGCTAACGCAAAATAAGGAAACAAAATATACGTATACGAATGTAAAGTGCAATTTTAGCGGGCAAAGCGACAGCTTTCGCAGCTCCACGGTCGTTCACGGAGGTCATTCATCGAGGAGAAGCTCAAAGCGCATTTGAGAGATGAGAAGCGCTTCGCGAAAAATCTTAAGGCATAAATAAACCAAAGGAATCGATTGATGTCGAGAAAAGCCTCACCTTTCTTGCGCTCCGCGCGTCCATTCGTCGAGCAGGAGGCATGCGCGGGGTCGTCGGACATGTACCCGGCCCCGCCGTCTCCCCCTCCCCGGCCTCCGCCGTCTCCTCCCGCCGGCGGGGACGAGCCCCCAGCCCCACAGCTGAGCGAGGACGCGATGCAGCTCATGCTGGCGCTCTTCTTCATCGCCGCCGGTGCCGGCGCCGTCGTGAGCCGCACGCCGAACAGCCTCACCCCGCCGCCGCCGGAGCGGGCGGGGCAGGTGCGCGAGTTGTGGCCGTTGTTGCTGCAGCGCGAGCACCGCCGCGTCATCCTCGCCGGCGGGGCGCCCGAGCGGGTGCTCCGGCACGTGCTAACGCGCGCGGACGCGTGGGCCTCGTACGTGCGACGAGCAGCGAGCGTTCCAAATGCGTTGCCGTGTGCTCTGCTCTGGATTTTGCTCTGTTCTCCCTTCTTTCCGAGGAGATGATATTTTGGAAGTATTTAAAAAGGACGGGCCGAGACAAAATGACGATAAAGTCCAGCCACCTTCCCTTTAACGGGTGGCGGTAAACTCCAGTGGAGCGCAACCATTCAATTAAACCAAGGAATCAGGATTTAGGAAAAAAACTGTTATCATTGTGATATTTTGTATTAACTGAGGTAATTTTGAGTTATTTTTTATATGGGAATTTATACTGCCAAGAATTTCCTACGGAGAAAATTAAATGGCTTCATTTGTACTCGTAACTAATAGATCAATGTGTTCCCTCAAAAAAAAAAGGTGTTTTTATATAGAAGAAAAACGAAGCCCCTTCTTACTGAATTGGTGTGTGAGCGCACTAGATAAAGAGTCTTGTAGCTTTGGTGCACTGCCTCTATTTTTTTTTTTTTTTGGAACAAGCAACGGGGATGAGAATCCCCTCTGGATTTTTTTTTTTCACAAATATGGTACTAAGCCGAGAATAGACAAAGTAGGCCCAAAAGCAGGATAACTAAAAGACAACTTTTTATTCGCTGGTTTACATTATTTTGCGATTACAGCGTAATGTTAGAATTCGTAAAGCAACAGTAAAAAGACCAAAACAATGTAGAAGTAAATTGAGTGAACGTGATTATTATCAAAAGAACAGGTACAAGTGAAACCATAAAACAACAGTAGGACCAAAACAATGTAGAAGCAAATCGAGTGAATGTGATATCAAAAGAATATGTACAAGTGAAACCATAAAGCAACAGCGTAAAGACCAAAACAATGTAAAAATAAATTGTGATCGAAAATAAATCAGATAATTTCGTACGTTAGGATTACATGAATCTACCGACACGCTGCCTTATACAACACTTGCGATAAATTGCACACTCACGCACATGCCACCATATCTATATCATCAATGAGGAGCTAGAAAACATTGTATCTTTATACGGACGGAAATGCACATGATCTCATCCTATTACACTTTTTTTTAGGCAACATCCTATTGCAATTTATTTCTTCTTCTAGAGCAAACACACGTCACTCTCTCTCTCAAAAAAAAAACATGGCATCAAATCTCGCAACCTCATGGAAACAACCTCATGAAAAAATATGGACTGAAAAGCCACACATACATTCCGTGATCTAGTTGCCTTTGTTTCCTCATTGCCCAGTAGCAGATAGCATCATCGTTGTTAGAGTGACGAGATAGGGATATGAACTGAACTATTGAATCACAGAATATGGAAGCTTCTACCGGGCCGCGACCCGTTTACAGAAGGAACGGTTGCGCTGTGCCGGGGCATTCCGGTCATGGCCGCGCCTCGATCGGGCTTGCAAAGCCACGAGGGCCGCATCGCCGCACCACGTGAGCGGCCGGAGGACGTACTCCGCCGGAGCAGCGCTTTTTAGCGGTTCCAAGGCGATACGGCGGGTTTGGGTTGGGTTGGGTTGACCTGCCTTTCCGGCCCCGTCCCGTCCCGTTATCCAAGGGGAAAAACACGCGGATTTCCCTGTGCCCGGTGGTGCTGGTTTCCGGCTTTCCGCTACGGCCGGCCGGTGCCCTTCACGATATGATTGTTTTGTTTACGCACACTGGACACAAATGCACGTACGCACGCACGCAGCGTAAACTAGTTCGCAGATCTCGAGAGACGGACATGTCGGTGGCTACTGGCTACAGTAACACGACGTGGGGTGTTTACGGACCCAAAGGACGGCGCCATTTTTTCTTTTAAGCAAAAACGCGAGCTGTGTTCTTGTGCATCGATCGCGCGAGCCAGTGCTTTTCTTGAGCTTTGGCGTCCAAAGTGTCCAGCTCCGATCCGGCGACGTTGCCATGAGCACCACGTGGCAGACTTCGTTTTGCTCTCTCAGTACGTCTCTCTCTACACACACACGTTGCCGTAGCCTTCTCGCTTTCTCTCCATCGGCCTGCTAATTAATCCGTCTTTGTTGGAAAGGTCCACCCATCGTCCATCGACGATCGATCCATGGATCCAAAAACGATGGGGAAAGAAAGGTTAGTAGTAGATGGCCGGCCGGGAAATATGTGTGTGCGCGTGCGTGCTTCTCTTTCACACTACCATGGCTCGTTGGCACTTGACAAATGCAGCAGCAGTCTACCTGCTGCTTTCCCTACACCCTGAACAAAAAGTCTGAGACGCATCGATCGATCTCACGTTCATGACCCTGAACAAAAAAGTCTGAGACGCATCGATCGTTCGACGATACTACGATCCAGTATCCGTCCAATCCCAGTACGAATCTTTCCTTCTCTGCTTGGTGATAGACAGCAGGCATCCACGATGACGGTGTACATCCATGTGCATCTTCCTCGCGATTTCTTACAAGCAACGACCTCTCTCATAAAGCCTTTCAGACCGTTGCAGTCAATGCATCGGAGTCGTCGGATTCATCGAGAGGTACAGTACACCCAGCCTGCACGCACCACACAGATCCGAGGAGCTTATTGGACTTGAGAAGCTGTCGAATAAATTCAGCTACCACCCAATCCAAGTCTCGGTGGTTAGGTCTTGTTTAGTTGAGGAAGTTGGAAAAAGTTGGAGTTATAAATAGTGCATTGGTAAACGTATCTGTGAGAGAAGATGTGACTCGATGTGACTGGAAAATTGGTGAAAGTTGACGATGCGATAAGCAGCGAGTGAAAAAGGCCCAGTTGTTTGTGCAGAAAAATGTGCAGACTTAGCTCCATCAGAACAGTGTGCAGTCCAAGATCTCTGGCCAATATAGTCCATGGTTTTTCGCTCCCACTACTCATTTCAGCTATCCTGATGATTGAGATCACACGCTGAAGCACAAAGGATCTGTCGTAGTCTATCACCAGAAACAAGTTTGAGTATTAAACCATGTTTAGTTGTAAAAGATCTTTTCAACTTTCCTATTCATCCCTCTCAGAAAACACGCTTCCTAGAAAAATTTCCCTTCAACTTCCTTCAACTTTCTATTCATCTCTCTCACAAAACACGCTTCCCAAAAAAAAGTTCTTTTCTCCTCCAATCAACTAAACACTACCTTAGTCTTCGAATGTCAAATCAATAGATGGTCATAAAAATAAAGGAACAGCCTTATTGCCATCTGTCTAGCTGAAAGTGGATTTGAATAGCATGCAGCATACAACACACGAGAGGTTACTTGCAAACGAAGAGTTTGTAGAGAGAAAAGGCCAGGGCTTGTAGTAGGTCACGAGCCTGGGCGTCTTTCCAAGGCCTAGGAAAGCAATCTTCTCGTGCAGCCCCAGCGTCCATGTCGCTTTCGGGATCTCTCTTATCTTTTTTATTATTGGAGGATGCAGGAGGACGGATCGGGTCGGTGTCAATCTCCCTATCTCTTGCTAATCATGCGGCTGCTTTAGCTTTGTTTATCTTATCTCCGCTAAATCTGGTACAGGTGTTCAGAGTAGCAGCGTGCATGATGGGTGATGCTAAAGAAACCTGGACTGGAGGAGCATTGCATGTATTTTGATTGATAACGTGATTGGGATACACACCCAACGTGCATCTTTCTTTCTTTTTTCTTTTTTTTTTTTGTCAAACGATCGATGGTTTGATAGGCCGTCAAATCGCCGCATCGTTGAGCTCTCCGTCGTTAAACATGTGCCGGAGTTCATTTCTAGGATTCTAGTACTCCTTTGTTCAACGTAGGTCGTTGTAATTTTGTCATAGGCCAACTTCTATAAATTTTAAGAATAAGATTTATATAGAAAAATACTTTAACATCAATAACAGATAAATTTAGCGTCTTAGCTCTTTGATGTTAGGGAAGTTTGATTAGAAACAAAACAAAGCAAAACATCTTACATTTTGTTAGAACGGTAGTAGCTCCCGATAACTTGGAAGATCGAAAGAAACATATATTTATATGTACTACAAGTACACAGAGCGATGAAGCAAAGCTATCTTTGCTTGTACCTTAATACTATTACTATCGTGTGCTTCTTTTTCTCTCAAGCAAACTATATTTTAGTTCGCCACGAGGGAACCACGCGTTGGATCAGAAACACATGATGTTTCGGCCTATCAAGGCAATGAAATTGACACGGCACGGTCTCACTCTTCAGCGTGTAGTTTTAACGCGCTATTTTTATAATTTATATTGAATATAAAAATGTACTTGCAGAATCATCCGACAGATTTAGTTTAGAAATGTATATTGGTTTGATTCATATATGGAATGGCACAAATAATAATGGTTCTTTTGTTTGGTCGGGCGAATTATACCAACTTATATTCAGAAGGAAGTCATCCCACTTAATACATTATTGTACTAGTTAGAGTGAACCAAGTGGTTCAAGCAAATTAGTTGAATCATTCCATTCAAGATTATCCATTCATCATGTGGTACATGCAACCAAACACACCTTACGGAACCATGTAGAAAAATTGTTACAGTTGCGCTTCCTATCAACGTTCTTGATGGTTGAGGTCACGTTCTCTCTCTTAAAGCCAAAGAACCTCCATTTCTATTATTTTCTGAGAGTCTGTTTGAATTAGCTAGAGTTCTGCTGGAACTGTAGTAATAATGGATGGTCGAG
The DNA here is from genome assembly GCA_015342445.1 of Digitaria exilis. NCBI lineage: Eukaryota > Viridiplantae > Streptophyta > Magnoliopsida > Poales > Poaceae > Digitaria > Digitaria exilis. The sequence goes on along the minus strand of JACEFO010001768.1, from coordinate 861,586 downwards.
TCCAAAACGGCAAAACCTATGTAGATACTGAAATATAAATTACCTTTGTCTACAAAAAAAAGAAAATCGACAAGGGCCGGTAAGGAGTAATATGATATAATCCACTTCACTAAAGAGAAAAGATCGACTGTATGTATATTTGGCCCAAGTAGAAGAACAAATATGAACCCAACAGGCCTCCTAATTTGCCGTCACAAGCGCAACCATGGGCCGCCGGCCTATATGCAGAAAGCGACGGGCTTCTCCAGAAATTTGGCCGCGTCTTGGGGCACAGCATAGGAGCGACGCCCGCGGCGCGTCGTCGCCGCCGTCAGCTCGCCTTGTTCGCCGTACTTGAGCTCGAAGGCCGTCACGTGGAGCACGTGCTCCAACGTGTCCACCGTCGCCGCCGGCCAATGGCCGCCATTGCTCTCCGCCTGCTGCTTCTCCTTCCACACCTTCTTCGTCGTCGTCGTCTTCCCAGCCACCGTCGCCGGCGGCTTGGGCTTGGGCTTGGGCTTGACGCACTCGAGGAGGCAGAACCTACTGTCTCCAATGTACACGAGCGCCGCGCCGACGTGGCGCTTCTCGTCGTCGCAGAACAGCCGCTCCGCCCCCACCTTGGACTCCGGCGCCGGCGTCCTCCTTCCCCGGCCCGCCGCCACGACGGCGCAGGAGCAGACATGGCCGGCGCCGTCGGGCTCGCCGCAGATGCCCACCCAGGCGTCCAGTTGGGCGTCGTAGTAGGCCTGCCCCGTGAAGGGCAGCAGCCAGGCGCCATGGCAGGTCCACTCGAGCCGCTGGGTGTTGAAGGAGAAGGTCCCGGCGCCGTCGACGGAGAAGAAGACGGTGCGTGCGTCGGGGTGCACGCGTGGCAGACGATGGAGGATGGATTGAACGGCGGCGGCGAGGGCACGGTGTTCCATGACCACAGCTTCCTCCCCGGCGGCGCCGGCGCGCGCAGCACCTCGAAGCGGCGGCGCTGCTCGCCGGCAGTGATGGTTCCGTCCAGGACGTAGGTCCGGTAGCCGCCTACGGAGAAGAAGGTAGGGAGGCAGAGCGCGTCGCCATGAGGTGGCTGAGGAGCGACGGCGAGGGCAAGAGTGGCGGTGTCGAAGACGGGGACGCCGGTGGCCGACGAGGAGCGCGGCAAGGCGAGGATCTTTGTGCCGAGGGACGTGAAGAACGTGGCGGCTTGTTGGCCGTGCTCGGCCGCCTCCACGCGGATCACCGGCGGGTCCGGCAGGGCCGTCGCCACGGCGTGGTCGTCCATGGCGTCGACGCCGGCGACGTGGAAGGTTTCGACGTCGATCTTGCGGATGGTGTAACCCTCCTCCCAGTCATCCAACACAAGGTAGAGACGCCGCTGCTTGGGCGGCGTCGACGACATGTTTTGTGTTCACGGCTAGCTGTATCTTGCGCTGACGAGGTTGTTGCCGTCACGTCGTCTGGCCTCGATCTCTCTCTTTGGCGCGCCGTGCTCTGCTGATTTCATTTATGTATATAGGCCGAGAGGCTCGTGTGTGCACGAAGGGGACTTGGAAACTCGATCGTGTTGATCCATCCTGTCCGAAGCGGATGCAGATTCACGTCCAGAAATTAGCACCCAATGACCCAATGAGTCCACAAAATTTCATACCGAACATGTACTCGGACAACTGCATATTTGGAGTAAACGAAGAACAAAGTTGTTCCAGGATGGAGACCCAGCTGGGCCGATCAGCCCAGTTTCGCATCACCAACTCTGTGGACTATACTTGAAAATATGACCTCAATGGCGAAGTTCAACGGCAGTGCTCTACGGGTGTACTAGATCACATGCACAAAGTATGCATAAAGATCCACACGCAGATACGTTCTTCAATCTAGTCCTTGTATTTAGGCTACAAAGAGGCTAAAGGCTAATTGGCCTTGCCAATAAGCCATGGTTTAGACACACGTGTTAATATATAGTGTTAATAATTCATAATCATCTTCATCTTGATTCATTCCAATTAGTTTGGAATGTGCCATGCATCTACGTTTATCCTTTATATGTGATTGTCTCTCATGTATTGCATGCTATCTCAGCGGGGTTGAGATGTCTAATGTGAATTATTGGGTTCATGACTGATCCAATAGTAATTTGCACGGTATTGTTAATTTGTTATCTCAGCTAGAATTCAAGTGACGCGTCGCTCTAAGCTAGTTGTCGTACAAGATGATTTAGGATCAAATCATACCCATATACTTCAAGCCGGTATATCCTGATTACAAAGGGACAACAGATTTGGCCCAAAAGACCACTCAGAGTGAAATAAAACTTGGAAAATGTCTAGCTAGAATTTATTTAGCATGTACCACCGATAGACCCGTGCATGACCCGTTACCGCACTCGGTTAATTTCTTATTCCAATGGCACGCCCCGTCTAGACATGAATCGATGCTGAAAATCAACAATGTTGACCACGGTTTAGGTGGGGTCCTCTATTGCTTAAAGAAATAATTAAAGTATCTGATTTTTGTCCAGCCACCTTTTTAAACTCACCAGGACAGAGCAGGTCGTCAAGCAGCATTGCCAGGAGAAAATAGTTTTCTGTTAACTGGGTACCGATGCATGTAGATTCATTGATGTTGAAAACTTTTGTCCAAGCATTGCTCTCCACAGTGTGTTAACCGTTGCTTGATTCATTGCTCTCCACAATGTGCTATCATTTCTTGATTCTTTAGACTAGCCACAGCGTGGACCGGGCTGAAAAAACGAATGAGCTGCCATCTCAATCATACCGCGCAACCTCTCATCAATGTTGAGATATGTGAGGGTCCTAGGATTCACATCGGCCAATATTAATCTATGTTCCCAGCATCCCAGCACCGGTGAATCAACATGTTGTCTCTCATCTTTCAGGCACCGGACAGGCGGGACAGCCCCACGTTGTGGCTAGTCTTACCTCTCCTACCGAAGTCGTTTCTGGACAACGCCGGGTGACCACTAGACACCTTAGAAATCGTGGGTCTTGTACCACCAGGGAGCTCTATGTTTGCCGCACGTACAACTCCATAAGTACTTGGCTAACCTTGTAAATCATATGATTTTTGTACTGCCATTGAGCTCTATGTTTGCCGCACAACCCCATAAGCATTAGGCTATCAGAACCTGGACCTGCATCCCCCCATTCTCCAGTACCGAATATACATGATGGAGTGCTGCACCAGGCTACCGGGAGGGAGACGTTATTTTGGCGTTAAATCCGCCATTCCCAGTGTGATAGAGGCGGATGAGCATACTATGAGCTATGACTTGATCCCCAATTTTTTTTATATATATGACATATGGGGCCAATGGCAAAATATTTCTTAATAGAAATGCACGTGACAGACTAAAACTGAGTCTACATGTTTTACCAAACTGGTCATCCCAGCACTTAGCTGTTAGCTCAAACCTCCTTTTATCGAGCTCTTGTTCTGATGAATCTAGTATATGAAGGCTCCTACAATGTTTCTAAGCAAGTTCACTAAGCCCCTATACACACAGAAATACTACCGATCGAGTAGATCAACCAAATTTACAAATATCACAATAAATGCAAGAATAAGTGAAATAAAGGAAAGACATAAGGATTTGTTTCACTGAAGTTTGGATTCAATATATGCCTCAAAGCAGCCACACATGAACAGTGAATCTTACTCCCCGGTGAGGAACTATTTAGAGAGCGAGTCTATTTCAACTCCTCTCATCGAATTGGGTCTTTTTCAACCACTTCCCCACTTCACTATCTTGCTTCTTCCCTTGCAGAGGCAAAGCGCAACCTGCACAAACTTCCCGTAGCTGACCATACACCTTGGGAGCTCACGGGCAACCTCTAACCATCTAGGAGGCAAAACCTCCAAGATTAACAAACACACAACTTGTAGAACTTGACGAATTAGCAGTGCTCAAAGATTTTTGGGCTCTTGCAAAGATTTCTCAAGGTTTATCTCTACAACCCAACTCAAGGATATGATCAAGGATCAAGCTACCTCACAAACAGAGGTTGGGGAGAGCTAGAGTGGCTTTGTTTCAGTTGGGGAAGCTCAAGGCGCACTAAGGAAGCACCAACACAATAACAACAAGCAAATGAGGGGAGAGAAATGCTTTTATAGCTTTCCCCCATCATTCTAGCCATTTCAGACAGCTAGAAACTTACCCAACCGATTTATCAAAACTGGGTTTACCAAACTTCAAAATAAACTAGCTGTTGGGTTTGTCAGTGGGCTGAGAGGCATAAACCGGCGGGCCTACCGATTTTGTGCAAAACTGGTCCCACCGTTTTGACCGAGGCAGGCTATTCGTGTAAGTGAGGCTAGTGTGTCTCTCATCAAATAACATGGGTTACTTTGAGCACTTAGACTATGTCAAGATACAATGTGATACATCCCTGTTGATAGTATGACTTTCCTAAACTCAAGATAAAAAAATAAATACATTTCCACTAACTTGAGCTTCATTTCATCTTTTGAGCCATACTTGATCATTATATCCTCATGAGGCTTGCATCAACCTTTCTTGTGTATTTGAGCTTCATAAAGGATTGCACAATAATATGTTCCCTTAAAAGACAATCCATATCAAATTCTTTATTCCAATTGATCATGTCCATATTTCTTCCAATTTCCATTTGAGGACCTTTCCAAATGCTAGTTCTTGATTTACAAAGAATAACACATATATTGCAAGATTCCAATAAAACAATTAATATGTGTCTCATAAGCATATTCCTTTGTCAAATGAAATCCTTGAAGTCTTGCAACACCAATGTTGAGAACTTAGCATTCTTTTACTCAATAATTTATTCATTCTCAAATCATCTTGATCATAATCATATTTTGATCTTCCTTGTCACTAATGCATTCTCTCCATCATATTCATTTTGTCACATGAGCATTCTTTTCATCACAATAGATATCCACTTTTGAACTTTTATTTAAATGTGTACCATAATAATTGTTAATATGAAAATTCATGCTTTATTAAAACATGCTCATGCACTTAAACAATTCATTAGTCCTTTAATCATGTTGTCATACATAATACACCAAAACTCACTAGAGTCTATATGCTCTTTCAACGTTGTGGCACCATCTTTGCCTATGACGGGGTAGGGGGCTTGTACCCCCTCCCCCTCACCCCCTAACTTCTCCCTTGTTACTCTATCGATGAGCTTCAGACATCGTTAATGAGGAAGACTTGTCTCCATCATAGGAGGAGCCACAACATCCGACTATACAATGATTTGTTGGAGTCGTTTTAATATTATGGGAGGAAGCGTCTCGAAGAATGTTGGATGTGGGTCTGATTTCTTGATCGCTCCGGCATTCGGTATCAGGCCAAGTATCAACAGCTCTTATGCCGAGAAGCACAAGCATCATCAATCCAGCAACCAGTTGTTCAGGATGTGGTGCTTCCTACCACTTCTACGGACCGTATGAATAGGTAAACTGTCTATTAGTTACACATTACACGGATGCATCTATCCATCATGAATCTCATGGTACCTTTGCCTACCCATTTTGGTCTTTGTACAGGATGGATGTCAAAAGTGTGCAAGTTTGACAAGGGAGCTACGAGCGAAGGAGACAGACATGGAATCAGAGAGGAAGAAGAGAAAATATGCAAAATCCAAGGCCACAAGACTATATGAACAAGTACAAAAAAAAGCCTTTGTAAATTTCTCTAATGCCATTAAGAACCTATCAATGTCGTGACTTGCAATCACAATCCAAAAAATGCTATTGGAAAGGAATTGGAAGTATTGAAATGTCCTAGAGGATTAAGAACCATATTATCCTAGAGACTTCGGTGGATAAAATAAGTTTTTATGGATCAATTGAATAGTGATTTCACTAAATTCATAAAAAATATTAATTATAATATTTATGATATATGTATCATAAATGTTATGCTTGCAGACAAAAAAGAAAGAAGTGAAAAAGCTGAAGGTATAGCAAAAGGAGGCAGCAAAGCAACACGTTCTAACTCAAATGCTGTTGAATTCACATACATAATGTCCAATAACCAAAATGTTTTTTGCTTATGACTTAGGCGCAAGCAACTCCAGAAAAGCGGATTAGGCTAAAACAAAAGAAGAAAGATGCATAATATGTAAATCTGGATGATTTCATTAATCCAGACACTCCTTAAGGGAAACAAAATTGTGTTCACTTAAAATGGCGAAACATTATAAACATAATGTGGTTGATAAATCATATGATGCTAGATAGATTAATAGTTTTCATGTATTGATTTTATATAAGATGATGGTGATGCCCTTGTTGAATGTTGCACCAACAGTGGCGGAAATGTGGGGGCGTTGGTGGGGGCCATGGCCCCCCTTAAAAGAAATCTTAATACGCTTTATTAGTCTACGACAACAGGTCAAGCTATTTACCTAATTTAAGTCAAGATTTTTTTGTTAGCCTGTGACAACAACCCAAACCAATGTAAGCAAGTCTTATTTCCTTAAGAATACTTGTTTCAATATCATCGTGATTGTTTCCATGAAGTTGTATTCAATCAATATTTTCTTGTCGTAGCAATCTTTTCACACCAAACTAGGTGTGCGGTAAACATGGTAAAAACCAAACATAGAGCACAATGTGCATCAAAACTTTTGTAGGGATCTCGCCCCAGTATGGAATTGACGTTATTAGGGCAATGCATTTCTTATATGCTAACACTCCACTTACGCATGTAAAGATGGCGATGCACACTTCTATTTATAGAATGGGAAGCCAAGCATGTCAAAAAAATATCCATGATCTGATTGGATACTATCTCATTAAATCTGAATCATAAAAAGTAAATGCTTAAAAATCAATTAATAAAACCAAGAATCTTGCACTAGAACTTAGTTACAAAATGGGAAATTATGTGAAATCTTTTAGCCAACATTCATGCAGGGTGGATAAGACTCATTTAACTTTTGTGTCTTGGCACACCGATCCACAACCTCAAGTACCAACCTATTAATCCATTTTGATATCATAAGTAGTTTGACTCAGTGTCTCAACAAAATTTCCAATCATCATACATACCAATCATTATTAAGCCTAAATCCATATAGTGAGCAATACTTTGATATACAAATCTCACCGAGAGTCAAATCACACATACCACTCATAGTGGACCACTGCGGCAATGTTAGGGTACAATGTGACTACAAAAGGGGATATAAAAATAGTGGGCACGACAAAATTGATTCACTAAAAAAATCTAACACTGTTCCTATGCATTTACCCGCCCCAACACCCAATGTACCCACTTGTGAGGTCCACACACGCACATTCCCAGCAATGTCTTCTAGGCACACTGGAGCAGGGATCTTGGCATGCAACGATGCTACGATGGTGAGATCTGTGCAACACTAGCTATGTTGCCACTGGATTGTAATGGCATTGTGGTTGGATTGATATATTGTGTCCAGAGCCAACAACACAAAGAGGCATGCATCCACATGATTTAGGATAAATCCACCACAACTTGGATTTGTAGAGTGTGCCCTAGTGTGCTGCCTGTTGACCCACAAGATGACTCAGTCAAATACCACATAGATGGCACCCATATATTTTAATATATATGTTGATGTTTATGCATACCAATTGATATTGTACATGCACGGGCCGTTATATGTTTTTCCTTCAAGTATTTCTTCTCAAGTATATATATATATATATATATATATATATATCAATCTGTAGATCCATAGTGAACTAACAAAGGTTTTAAATCCAACTAAATAAATTTATCCTAATCACGAAACATACAAAACTAGGTACGGGAACAATGATGGTGATGACATGGTCTCTATATTGGAAAAAAAACAAAAAAAATTACCTCGAGTCCCAAATATTAAAATTTTAAGGATATCTAATTTAGGAAGGGTGAATGAAGCTGGTGTATTAAGAGTTAGAAGAGGTGAGGCTTGAACGCTCAAGTTGAACATAAAGACCAAGGAAAATGTCTCCTTTGACGCCTCCCATCCGCAATTGATTAGACCATCATTATTTTATTGGCACGTCATGTGCATGACATGACACATGTTTGGTACTAAATCTCATGTAGCGGGTTGATAGCGGATTGGTGTCTTGGTAGCGGATCGCAGATAGTGGGCGCTATCATATGCGCTAAGTTCAAATAGCTACCTTTTACAAATCACATAAAAATGATTATGTATACAATGCACGAACAATGCCATTCTAACACATATAGCCTAACAGTATAAATAGGAATTTAGTTGCACACACCATAGCACAAACAAATTATGTCTTGATCTAACTCCAACACAAGTTACATAATTTAAATTATGGTTATCCACTTGTATTCTAATAAAATGTCACAATAATTTGTCAACTGATAATATCATCCCTCGTCATCATCCCCAAAATTATCTGCCTCATCGGTCTCATGGCCACTTGAACAATCTGCATAAGGAATATTTTCCTCCTCTTCATGTTCACTATCGGAAGATTCAAATTCTTCTTCCTCAAGTCCACAGTCGGAGCCTCAACTTTTTCCACGGATCGGGCCTTCTTTGCTTTTCTTGATGAGGTTTTGTGTACTAGTCTTCTCTTTTGACTGAAGATTGTGCTTCGACCATCATCTTCTGTTTGTGCATTTGTTTCGGCATTGTCGACAATCCATTCAGTTGGTGGCTCATCCTCAATGAATTTTGGAACCAATGGGTCCCTGCTATTTTGAGAATACTTCCATTCAGTCTCTTATTGATCCAAGACAAAGACAAGGTAATTTATTTTTTGTTGACCGAGTCTAGTCATTTCTTAGAATGCCCGTATAGATAATGACCAAGCATTTCATATTATTTAAGATATTGAGAATCAAAATGAAATGGAACTTTATAAACCACATTAGAAGAACTCACTCTCTCAAATGCACTCCAATTTCTTTCGCATGCAGATAAACTACAAGTCAAGCTTAAAATTCCGATAGCCATCTTTCATAAATCCTTAGCACAAGTGGCATGTACAGACCACCATTTGTTGTATGGTCAACACAGAGAAGATTAATTATCTTGAAGATATTTTCATATGTGACAGAAAAGACACGAATCATTTTTTTAGGAAGACACAAATCAATTTAGAAGTCACGTGGGGATATTGTTTGATTATTTCTTTGTCTTATAGCCATTGTTGATCCAAAAGTATATGTGGCTTCAACATACATACTAAGCTGAGAAACAATGTTATCTTGCACCGTGATACCATCACGATGCATTCGAGCAGCACATTCTGTAACTGCTTCCATCATGACCTCTTCCTCCATTCCATTATTTTTCTCATAGCAAAAACTTGGGTTCAAGAAATACCCAACTTTATGCAATAAAGTCTTGATCTTATTGTGCACCTTCCATCTATGATTTTCTAGATAGGATCATATTTCTTCTCATTTCTATTGAAGGGTGCTACAATTTCCATAAATGTACCCCATTGCTGGAACAACACCATCATCCACCCTCCTAAGAGCAGCTCCAACATAGAAAGTGAACCCGTGGGCGGTATGGACCGAACCATGCCCATTGGACGGTTCACAGCTTTGGTGTCAGACGGGGAAAGCAAATGCTACAATTGGTTCGAACCAAAGTAACTAAAAAATAGAGAAAGCACATGGCCGTTGCCTCCTCCTCCACTCCAAATAAAATAATGCATGCACATTGCACATGGATGTTGGTTTAGCCGTTGCCCTTTCACACACCTGCAGGCACCTGCTCCTCTATATACACCGAGCATTCGAGCTCATACATGCACATTCAAACTTTTACATTGCCACAATGGACAATCACTCTGCATCCAGTTTCAGAAATTTGATGAATTCAGCCCTCCAAATTTTCCCAACGGCAACATGGTTTCCCACCCCATTTTTCCATGAATTTTCCACCCAAGCAATTTGGTACCAACCCATTTCCATCTCAGTACTACCCACCAAATTCCAATCCATTTGGTGTTCAACCAGGATAACAATTTGCTGCACCAAGTTAACAGCATATAGCTGGTGATTCATCTTCACCAGCTAGTTCAGCGGCTATTTTTGGAGCTGCTCATTTAGGAGGTGAGGGCTCAACTTCTCCCGTCACTTCTCCAATACTTCCTGCATAACATACAAACAAAGATACAGTCAGAGGTGAAGAATGGAGTGATGTTGGTTTAGATGAAGAAAGTTGGGAGGATGTATTGGTCTGAAGAAGACAATCTTCGATTGATAGGTGCTTGGATCAACAACTCCAATGACCCAATAGATGGCAATTCAAAGTCAGGGCCTCGTTACTGGAAGCAAGTTGTAGATAAATACAATATGCATGCACCTAAGGGAAAGAAGAGGACACATATACAATGCAAAAATCATTGGAATACAACCATCACACTCATTTCAAAGTTCCATGAATGCTGGAAAGACATATCAAACATATATGCAAGTGGGAAGTCAGAGTAACAACTTATGAAGATGGTTCATGAAGAATACAAAAGAGTGAAGAAAACAGACAAACCCTTTGCATTTGAGTATTGGTGGCGAGTTGTGAAGGATGAACCAAAATGGCTCAATCGAGATGTGGTTGCTGAGATTCGAAATAAGAGAAACAAGGTGTCTGAATCAGGAGCTTACACCTCTTCTTCGAACCAAGACACTGAAGTGGCAGCTGAACCTAAGCGCCGTAGGCCACCAGGGCAGAAGCAAGCAAAAGAGCAGCGAAAGGGAAAGGGGAAGATGGGAAATGGTCATTTGTCTGATGAATTTGTTGGGCAGTTCAATAACCTAGTAGCATGAAAACATGAGGCAATAGATAACATGGCAGCTGCTGCAAGAGAGCATGCTCAAGCCATAGCTGCTATGGCTGCAATAGATAAAGAGAATTGAAGATAGATAAAATCAAGCAGTACAATAAACTCCTGATGATTGACACCTCATCATTTAATGAGTCACAAAAAGCACACCATGAAAAGATGTTGGACTTCTTATCTGATGCTATTTAGGCTATATGTGTGGCTGTTATGTGGTTAATGTGTGTGTGTAGACTAGTATGTGTTCTTATCTAATTATTGTAGACTAGTATGTGTGTACATGCCTTGTGATGAGCTGCTATCTAATTATTGTAATGTAGACTAGTATATGTTCTTATCTACCTATTGTAATGTAGATCAGCATGTCTTGTAATAAAAAATCGTTTCCTTAAGTCAATGTTGGTTGTGTACTACTTTGCCCCCTTTTGCACCTGGGTATTGTCATTCATCTGCAAATAAAATCACATCAGATCACAACACTCATTTATTCTATAATAAATTAGTTGTTGAAAAACTAGCCATTGGAGAACTAGCAGTAGGAAAACTAGCTGTCTACAAATACAAATCGTTTCACTGGACTCCGCCAGACTCCACTCTCACTCAACTCCACCAATACATTCCTCCTCCAATACTGAATTCCACCAAACTTCACTCCCACTCAACTCCACCAAATGTCCAACTCCCATCATGCAAGTTCTCAAGTTAGCAACTTTGATGTTATCCCATTCGATTTGATATGGGACTACATCAATGAGTTGAAGCTCAGGGAGAAGAGCAGATTAGGTCTCAAATTGAAGAGGAACAAAGAGGTACATCAAATATGCATAGAAGGTTTCCTTGAACGTACATTAGAAGAGATCGTGAAGATGCTGAGAAAAGGTAGATGGCCAGTTTCGTCGAAGGTATAGGATGAAAAAGCATCTATTTCATCGAATTGTGCAAACTCTTGGTGATTGGTCTCCATACTTCTAGCAAAGGACACATGCATTTGGCAAGGTTGGGTTTTCACCTTTGCTCAAATGCACTGCTGCTTTGCGAATGTTAGCATATGGAACTTGTGCTGATATGTTTGATGAAAATTTACAAATTGCAATGTAATGGTAATAGTAGTCCTATTTAGAAATTGTATGAAATAGTTTGTGAACTGCATTATGGTTGAACAAATTTTTTATCCCAATGCCGTACCACAGCCAGAACAATTTAGTAGAGGTTTGAGAAGAGAAAATACCTTCGAAGCACACTGCTCCATCTCATCCTTCACTTAGGCAAGCCGTGCACCACTCGATCTGCGACGCCCGGGGTGGCGCGGACTTCTTTGAGACGTGGGCGAGCATCACGTGTGGGGACAATGACGCCTCCGCTGACGCACCACCTGTGCCCCCACGAGCACTATCACCCTCGTCCTCAAGACATGGGCGACCATCACACGTGGGGACGACGCCCCTACCGCCACGCCCCCCCGTGTCCCTGCCCTTTGACCATGCGTTGCTTGCAGCGTACCCCCGAACGAGCGCCTTCGCCCTCTGCCTCCTCCAGTAGATGGCAAATTGATGGGATCTACTCTTCTTGTGGGATTAATTTCAGGATCCCTAGCTGGATTGGATGGATTAGCTTGAGATGTGAGGAAGGATGGGAAGAGGAATAGGGAAGGGGACTAGAGACAAGAGAAGGGGAAAGCTCCGCCTGCTATCGCGAAGGGAGATGGAGATGATCATGATTTCCTTTTTTTTGTGTGTGTGGGCCCCACTAATCGATGTCGACACTGGACGGAGCGAACCATAGTTTTGTTCGGTGGAGCTGGAATCCAAAGTGCAAACCAGGGCTGGAGTTGCCATAAGTACAAATGCAGGTGGCTCAAAATAATTTATAACCTCAAGCATATTTGACCAAACATGTTGTTCAAGTGAAAGAAACGCTATCATTCATCATTGTCATGAACTTTAGCATTGTTTCTCATAGTAGCGCGATTTATATGTGCGTGCTTTGTGCATGTACTGCATGACAGCTCTATCTTCATAAAAGGAAAAACACATGTTGGTTTCTCCTAAGGGCATCACGAGTGTGTAACCGGTCGTATAGGTGGGGTCCAAGGCTGATTGAGATCTACACTGTTATGTATATGACCGCACCGCTCTTATGAATCCATGTCCCGCTAGGGAAAAAGAATCCTCTTGATCTATGTGCCCCTCCCTCAATCTCTCTCATTCGCGCATGTGTTGGACATTTCAACACACCTAAGAATAGAATGCCACATGACCAGAAATTTTTACAAAACCCCCTGGAAAGATTAAGTTAGCACATTCCAGTTCTTCTTCACCTTACTTTTGCTGGAGACCGATTATCATGGTCAAGCAGGCAAAAGCCCAAGGTGGGAGCGGCGACGTGATATAGCTAATGATCAAGCTCATGAGGAGTTGCTACAACGTGGATGACCCCTTAGAGGAGAGAACCACGCGGATTGGCTGCAAGTTTTATCATGCTCCGTGTACTACTACACGTGACAAAAAAAAGGACCTCTGATGAACAAGGATGCAAGTTTGATGATGCCCTGTGTACTAGTCGTAAGTTAAGTGATTCATATGAGAATTGGATGCAAGTTTAGTGGCTTTTAGTGCATTTTACTCTAATTTAATTGACTTATCCCCTAAAAATAAAGGGTATATATGTCATTTCACATTGTTTTGGATTTGGTCGCCCCACTTGAAATTGTGACCGTCAATTAATCAAGGGGTGATGAAATTACTAAAATACTATATTTTATTTTATTTTTGATCGAAGTCGGTAGGAGAAACCCCAACCTATTTGTTTATATATATTTTTCTTTATTCCAGTCTCATCGCTCCCACAGGGAGTCGAACCTAGGTATGCTAGATGCTACTCAGGTGCTCTAACCACTAGGCTACAGGCCCTTTTCGCAAATAATATTTTTATTATTAATTTATTTTTAAAAAAATTCTATTTAAAAGTACCAATAAATATCGACAAAAGTACGAACTATAAGTATCGCAGGCACTTGCCAATCATTGTAAAAGAGCTCTATTTATATTAAATAGTGCTTGCGAAGTTAGTATTTTTTTTGCTAAGGTGACAAAGAAATAATATAAAAACATGTTTTATCTAAATAAAACTATATAGGCATACATATATTTATAGAGACACTAATATGATTTTTTTATTTTTGCGGGCGTAGTACATCATCACATAAGCGTACACTCACCCACCCTTATACATACAGCGCATCTAGCGTATAAATGCATCCACAAAGTGTTGCCTCCACGTATTACAGTCACTAAAAAAATGGCGCCAACAAATTTAGAAAGTTTTCCTCTAGAGGTTAGCCTAAAGAGTATATTTATAAAGAAGCATACATAATTATCTTTCCTAACCAATCTTTTCATGTAACAAAATAGGAAAGAAAAATCAGTTGCTTTCAGCTACGACCTCAATAGTGAAGCAAATTAGATTCTCTCCATTTTGTGAGAGATGGACCGAGGGAGTCTATCTGCGTTTGGATAGGGGAAAAAACAGTGTGGACCTAAAAAAACACTACAACTAAGTTCTGATAAATGTGTTCTGTAAGTAAGTGGAATGTGATGAATAAGGAAAAATTAGATGAATAGTATTTTTTGGGTGAAATATTTGGGAACTAAATGCACCCGACCCATGAAAATTCACCGTCCATCATCATCCGGGAATAAAAGTTTCGATGGAAAAAGAGCATGGGAGAATTTGGCTGCCCTGACCTATGATCCGTCCATAGTTGTATTTGGGACTCTGAGTAGATTAGATTCCCTTAATAACACAATAAATCATAGATAAAATGTTGAAAATAGAGGAAGACAGGACATTTGAGTCAAACAAAAAAGAGAGATTTGTTTTGCTTGGTCTAATGTCCCAGGCACTCGGTGGCCACCAAGAGATCGGGTCCCTTTGCCGAGCGCTTTTGTCGTGGCTTTTGCAACCTTTTCCCACCAACCTTCCTCTACAGCCAACACAGGGTCTCCAGGCTCAGGCTCAGGATCAGCCTCGCCCACCCTATAAATCGTCCCGTCATTCATATAACTCCAATCCGGCAATCGCTGCGTTCTGCCTGCGCGCATCGGGAAACAGAGGCGGCTACCAGAAAAGGGGACGGTAGGCGGCGGCGGCGGCAAGCAGGGAGCAAAGAAGAGAGCGGCAAATCCAAGAGAGATCGGAACCTGACTGTCCAAGCGAGATCGGAACCTCACTCAGAGAGTCGACAGGCCGAGCATGGAGAGCCCGATCTCGAAGACTGACCTGAATTTCATCAGCCTGGCTGACCCGGACATCCAGAAATCGGTCGCTCTCCTCAAGCAGGTCCGCGGCTTTTCTTGATTATCGCAATGTTAGTCAACAGGTGTTTGAATACTCCATGGCTAAATCGTTCACCTTTTTGCTATCTGTCCGTAAATAGAAACGTCCTTCTAGTTTTAGTGAGGGGAGGGCGTAGGAATCTGCTAGATATAATGGCTGATTCTTTTCTTTTCGTGAGGTAAGGTTAATAGAATTGTATTGCTGTATCACCTGCCGGTGCACAAGTTGGACAAAAACTTGGACTTCTCTCCTGTTCAATTATTATAGTACTATATAGTTGATGGTCATTTTTTTATGGTCTGTTACTATAATCAAAGTGTCATTAGTTAACTACTGCTTTTACTTCACCCATTATATAATTGTGCCATCCACTCTTCTTCACTCGAGATCAAGATTGGCTAAAGATTATGTTGACCAAGTGACCTCCCATCGTGCAATTTGTTTACCTATTTGGTTTATCAACAGAAAGGCAACATTGCCTCAGAGAGAGGTGTCTTTCAAGGATTTGGTATACTCGGTTCTCTTTATTAGGTGGACTCTTGTAGTACTTGGATAGTTATTTGTTCTAGTGTACATTTTCAATTAGAATCCTTGATTATGCCAAGATAACATATTGTCTCTATGTCAGTATGTATAGAATGCATTACCAGTTTTTGCACGTTATTTGGGAATTGGTAACGAGTAGGACAGTGGTATATGATATGCATCAAATTGAAACGTCATGATCCCAGTTTTATGTTCTAGTTTTTCAGACAGTTTTTTTAAGACACTTTTTTCCTAAAAAGAATGCTATTTTTCGGTAGGCCTGCCTGGATTCAGGCTTCTTCTATGTTGTGGATCATGGGATAAGCCAAGATTTTATGGATGAAGTTTTTGCTCAGAGCAAGAAGTTCTTTGACCTCCCCCACAATGAAAAAATGAAGCTTCTCCGAGATGAGAAGAATCGGGGGTATACACCCATGCTAGATGAAATTCTTGATCCAGAAAATCAAGTGAATGGTAAGTTATTCAAACTCCATTTTTGTTGCTACACTTAAATTTACTTTTCATAGGCCATCTAATGTTGGAGAATTGCTGCACTAGTGATGAAAATCTTCAGGTTGTATCATTAGTAATTTCAGAATGATAGGATTCTTTTCTATATTATATGTAAAGAAAAGAGCTCTGTAGAGGCAGCTGCATTGTGAAAATCACTCTTAATATAGATCTTGGTTTATTTACTGTACTACTTTCAGCTCTATATTTACACATTCTTACCATCTGCACTTGATCTGTTTCAGGTGATTACAAGGAAGGATATTATATAGGAGTTGAGGTGCCTGCAGATAATCCAGAAGCAAACAGACCATTTTATGGTCCAAATCAGTGGCCTACTGAAGGTAAAGTTTTTTTTTCCTTTTTTTAAGATACCATTTAGAAAACTGAATGATCCATGAATAGCAAGACTCTGCTTGATACATGATGTTTAATGTATCCTTGAAACTTGGTGGCATGGTACAGAATTGTAGATTCTTCGTCCGTCGATCTTGGGTTTTTATCCACAAGAGTATATCCTTCTTTAAGTTTTTTGCTCATATAAGATATGATGTTGTCGTGATTCAAATTATAATTCCTTTAATGTTTAGTTTGGAGATTATGACATTGAATTGTGTTTATCTGTTTTACATATATTTCTCTGTGACTCTTTCAGACGTGTTGCCAAAATGGAGAGAGGTTATGGAGCAATACCACAGGGAGGCATTGTGAGTTCATCCCTGCCTTGACTTCAGAAAAGACACTTATTAATAATAGAAGCACATCTATTATTTAATCAGTTCTAGTTAACAAAGTGAATAACAATGTTCCTCAAAAAAAGTGAATAACAATGATCCATGAGATTGCAAATATGCTCATATCTGGACCTTTCAAGTATGGTAATGCTATTTAGTTTATTGGACCAGAGCTTTTAGTGTTCTGACTTGTTCTGCATCTGAGAATTGTAGGAGAGTAGCAAAATCGGTTGCAAGGATCATTGCTCTTGCTCTGGACCTAGATGTGGACTTCTTTGATAGACCTGAAATGCTTGGCGAACCTATAGCCACTTTAAGACTCTTACACTATGAAGGTGCACAAAAAACAGGTCATGCCTTCGGGTCAAATGGTATTTGTCCACAAAGAATATAACGACATTCTGTTGTTTGATGTTCTTTTTTATCATCAGGTCAAGTGTCAAATCCTGCAAAGGGTGTTTATGGAGCAGGCGCCCATTCGGATTATGGCCTAATAACTCTCCTGGCAACTGATGATGTAGTTGGACTTCAAGTAATACGCCTTACAACAATGTTTTTCTTATGTTTTTCTTGGCTTTGCTTTGACGGAGATATGTCCTCTGCATCCTGCAGATATGTAAGGACAGGAATGCTCAGCCTCAGGTATGGGAATATGTAGCTCCTCTGAAAGGGTGGGTCTATTAATGCAATTACTTTATGCACATCTCACCCTGAGCTATGTGTTTGTAAAGACATGAAATCAACCTGTTAGCCTTATTTCATAGTGTGTTTGACATTGAACTTTCAGAGGATTTATCGTCAATCTTGGTGATATGCTCGAAAGGTGGAGTAACTCCATTTTCAGGTAGACCAGCCTATCCTTAGCACAATAACAAGTTTGTACTACTTACTAGCATATGGATTCTGGATACTATTATGACTTGCTCATTTTTGGGAGAATTAAACATTTGTCTCATGCTCTTCTTATAACTGCTTTCTTATGGTGCCCTACGATTGTTTCTTACGCTTGTAGGTCAACCTTGCATCGAGTAGTCCTAGACGGGCGAGAACGCTACTCAGTAAGTTGTTACTGCAAATCTATCAATCTGAAACTAGTTAAATAAAAAGTTTAGGTAGTTTTAGTTGTCGTGAATCCTTACAAATCTCCTTGGAAAATGAAAAGGGAAAAAAAGAAAAGAAAAACACAGGTCCTTAATTTCTTTCTGTTTCATCAGTTGTCGTGAATCCAAACATGTCTGGTCATATACCCTGAATTAGTTGATCTTGGTCATGGGTTCACGGTCGTTTCCCTTGTCTGGAACAGATAGGCAACTTTGTGGAACCAAGTCACGACTGCGTAGTCGAGTGCCTGCCAACCTGCAAGTCCGAAACAAATCCTCCAATGTAAGCTCTAGCTACTTCAGATGCTTAAAGTTAGCCATCAGCAGCATTATCTGATGTTGATATAAGCCCCGTGAGGTTTAAAACTTTTCTCTATTCGCATTGCCGTGTTCAGGTTCGCCCCGATCACCTGCTCTGCCTACCTGTCCCAGCGCTACAAGGACACTCACGCAGATCTGAACTCGTACAGCAGCAAGGCCTGAAGGATGCCCCTACTCTACTTTTTTGCACTACTGATGCTTCACTTTCAGGCATCCAATGTTCACATGTAATCTGCAATAACAAGTAAGGATGGCATTGTGTCTGTGTGTATTAGTGTGTACTAATATGACTACCAGTGTATCATGATAACAGTATAAGCGTAGTAGTTTTGTAGATGCCGTTCTCTGTGTACCAGCAAAAGAAGAATCAGGAAGGGGCCGAAGGGCTTCTCTGTTCTCGTGTAGTGTTTGCTGCTCTGAAGCTCTCGAGCTTATCCTTTGTCGCCCCGTCCCTTCGCTTCTTTTCTTCTTCTGGCAATAGTTTTCGACGTAAGCATCCGGATAATTCTCGTGTCAGGACCAGCATGGTCCGGTGCACCTGGGGGCCATTTTGTTGTGGCGTAGATTATGTCCATCCACGTGGTGCTACGTAAACCTTGCTATGTGCATGATGTCAGGTGCTCCATGGTCGGTTGGAATCAATCCAACATAAATGGCACTCCCAAAAGAAATGGTAACGACCTCGGTTGCAGGGACAGAGACCTATGTACAGGCCTTACAATTTCAAATTTCAAAGTTAAGAATCACCATTATGTTCGAAATTTAGCTGTTTGTGGCCTATATCAAGTTAAAAATGCAGTGGCTTCAGCTGTTCTTTTTGTTTCAAAGGGAGAATTTCAACCAGGCGTTTTCTGTTTGTATCATATTGGAGGGATCGAATATCCCCCGCAATCTCTCCTAATACAATACAAACTGAACAAGCTCTAGTAGGGCTAGATTTCACTAGTATTTTTCCCGCAACGAGTGATGCTCATCTGTGCGGGCAGAGGCGGAAAGAAGAGGTGAAGAAAGAAGATGAGTCCATTTGTCAATTGACCCTTGAAAAAAGTGGTCATTCATATAAAGAAATATAGATCACCAATTTTAGGTGTACTGATGGAGAAGAACTTAAAAGTTTTCTCAAACCTTTCTCCCTCCTATACCTAAAACAAATTTTAGTATCCAAATTCTGAATTTATATGCTATTGCGAATATGCTCTCAAGGAAATGAGATGTGTTATGACGGGGTAGACACTTGGATTGGGTCTTTGGGATATGTTCCTAGTGTTAGATTTAGTCCCATATCGGTAATTGATGGTGGGGGAGCACAACATATAAGGTGGGGCAGTCCTCCTATCAGACTAGTCTTTTGGGTTGAGTTAGGCCTGAGGCCTTGGTTGTTGTTGGGCTCCGGTGGACCTAGGCCTGTGGGGCGCCGGCTCGTGTGTACAGCGGGCCGGGCCGGAATCCGCTGCGCCACTCTAACAAGTGGTATCAGAGCCAAAGGTTGAGAAATCGGTAACATCTCTAGGGTCACATGGTGACGGGGAAACGTCTCCGGAGGGTCACATGGATGGTTGTGACTGGAGAGTTGGACTCGGGGCCTGGGATAACGTCTTCCGGGAGATCACACGGATGGTTGTGATGAAAGAGTTGGGCCTGATGTGTGACGGGGGAGATTGTTAGATTTAGTCCCACATCGGTAATTGATGGTAGGGGAGCACAATATATAAGGTGGGGCAGTCCTCCTCCTATTAGACTAGTCTTTTGAGTTGAGTTAGGCCTGAGGTTTTGGTTGTTGTTGGGCTCTGGTGGACCTAGGCCTGTGAGGCGCTGGCTCGTGTGTACAGCGGGCCGGGCCGGAATCCGCTGCGCCACTCTAACACCTAGCAACAAAACCCGACGACAGGAACGAGAAATTTTCATGTTTATTTTTGTTTTTGCGCACGAGAAATTATCATATTTAACATTGAATTTGCAGGCCTCACTGCTTATAACCCCAATTCGCGAGTTTTTCAAAATATGGCACTCCCCATGCCAATTCTTTCAAAGGATTTCTCTTTTTTTTTTTCCTTACCTTTTCCAGCCCTAGTTTACGCTTGCTTATCTTCACCGAGGCATGTGCGGCATACGAAGGAAGCTTCCGCCCCCGTAGCTTCACCGGCGTAGAGACTCCGGCCACCAATCGAATACGCGAGATCCTTTTTTAGTCCCGTATTCCTCAAATACTATTGCAGGACATTATGCTATTCCCTCCATCCTCTGCTTCTGAAATACAAGACATTATGCTATTCTTCCATCAACATAATTCTCTCCAACATAAGATAACAAGACATTAATAGGGCATGTTTGGTTTATGCCCACGTCAGCCACGCCAAATCCAGGGCCAACCAATTTTTTGGCGACAGATTCGCCCGCCCTGATTTTGCCCTCGCGTTGGCAGCAAAATGAACGAACACCGGCGCAAAAGTACGGGCACGCCAATCGTTGGCTTCCATCCAAACATTCTCGGGCGCAAACGTACAGGCACGCCAATCGTTGGCTTCCATCCAAACATTCTCCAACGATGCGGTCAATGACCAATATTTTGGTCGGGCGAGCTACGGTCACAAACCAAACGGCCCCTAGTCTGTTCTAAATCCAACCATTCAAAGTCTAAACAAGTATATAGAAAAGAAAAAGGAAAAGAAATATAATAATTACTACAGTCAGTGAGTATTATTAGACTCTATAGGTAATACGTTTTGGTGTTTTACTTCTTTAATGGTGCATAATAATACTATTGTTCAATTTGGTTAAACTTAAAAAGATACGTGTTCGTGAAACTTCAGGATGCCTTGTGTTTCTGACAAACAGATTACTATTGTAGAGAAAAACATGGGGCAGCGATCTGATTTTATAAAACACCCGGAGGTCATAACCAATTGAGACCAATAAACATTGACACAGGATTCTTTGCTTCCATAACGTTTTGCAACATAATACTCATATATATGCATAGACACGTACAACGTCTACCAGCAGCTAGCACCAGCATCAAGGGTGGTAGCAGCGGTGACATAGAACAAGAAACGGCGGCAACAACAACATTGCAGTACCCTGCATTTATAGGTTTTTATTGCCGCAAAATTGATCCCCGCAGCGCAACGCAAAATTGATCCCCGCAGCACTACCGGTAGTTGCGGTAGACGGGAGTGTACATGCCACTCTCTGCATATTCCACCAGGTCCCTAGGGGGAGGCAGA
Source organism: Digitaria exilis (assembly GCA_015342445.1). NCBI lineage: Eukaryota > Viridiplantae > Streptophyta > Magnoliopsida > Poales > Poaceae > Digitaria > Digitaria exilis. Next base: position 840,049 of record JACEFO010001768.1, on the reverse strand, counting down.
CGGGTCGCCAAACCTGCAGAGGAAAGTTTATGAGATGAGACTAGGTGGATGGATAGATTTGGGATGGAGCTTATAGAGGGAAACAGAGGTGGAGCGTACCGAGCTCATAGGCTTTTGCAGCCACGGCAGCAGCAATCCGAGCAGATATCTTTCTGACGGTGGTGAAGGGCGGGAAAATTGATCCCTTGGAGAAGTTCTCCTCATTGGCCTGGTCAGCTAGTGCTTCCGCTGTTTAAATGAATAGAGACATGAGATTGCTTCGCACAGAACCAACCGCGCCCAGTTTCTAAATTTGGACAAATCTCGTGTTCAGTCGCTCCACTAAGAAGGTACTTACAGGCAGCAAGAAGCATGTCCTCATGGACACGGACTGCTCCAGACATAACCAGACCAAGGCCCAATCCAGGGAAAATGTAAGCATTGTTTGCCTGTCATGAGTGGTGCATTCGAGTTAGAACTGAACTTTGCTTTCAAGTGTTTAGATCAGCAAGGTTGCATTGGCTCAGAGAATTTAAAAACAATAATTACCTGCCCAGGCACAAAAGTCTTCCCGTCGTACTCCACAGGGTCAAATGGACTACCACTGGCAAATACGACACGGCCCTGCAAAGACAGAGATAGGTGTCATTGTGTTGTACTCCATAAAATTTCTTTTCACTTCTAATTTTTAGGGCCAATTAGGTCACATTTTATGAGCACATTATTAAATGCAAATCATTTTTCACCAGTGAAGTCTACATTTCAATCGGTACTTGCACAGTGAGGATGGTCAAATGTTCTGACTTGAGCTGCAGATCTGACTCTGCCGAGTGTTGAAAGAGCTCACCTGAGTCCAGGTATATGCTTGCTCAGCAGTACATTCAGAACACGAAGTTGGATTTGACAGTGAAAAGATGACAGGCCTCTGCATGTATGTATTGGAGATGCCATAAGTTAGCTAAGCAGCCTTGTAATATAACAAGTCAACCCTTGGGTGGCAGAAGCTGACAAAAATTACCTCATTGAAGGAAGCCATTGCCTCAACAATTTCTTGTGTGAATGCCCTTCCAACTCCTGATGTCCCAATCAGAACCGTAGGTTTGATGGACTGGAGAATAAATAAAGAAACAATAGTCAAACAACACCAAAAGGATAGTTTTAAGTAAAAGCAGCAGCTGTTATTAATTCAATCACAACATTAAATATGCATGAAGAATGAGTACCTGGACAGCATCAAACAAGGTCTTCACAGGCTCATGCTCATGTGCCCAAGGTTTTTTGAATGACTGAAGGGAGTCTTTGCGGGAGCTAACAATCAAGCCCTATATAAAATATTGCATTTTAGGCCATCAGATAAACAAGTTAAGAAATTGTCTTAAAAAAACAAGTCAAGAAATATTGTAAAAGCAATTGTGAATATTCATTTGGTTACGGACCTTTGAGTCCACCAGCCAAACCTTCTTGCGGCACTCTTCGATTGGAGCTTTTGTCTATAAATGATCAAACCATCAGATGTTAGAAGTAAGCACTACAACTACAGAAACTGATCTTCCCACATTGTCTGAAATAATGTAGCAAGTTACCTGTTTTGACATTTGGAGAGCAATGAGTTCAGCTATGCCAGTTCCAGCCTGCAGTCAAATACACAATCAGAATCTTATTTTCTAGTGTCTAAAATGAAGAATCTCATTGATGGGTACAATTTCAATTCAAATTATACAAATTTTCAACAGTTCAACCACAAAGGAGGAAAAAAAAGGTCACCAAGATAAGCTATGACTAACCTCCCCAGCGCCAAGGAACAAATAAGTGTGCTCCGCTAGGGTCCCACCAACCACCTTCAGTGCTGCTAACAAACCTGCAAGTACCACTGATGCTGTGCCCTGCAATCATCCATAGTTCCATGTTGGTACAACCATAAAATGCAACAAACTGGAGGGTGTTGATGACTGATGACTCATTGAGAATTACAAGTGGTAAAGGCAAAATAAAAAATCATGGTGGTTCCATTTACCTGGATATCATCATTGAAAACAAGATGGCTCTTGCTGTATTTTGTGAGCAAATCAAAAGCATTGTGATTGGCAAAGTCCTCAAACTGCCCCAAAAAAACACACAGTTACATTTTATGATAAGAGTAAATTGATCTGACATAGAAACAATAGTACACTGAAAGTCTGTGACTGACCTGAATGAGGACTTTCTCACCATAGAGTTGCTTCACAGCAGTCATGAATTCTTCGATAAGCTCATCATACTCCTGCCATAAGGGAAAATGCACACATAAGACCTCAAGTGTCAGGTATTTCTCCAACTCCTTATTCCGTGCAGTCTTATCGCAACTACATACCTCGCCAGTTGCACGTTTTTGCCGGAGTCCAATGTAGAACTCGTCATTAAGCAGTTTCTCGTTGTTTGTGCCAACATCAATTGTGATGGGCAAACACTGCAAAGCAATTTATCGTAAATTTCAAATGACTTAGTTATTTGTTCGTACCAGATCATTACAAGACAAGCAAAAAAAGGGACAGTAAAGATGTGACTACTTACGGCTGATGGGCGAACTCCTCCAAGGGCAGAGTAGAGAGCAAGTTTGCCTACAGGAATTCCCATTCCCTACAGAAGGATTCAGCATAACATAAGCAAAGGCCCTGAAGTAAGCAGCTAACGAGACAATCATACCTGAGCACCCAAATCTCCAAGTCCCAAGATTCGCTCACCATCAGTGACACAAATAACTTGAATATTCCTATGAGGCCAGTTCCTTAGAACCTCTAGGACCTTGCCCCTGGGATACGTCTCCAGTCAGTCCAAATCCAATAGACACATAAGAAAGCTGTATAGTTATTGTAAATTCAAGCAAATATAGGCACACTTACTTGTCCCTCAGGCTGACATACAGACCCTGTGGCTGTCTAAAGATGGACCCATACTTCTGACAGGCCTCACCAACAGTCGGTGTGTAAACCACAGGGAGCAGCTCCACGACATTATCAATTAAAAGCTTGTAGAAAAGCCTCTCATTTCTCTCCTGAAAACAGAGGACGTTAAGAACAAAGCAACCAACCAACCAACCATTCATTCAAACTGAACAATTTTTTTTCTGGAACTCATAATCTTTCATAAGAGTAAACAAATAATAAGTGGGACTACCTGAAGGTCCATCATGGCCATATAGCGCTGTAAAGGGAGCTGGTACTGTCGCAGGTTGTGCATGAACTTCTTAATCTACATACACGTTAAAGCAATATTCAGTTATTTTAAAAAGAAGAGGTCAGCACAAGTACTAGTACGCTTTCTAGCAAGTATTGCCCATACTTGGAGGTCCTGAGACACAACTGCCGGAGGAAGAAGGCCACGCAAGTAGTGTGCATCCCGCTCCTTCTCGGTAAAGGCAAGACCCTTGTTGTGATGTGGATCCCTCAAAAGGGTGTAGCCGCTGTTGTAGAAATAATACACATCAGCATATTTTTTTCTAATCAAGTGGACGGAAGTTATTTATTTGAAAGAGTTGTGATCATACATTCAACGAAACCTTGCAACCAATGGTAAACATTTACAGATCCTTTTCTATCCTTTGTGTAACATGGTCAAATTCATGCTTGAAAAACTATTGCACGGTCAAATTCATGCTTGACAACCTATTGCTGTGTGCTGTGAAGGTTATCGTTTACAGCCACAGTCAATTACGTGACGAATTCAGTTTCCTCCTATTTATTCGAGGAATTATTTCCTATTATTATACCATACGTTTGTAATTTAGTATCAAGTTCCATCATATATATCACTGTCCAAAGGTTGTGGAAGAAACAAGACAAACAAGTATCACGGTGGGCCAGATCAGAATATACTTGCAAGGAAGAGGAAAAAACAAAGCAAGCAGACAATTCTTGGCTTTGCTCAGCAACTCAGAAAATTACATGTGATCAGCTCGATAACTCTAAGAATTCAGGGAAAATACATAACTACGCCTATTAATATTTACCAAAATTGAGATGATCCGAGCGTCAATCAGACTATAGCACAGTTAACCTGAAGCACGGTTTCGGTAAATTATCGTAAGTAAAAGCATAGTACCCCTTTTGCTTTGCTGAAGGCTTCGCGACAAAGAATCTACTACCGAGTCAAGCACGCGAGCACAACAAAGCAAATTAGATTTGACTCGCACAAGCGAACAAAATATATAAGGTGAAAAAACCAAGGCAAGCGAGACCCCCCCGCATCCACATTCCTAGACACGTCAGCATCACGCGGACGAAACCGCGTACAAACCCACCCGGATCAACACGAGCCAAATCAGCAAAAAGGAACTAAATCCGGATCGGCGCATCGGGACATCCGCCGCCGCCGGACCCTGACCCAGATCCAATCCCCCCCTGAAAACTCCCAAATCCAAACCCCCCCGCGCGCGATCCGGCTGGCCCCCGTGCTCACCTCGCGACGGAGGAGGCCCACGGCGTGATGGGGAGCTCCTCGGAAGCGCTGTCGTCGGCGTAGGTGTCCACGACGGCCGCCTCCTGCTCGGTCTCCGCGGCGGAGCCAATCGCGACGGCCTCCACCCGCCTCTGCGGCGTGGCGTGCACCCGCGCCGCCGCGGCCCTCCGCCGCACCGACTTCCTGTAGGTCCTGCATCCGTCGCAGCTCCCGCCCTCGCTTCCTCCTCCCCGCTTCCACTGCGGAGACACAAACAGACAAAAATAAAACACACGCAAACAAACGAACTCACCCAGTTAACAGCGAGCGCAAACAAAGGTGTCACGGCCGCGGCTCAGGAGGACTGGGACCGCGGCCCAAAAACGCGCGGCGCGGGAAGCACCGGTCCGCAGCGCGTACCAGGGAAGCCGCGGACGCGGTGGCGGTGCCGGCGGACATCATGGTGGCGGCGAGTACGGGAGGGAGGCGGGAAGGAGCTGGGATGGGCGTGGCAGCTGGCGTCGTCCCCCTCCCTCTCCGGAGACGAGCTGCGTGGAGAGGTGAATGCGGGTGGCGGAGAGAGGGAGGAAGGAGGCGGGGTATAAAAAGGGAGGAGCAGGCGAGCAGCCTCGCTTGGCTCGGCGGTGCTCGCTGGAGTTTTCCGCGTGTGCGCCGCACGTGGACGGGGTCCGGTGAGGGAGAGTATTCAATTCGGGAGCGGGGAGCCGCGGTGGGGCCCGCCGCCGTCGCCTAACGGCGTTTGGGTTTAGTCTTGGTGCTTCCCGTTTAGTTCACCACCCCACCTCTCTCGCCGTGTCGGTCCAGTTCATCGTGCGTTGGTGGGTTAAGTCGGCTGCGAATGCAATGGTTCGATAGATTAGCGTTTCGTTTCAGCGCTTTAGAGTCGGCTGGAGCGTTAACCTAACTCCCACACTGTTTTCCCGATGGGTCGAGTGGTCTCCGCCCGCCATGTCCAGCAAAAGAAAACAATTGTTGATCTCGGTCATGACGAACTAATGTGTGCTTTTTGACCCATGTAGTGTATGGACAAAATAAGGTTGCCATTTTGCTTAGATGTACACAGGATAGGAGCCAATAATTACGACTTACGAGCTAACTCTAGTTGAAAACACCTTATTTCTTTTAAGGTGGTTAGATTCAAGGCTCTCACTAATTCTGTATTAGTGCTCATTGTTAACTTGTAATTTACATGAAAGGTTGTGTGGTAACTGGCAAACGATGGTGAGACATGCATGCTAAGGTGACGATCTTGAAATCTCAACAACCCAACTAAAGGCGCATATGTGTTTACAGGAGCCATACAATCAATATCGATAAAAAAAAAAAAGCTTTCTTTGCCTATGACGACACTAGTCTTCATGGAAGTAGAAACATATAAGACTCAAAGCTGGATTCTCATTCCAAGCATTATCCCCAACCCCACAACAGCATGCCAACATGCACACGTCAAATTTGCATGCGCTTATCGGTATTCACTCGCAGGTGATAATTCAAGGTCGTATGGAATCCGCCTGCACTCATCGGTATTCACCCGTTGTCGATAATTCAAGGTCATGCGGTTGCGCTGCTGTAAAGTTACTTTTGCTTATCTTTCTCAATCATCGATAAGAAGTGTCCACTGTTTTATGTAGAAAAGCTGCAATGAGTGGTGAGGTGACGAGCTTATTGCTAAACCACATGTGTTCGTGGACTAGCGCATTGTCTTCATGGAAGTGGAAACATATAGACTCAAACCCGAGTCATTGTTTCCAAGCATTATTCCCAACCCACAGCACCACACCATCATTGAATACCCCAAATTCGCCTAAACTCATCGATATTTACTCGTTGTCAATAATTTAAGGTCGTGTGGTTGCCACTGTAAAGTTATTTTTTTCGATCCTTCACCATCGTCGGTAACAAGTGTCCGCTGTTTTGCGTAGAGAAAAAAAAAAAAGCTGCGATGAGTGGTGACCTACCGAGCTCACAGATAAACCCCATGCATTCGTGGACTAGCGTAGCGCAGCCGCGTATGGTGAGACATGCCTGTGGTGACTTTTTGACCATTTCGAGATCTCGTCAACCCGATTGTAAGGTAGAGTGCTCAAACAAACATGCTCAAAAACCGGGTCCTCATCTCCAAGCATTATCCCCAACTCAAGCATGCCAACACCAAACACGTCCAATTCGCATGCGGTCATCGGTATTCATCTGTTGCCGATCGATAATTCAAGGTCGTGTGGTTGCCGCTGCGAACTTACTAGATAAACAGCATGCGTTCATGGACTAGCGCAGCGCAGCAACACCCATCAGCTAGCAGCGGTCGTGTGTGGTTGCTCATGTAAAGTTCCTTTAATTTTTCTGATCGTTCACCATCGTCGCTGAGTGTCCAATGTTTTGCGTCGACAACAAGAGCCGCGCATTGCGATGAGTGGCGAGCTTCCGAGCTTTTTGGATAAACCGGATGCGTTCATGGACTAGCGCAGCGCGGCAGCGTCCATCGGCGGATCACCTGTGCACCATGCAGCAGCTTCATGCCGTGGTCCTGCCCACTAACATCTTCTTAGCAGCAACGGTAGGCATGGAATTAAAGGGCCTCTTGCCATTTCTTTCGTCACAGAATAAAAGAGCACAACGCTGAATTGCCCTTCGTGGGTCACCCAGAATGGACAGGTACGCTGTCGATCTCCAAGGATTCAAGATTGGTGTCCAAAACGAACACACCTTTCACTCTTTCAGAACGAACACACCTTTCACTCTTTCAGGCATTCAGTGGACTGTGGACACTAGTTTTTTTTTACTTCACCTGTTGGCGTAAAGTAGCGGTAGTATAAACAACAGGCATGCTGACACTTGCATGGTGTAACCATGTTCAAGTTCGACTGTAGGAGTATATTCTTGGCTTTGTTAACTTATTAGCAGTAGCATTACGAGACCGGGCGCGAGGGATACGTCCGGCCTTAACAAAGTGGTATACTGATAACGCGGGGCCGGACGGGATGTGCGCAGGATATTTTTTAGAAAATGGAAACTTTTGTTTCCGGCCTCTGCATTGCACACAGCTGGTTTTTGGTGATTATTAAAAAATTCCAGAGCACAGTCTGGCTAGAAAGGCAACAAAATATAAATTAAGGATGGCCGAGTCTATTATTAAATCGCCATCCGTGGGACGCATACAGCTCCAATGCTGTAGTTTCTAAAGAAACGCTCACGTCTTTGATGTGGCCTTGCGCCTCCTCAGGCTGAAGTAGCGACCAATACCTCAGCCAGTATGCCCCTCTCCTTGATGCTTTTCTCTTTTCTCTCCTTGATGGCAATATCTATATTTCTTTTTGGCCCAAGGCAAAAAATACTTATCAAACAGAGCCACACACATGGGGGGAAGTGGCGATGGAAACAAATGAAGCTAGCAGACGAATGCCAGGACGTGGTTTTTAATAAATCCTTGTACGCCGTCAGATTTGGTCCGGTCTGGTGGGCCAGGCATTACTAGAGAGTCGATGGTTTTCTTTTTCTTTTGGAAACAAAGAGAATCACTGCATTTTTCTAAAGCGTAGCTCCTGCCTGCCATGCCGGATGATACTTTTATGTTGTGGAGAAATTGTATCGTGGCGGTTGGCACTGTTCGCCGCACCGGCCGGCGGCGGTCGCCACGACAGGCGTTCACCGAAGGCCGAAGCCATGGACTGACAGGCCGCACACCCCTTGGCCGGACACCCGACCTGCACTGCACACCGCAGGCGGGACGATCCATCCAGGGAGCCCCGTGACCGGCTGACAGTAGTGTCAGCCCCGGCTGCGGTGCAGGCGACGACGTGGGCCCACTCGCTCTCGCGCGCCGCGGCGAGTAGCCACCTCCCCACCGGCCGCCACCGCCGCTTGGAGTTGGAGCCCGGCCTTCTTCCCTACCCCTCGCCCGGGATGACCCACGGTCATGAGGAGTGGGTCCCGTGTCGCAGTGGTCCCACGCGCCAGTGACTCGGAAGCGCGACGCGGGGTGCTACCGCCGGGTCGCGCGGACCCCTAGGACCCGGAGTAAACGCGACGGGACCAAGCCGCCGGGATAGGGCCGTCCCTGGGTCGGCGACGCTGGGCCCGCGCGTCAGACGCTGCCGCGATGCGCGCGCAGTGCGCTTGGCTTGCTTCCCCCGCTGCTTCTTCGTGGGCTCGTGGCCGCTGCGTCGTTGCACGGACCGCGTCCCGTGGCCTGCGCCGTCTGCTCCCCGCCCATCGTCCGTCACTAAAATTTATTAAACCGGCACATCAACGATGACAGTTTTCAACACCGGTGGGCGTAATCACGTGGGCTAAATGGCTAATGTGAACGTGTGAATCCCTGTGATGATTTCTTTTCTAGAATATAATCCCTGTGATGAATCATCGGGGACGTGGCGATTCCACATATTTCATCGTGACGGCCGACGAGCGGCCGCGAGTCGTTGTTGACTCGAGCTCGACTGCATGCAGTAGCAGACACGAAGCCGTGCGGAATCCACTACACACGGGGACGTCGTCGGATCGGAGACCTTGTCCGAGGCCGAGAAACAGACAGACACCGCTGGCCGGGCATGGTCGCCGTCGCCGCACATACAGACATACTACTGTACATTGTTTCTAGTACTCCCTCCGTTCCAGAAAACATGCAATTCTCGCTTCCCGATAAATTCCAGAATATTAACTTTGACCAATTATGAAGAAAAAAATATAAATATTGATCAGATAAAATATATATTATTAGATTCGCTTTCAAATATAGTTTTTTAACAAATTTATTTAGAGCCATAAATACGAATAGAATTTTCTAGAAATTTGGTCAAATGTGATTAACTTGAACTGGCACGCATCCCAAAACATGCGTGTTTTTTGCACCGAACCAAGTAGCAGCTCTGCCTGTGACCTGAGTGTTCAATCAGAGGTTCAACGTTGTCTAACGTCGCGCCAAACTGACAGCCGGTTACGCACGGCCGGGTCGTCGTGGCTAATCAGGGAGCACTGACAGATGTAGAGGAGCTAGTAGACGCCACCGGGAAGTCGGTTGCGATGATTAACCGTCAGCTAGTCATGCTACGTACGAGTACCACCAATTGGTGTGTGACTAATGACTGTATGCATGTCAATGTCTCTTTGAGCACCCTCCAGTTCCCATTCCCCATAGCATTCAAGTCCGACAAGTAGTTGGCTGGCTTGTTCACATCTCCTTGAATTTCTCTTGCGATTTTTGAAAAAACGAAAGGTGTTGCGATTTTATCCAGTGATTTTTGGCGGGTGCAGGTTCCTCAGTGAATGGCGACCAACCAAATTGGACGATCCGACATGTCCCCATCGCGATTCATCAAGCAGCTAGCGTCACGGTCCCTCCCACATATAATAGGTGACGACGGCTTCCCCTGCTCCTACCCGTACCGGCCGCGCCGCCCGGCCGGTGGCCACCCTGCGCGACCGGGCTCGGTCGGAGCCACACGAAATCGGGAGGCCACGGTGGCCGGCGCTGCGCCACTCGCCCCCGCTGCGCACACGATGCCCTCCCAATCCAATCATGCACCCATGCGCAGCCTCTCTGGCCTGGCCGCTAGATCGCGACCGGCACCTGCTCACGGTGGGCACACGCGCGCCCGGCGGGCAAAGGCACGGGCACCCCACGACCACGAGCTAAAGGCGTCAACAGGAAGGAAGCCGCAGGCTGCTCGAGCGGCGGTGTAACCGGCAAGCGACCACACCGCGGCGGTGACGCATCCATCCGCATCTCGTGGACAGAGATCAACGATGGCGTGCATGGCGCGTGGTTGCTGGCCTAGCCTGCTGAGAGCTAGCTGCGTCACTCTTTGCACGGGTGGTGGTACTCGCACGAACTCGTGATCAGGTCGATCCGTTCGTACGTGCATGCGGTGATGCGGATCGGAAGAATATCTCTTGGGGAAAAAAAATTCTGTTCGATCTGGATACAAGGGGTGGTGGTCGAATGGAATGTCTCTGCGTCGTACTCGTACTACAGTGATCAATCGAGATCCCGGCCAGTCAGTCACCAGCAGCAGCAGCTTGCAATTAAACTACTCCCAGTTGCTCATCAGCTCGATCAAAGTTGGTTGGCATCGTGTGTGCCTCCGGTGTCCGTCCGGTCCCAGCGAGGACGGACGGCGGATCCCCATAGCGAGCTCTGATTGGAGAAGCTAATAATTAAGCTACTGGCGAGACGAGCGACGAGCCGACGAGCTGAACCAAGCTGTACAGCGACGAACGACGGACGGGCACAGGCAATAGCCTGAAGGTGACCGCACAAGAGACAGGTACGCGTAAACTTTGGACGTCCGTTCGATCGCGCCAACGAACGCGAATCCGCTGCTGGTTGGACAGTGTTGTAGGAGTTGACGACGCAAATGGACTCTCTCTCTCTCTCTCTCTCTCTCTCTCTCTCTCCTTCGCCTATGATGAGCAGGTTAGCAACTAGCGTTACCGATGCATGGGGCGGAATTGGGGATATCCTTTTCGTCTCACGCTAGGCGCCGTCGATGAAATTCCAGACAGAACGAACTGGTAGCAAAGGAAATGCTGCAAGTGCATCATTGGTTTTGCGTTTGAAAGGAACAAACTATCTCGTGGTGACCAATGCAAGGATCGATATATATTTTTTTACCTCCTCGTATGTTTTTTAATCCAATGAGCTCAGTAGTTCAGATGCACTTTTTCTTTCCCTAAGGGGAACAACCTTTGCTCTTTTTTTTGACAGGAGAAAAAAAATCCTGGCATGCATGCTTAAGGTGAGCTTACTGTAGTTGTTAGCGACATTTTATTGTTTAGTTTATTAAAGGGGTCCTTGTTAGCGAGTTTGTTGCAATCAGTCAGGCCTCTCGTGGAACACGCGGTGTTGCTTGTTTTTCTTACATGAGGGCTGAGGCTGACTGACGAGGCTGACAGTGAGGGGGTAGTTTGTCAGGCAATCAGTTGAGGTGCTGCGGATGCTGCGCTCTTACCCGACCGCACCTGAGACTTGAGGAGAACGTTAACCGTCAGCGCCATGTGTAACGATAAGCTAATCATGTGCGAGCAAGGCGTGACGGCAGGCACAGGCAGACTGGCAGCTTGACTGTTGTTTTCTCAAACTCGGTGAACTAGAAAAGTAACTTCTTTGTAACTTCTTTGCAGTTTGCACACAGGCTAGCAAGCACGTCGTGAGCGCAATTTGTTTCGTACACGGTTGCTGGCTTGCGGCAGTTTGGAAGCCACTCCGTTGCCGGTAACGCAACGAGGGGAGAAGAGGGAAGTTGATAGTTTTATTTGTTTATTTTGGAGGATGACAACTGGCAGCTGAGCTGATCAGCTGACGGTGCCGGCCGGAGGTGGGCCCCGGCCGTAGACACTTGGGCCTGTTGTTTCAAGAGAGGCTGCGCAAAGTATAATATGGTAGAGAGGCCTGAAACAGGCTGCTGCCTTTTTTTTTTTGAGAGAGAGGAGAATGGTCTGTTGTTAACTTGTTATGGCGTCTGTTGCTTGAATGGATTTGAGCGGCTGTTAGGGCTTCTCCACTGGCCGGATCATGGCCGTATCAAGAGCCGACGTGGACCAAAAGAATCAGATCATCACCACTGGAATGAATCGATTATCTGAGTAGAGAGAGTGCATCGATTCAATAGAATGAGCCGATTCGTTCTGACTAAAGAAAGGGAAAAGGTCACCAGCTGCTGCGCATGTGAGATGGATGGTGAGAAGAAAAAATATTTTTTATTTTCCAGTACTGTAGATTGATGGCGATTTGTACTGGAGAGAGAAGAAAGTTGCTTGGGTGGCAGGAATGAATTGGCTCACCAGTACGGATGCCGTAAAACACGCCGGGTTGCAAAAAATGTTCGAAAACTGTCTGTTTACAACCTTCATGCGAAGCCGATCGTGTTGTTCAACATGAGGGACTGTTTAAGTGTCGACATTTCAAGGAAAAAGAGAGTTTTTTTATATAAAACTCCAAAGGATGAAGTTTTAGCGGATACGATGGTATTTGAGGCTTGCAGTATTCGAACATCCCATACTACTTTCTGAAAACAAAGGATTGCACAAAATCACGGTATTTTCAGAATTCCGAAAAATGCTTTGCGTTCAAACAGGAAACAAATCTCCTACAGACATCTTTTGATTTCTCCAATTTCTGCAAAGAGTTTCTATCTAGGATTCCAGATACTAGTACAACCGTACAAGCGTAATAAGGGCGCGTTTAGTTCCCTCAACTCCAAAAAAAAATATTATTCATTCAATTTTTTTTCTATTCATCCCATTCCTCCCACTCACAGAACACGCTTCCCAGCACGACATACAGTGTTTTTCTAGAACTTCAGTATTTTTCCTCTCAATCTAAACTCACCTAAGTCATAGCGGCTTGTCCTGTCCCACTGAGCGTCAGCCACGGGATTCCTCACGCCCTCGTCAGTCGTCACCGCTCTCACGGCCGTGCAAAACCACAATTTAGAGAAAAAAAACAGATGATCTCTAAAACCCCAAAAGGCTGCAGTTTTTAGCAAATACCATGCTATTTAAGGCTTCCAGTATTCCAACATCCCATAGTGACTTTCTAAAACAAAATGATTGCACAAAAATGTAGTACCAAAAGCCCGAAAAATGGTTTGCGTTCAAACATGACCTAAATTTCCTAGAGATATGTCTTTTGATTTCTCCAATTTGTACAAATATTTTCTACTTTATCCGTTCTAAATTATTAGTTATCCTAGATGTCATTTTGAGTGTCTAAATTCATAGCATATTCTATAAACCTAGATATATACATGTCTAAATTTATAGCACCTTCAATAATATAAAATAACTAATAATTTGAAACGAATCAGTATCACCTGTCGAAGAGAGAACAGGAAGTCACAGCGGCTTGTCCTGTTGCCATCGACGCCACGTGCGTGACCACTCGTGCAGTCCTTTGCTGAAGTAGCTAGCTGAACACTACCTCAACCCAAGATGGAAAGCTCCCGCGAAGCCGTCCAAGTTCATCCCGAGGATCATTCGATTCCCCCGCGAATCCGGACACGCCGTGGAGCCGCCTCATCGTCCTCGTCACCGCTCTCACGGCCACTCACTCACTGTCTCACCACGCACCCCACCACCTGAGCTCGGAGGGAAACCGAGCCCTGAACCCTGATGGCGAGCTTCTTCCAGGACGCGCGCCTCCCGCAGCAGCGCGTCGTCGAGGGCGTCGCCTTCCCGGCGGTGGTCGTCCCGACCGCAACCGCCGGCGGCGGCGGCATCGACGAGTTCCTGGCGGCGGTGCGGTCGGAGAGGGAGACCCGGCTGGAGACGCTGGTGCGAGACGCCGGGGCGCTGCTGCTGCGGGGGTTCCCGGCGCGGACGGCGGGGGACTTCGACCGCGCCGTGGACGCCTTCGGGTACGAGGAACTTCCGTACGTCGGCGGCGCCGCGCCGCGGACCAACGTGGTTGGGCGGGTGTTCACCGCCAACGAGTCGCCGCCCGACCAGAAAATCCCCTTCCACCACGAGATGGCCCAGGTGAGAGTTAGGAGTGGGATTCCTTATTGATTTTTCTGCACCACATGAGCTAGCTGAAATTCAGGAGGTATTATGATCCTAGGGCATTCGAATAAGGGTTAATTGGATACACGTCATTACAACTTTCGATTTTTTGGGCCACGCCACTACTTCTCGTCTAATAGGAGGGATGCCATTACAATTTCTCAACTATTTGAGACATGCCATTTATGTACGTCTTTGATGCCGTTGGACTCACCTCCAGGCGTATGTGTACTGTTCATAGTTTCATATTGACGACACTACCCTCGCCACATCTCCTTCTCCATCTCACTGACATGCGGGCCCCACTTGTCATCACCTACCTCCATCCTTTCTCCCCAATCTCCCCTGTTCGCCAATCGCCATGGCCAGGAGGCCGCCTTTCACCTCCAGCTCCTTCGCCGTGCCTCATCGGTCGATGGCCTATCGGCCTCCTGCTCCACCGCCGCCTCCTCCACCCGCTGCTCCGCCACCGAGGCGCCGCCTCCTCTTGCTCCTCCGCCGCCAAGGCGCTGCTCATCGCCTCCTCCTGCTCCTCCGCCGCCGAGGCGTTGCTCGCCACCTGCTCCTCCACCGTCGAGGCGCTGCTCACCACCTGCTCCCGCTCCGCCGAGCTCGAGCCAGACTCCACGCTCGTGCCCAGTCTCTTCCCCACCTCGACGTCAACGCAGCAGCTGGCACTGGGGAGACTAGGGCGCCCGAGATCTAGGGTTGCTAGGGCACGCAAGATGCCCGGCGGTGGTGGCACACAGAAGAGCAGGGGCACAGCGGCGGGGCCAGAGGGATGGCGGCATGGAGCTCGGGCCAGTGGAGCCACTGGATCGAGGAAGAAGAAGGGGTTGGAGGAAGGGGATGACACGTGGGGCCCACATGTCAGCAAGTGTCACACCTGGTTTTAGAAAGAAAACCAGATGCATTTCATATGTGTGTCAGGATCAATTTTCACACATATGATAGACTCCATGAATAAACGGAACACAAAGTTACAGCGGAAAATAATAAAATAAAGACAATACAAACGTATTCTAGCAGCGGAATCTTGAACTCTTCACCACAGGTAACGGTTGACTGGGGGTTGCGTACGCCTAGCATCACCTTCAACAACTTCACACACCTTCTGAATACTGAGCAGCAACGAGCAAGGATGAGTACACTTATGGTTGGTACTCAGCAAGGCCACCGAAATAACCGGAACAATTTAATTATCAACTTCAAGTATATTAATCATGTAAGGGTCCAGGCCGTTCATGACCGCGAACACGGCTGTTATAACAGTTTTACACTCTGCAGAGGTTGTACACTTTCACCACAATTCGCGTAAAAGCTCAAAAGAACTTTAGACCCAACCATGCTGCACCACAAAGGCGCATACCACACTTCCGAGGTGTGATTGCATAGGGACGCTACGAGGCCTTTACAAAGATTCCCTAGTTAGAAACAATCCGCTAAGGTTTCCGGATCGGAAGCAGGCATAATCCTCCCTAACAGACATAGTGTCTTAGCTAAGCCCACTTCCCGAGAGGAACGGGCTATACACCGTCAACCGCCCCCCATGCCCTTTCGGTAAGATCATTACTAACCAAGGTTTCTAATTAATTAGCCAAGACCAGAGCCATATAGTATTATGGTTGTACGGATAATCCTGGGTGGTTCTCCATGGTTTCCAATTAACACATATGATCTCATAAAGCATAGGTAGAAAGATGGTTAGGGACACTTGCCTTTCCGCAAAAGAATACCACTGTTCAGTCTTCAACTCTTGTTCTTGACAGCTTCGGAACGATGCTCCTCTAATCGTAGCAAACATCGAGCACAAGCACAAACATGCAAGCAAAGAAATAGATACAACTAAGAACAATACACCAATCAAAAGAAAAGCTTTTAAAACAACGTATTGAACGATAGGGCTCGCTGCTACGATCGCAAGGGCGAAACAAACGTTGAAAACGGAACAACGGTTGGAAAGGTATAGCTATCGGATAATTTATATTACAAAAGAAAGTAAAGACTATGTGCTTTATTTATTTTAATTAAGAAAAATACATGTAATGAATATTTAGAGAAATATTCATTATTTAAATTAATCAAAATTATACTTTGATACGAAAAGACGGATAAAGCCTAATTAATTTTATTTGCAAATATTTATATAATGATTATACCAATTAAACATTTTTAACTTGCAAGAAAGCATGTGAGAGCATCTAATCGATTAACTTCATATATCGTGTTGAACTAAACAAGTTAATATTAAAAGCACATTTAAGTTGGAAATTAATCATATTAATTTAGATTGCACAAAACCGGTGTTTAAACCTAGTTATATTTTAATAAAGAAAACTAGTTCAATAATTGTTAATTATATTGATATCATTTGTTTATAAAACAACGGAGTATAACCTTAATTAACTTTTAATTAGAAAAGCTAATGAAGTAAATATTAATCAAGTTAACATTTATTTATAAAAGCCGATGTATAAACCTAGTCAAATTTTATTTAGAAAACTAGATTCAACATTGAACATTAAGCAAATTAATTATTAGTTTACAAAAACCAATATATAACCTTACTAGCTTTTGTTTAGAAAAACATATGAAGTAAACATTAACCAAATTAACATCTTTGTTTATGAAAAGACAAGATATAAATCTTACCAAATTTTAATTATAAAAGGCTAGTTCAATAATGATTAACCAAAATAACTTTCATTATAAAACATGAAGGCAGAGGTCTAATTAGCTTTAGTTTAGAAAACTAGTGTAACAAGTACTAATCAATTAATATTTATTTATTTCAAAACATAAAACATGGTAGACAACACTGGTGAAATAAACTCTACGCTTTTAGAAAATTAGCGCAACAAAAACGAGGTTAAACGGAGACTAAACGTGGAAACTATGGATAAAACAAGGCTCAAGGGCTTAACTGCGAAGAAACAGGGCTTCCAGGGGCTGTTTTGAAAGAAACCAGGGACCTAAAACGTAATTACGTATGAAAACGCGAGGGTTCACGCTTCGATTCAAGGCTTGAGAGCTGGCGGGGACTACGGGAAACCCGTTTTGGCAACTCTAAGCGGAGGTTTGCGCACTGGAAGAGTCCCGCGGCGACAATGGCGGCTCGGCCATGGTGAGGATGGTGGCGTGGCGGCTACGGGCGAGGAAAAACAACAAGAAGAGGCTCAGAAGGTTCCTTACCTTCACACGAAGCCCGGCGGCAAGCTTAGCACGGCAGCAGCATCTTAGCGAGCGGGAATCGCGACGGCGGCGGAGCTAGGGTTTGGGCGGCTGCGCTCGGTTCTAGCGACCGCAGAGGCAACGGCTCGGCTTGGGTTGAGGACAAGGGCTCGACGTCGCCTTAAAAAGACCGGGAACGGAGAGTTCTTGGCGTGCGCGCCACGAAGAAGTCCGGCGACGGCGCGGCGTGCAAAGGCCGGACTCGAGCAGAGTCCTGCTCGCGTGCGATTGGGATGAGAGGTAAGGGATGACAGACCGGGCCCACAGTTCAGTGACAGAACGAGGGAGAGAGGAAGAGAGTATGACAACGCGGGCCCACTGGTCAGAGAGAGAGAGGGGTAAGAGCTGGCGGGAGAAAAGGGAGGATGACGAGCGGGGCCCATGCGTCAGAGAGAGAAGAGAGAAGGAGGCGGGCTGGGCCGACGCAAGGCTGGGAGAAAGAGAGGAGGAAGTTGGGCCGGAAGAAGAAGAAAGATGGGCCGGAGAGATGAATTCGGCCCAAGAAGGAAAGGATAGATTTTTATTTCGGGAAATAGATTCTAGTTCAAAAACAATTCTAGGAAATCCCAGAAAATGTATTTAAACACTAGAAAATATTCCAAAATCTCCAAAAATCCTAGGAAAAATTCCAGAGATAGAGTTGGAGACTTTGAACCGAAATAAAATATTTGGAGCTCATGAAAAGGGACTTAAAGCCTTCCAATAAATGGATTGACTTTAGGAAAAGAGAATTTAATTCCCAGAAAAATCTAGGAAATTCTCAGGAAGGATTTGATCGACGTCTAAACGTATTTTGAAAACTTCACATTCAAGAAAGATGAGATTCAACAACATGAATGCAACACTTCAATTAAGGCAACACAAAGCATTTTTTATTTGATTTAGGAAAATGATTGTTTTCCTATACTAAATACCCTGTAAATAAGACAAATGTTGAAAAAGTTTTAATAATTAATGAAAATCACCTATTTAATTGTTCTTTCTATTCACATCCCGAAATCCCAAATTTCGGGGTGTGACAGCAAGATGGACGAGGAGATATGGGAAGGGCATTTTGGTCCGTATGGAAATACGAGTTGTATACATACGCCTGCAGGTGGGTCCAATGGCATCAAAGACGTACATAATGGCATATCTCTGCATCCCTCCTATTAGGCGAGAAGTAGTGGCGTGGCTCAGAAACGCGAAAGTTGTAATGGCGTGTATCCAATTAACCCTTCGAATAAAGTTTGCTTCATAGTTAGTACTCCACTATGATAAAGCTTAGAAATTTTGCTTAGTTTGCTTCGTAGTTAGTACTCAGTACTCCTCTCTGATAAAGCTTAGAAATTTTGCTTAGTTTGCTTCGTAGTTAGTAGTACTTAGTACTCCTCTCTGATAAACCTTAGAAATTTTAAGCAAAAGTAAGTTATTAACAGTGTCAGTCACGAGCATCTCTGAACTAACTGGTGGTTTGCTAAATGTAGTGCGGGAATACAATTTAAGTAGCCAGTCTTCGACATTTAACTGAGACCAGTCAGTCAGCGGTGAGAAATGAACAATTTGTTAATTTACAACATTGGCTGAAACTTGTGTTTTGAGTTTTCGACAGTACCGAGCTATACTGACAGTATAAAGTACTTTCGATCCCATTTTAGAATTAGATGTTAAAGGCTACTGAGTACAAATTTCGTTTGAACATATAACGTCCTGTAGAGTTTCATAACCGGAATGGGCTTAAGCCTTAAGGTATGGTACACTTTGTTTAGGTTCCAACATTTCCGTCGAAACTGTTCTTCTTTTGTGAAGTGGAACCAAAGAGTGGCGGGGAAACACCAATAGTACTGAGCCATTATGTCTACAAGAGGATGAAGGAAAAATTCCCAGAATTTGTGGAGAAATTGGAGAAGGACGGCCTGATATATACAAGGGTCTTAGGAGAGGGTGACGATCCATCTTCTCCAATTGGTCGTGGATGGCAATCGACATTTCTCACTAAAGATAAAGCCTTCGCTGAGGAAAGGTAACAACATTGCAGCTTATCATAATTTTGTCATGAGTTCAGAACATTTGCATTAAAAAAAAAAAAACATGTAACATTGTTGCATTTGGTCAGATATCCATGAATGAATCACCTAAACCAATGTACAGTTAAACAATTTAGTTCCAGTATGACTATGGCGTTGTCAGCTTTGATTGTTCCCAAAGTTTTTTATCACTGCCTATTTCATACCAAGCACAGAAATGAATTTTCTGTGCCCAAACAATGAATTTTCTAGTTGGCTTCTTCTGTGCCCAAACAGTTCAGTGGGACAAGGCTTTTTTCCTGAGATACCTAGCTGCTGCTCTTAACTGAAAATTTGACCCCAACCATTCTTGAATCTCGACAGGGCTGCCAAGCTTGGCATGAAGCTGGAATGGACTGACGACGGCGTCAAGACGATAATGGGACCGATACCGGCCGTGAAGTGGGACGAGAGCCGAGGCAGGAAGATATGGTTCAACAGCATGGTGGCCGCCTACACCGGGTGGAAGGACGCCCGGAACGACCCCGTCAAGGCCGTGACCTTCGGCGACGGCTCGCCCTTGCCCGCCGACGTGATCGAAGAGTGCGGCAAGATCCTGGAAGAGGAGTGCGTCGCCGTCCCGTGGCAGCACGGCGACATCCTCCTCGTTGATAACTGGGCCGTCCTGCACTCCCGCCGGTCGTTCGAGCCGCCGCGGCGCATCCTTGCTTCGCTCTGTAAATGATGTGTAGACGCGCTATGGATGAACCTGAAGAGGTGAAGGATGCCTGCAGTGTATAGGGATGTATATCGATTTAGACTTTCGCAGGTGCTCTGAAGTCTGAACTGGGAATAAATTCAGGCGCTGTGAAGTGGGAAGAGAAGGCCTCTGTAATGCCAAACAGCACGGCGGTTAGCCGATGACAAAAGGAAGTGCAGACGTACTTGATACTCGTTGATCTGGTTTTGTGCACAGCTTGAATTATCATGTTTCTAGTCGCCTTCTTGTAGACCGATCCCGTTTTGTCTGCACTATGAAAACTGTTTGAACCATGAAGTAGTAGCAATCATGGCTAAGTTTCTGAAGTCCTTTCGTGAATTTATATGCAATTTTTCTCGGGCACAAAGTGCCCCACTGTCCACTGACAATCTGTAATTCAAAGGTGTGTTCCACTCTCAGATACTTCAAGTCGCCAAAGAGCCACAGATTTCATGTCCGTTGGTGAAAGAAATGGAAACCGAGTTTAATAAATACTGTTCAGGCTAACACATGATTCTAGCATGTGCAACCATTCTTGATCACTGTTGTTGAAGAACAAGCTAATCTTCTTAGGTACTGCTACAAGAAGATACATGATGACTAGTATGGTACTGACTGCTGAACATAATAAACCTGTAACTAAGTTTTATGAATTGTTTGATGAGTAAAAGGCCATGGATTCTGGTCCATCCATCACCAATTCAATCAAAAGTGGATCTAGACATGTTGGAGTTTTGAAAAGCCCCATCAGCGACTTATCTAGAACTTGCAAGCATGATGTCCTTATCATTCCGGTCACTTCAGTGACATCAGAGTCTGCATTTAGCACTGGAAAAAAAAAAGTGATAACCCCTTGTCGAAGTTCTTTAAATCCAAAAACAGTTCGAGGCTTTAGTTTGTTTGCAAGATACTGGGTGCACACGACAGGGGAGATAGGAAACGTTCATGCTCTGAATTTTTTAGACCAATACATGTTCTGAATTAACGACTCTTGTTATATCATTACAACACATGTTCTGAATTTGTGAATCCGTTTCTAAAAATGCAGTTGGAGCAGCTATTGAAGTTGAACCCAAAAAACAGTTGTTCAAGTGCAGGCCAAACAAGACCTAAGTCCACCAGTGGACCGTGATTCGGACTTCGACGGCGAGCCAACAATGTCCCCACTTGCTCCCTACCGAGAATGTTTCAGACTAGACCTAAAATGAGTGCCAGAAGTTCCTGCGCCCGCCCTTCAGCCAACATCCCAGCAGCAAGGTACCAAGAGAGGGAATCCATCTGTCAGCCCTTGCAATTAGAAAAAAGAAGTACCAGTCAATGAAGGTTTTTTTAGCCAAACATAGGACAGAAGGTAATGAGGAAAGAAGAAGAGGACAGAATAACTAAAGCAAAAGTAAATGGAGCGATCGCAATAGTAGCCAACATAGTAAATACCACATGGAACCAAACCAATATATTGTACAAAGAACCGAAGGAGTAGCCAGAAAGAAAAGTATCTAGACATGCAACATATATTCCACCCCAAAAGTTTTAGATCCATCATTTTTATCCCATGAAAACGAAGTTATATAAGCATGGAGTAAAATAAAATCCATAAGCAGTATCATACCATGGGAACATCACTTCCAAATTACCCCTGTCCAGAAATTTGGCTTCACTGACCAATCAGGTGTTGTTGGTGCACCGAAGAGAACTCCCTTATTCCTAAGAGAATTAGCAGGAAACATAAGATTTTCCAAAAAAAATTTAAATACAGATATCAGCTAGTACATCTCTAGCATGATACAACAAAGGAAATGAATAATTAGACACCTCAGCTTACCAAAATATGCGGTAGCAACAGGTGTAAATATGACGGACCAGACTGTATGGACTCGGCGAGGAATCCCCGCACGGAGCGTCTTCATCCATGGCAGGAGAACAGGTGCCAGTAGGAAGATGGTACTGTTCATTGCGTTTCAGACACCATGTTCCGACTGGTGGATCTTGTATCGTCGATAGATGGCTACAGATGATAGAGTTACTGGAAACAGAAGGAAACCACCCCTTGTTCGTCGAGACACATATGCCCCCCTTTCCAAGGAAGAGAGCATGATCGCCGATGTCCTTTATCGGAGCAATTCTACCACAGACAAGGTCAGCGAGTCTGTAAACCATAAGGTGTGCACCTGAAACATTCCTGACATAGCCTACAAGCATGAGTTCCGATCCACATTCTACCAAGTGGATCAATGAGCCTACAGTTCCAGCCAGTGGCTGGCACTTGGCAATCATCCTTGGTGGTTGAGGACAAACAGTCTGCGAACCCTCAGAGTTCAGTTGAGGCGGATCAATCTGGTAGATACACACACAGGATTTCCTCCCACTGAACCCTCGTGATACCGTATACATTGTGCCACGGAAAAATACTGCCCGTGCTAGCAAATGTCGGTGTTTCCAGCCTGCAAGAGTCCATCGCTCATCGCCGGCTGTGGCAAAAGCTACACAGGGTTGTCTAGCAAGGAATAGCATGACATTGATGGTACTCCTGTCGCCACTGACGGTAACAGCAGCAGAAATATCCTCAAACAAAAAGCGGATCCTACGGAGCTTACGATCCTGGGTCATGTTGAGGTACCGAGCTTCGGGTTCAATCTGAGGCAGGAGGGTCAGCAGCGGCGGGAGCTCCGCGACGTCGCCGGTGAAGGGATGGAGGAGGCGGATGCCAGTGCCGTGGCCGTGGTCGTCGTCGTGGTGTAAGAGGAGCAGGAGGCCGTCGGTAGAGTCGAGGACGATGTGGTCGTGCAAGAGCGGGAGGTGGACGCGGACGAACACGCCCGTCGAGAGGTTGAAGAAGCGCACGTACCCTCCGAGATGAGGGTGGCCGGGGTAGAGGCCGTGGCCCTCGGGCAGCATCATCCAGCGGCGCGGGTGGAAGCGCGGGTCGACGAGGCCCCGGCCGCGTGGCCGGACGGTGCTCCGGTGCCAGTGAGCGCATACGGCGCGGAGGCGGACGTAATCCAGCAGGTCGCCGGCGAGCACCTGCCACCCGATTAGCTGCACCATATCTTCCGGTAGCGAGGCCCATGGTGGTGACTCTCCCTGGGAGGAGCGGCGGCGGCGGTGATGATCGACGCTGCTGCACGGCAGCACGGGATGGCCATGGACGGATTTTGGAGATCTAAAAATTTCCCAACCAGCATCAGAGGAACTCTCCTATAAACAGTAGAACCCGTGGGCCGTGGCAGCACAGCGAGATCCTCCTGTTGACAATTGGGCTGTCCTGCACTCTCGCCGTCGTTCGAGCCCCCGCCGCGCATCCTTGCTCTGCTTTTGCTCTGTAAATGGTTTGTAGATGCGCCATGGATAAGCCATGTCGATTTGTAACGCCAAGCAAGCATCACGGTCTCTGATGCAATCTTATTGGATTATGTACGATCATAGTTCAGTTGGCTACGGATTAGTTTCATTCTGCCTTGCAAAAAACTGTTCGAACTTCGAACCCCCCGACTGATGGATGAAGTTAGAAGCATATTCAGATTTCAGAGCGGGCCATCTCGTTTTACACCTACCAAGTAGACTGCAGCCCATAGGCTGGTTTACACGGTTGTAGGCCGACGCTCGTTTGAGGCCCAGTTTACTTAACGTGTCACTGTGTCTACTAGTATCCTACAGACCTTATGTTTTTTTTTGCCCTCTTCCCTAAAAAAATAATCCTTTGTTTCCTCTAATCTAAAAGAACTAAGCAACGAACGAACAAAGGTGTTCGCGTTAAGATGTCCGTGTGCATCATGTTATCAACTTATCATGTGCTAGCACTATCCTCCACCGCACCACAGGTGTCATCTACCCAATGAGCGCGATGATGATCCATGCAGGAGAAGAATATTAAGCCGCACAAGGCGATAAGCACACTCATGTCGGCACGGGATTAGCCCGCACTGACGACAATAATCGCCCAGTAACGGAGAGCGTAAGCATCTTGCTTTGCTATCTCCAGTCCCCAGATTCGGCGAACTGATCTATCCATCCAAAAGCCAAGCAACGACGGATCGGTCGATTCTGCCCACGCTATCTGCGCAGATAAGTGATGCAGATGCCCTCTCCACTCCACTCAATTGTCAAGAGAGATAGAAGATCGAGAGACAGAAGCAGGAGCGGGCGTCACGCTCGCACGCGCCACGAATCATCCCCTCCTCCATCTGGTGATCTGGATCGCGCGGCGCAGGCAGAGGGCTTTGCTTTCCTGACAAGGATTTGTTCGCTGATGATCGAAGCATCGTCTTTTTTTAGATAATGCAACAAACGTTCCAGCTTCTGCATTTCAAGAAATGCACACGGCTGTTCGTTACAACAAGAGTGCTTAGACTCAAAACTCATACGTGAGCTCAAGTTGGAATAAGATCTAAAAAAACACAGCACATTAGAACGATAAACGAACAGGAGCTAAACTTCAATTCTACTCCGAAAATTCCAACCCAATCTTGCAAAGACTTCCATGACCACAGTTTCCAATAAACGACCACCATTCTTGAAGTTCGGTATGTCCTCTTCTTTATGTAGCAATGACCACTGTCGAATCCAATAGATTGCCCTGAATATAACCTGCAGAAATATATTAGAATTTTGATAATCGAAGCATCATCTGTCGCCTTGCGAGTAGGATTATATGCTCTTGCAATCTGCAGCTTAATTGGCTACAGCGATCTCGTATCTTCTTTCAATTCCTTCTATACGTCGTGTATGTAAGATTAAAAAAATATTTTTATGTATGATCATTCGCCATGCATGCAACAGGATGACGAAGATGCTTGTTGATCTTTGGGGGCTTCCCCTGGTCCGAATCTACGAGGTAGGAAAGTACTCTTGAGAGCATCTAGGAAAGCTGGGCGTAATCCCATGCGTTTCCCGACAAGATCAAAAGCGGTTTACTAGAAAGGCAAATACTTTCTGGTGTAGTACTAGTCTACTAGATGAGTCGTCAAGCATTTGAGGAACCACCCTATGGCTCACAATTAACAGAGAGTCGGGCGAGATAGCAACAACGGAAAAAAAAATACACCCTCCCTCTAAAAAAAATAGTTCTCGCTTTAAGAAAAACAACCTTTTACAATATTAACTAATTATATATAAAATAATATTAATATTTATAATACATCATTAGTATCATTAGAAAGGCCTTTGAGTGTAGTTTTTTAACAAATTTATTTAAAGATATAAATATTATAAGCTTTTTCTACAAATTAAGTTAAAATTGAGAAAATAACACATGCACGCATCCAAATATCTTCTTTTTAGGACGGAGGGAATAATAAGTTCAGGTTGTGTTCAGTTCCAAAAGGTACGTTTTACTTCCTATTCACATTCCTCACATAACACGCTTCTAGAAAATTCTTTTTTTACATTTCCTATTCATCCCCTCACATAACATGTTTATGAGAAGAAAGAAAAAAAGTTTTTTTTTCCAACTAAACACAGCAGACAGCGCCTGAATCGTCCTGCAAACCGAATCTCTGCTGAAGATCAGGGTTTATCGATTCAGGTTCTCAAACACACATAAACCACAGGCCTATGAGAAGCAGCAGTAAGTTTGACCATTCGAAGAAGAAAAGAATCGCTCGACGCACGCGCACGGAGCATGATGTGGATTGCGGAACTACTCGAGTCACACACAGCTCACAAAAGCTCGCCGCCGCAACGCGCGCATCATCAGGCTATGTGTGTGCTGGTGTCCAATCGAGGCCACTGCTCACAGGGCACACCAAGCACACAGCGGAAGCTTGTCGCCTCATGGAAAGCAGCTCACTAGGCGTGTGTTCAGATTTCCAACTAAACACTATTCATTTTAACTTTTTCCTATTCCTACTGTTCCTCCCACTCATAGAACACGCTTCTCAGAACTTACTATAGTGTTTTTATCTAAAGCTACAATGAATACTTTGAAATCTGAACACACCCAAGATGCAGGAGGACGCCGTGCACGTCCTCTCCTGCCAAGCAACACATCACCCGGCGGCCGGCCAGCGTCGGCGTGTGCCCGCCCCGCCCCGCCCCGTATCTGATGCCCCGCCCCGCCCCGTATCTGATGCCCAAAAAAGTTTGCGGCGGCAAACAGGTGCCGTGCGTGGCCCGCGAGCCGTGTGTGTGTATGAACGGAGGTTGTGCTTGTGGCCGGGACCGGCGGAGTATCGCCGGATCAGCAAGCCGGGAGCCGTGCACTGCCGCATGCAGGTAATGGCAAGTGCCGTGCACTGGCGAAGGAACAGTACACCTGAGCACGCGCACCAAGACGTGGACAGCGCGGCACGGCCACTACGTCCTCGCGCCTGACCGGCTAGGGAATTTTTTTTTAATTTTATTTTTTTTAATAATATTATAATAACATCCGGTTCAGAACAATATCCGCAATGGGTAGCCGTTTTGGCCGCGCCACCTAAGCTGGCGCGGCCAAATCGTCCTGCCGCGCCAGTGCATGTGGCGCGGCAAGGCGGCCAGACGCTGCCGCGCCACCCCACCTGGCGTGGCAGGGCCGTTTTTAAGTGGGCCGCGGGCTCCTCTTTTCTTTCTTCCTCCTCCCTTCTTTCTTCTCCATGCGCGAATAGACAGCTGGGCTCGCCGACGGCCCTATTCCGGCCAAATCCGGCCGTTTTTGGCTGGGAAAAAGCGGGGGAAATCGTTCCCCTCCCTTCCGTGAAGGTATTTCCACTTTTTTCCCTTGTTCCACCATGGGATTTGGAAGATATGAGTAGGTTTAGGTGTTTTAGGGTTTGTGATATGATTTGAAATTGTAGTGATTTGTATGTTTGTTTCTTGCAATGTGATGGTTAGGATGAACGTAGTATTGGCTCTGCCCTCGATTTGAACGTGTAGAATTTGTTGCATGCTTTTATTCTACGATATTGTGAAGGGATTAGGTTTGTAGGGTATATTAGGAGAAATGCATTTGTGAAAACTAATGTTGTTTGTCTAATTCTGGTTGAAATGGTTATTTTGTAGATGGTTTGTTTAGTTCGTTGGTTTCATGGTGGGGTTGTGAAAGAGAATGGGGAGTTTGAGAATATGAAAGATGTCACGCGAATGTTTGAAGTTGCCCCGTGTTTGCATGAGATAGTTGAATATGCTCGAAGTCATTTTAGTTGTGGGGTAGATGATGAGATCAGCTTGAAAGGCCGTGTTGATTGTGGTAGAGGAAGAGCGACATACGCTCAGTGGATTTGAAAACTGATGTGGAATGGGATCAATTTAAGAGATTAGTAGAGCAATCTAGTGTGCCTTATTTGGACGTGGTTGTTACTAGCCGAAAACTACCGGTAGAGAGGGAGGTAGAGAGTTAGTGGCTCAACTTGGGACACATGAGTCAACAATCTTACAGCTAGGTATTGGTGAAATGGAGGATAAGGAGAAATAGGCACAAGCATTTCATAATGGCTGGCGATACGGATGATGACGACAAATTACTCAAAATCGTTGAATAACGTGTTCAAAGGCATTCGAAGTAGACCTGTCTCAGGCATAATTGAGTACTCATTCTCCAAATGCAATGAGTATTTCATCAATCGCTGGGAAATAGCGAGCAAAAAGTTGGCCAACGGTGAGAGAAAGGGACTTGTTGCTGAGGTGCATCTACACAAGGCTGAGGAAAGATCTGTCAATCAACTGACTGAGGCATTTGGACCTACTCGGATGGTGTACGATGTCAGAAGTGCTGGGGAACTAGCGTAGGTGGTGAGAGTCACGGTGGCAGGCACTATAGAGTGGACTTGACTAATGGATCCTGCATGTGCAACGTCCCTATACTGTTGCATCTTCTTTGCTCTCACGTGATTACAGCTTGTAGGGCTAGAGGCCTAGACAATGAGAGCCCGACTTTCATGTCGCCACTATACCGTAGGGAGCTTACCCTAAAAATTTCGGAGTCAAGTTTCGAGCCTTACTTTGATCCTAGCAGATGGCCGCCGTACCACAGACGTGACTACGTGCCTGACTCGTCGTTGAAGAAGGACAAAAAAGGCCGACGGCAAAAGAGGCATTTGAAAGGGGACGTGGATGCTTCACAAGGTCGGTTTGCGGCTGATTACGGGACTGGTGACTTCGATGAGGATAGGTCTCAAAATCGATGCTCGAAGTGTCACAAATTCATTAAAGACTGCAAATGCCGCACCAAGAAGAAGAGGAAAAGGACTAACAAAACTCCTCGTGCTGAGGTAGTATATTGTTTGTGTGTTAGTAAAATAGAAATGTCGTCTTGAATGTTTGTAATGATGGTGTCCTATTGTTTACATTAGTTTACTTGTTAAAACCATTGTTTTATAATTAATGAGTTACCTTGTTATAAATTTATTCTAACATGTTTTTGTCATTCAATTTTTCAGGATGGCGCACCCTCGGTTCCCGCTCCTTGAGCTGGCGTACGACGATACCCACCGCCCCCACATGATCGCCGACCAGAATATGGTAATAATCTCTGCATATGTTAATACGTTTCATATCCTAGTAATATGGTAAAATTTTTTGCATATGGTAATAATCGTTTATTTTGTTTCAGGTCCTACCTTGGCTACGCGCAAGGGTGCATGCACCCATGCACTGGGACAGCCGCTACGCCCCGTACATGCTTCGGGCTGGTTTCCTCCCTATAGCGAGGACGGTTTGTATGGGCCTACCCCCCCATGGATGGGGCCCTACTTACCGCTCTGGTTGACCGGTGGCGTCCAGAGACACACACTTTCCACCTCCCTTGTTGCGAGATGACGGTGACGTTGGAGGACATGGCGATGATCACTGCTCTCCCCTTAGAAGGAGCGGCGGTTACAGGAATGATCCAGAGCGAGGGCTGGCAGGACATGGTCGAGGAGCACATAGGTATTAGCCTCTCTGTCGTTATATTTCATACTATGTTTTGATTATCTTGTGACTAATTAAATTTTTTTGTGTATCATAGGTGTGCGGCCTGCAAACCCAGGAGCAAAGAAGACTTCAGGTATTACTTCTTCTTGGCTGAGGCAGCACTTCAACGTATGCCCAGCAGATGCTGACGACGACATTGTTGAGAGGCACGCAAGAGTATGGCTGTGGCACTTTGTCAGCTCTTTCATGTTCCCCGACGCTGCCGGGAGCACTGTTTCTTGGATGTTCCTCCTCATTCTTGCTCAAGACTGGGACATCATTAGCGGCTACAGTTGGGGCTCGGCTGCCCTTGCCTGGTTGTATAGGCAATTGTGTTTTGCTTGCAGACGGTCCAAAGATGGGTCAAACATCGGAGGTTGTGCCTTTATACTACAGATTTGGGCTTGGGCACGACTTCCAGTTGGACGACCTTTATGTGAGGCTCCACCGGTACGTATATCATTCTCAATATGATCTATGTTAGTATGTTCATATATTTTTGTGACTTATTTGTTTTGATAGGCCTGGCCATTTGCTGATTCCGTTCCCCCGTACGCTTATGTGTGGAAAAATGCGGAGGCGGTTCGTGGCCCTCCTCGTAGACGCTACACAGCCTACACCAACGAGATTGACTGCTTGATAGGGAACCAGGTATACAGGCAGTTACTTCTCTTATGGGGGGCACAATGTTTAAGTTGTTACTTCTCTTACTGCTGGAAACGCCTATGCACAGGTTGAGTGGACACCGTACAGACACAACGAGCTTGCTGCCCATCTGTCCTTCATGTGTACCAGAGATCAGGACTTGTGGAGGACACCGGTACCAATGATCTGTTACTACATTGTTGAGTGGCACCTGCCGCATAGGGTGACGCGGCAGTTTGGCAAGAGACAGATCGTGCCTCCAACTGAAGTGTCTACCTCACAAGCCCTGCACCAGTAATACACCGAAGCACTTCTATTTAATTTCATGCATCATTGGAATATGGTTGTAATATGTTTGTTTATATAGGTTTGTAAGGACGAAAAGGTACACTGAGAATGACTGGAGGGTGACCCATCAAGACTACCTCCACATGTGGGAGCAAAGGCAGAGACACAACATCGCGGAAGGAGAGGGCTGGTTTGCAGGTGAGAACTAGCACTACCTCCTTTGGTTCCACATAGTGGCTAGGACAAGGTTAAGGCCCGCAGTGATGGAGTACAACATGGAAGATGTGGACACAGACGCGGAGGACGACTACGACGTCGACACTCGCTGGGGCAATCAGCTGGAGCGTGCAAATCTACACGACCACATTGTATTCATTAATAACTGTTAAATAATGTGTACGTCCTCGTCCAACTGTTCTTAATACATTGTGCATGCACATAGGGACGACAGCTTTCACGCATCGTCAATGATGCTGGGGTGGCCATGCGCCATGGCAATGATGCGCGATTTCTCCGATCTTTCGTGGAGGTAGAGTCATTCCCAGTTTTGTTTACTTTTGTGACTATTACCTAAAATTACTAACTATATCTTTATGCAGAGGGTTAGAAGAACCTGCCGAAGGATGGCCTTGAAACTTAACTGCGTGACTGCCAACCCCATGGACCCCGCACGTGCCCCTGGTGGATCGTCTGATTCTCAGCCCACTCCCGTCCACAGTGCACCTGGTGGATCTTCGGCTATGGCTGGACCTTCCTCCTCGCATAGGGCTGGCAAGGCACCTGCATCGCCACAGGCAAGTGACGAGGACGAGCCTGGGGACGACTCAGAGGACTCACCAGCCCCGGGGTTCGCAGATTAGTTTATCGTTACTCAGCACATGGATGACGCCCCCCCATACACTCAGACCCAGGGAGAGTCAAGCCAGATGAACATGACGCAGACTCAGAGGGAGTCCAGCCAGGTACGTCAACGCTGTGTATTATCATTTACCGTTATTCCAATAAAGTGTTGAATTATTTATTAAGACATTTCCATTTGACATGTTTCATTAATAGGACTCGGACGGCGATGCACAACCTCGGCGACGTCGTCGGCGTGACCGCTCGGACGTTCCGAGCAGTGCCAATCGCCTACAGACCGGGATACGTAGGCAGCGTCGGGCAGCAAATGTCTTCAGCCCACCAGATCAGAGGTCGCCACGACGTTGACTCAAGACTTCGTGTTGAACCATGTGTATTGAACTTGGCTGTGTTAAACTATGCTATGTTTTAAACTCTGTGGTGTGTGGTGAACTATGTGTATTGAAACCGTGTGTGCTGAACTTTGCTACGTATTAAACTCTGTGATGAACTATGTGGTGTACCATGTTTATTGCACTCTAGTGAACCTTATATTCATGTCTATATACATGTTGAATGCCGAGCTGAATATCGAACACAACCCAGCAAAGCAAAAAACCAAAGACTTCTGGCGCGGCCAAAGACTACTGCCGCGCCAGGCGGTCAGGCGCGGCAGGTGGCGGCTGGCTTTGCCGCGCTGGACCGCCTGGCGCGGCAGTAGTCTTTGGCCGCGGCAGGCGGCCTGGCGCGGCAGAGCCCAGACGCCAGCCACCCTGATCTTTGTTGTTGTTGTGCCGGGTTGACAAATTTGTACGATGATTAATCTAAAGAACTAAACTCAAGCTCCATTACAAATAATAGTTGAAGGACTAAACTTTAGGTCCTTTATACAAATACAAATATTAGCTGCAGGACTAAACTTAAGGTCCATTACAGAAATATAAATAATAGTTGCAGGACTAGAGTCAAAGTTCATTACACACATAAAAATAATAGCACGATGATACAATAAAAGATACCCCATTCAGCTAGTCCGACTCACAACCAGAGAGTACCTCATCGTAACCCCAACCATCATCTTCATCCGAGCTGATAACCACAACTCCCTTGCCCTTGTTAACCGCTGGCTCAACTGGTGCAAATGTCACGCGTAAGCCCGTAGACTTCCCTTTGCCTTTTTCTTTTCGCAAAATAGACCCAGGAGCCCTCACCGCATCTCTCTGTGCATCCCTCGTCCCAACGCATCCATCACTGCTCCTCTCCAAATCACCCTTCCTAATTGTCATGTTACAGGGCAAGTCCCCAACAAGAGCCCTCATAGTCTCTAGTTGTGCCTCTCTTGCCCGATCCTGTACCTGCCTCTCCAAATGCCTCTCCTCCTCCAACTTCCTTCGCTTCTCAGCCCTCTCATCTATGGATGGAGGTCTTGGATACAATATCTTATTCAGCCTCCAATACTTGATAAGCGTGTCATGAGCCTCTAGAATAGGGGGCCTACACCTCTTCTTCTTGATGTACTCGTCAAGAATGGTACCAAATAGAAGCTCATCATCTGACAATGAGACATCATACTTCTTCCTTATCTTGTCCCTCAATTCTCTAGTTTCTCTTTCTTTGTCTCGTTGACCCAAACGTCTCAACCTAGCAACAAGCTCATCACGACCACTAAACCATTCCCAATCACATGTCCGGCCCTCCTGCGCAAACAATATCGCTTCATCAATACAAGACTATGCAACACTGAACTCCAAAAGATAAATCAAACATAAATATCATATCACTCACCTAAAAAGCATTTCCATTGCCGCAATACCATCCATAACCAAGCTCTGAGGGAACCACACCACGCTCGGCCAAAATACCACACTTACATCTCTTTTCAGGATACTTCGTACACGGCCATGGAGCCTGACCAGCCTCATACGCACGCACCTCCTCATCACTTGGCCAAACTGACCGCGGGCCTTGGACGTACTCATTGAAATCACATACTGGCCAACCGTCCTGCAAGTTTAGTTAGTTTTAGATTATGAACAAATAATATAACTGCATGAAAACATATAGGTATAAGTACTATGCACAAAGAATACAAATGCAAACTAACCATCGTCTTTATCGAGCACCGGAAGAATGGGGAGTACTTTGGCCGACTGCTAGGGGAACCACCACGGGGAGGCACCACCAAGGTAGCACGGACTCCACAATGGCAGAGCGGAGGATCCTTCCTATGCCTTCGTGCAGCGGCCATCCTCTCGTCTACGGTCATTGGAGGGGATTGGTGGGGGAGCAACCCAACGCCGAAACTCATGGTATGGCATCAGTTTTGAACTCTCATATGGAAACAGCCGGATCCTCGGATCAAATTTTTCTGGGCCATTAATCCATTGGAAAAACCAACAAGACAGGGACTCATAGGGCCATGTCCCTTGTCATATTTGAACATGCATATATAGTACGTTCGTCCTGCAGTCTTTGGGTGCCTAGATTGTTTGACCTCTGCTGGCACGCCGCAACAACAATTTGGAACGGGAAGGGCAGGCGGAACAGGGCGATATGCATCCTCCACAGATGGATACTGACCATACCCCCTCTGGCGTAGCATCCTCTCATGGACAACGGCAGGATTATCAAAGGCCATCACAGAACTGCAAATATATACAAAAATAAAGTAAATGAGGAACAAACTCTAAGCAAACCATAACAAATGGGACAACTCTTCCATTTCACCATCTCTAAAAACAAAGCATATGAAATGGGACAACTTTTCCATTTCACCATAAAACCCTAACCAAACTCTAGCCAACGCGTTCATTTCACCATCTCTAAGCAAATCATAACAAATGAAACAAGTATTTCATTTCACCATCTAACCCTAACCAACCAAACTCTAACAAAAAACTAACAAATGAGGTCCAAACCACAAGATTCAAGAGGGGAGAAGCTTACCGGAGATGGGGGACCGATTTCCCTAAGTTTAATCCGCAAAAATTAAACCAAAATAGGGGGGTGGAGCTCCAGGCGGTGGCTGGGTGGCGAGCGGCGTCGCTCTGGACGGAGGAGAAAGAAGAGATGGAGGAGGAGGAGGAGCCCGCGGCTGCGATTCAAAACGCCTGTGCCCCGCCAGGCGGGGTGGCGCGGCAGGGTTGCCGCGCCAGGCGGGGTGGCGCGGCAGCGTCTGGCCCACTGACCGCCTCGCTGGCGCCCGCGGCCAGCGTGGCGGCCTTGCCGCGCCACATGCACTAGCGGCAGCCTAGGTGGCGCGGCCAAAACGGCTACCCAGTGCAAATATTGTTCTGGACCCGCTGTTATTATAATAATATTAAAAAAGGAATAAAATTAAAAAAAAATTCCCGGCCAGGCCGGCGGCGACCCGGCGATCGGCCCGGCTGGGCAAAAAGCGAGGGAGCAGCGGATTTGCGGCATGTGGTGCATTGCATCTGATCTGTGTCATCTCATCTGGAAACGTGTGGGATCTCTTCTTGGAAGATTCAACGACCTCGCTGTGGTGGTGCCCTGGTTGGCAGCACGTCCGGCAGGCGTCGGGGGTGCTGGCGATCAAAGATGACGATAATTCCATGGGAAAAAAAAGAGAGAGAAAAAGCTTTCCATGCGTGCGATGCCGTGTCAACAATACTACAATGCAACGACTAGCACTGCACGGTCATGAGTGAGAGTGACCAATCATTACTCAATGTGGAACGCTCTGTGGTGCATCTTCTCCTGTGACAAAAAGCGAGCGAACCAACAAGGTTTTTTTTTTTCGAGTTCTCTCATCGTGGTAGGCTGCTTCTGGCGTGGATATGATGCGCAGTGGCAGCACATGGCTTCGCCAAAAAGCGGCCACCATCATGGCCGCCGTTCCCTGGTCAGGTGGCCAGGCCCCGGACCGGAGCGCTTTCTCTTTTTTCCCCCTCTCCTTTCCTCCGGCCATGATGGTCATCAACACATCTCATCTCAAAGTTTCTACTGTAAAATGCCAGTGGTAGTAGAAGCTGCCTTCTGGATCGATCGTCTGTTTCCCAGACGCCTGTCTTTGTACACTGTCTCCTACCAACATTTTTTTTCTCTTGGATTTCTAAGGGCCTGTTCCAGTCCACCGGATTCAATCCGAGCCGGAAATGATAGATATAATAAGAAATTTATTTGTAGGTATAATTAGAGACTAGGATTTATTTCGGGCTAAAAACTAATTTTACTCATGATAGATACAACAAGAGATTCTGAATGATTCCACACCTCTTGACTAGTGATTGATTTTCGATCTTTTTATGTCACTGTTGTGAGTAAATTAGCTCTCGACCTAGAATAAATTCTGATTTCTTGTTGCGTCTATCATAAATTTATTGTTATATTTCTTGTCCGGATTGAATTCAATAGAGCTGCTCCTCCTCTTTGCTGCGATATCTTCTTCCTTGAACGGGTCTTCTTGATGCGATCTTGTTCATACGGTTTGAACAGGGTAGCCGGAAAACAGAGGAACAGGCCCACCCACCTTCAGGACCACCCCCAGGTGAACGTATGGTAAGGAGTGGCCCATGTAACAGCCCAAGTTCACTTTGTAGGGCCCACTGGGACTACCGGATTAAGCAGCAGCCAGGCGCCGGCGCCGCCCCCTGTTTCAGATATTCCACTCCACTGGGCTGTCCACTCCGACACTATGATCGAACTCCATGTGGATACCATGCTACTCCACACCTTTGAGCTTCGAAAACAGAAATGCCGTTGCTCCATAGGAAACTAAAGCTAGGGAACAGGAAATTAGGCCAAGAAGCATTCTGTTTCAGTTTACTATCTGAATTTTTACGGAAAAAATAGGAAATGGTAACACTCATTTTTCTCCAAATGTTAACTTGTTGCTAGAGACAAAAAAAAAATGAACTTCGTTTATTGGAATATGAGGCAAAAATCCCTCTGAAACTCTTCAAGAAAACATCGATTATGTCGCTGAATGAAACCAAGCTATTTTTTTGAACGAATGAAACCAAGCTATCAGAAAAAAGAATATTCCTATCGGCTGAAAGATATTCATTCTCCATAACATCCAACTGAAATTCTTCACAAGAAAAACGACGAGTTGAAAGATGAGGTGGAGTTTCTAACCTTAGAATCACCATCACACGATGCACAAGTTGTAGTGCACGTTGGCAGTAGCAGAATGTACGGTGCCGGCTCCAACTGAAACTTTCAAGTGGCTTTCCATTCAAGTTTGTCACTTCTCACTTCTTCCGAGCACGAAGGCTTTTCCAAGTGGTATCGTTCTCCACCGGCCCTTTCCATTGTTACTATGGATGCCACGTTAACAACCAATTTCTTTTGCAAGAAAACAACAGACCGTAAATCTGACGGAGTTTGCAATTGCAAGCCCTTCCATCCTGTCACTGCTGGTTTAAAATCAGTTCAAGTGGCGTCCAATTTGTACCTGTCACTTCTTTCAAACGGGATGAGACACTTTTACAAGGTTATTCCGCCATTCGGTTTTTCGCGAAGTGGTGTCTTCTCAACACTGTCTGTCCTTTAGCTTTTCCTTCACTTCCTATCGAGGATGCAAGTGCTTCGCTTCTAAATGATGCTACATGGGAATTTAGTTGTCCACCTGAAAATGACAACCATTTCATCCACACACACCAATTGTCACTACAATCTTCCTGGCAAGCACGAAAATTCTCATCCCAATCTTTCGCAAACGCAAGACAAAAGCCTGCCTATATTTTTACCGCGTGCAAGCAGCCAAGGCAACCACAATGACCTACTACGGGATTTTGGTTCACATGCAGAGTTGCAGATGCAGCAACCAAGCAGCAGCACAGAAACGGAAAGCCAGAAAGAATCGGAGCTCTGGGTGTGTTTAGATTGTAGAAAAAAACACTGTAGCATAAGAAAAACACTGTAGCATTCGCTGGGAAACGTGTTTTGTGAGGAGGGAATAGTGAAAAGTTGGAATGAATAGTGAAAAGTTGGAATGAACAGTGAATAGTTGGGAATCTGAACATGGCCTTTGTTTCACGGAGTGGTGCTATGCCATGGAGGCATGGAGGGCTACGGACCCTACTGCGCCTGTGCCGTGGGGGGGTGTGTACTGTGTAGGCTACGGTAGGGGAAAATGATGGTGCTTCTGGCCTTCTGCTACGTACCAGTGTCAGATCGCGACGACGCAGCCGGAGCCGGGTAGCTACCCAGGCCACGCCCCCGCCCCGTCCATCGCCGGTCGCCGTCCCAGCGATGTGGGCCCCGCGCTGAAAACGATGGGGAGGTGGCAACACGTTTCGCCTCCTCGTTGGCTGCTCTCCGGTCGAGAGTGGGACCCGCCGTGCAGCCTCACTGTCTCGCTCCATGCTATGCTGGCTCTTCTGCGCACGGTCGCAGCTGGCTGGGTTCACAAATCCGCGGTAACCGGTCCGGTTACCGCGGTAACCGGTCGAACCGCCCCGGACCGGTAGCGGTTCGGGGCGGTTCAAACCGGTCCGAGTTCAAAACTTTCAAATTTAAATTAAAAAAATGGAAAAATGTCGAAAAAATTCCTAAAAATACTTCAAGGTGCGTGTAATCTGTTGGTGTAAAAAGTTTTTAAATATTTGCTCATTTGGTATTTTTTTTTGGTAAATACAAGTTAAATCAAAAAAGAAAAAGAAAAAACAGTGGCCGGCCCATTAAGGCCCATGAAGGCCCAACGCCTCCCTAACCCTAACCCCCCCTCCCCCAACGGCCAGCGCTCCCATTCTCCCCCCCCCCCCCCGCAGCCGCGTCTAGGACAGGCGATTTTTCGCCGCCGGCCGCCGTAACCCCCGCGCGAGCCGGCTAACCGCCCTGGTAGTACCGGTAACCGGTCCGGTTTGCCGGATAGCCGTTCCGGTAACCGGTCAAACCGGCCGGCTAACCGGTCAAACCGGTCGGCTAACCGGTCCAAACCGGCCACACGGGGGATTTGAATTCAAAATTTGAATTTGGCCGGTTTTCCAACAAACCGGCCGGCTAAGCGGTCAAACCGGTCGGTAACCAGTCAAACCGGTCGGCTAACCGGTCCAAACCGGCTACACGGGGATTTGAATTCAAAATTTGAATTTGACCGGTTTCCACCGATTACCGGTCCGGTAAACCGCTACCGCCGGGCGGCGGTTACCGGACCCGGTTCGGTTAGGTAACCCTGGCTGGGAGTCGTCTTTCGCCTTCGTGGCTGCCCCGTAGGCGTAGGGTTATTATCTTCTGACACCGGATCGACGAAGATAACTCGGATTGCAAGGCTGATTAAGGCCATAAGTTATCTTATCCTCTGCACACTACGCGTAGTAGTCCATAGGTGACGAATTATTGTGAGGACCATGAATCAAGGTGACATGCATAGGAACTGTGATCTGTGTTCACTGCTCCAACAAGTTGTTGGCGATAGGATAATCCTAAATAACCCGTGCAGATCAAATCATTTGGAAAAGAGAAGAGACAATGCATGAGTTGGATACTTGGATACTACTAGTTGGATAGACGAAGATGTCCAGCCAATGGAAAGAGAAATGTGCTGTGGACACACTCATCTAGTAGCTGAACTTATGAAGCTGACCTAACATTTTGCTTGCTCCATTGTTAGACAGCTCATCTTTTAGGGCAGACATCTCCCATGGCCTCGCGGTGGACGTGACTAGATGATACTTGCAAAACGACGCGTGCTATTTCTATAAAAGGAACCTCTCGCTCTCCAGTCTTGGAAAATGTTGACGTTTCGTTTGGTACAACGTACTTGGTAAACCAACAACCCAAGAACACTACCGAAGAAAGTTCTAATACCCTAATAATCCACCTTAGATGTACACAACATGCTAATTAGATGTCATGACATCACATGAAAGTGAGCTTAGTAACTCTCCAATTCAGTTTAGCATCACGTTCCTTTTGAATTTGCAACAATATCAAAACCTTGCTTTTGAAAGGAAAGCTGTTTCAAGAAATGGAAAGAGCAAACGCAGACATGGCCAAACTGCTGAGCTTATCCAACCATCTTCCCCTCCTTTATCCAACACCGGCATTTTTGTCAACGTTCATACACACGCATCTGCCAATCACACCACCGGGTGGGGGACCCAGCGGCCACCGAGCTGCCTCATCACTCATCAACCACTCTCGATCACAGTCATACTATTCGCGTTGC
The DNA here is from genome assembly GCA_015342445.1 of Digitaria exilis. Lineage (NCBI taxonomy): Eukaryota > Viridiplantae > Streptophyta > Magnoliopsida > Poales > Poaceae > Digitaria > Digitaria exilis. The sequence continues at coordinate 801,387 of JACEFO010001768.1, read as the reverse complement.
TTCGTGTCAAACAGGGCCGAGGCTAGACAGGGGCCGTCTTCACGTACTAAAAAGTATTTTTTACTTTTTATTCATCTTTCTTACATAATACGTTTTTCAAAAAATTTATTTTTTACCTTTACTATTTATCCCTATCACATAACACGTTTTTCAGAAAAAAAAATACTTTTCCTCCCTTTCAATTGAACACAGCTAGGGTCTTTTGTTACTCCTTGCATTTGCATCGACAGGAAGCCAACGTTTTTTCGCAATCACCTTTTTTTTTGTTTCTCTCACTGACGAGTGGTTCCACTTCTTTCTCTGCAAAAAACCATATAGATATGCAAAAGAACACGGGAGGAAGGAGGATAAAGCGACGCCAATGAGCAGATTCATTCTGCTTTTCCTCCGGTTTATAAGGGCAACAAGAGCACCACAGCACACACATGCTCTTGGGCACTTGGCACTGAGCAAGATATCTCCATCGGTAGGGAGCCGTTGCTTGGCGCGACGGCCATAGCCTAGCTCTGCTTCTTCCTCCTTCTGCCGTCCGAGAGAGAGCCGGTGGTCGGATAGATGCTCGCGTTTCCCTTCCCGGCGTCTGCTCCGACCTTGGAATCTCGCCCTGCACTATTCCCTCACCAATCTCTCTGCACCCTAGCGAGCGCGAGTGTGCGACTGACCATAGTAGCTGTAGCTCACCTGCAGCTTTGAATGCTCAGGGCTCGGTCAGGGCCTGAAGGCACTTGTCCCTTGCTCGCAAACCCTTGCCGCCTTTTGGTCACCTCGGGCACCGCGCGGAGCAGCAGCACCTGTGCTCCGCCCTGTCCTCTCCTGTTCATCACTGCTCTCTCTTCTCGGTTCTCGCTTGGCCTGCCAGGCAGGGGGCAAGCAGCCTTTCCTCGCCGGTCGCTCTCTCTCCGATTATTTATTATAAACCCGCCCTTCTCTGCTGCTGCTGCTAGTCTACTGCTCCAGAGTCTCGCTCGCTGCTCGTCGTGGGTTGTGTTGTGTGTGACCCGTGACCGCGAGCTTCCTTGTGATTAGGGTAGTAGTGAGCTTGCTCTGCTGCGCGCAGTGAGCTTTGAGGCAGAGGGAGGCGGCGATCATGGCGTGGCGCGGCCGGCTCGGGGAGGCCGGGGACACAGGCCTCGAGCTCAGCCTTGGCCTCCCGGCCTACTTCTCCAAGCCATCTGGTTAGTAGTTTGTCTGCCAAGAGCTGCTTCTTGTTCTCTGTTGCAAATTAAGGCTAGCTCCAAGTTTTGATCTTGACGCCAATTTTTTTTGCTTGGTGGCCAGAGGGTTTGGACGCCGGCGAGGCGCCCAGTGACGCTGCTGCTTTCGCTCTCCAAGCTGGCAAAGGGAGCGACGGCTCAAAGACAAGGTTGGGTTCTTCTTCATTGTCGTCGCAAAGCTTTGATCTCTCTGTTCTTCCCTTTCTTAAGAAAAAAAAGGATCAAATTTTGATTGATGGCTGAGTGTTCCGGTCGTCAGGGTCAGGCCACCAGCTGCTGCTCCGGTGGTGGGGTGGCCGCCGGTGAGGTCGTTCAGGAGGAACCTGGCCTCCTCTTCCTCAAGGCAGTCGCCTCAGTCGTCGTCGGCTCACCACCACGACGCCGCAGTCAAGGGCTCCGTCACCGTCGCCGCCAAGGGAGGCGCCGCCGCCGGCGAGGGCGGGCACAAGGGACCCGGCCTGTTCGTGAAGATCAACATGGACGGCGTGCCAATCGGCCGGAAGGTCGACCTCAGGGCGTACGGCGGCTACGCCGAGCTCTCCGCCGCCGTCGGCAAGCTCTTCCGCGGCCTTCTCGCCGGTACGTTCTCCATCTTGCCCCGTTTGTTCACTCTCAAGAACTGCTGTTGTATGTGGCTTACATATAAATGCGCTCGTCTTCTGATCATGCGAAAAAAAAAATCTCTCGATTCGCAGCTCAGGGGGACCCGGGGGCCGCCGCGGTGAGCAGGCGCTGCGGCGAGGAGGCTGCCGAGGAGCCCGTGATCGGCGGCGAGTACACGCTGGTGTACGAGGACGAGGAGGGCGACCGGGTACTTGTCGGCGACGTCCCCTGGGAGTAAGTTGAAACTGACATGGATCTATGAACACATGTCTGCATCGGTCATGACTGTCGGTTTCATCGAGTTCTCAAATCTTGTGACGTGCAGGATGTTCGTGGCCACCGCGAAGAGGCTGCGCGTGCTCAAGAGCTCCGACTTGCCGGCCTCATCGGTGAGTCCCACCCCATCCCAAGTGGAATTTCTGCCCCCCACAAGCCCACAGCTTCCTGTTCAATCTGTGAAACGTGAATGAACTGACGAGAACATGATTCTCCCTCTTTTTTTTGGCAGCTGAGAGCAGGCGGGGGCAGGAAGAGGGCTGCAGCCGACTGCTGAACACTTCAGGGTCTGCAAGCAGTCCATGCATCACCATTCACCATTTTGTAGAAAAAGGTCCCAAGTGGAGGGATTGGCCTGGCCTCTGAAGCCTCTGACCTCTTTTTTATGTCTCTCTATGTTGCTTCTAATGGTAGTGGTACAAGTAATGTACTCCCTCCGTCCCGTAAAAAACGCAATTGTAGGACTACGCATCACTACCAATGTAGGTAGTGAAATTACCTAAATGCCCCTATGTACAGCATGCAGACTGTTCAGTATCTGGTTTGCAGAACACACGTACGAGGAAAAAAAACATAAGTCATGCATGTGCGATAGTGATGAGAGTTTTCTAGAAGATGGAATGAGTGGATGGAATTGCTCCACGTCCTTGCATGCAGTCTTGCTGCTCTTGTTTTTTTTTTCTACGGGAACATGCAGTGTGTGTTCAGATCACCGTACGAGCTGGCAGCTTTGATCAAAGTGAGCGTTAGTTTTGGGACAAAATTTAAACGCTACGATTGTAGATTTTGTGGGACGGAGGGAAATGTTAGTGAGAACAAGGCACGACGGTATTAGAGTCATGTAATGAAATATCGTGTCATGCTGAATTTTATGTAGAAATTAAACTCTGTTTTGACGAATCGTCATAGTCTGAAAGTCTGAACTACATCGTTTGAGTGGACAGAACCTTCACGGAACACTTTAACTGGGCTGGGAGGCGCAGAATGGGCCAGCTTCCGCCCCTGACGTAGGCCCAATACATAGGGGCTTCCTATCCATCCCGGCCTGCCAGCTTCCGCCCCTGACGTAACTTACCCCGCGAGGCCGGCCCACGTACCCGCTCGCTGCTGTTCTTTCTTCTTCCCCAAACTCTGCCGCTGCCGTCGACACGCTCGAGCCCCCCGGCCAGAGTTCGTTGCCTCTTCGCCCGAGCATGTGGTTTGAATCCGCTTTCAGGTGCGTTCGCGGCGCCATCAGGTCCTAACCCTAAACGTCTTGTCCACAGCTGAGGAAGTGAGGATCCTGCCCGCCGGGTAAACAGAGAAAAAAAACAAAAAAACAGTTCTTAGACATATTGCAGGAATCGAAGTGATGAGGATTACTGAGGTGTTTTGATCGTTGTGCAGGATGGTTGCGTCGATGGATGTCCCTGCCAAGGGCGGGTTCAGCTTTGATCTGTTCCCAAGGAGGCAAGGAGCATGCTGGGCTACAATTGTCGGTCTGGTTTTTGCGCTATGTACTGCTTTCTTGGCGTTTTAATTTTTTTTGGACGAACCTTTCTTGGTGTTTTACAAACCCCGCTTTAGTTAGATTCCACAAGCCTGATGACTGTATGAGTAATGAGGTCGGATGGGAATTCTCTCCTGCTAGTCAACCTTCATTGGACATAGTTAATTTTCATTGTATTTTTTCAACAATTTTACAGTCAGTGGTTCAAGGCATAAAAAGAACGGTTGAAAGGTTACAGGTGAAGAGATTGCATGATTAGATTAGGGGACCCCCTGTAACTCCGCTGTTATTGGAACTATGCAAAGTCGCTTAGTCAAGCATCGTTTCGGTTACATATTGCTTGCAGCTCCAGCCTCCAGCACTGTGAATTGTACATGCCGAGCTGCTACGATGTGGGAAGAAAGAAATTCCAGCTACACGCTAGCTAATCTTCCCTACATGTATGGTAAGTATTTTTGGCAGCTACTTCATCACTCTCAGCATTACAGTACTGAGACTGCGAAGCGGCAATCAAGGCAGCACCTATCCCTGATCCGTCATCTGCGTGCTTGACGGCCACGGACTTGGACGCCTCCTCTCCTAGCAACTCAGCCAGTGTGATGTCCAGGTATTCACGGAATTTGGTGTAGTGCTCGAACAATCCTCCGTCAATGGCAATCACTGATCGTTGCTCCTGGTCATTGCAATCTCTCCCAAGCTTCTTGAGGATCCCGGCAAGCCCTGCAGCTGCCAGCCGGGCTGCCCTTCTTGCCACAATGTCACAAATTTCAACAACCAGTTTTCGGGTCTCTAAGGATGTGCTTGTAATCTGCAAACAAGTAAACATGTAATGCCAGTTCATGGTGTTAGTACAAGGGTACATGATACAAGGATGAAGAATCACAGTTTAGTGATCCTGCTGGTCAGCATACCGCTAGGTTCTCTTCCAGTTTTTCAGCCACAATCTTCAGATCGGGTGTTTTGTCGTGGTTCATTGCAGAAATATGAGGAGTCCTGTGAACCACATGAACCTAAATTTATCAGCACAGCACAAGATTGACTTGAATTTCATAGTTATTAACTATGCTTTACACCAATTTGTGCAATTAAAACATAAATATGATTTATTTTCTCAAAAAATATAAATCTGTTGTAGTGCCAGCAGAAACATGCATCTAAAGCCAATGCTTCACAATCTTAATTCATGATCTTAATAGCAGAGTACCAATTATAGAGAAGCCAGGGAACATACCGCAGAAGGAAATGGGTTTGGAGCTTAGTGTGATCCATATTGCCGAAAATAGAGGAATGCAATGATATTTTGAGGAGGACCCTCCTTACAATTTCGCCTAAATACATTCCCGACGTTAATTTCTCGTAGATCTGAAATGGAAAGCAAGAAAACTACATGAGAAACCAACAGTATAGAAAAGACTATCTTCTATAAAGATACTTGCCTGCTCTCCCGGATTTAAGCTCTCATTATCTAATTCTTGATCATATTCAGTGATGGGAAGATGGGATGAATAGAAGTTCCCCCATTCCATGTTGATGACCTTAAACGCAGGAAAATCATTATTACAAAAATCTGCACAATCAATTGAATTAAGGTAGTAGAGGTGTTCATTGGGTACTACTAAAATTAGTGAAAGAATGGGCCTCTACCATATCTCCCGATCTGGGCAACTCGCCTTCCAATTTTGGAATAGCGTTTGCCTTCTCAACATATGCTGCGTTTGTTCCCGTGCCAAATATAATACCAGCAACGACATCTTTGTCATAGTATCTTGCTCCAGCCAGAGTCCCAACAGCATCATTAATCTGTTACATCATAAGATCCATCGGCACCTCAAGCTGCTTAATCTTACTTATCGAAGACAATCCAATATAAAAAAAATATGTTGAAAACTCACCAATGCAGCTATATGCATGTCCAGACCCTGCTTCTCCATAGCTGTTTGCAGTTTAGCCACTACATCCTCACCAACCTAATTTCAGAGAAATATTAATTTGATGGTGAGTTTTCAATAGGTAATTATTTTAACGACATTTTCTTCATGTAGGAAATTCCACACAACATAGCAGCTAAATTAGCTTCAAGAAAAGAAATCATCATTATCTCAAAAAAAAAAGAAATCATTATGAACATACCGGAGCAGCAATACAGTATCTTTGAGTATTTGCAATTGACATAATTTTTGCATAAAAAAATACAAATTTGGCTATATGGGAACATGAAGACTTACAGCATCATCAATGGAAAATGCTTTTGTCCACTTGACAAGGGTACCCGAAGCAACTGAACGTTGCTTTACTGGGAATGAAAATGTGAACCCTAGTTCTCGCTTCTTTCCATTTGATATGTTAGTGCAATTTTCCTCATCGGCAACAAACTTTGCCAATTCAGAAGCAATAAAACCAAAAAGCTCCTAAGATGTTAAAAATGCATAACGTCAGATCCAAATCAACCGCAGTAACTGAATTGTGAACATCTATACTTACAGAAGAGCTTCCTGACATCAACTGTGGAGGAATACTGACTTCTTTGGAGTCACAGTTAACGACATGCTTCTGATTCCCACCCAACTGCACCTTTAAGACGCGGAAGTTTGTTCCTCCTAAGTCCAATCCATAGAACAATCCTTCCTCTCTCCTGATTTCAGTAGTAGGAGTATAAAGTAAGCAGTTGTAATGGTGCGCTCAAGACAAGGATAATCAATCTTCACCAGTCACCATCAGATTATATCTATCAGCTGAGGGTAGATAAAACACTATACAATTGAGTCGATCTTTCATGCTACAAATAGCAGCGCAGTCAATTTTCTTTGTAGCCGTACCATTAACGGGTATCCATATTACATTGTGATGTACAGTAAATTTACTCGAACCAAATTGCAACCAACAAAATCAGATAAATTAACAGCATGGTACTTTGTTCATGATAAATTGATAATGGTGGTGAACGGCGATGACTGTGCAAGAGTCATACCAGGTGGTGTAGTAACCATTTTGTTATCCTGCTATTGCTAAAACGTAGCAACAAGGGAGTAACTGAATACAAGCAGAGCTTTCTATGATCAGGCGAGCAAGCAGAGGCACTATATTATTATTGCTAAAAGGCAGACAAGTAACAGAAGAGCGAAGCTTCCTGTGATCAGGCAAGCAATCAAAGAGCCAAAGACACTGACCCTGTAGGGAGCTTATCGACGTAAGAGAGAAGCATCTTGACCCTGCTTCCGCCTTCCTTCTGCAGCCCCGCGCCCATCTCGTGAGCCATGGCTAACGCCACCTCGCGCAGCAGCGGCAGCGGCGTCTCACACTTGTCTCGGAGATCCGCCACCACCTGCTCCGCCATTGCCGCCGCCGCGGCTGCTGCCATGACCCCAACTCCCAATTCTGGATCCGGGGGCTCGAACAGGGAGGAGACACGAAGGCAACAAAAGGCAGTTTTTTTTTTTTTGGTAATTTAGTCGACGACAATCGAGGCAAAAAGGAAAATGCTCAGGACAGCGGGGAAAAATGGTAGGACATCGAAGAAGAGCTCAGAACAGCTCGATCAGGGGAAAAGTTGGGGATCTTTTGGGGAGGGTGAAAATATGGCAACTTTCGATCCGCAACAGCAGCAGCTCATCAAACCACGCCAAAAGAAAGGCGAGGCACGTGAAATTCGGCGATCCTTTGGCGGCTGATGGATCAGCAACTGGGTGGATGGTGGGGGCGAAAAGAAAAAGGCAGGGAGAGCACGGCGGCGGCGCCTCGTGTGTTCCTGTGTGGGCTACCTCCTCGGGACCTGCAGATGGACATGCGCCGGGGAGGATCACGCTAGCGGCCTCCAGGAATAGATTCCATCCAGGGGGCGGCCGGGAGAGGGACGGTCGGATTGGGATGGGGATCACATGGATGGAGGTTTCTGCGTCAGCTCGTCGTGGAGGTGAGAGGGGATGATGGTCGTGGCCGGCCGGAATGGTCGCCCTCACCCGCGGCCGTGGTGGCCTTGTGTTGGGGGTGTGTGAGTGGAAGCGCCTTGCGGTGAATTGTGTGTGATCTTAGGGAGCTTTGGCTTGGTGGGTTTGTGGAAGAAGACGTGCTATGGTGGAGTTCTTGTGAGTGATGCTGGTTAGGGAGAGACAGAGTGAAAAGTGATGCGAGTGATGCGAGTCCGAGATAGAGTGCTGAAACGTGGTAGAGAAGGTGGGACATGTGGCACGTGAAGTTGGCCCCGTGTCCGAGTCGGAGGAAACACGGAGGAACCAGCGCCGAGCGTTTCATCCATACACAAATACACAATGTTGCCGTGTACGCTTGCTTTGATTGCCAACCGCCGTCTACATACCTACTACGTACACAAAAGGGTGGTGCGTACATGACACATGTTAGTATGTTACGTACACGAACATACAGCGCCGAATCGGATGTGCATGTGCCAGAAGAGGCGGATGAATAACGGGCCGGAGATTTTGTGGTTTTGTAGGCTTCAAACTAGAAGCGGTGGAATAATGGGCCGGACATTTCAAAATGGTACGTAAGTACGTACGCACGCGGCCCGCCATCCCTCTCGACTATGTGGACCTTTGCAAAAGGCCAGCATTGATCGAGGTCGAGGGGAGGGCCCAGGCGGGGCGCGCCGTCAGCCCGTCACGATGCTTCTGGGCTGATTTTAGAGAGCCCGGCTGTCGTCATCAGGAGAGACAGAACGACCAAACATTTTAGAGAGCTGGGCTGCTTTTAGGGAGCCCAGTTTGAATCCGCTTATAAGCCGTTTATAGTTGGAAATAAGATAAAATCCGATCAAACACTTTGTTTATTTCCGTTTACTCTTGATTATATTATATGGCAAGCCGCGACAGAAATGTGAGTGGTAAAATAAAAAAGTGATAAGCGAAAAAAAGTCTTCGCTTAATCCAAACGTTGCTGAATGCTGAGGAATCGGATTCAAACAGGGCAGCGCAGGCAAAGGGAAGGGCGTCCGAAACATGCATGAATGGAATGGATAGCTTTGGATTTGATTGGCCCGGCGGTGGAGCATGCACGCGGCTCCAGGAAATCTCCTCCCCAGGTTGACCGGCCCGGTGATTAGTGGCACGGCGAGCATGGCAGCCGCATGGTCCGGCGGGCGGCCGCGCACGGGGAACCCATACACAGAACAGACACGCACGCACGAAAAAAGAAAGGAAAAAGTCTAAATCACTCCCCTCAACTATAAAGCAAAGTTTATATAGCCCTCTAAACTATTTTTTAGTTTATTTTACCCCTAAACTATGTCATTTGGCCTATTTTACCCCCTAATGTAATTTGTCTTTTTTATTTTTCCATGTACAAGTGTCATATTACGTTTAAATTTTGGGAGATGATAGTCAACATCATAATGCATGATAGAAAAATATAAAATAATTTTTGACATTATTTTTATGGGGTAAGATATTTAATATTTAATTAATCCTTACGAGATACGATATCACGCAAAAACTAATGATGAAAAATTCATAATATATTTTTTTACATACATTGTGATGTTCATTACAATCATACAAATTTTGAAATTAAAATTCAACTTGCGCATGGAGAAATAAAAAAGACAAATTGTATTAGGGGGTAGAATACACCAAGTGACATAGTTTAGGGGGTAAAATGAACCAAAAGATAGTTTAGTTGGTTATGTAGACTTTGCTTATAGTTGGGGGCAGTAATATGGACCTTTTCCAAAAAGAAAAAGGCTCCGTCGCATGATTTTGATTCCGTAGCAGCCAGCCGGAGGCCCTGGGGGTTCAAACTCACATGATTGGGTTGGGCCCGGGGACGTCTCACCCTTGTGTATGTGTATGCATAACTTTTTCTTTTCGTTCAAACCCAGGATTCGTACCGGTACGAGACAACCGGGACGTGCCAAAAGGCAATCATTTTACAATACCAATACTTATGCTCAAAACGAGCTCGGAAACACTGCGAGGTGCGACCGTGTGAGCCACGCTCCTCCTCGAATGAGCGAAGGTGTGTGATGAATGCGCCTGTGCTTGGCCGAGGAAGGTCCGGGTCCGGCTTTCAACGCCACGTCGGAGTGCCCGTCGTGCAAACTCGAGCGCCCCTGTGGCCCTGTCCCTGTGCCGGACGTAATCAAAGACTCTCGCTCGAGTCTGTGAACGAAGAAAACTTGACGAGTCAAAGGTCCGTGGATGGCCAGGCCTCCTGGGAAATGGTGATTTTCATTGTTTCACTAGTACTTGTCCCGGTCACGTACCAAGCTCTGGATAGGGGAGCCAGCAGTAACTCCAACATCAACAAGAGAAGGCTCCTCCTGATCCATTGGCAATCTCCTCCTGATTGCCATTGTTTCGATGAATGTACGTAGTAGTAAAAAAGAAGAACGTGAGTGACTCGAGAACCAGCAGCGACGACGCGATCAAACCAAACGCCCGGAGTAAATGGTTTCGATCGTTTGCGTGCACGCATTTCTTTCACTCCACCACCACCTCAGAGTCAGTAGCATGCATAGTACTATTGGATGTGCACAGCAACAGGCCAACAGGGGCGAGCTCACCACGGCTGAGTTGACTTGAAGATGCTACACTAGCATGGAGCGTCGTGGGCACTGGTACGTATGGTACCACGGGAACTCCTAGGGCGTGTTTATTTCGTACAAGTACTTTTTACTTCCTATTTATCCCCTCATAGAACACGCATCCCCAAAAATTCCTTTTTTACCTTTCCTATTCATCTCCCTCACATAACACGCATTCCAGAAAAAAGTATTTTTTCCCACCTTCAACTAAACACGGCCCTATTTTCCGGACGCTTCGCTCGTCAGGTGCGCGCGCGCGCGCTGCCTGCTGCGGACGGACGCTACAGCTAGCAGTTGGCCAGCCCAGTTGCCTGCACCGTCATGTTCAAGGCTGTGTTTACTTGATGAAGGTAAAAGATCTTTTGTTTCTGAGATGCGTGTTATGTGAGGGGGATGAATAAGAAAGGTGAAAAAGGAATTTTTAGAGATGCGTGTTCTGTGAGGGGAATGAATAGGAAGTGCAAAAGATCTTTTGCATCTAAACACAACCCAAATCACGCACAGCAACAGTTGTAGCGTCTTTGTGCGTGCAGATGCAGAGGCACCGCGCTGCACGTGTGGCTGGCCTTCGAGGACGACGGGCCGGGCGCGCAGGCCTCAACGTACTCCAACGTCCTGCACTAGTGCACTGCTTCATCTTCCTACCCTCCCTGGTCAAACCCCATTTAGATTCAAAAAAGTTTTCCAAAAAACCACTATTCATCTAACTTTTCACTATTTATCCCACTACTTCCACTCACATAATACTATTCATCTACAGTGTTTTTTTATGAACAGTGTATTTTCGGAGAATCTTTGCCCAATCTAAACGCACTCTTAATTGTGTTGTTACAAATGCACACAAACTCATGGATTGGATCGATCCATCGCCGACCGGAATTTCATGAGGATTTTTGGGGAAGCCATTAACGCCACCACCTGAGCCGGCCTGTGTGGGAAATAAAAAGGGAACGGAAAACTATGCGAGCGCCGGGCCGAATGCTGCCAAACAAATGGCACCAAGGGTCCGTTTGGTTTTTGCCCCAGAGCGCCACGCCAATGTAAGGTTCGCCAAAATGTTGGCGGAGGATTTCACCGCCCTCGGTTCGCCCGGAATTGGCGTCAAAATCTAACTAGCGTCTCTTCTATGGCAAAGGCACGTCAAAATTTGGCAAGCATCCAAACGGACAGCGCTCTAGCAGTCAACTACCCAAGTTTTGATAGGGCGTGTGAAGGTAGCAATCCAAACGAGCCCCAAGCCTCTGAACAGTAGTAGAACTGGAACTACTACCAGAGTGCCGATTCGAACAAAAGGGCCTTCTGTGTTCAGATTCAGAAAAAAATACTTCTCTAACAAGTTTTTCTTATTCATCCCACTCACAGAACACGTTTTTCAGTGCACTATTTATCTTAAAAAAATATTTTTTACTTCCAATGTGAACACAGGCCTGTTTAGTTCGTAAAATTACTTTTTACTTCCTATTCATCCCCCTCACAGAACACGCATCCCTAAAAATTCCTTTTTTACCTTTCCTATTCATCTCCCTCACATAACACGCATTTCAGAAAAAAAGTCCTTTTTACCAACCTCGACTAAACACGCCCAGGAGAAAAAGAGCAATCGTTTGTGCTCAGCATGCATGCATGCAAAAGCTTCTCTCTAGACACGTGCGGCGCGCTCCACAGCTACCAGTAGAATCTTATCATGGCTCCTTTGAACTGTTCCGGCGACCCCATCCATGCACGGCTCTACGTCGTCCACCGCTCCCTTTTCATCCCGGTGACGTCCTCGCAAAGATCCTTTCGCGTAGCACTCGTCGACTCGGCGTCGTGCAAGCCGCTTTTGCTTTGCAGCGTGTGGTGGCCGGGCAGTGAGTGACCACCGTAGCCGAGCCCCGAGGAGAGACGACACCAGACGAGCTAGCTAGGGCCATCGTACTTTTGAACGGCTCTGCTGGGACGATACGAAACGAGCTCCAAAGTCAAATGGTGTTCACGAGCTCGAGAGGGAGCTGAAGAGCCGGCCGGCGCCGTGCACACCCATACGCTCGCATTCGCAGCTCGCTCGAACGAAAGCTGCCGGGCTGCGTGTGCATGCTGCTGCTGTTGCTGCCGGTGGTGTCGCCGCTGCGCTCGCTCTCAGCTTTCACAGAGAAGATCCGATCCCATACCGTACGCCAGCGCGTAGTGGAGTACACGTACACACACGCGCGCGCTCGCTCGATGCATGATGCAGTGCAGCGCAATGCAACCTTTTCCCTCTCTCTAGCGAAATGCTAGCGGTATTCCTATATGCATCGATTTCTCCTGCACTATTTCGCCGAGGGATCCGTTAGTACAGACGCCTTGTCTCGACGCAGCGCCATGCCATGCCATCTTGCTGGCGCCGGGACGATCGGCCAGCATCTGCCTGCCAATGTTGCCGCGCGGCATTGCGAATTTTTGCGATGATTGATGAAACAAAGAGAGCGAGGAAAAGGGGTAGAAAAAGAACGCCCCTCAAAGGCCAGAGCTTTTGTATTTTTCACCGTTCCTTTGCACGACGACATGGCGCGTCGGTTATCACTGCATCAACCGAGGCCGCGCTTGCATTCGCAAAACAAAACCACGGCAGGTAGACAGGCGTCCGTGCAGATCACAAGCGCCTCTGGCTGAACCTTTTGTATCTTTCCAGCAGACGGGGTGTGCTCTCACAGTCAGCGTTCACAAAACAAAGGTTTGACCGGTTTTTGTTAGAGAAAAAACCGGTCCGGCTAGCCGGTAAAACCGACCGGCTAACCGGTGGTAGCGGTCTTATAGTGTCGGTTTGGGAACGGTAACCGGGGTTTTTTTGCAACCGGGCCAGACCGGTTTGACCGGTTCCTGCGGGAACTAGCCGGTTTTGAACGGTTTTGTGAAACCTGCTCACAGTAGCTCGTTACATCACCACTGAATCAGCACGTTCGTCTTCCTTTGCCATGTTTTCTTTTTCTTTTTTTAATTAAGGTGCCATGTTTCCTTTACGCCCGTCATATGCGGCTCGTACTGCAGGTGTCTCGACGACGACGACGACTTCAGAGTAGTAGTAGTAGTCTTTTTTGAACGTAAATTGCAGAGCGAGTAGCCTACGCGAGCAAGATCAGACGACGATGACGACGACGTCACTGCAGCCATTAGATAAACAAACAATACTAGTCGCCACCGGCAGCAGCTTCCTCGCCCCTTTTTTGAACTGATCCTGCCGGATTTTGAACGCCGGGGCATCAGCATCTATCTCTTGGATTTGGATCGCAGCGCAATTGTTTACTCCCTCCTTTCAAAAGATGCCATCTAGGCCCGGCGTTTGTGCAAGGAAGTTGTTAGCATCAGTCGCAAGCCCAACAAAAAAAAACTAACATTTTCCAGTTACAAGTGTGAGAGTGACCACCAACCAGTGGCCACACTCTGAATTTTTGCATCTTCTGCAGCCCCGGCACATAATCCTTTGTCTGCTACTGCTAATGCTACTGCCACCCCTCCACTTCTATTTATTCCCAACCCGCTCCTCCCAGTCTCCCACACGCTCTTCACAGTCGCAGGCTCGCAGCCCGTTTCCCTCTCTTATTCAAACTTGGGAGCTCCCCCTCTTTTTTTAACGCCGCCGCTTCCAGACCCTCGAGCTCGCGCACCTCACTTGTTTCAGTTACCACTGCTCCGCTCCTCTCCTCTTGGCTTGGAGCGCGCGCCGGCACGGAGCTTGGAGCGAGGGTGTGTCTCTTGCTGCGAATTCCGGGGGACTGATGGGCAAGGCGGCGAGGTGGTTCCGCAGCTTGCTGGGCGGCGGCGGCGGGGGAGGGAAGAAGCAGCAAGAGCAGGGGAAGGACCAGCAGAGGCCCCCCGCGGACAAGAAGCGCTGGAGCTTCGCGAGGTCGTCGAGGGACACGGCCGAGGCTGCTGCGGCGGCGGCGGCGGCCGCCGATAGGTCGGTGAGGGGCGGAGGCGGCGGGAACGCGGCGATCGCGCGGGCGGGGGAGGCGGCGTGGCTCAAGTCGATGTACGGCGAAACGGAGAGGGAGCAGAGCAAGCACGCCATCGCCGTGGCCGCGGCCACCGCGGCGGCGGCGGACGCGGCCGTCGCCGCCGCGCAGGCCGCCGTCGAGGTCGTCCGCCTCACCAGCCGGGCACCGGGATTCGGCGGCGGCGGCGGAGCTGTGGTGGACCCCCGTGGCCGTGCCGGCGCCGCCGTCAAGATCCAGACCGCCTTCAGAGGCTTCCTGGTGAGTAGTGGCACAAAAGACTGCTCCTTTTCCATTCCATCCCCTTCGTGATCCCGTTCGTCCTCTGCTTTGGTCATCACACTGCATAGGGGACCACGCGACAGTCAGCAGGTTCAGATTACTGTGCACCGTTTATTCAAAGATTCTTCAAATTCTTCTTTTTTTTGTGGGGTGGGGTTCATGTGCATGGCAATCTTTTTCACAGAAATATCAAAATTTGTGCAAAGCTAAACCATCTTTTTGCACAGTACTAATCAACCATCTTATCAACAATCCTTGCAGGCAAAGAAGGCACTGCGGGCACTCAAGGCGCTTGTGAAGCTGCAGGCGCTGGTGCGAGGCTACCTGGTGCGGCGGCAAGCGGCGGCCACGCTGCAGAGCATGCAGGCGCTCGTGCGCGCGCAGGCCGCCGTCCGCGCCGCCCGCTGCCGCGCCGTGCCGCAGCTCCCGCCGCTCCACCACCACCCTCCCGTCCGCCCACGCTTCTCACTGGTGAGTCAGTCAAACCTCGAGTCCTTTCGCTTTCGCCTGAAGCAAAACCAGACATACATTTGCTGCTGAACCAATGTCCGAGGTTCTGTTTGTCTGTCGTCCTCTAACGAAATCCATTGTCAATTGGCCATTGGTTGGTTGGTTGGGTTTCTTGTGTCGGCAGCAAGAGCGGTACGGCGACGACACGCGGAGCGAGCACGGCGTGGCGGCGTACAGCCGGCGACTATCGGCGAGCATCGAGTCAGCGTCGTACGGCGGCGGCGGGTATGACCGGAGCCCCAAGATCGTGGAGATGGACACCGGGCGTCCGAGGTCGTCGCGGGCGTCGTCGCTGCGCACCGACGCGTCGTGCACGGGGGACGAGTGGTACGCGGCGATGTCGGTGTCGTCGCCGCTGGTGCCATCCTGCGGCGGCGGCGGGCCGGCGCCACCGCGCATCGCGGTGCCGAGCTCGCGGCAGTTCCCGGACTACGAGTGGTGCGCGCCGGAGAAGCCGCGTCCAGCGACGGCGCAGAGCACGCCGCGGTGCGCCGCCGCCGCGTACTTCGCCGCGCCGCCGACGCCGGCCAAGAGCGTCTGCGGCG
Organism: Digitaria exilis; assembly: GCA_015342445.1. Classification (NCBI taxonomy): domain Eukaryota; kingdom Viridiplantae; phylum Streptophyta; class Magnoliopsida; order Poales; family Poaceae; genus Digitaria; species Digitaria exilis. The sequence goes on along the minus strand of JACEFO010001768.1, from coordinate 785,980 downwards.
GCGGCGGAGGTAACTGCCCTGGGTACATGTCGAGCACGCAGTCGTCGGAGGCCAAGTCCTCACGGTCGCAGAGCGCGCCGAAGCAGCGGCCGGAGCAGCAGCAGCCGGGGCGGAAGAGGGTGCCGCTGAGCGAGGTGGTCCTGGAGGCCCGCGCGAGCTTGAGCGGAGTTGCCATGGTGAACAACAACAACAAGCCGGCGTGCGGAAACCGCGGCGCGGCGGCGCAGGAGGCGTTCGACTTCCGCGCCGCCGTGGTGAGCCGCTTCGAGCGCGCGGCGGCGGCGGAGTGGGAGAGGGATGCGTTCTTCTTGCAGAGGAGGTGGTGAGAGCGAATCGGCCGGCAATGGACCGATGAAGCTTGCGATGCTCTTGATCAGAAGGCCATTAATCGGTGCTGCTAATAGTAATAGGGATTAGATTCTCAAGAATTCCTTGCTAGTATCTTCGTTGATATCTCTATGCTGTTCTTGCTTGCAATAAGTGTGTGGGAAGTAGGGAGATTCCATTTCATTTTTTTTCTCTGTTTTATGTCATAGTAGCCGCATTTGGATCATCCGATGTACATTCCAGCCCATCTTCTTGACTTCTTCTATCATCAAGAGAAACTCTGCTTCGTTTCGAAATGGGAATGAGCCGGCGTGTTGCCATGGATTCTGTCTCAGCATTTAAATTTTCAAACGTTGGTGCGGGCTTGGATTCCACGCGCGCGGGATGGATTGATGGCGACCGACGGGCGGATCCGATCCGATCCCCGGATGATCCCGGCTAAAGTAAAGAATTCCCAAGGGGAATCTAGGACGTTTTCGAACGAGAAGCACTGCACGTAGCGTGTGCCGATCCGACATAAAACTCCAAAAAGAGCAAGGCGACGACGTGGATAGTGATCGAGCTAGTAGTGACACTGCCTGGCTGTGCCCCCGGTGCCGGCTGTGTGTCAAGGACGGTCCGAGTGGCGCGCATGTGGCCATGTTTGCGGCCGGGGCCGGGAGCGAACGCGCAGACCCACTCACTGTGGTGTGGAGGCCAAGGCGACACCGCCGATCGCTCCCGGTCCAACTGTCCAAGCCGCCCACTACCGTCTGCCCTGGTGGAACGCCCCTTTTTTTGTTGCATGGACTAGCGACGGAGAATAATCTTTTGGCGAACACGGCCGAAACAATCCATCGCGCTGTGGTCCACGGGCAGGGTAATCTTTTGGTGAGTGTCGCAGATTGCTTCGGCTTTTGTTTCGTTTGTTGATCATGCGAAAGTGAACTCGGATCGGCCAGAGTTGTCATGTGGTGACTGAGCCGTGCGAATACTGCGAACGCATCAATGTGCTAATCTGATCGGCTTTGAGTTGTTTAGCAGTGTTGAGTTTGAGCTGCGTTGGTATCCTAATTAAATCCGTCCGTTTTTTTTTCTTATTACTATCTTTTACAGGGACAAACTTGTATTTTTTTGTGCCACATCGATACTGTTGGTGGTTTTAAAAAAAAACATCTTTGTACGGTGGAATACTAGATGGCCGGCAGTCCTAGAAACTGTGCTGAGGGCACCAGCAGTGTAGAAATAGGAGTGGTCTTTAAGCCCATATGGGTACCTACGAGCATTGTGGAGCTGGTCTTTATGTGTGTCAGAGCTTACATGTACCCATACAGCTATGGTCCGGTCACAAGCAATAAAAATATTATTTTCTCTCTCCCGTCATCCTCATCCTCTCTCGCATCTCGTCGTTGCTTCTGCCTGCTGCCACCGCCGCTGGGAGCCTGGACTCGCCGCCGAAGGGGAGCACGGCGCTGGAGAGCATCACTTACACCACCACCCTGACGGTCCACACATCCGCCTTGTCGCCGTACTCGCCGCCAGTGCCTAGGCAATCTGGAGAAGATGGAGGCCGCCACAGGCTCCACAGGGCTCGCCGCTACGGAGGGCGACCCACTTGAGGAGGTCCGGATGGAGGAAGATGGAGGCCGCCGCGTGCACCTACACCACGCCGGAGTTGCCGGCGCCGGCGAGCTGGGCAAGCTTGGGCTCGATCTGCGACAGCTCGCAGTCGAGGTCATCGGCCAGCTTTTGAGGATGTCGTCTGGTTGCTTGGTTTTGGATCCGGTAAAATTCGGGCTCAATCCAGCATGGATAGGCTTGATCAGTTGCTAAAAAAAAGGATAGGCTCCATCCAGCAAGGAAACGCAGGTTCGAATGGGAGGTGGCTGCGGAACGAGAAGGGATTGAGAAGAGGAGAGGATTTTTTTTTTAGGAACAGAGGAAGAGCGGATGGGCTGATGAGGAAGAACGAGAAAATTCTTTTATTCTCTGGTGGGCCCATCAACACAGTCTAAGTAACCCTTGACATTGTGAGCATAGACAATAACTAAACTCACTGTCGTGGGATCCATCTATAAAGACCACTTGGCCCATAAACATTGCTGGTGCCCTGAGCTCTCGGGCTGAGCTGACCACACAAAGAGGAGTGTTGGGGCCTTGGGGGATCTCACTGTTGCCTAGCGCCACCGAACCCGCCGACGCGACGCGGATATTCCCGCGGCGGAAGAAGCTATAGACGGCGACATGCACATGAACCAACCCATGAATGATCCGTCGAATTGATGTGTTGAGTACCACCGGGACAGTGCCCTCGCCTCGTCGTGTCTCGCTCGTCTCGCACGGAGCTTCAAACTGCAAGCCCTCCCGTGCCGTACGCGCCTATGCGATGCACACTCAGCATAGACCCACTCCTGCGTCCGGAATTATTCCGCTGGCCGGATCTATGGAGTGGTCGTCACTCGGTAAAATCCAGCGTTGTGTATTGTATTCATATCCTTCTGCAGATGGAGTAGTACCTTATTAAATCCAGATGTAGCTCTAGACCTGCCGTCGCATGATCAATCAGAGACGACGTGCGCGTCACCTGTCAGATGATCAATCGGGGTGAGAAGGGAGATGCCTCTCAGACCCCACCCGCCAGTCACCTCCCATCCTACGATGCAAAGGTAGTACCGATGTCACCAAGCGCGAGGGAGAAGCTCGTACAGCTGCGTCTGCATACTTGTGCAAGTGGTGTGGCTGCCCGTGCCTTAGTGGCTACCAGGCCATTAGGGCGGAAATGTATAAACGACTAATATGGATACCCGTATTAAGGTTGAGGTATCCGAATTTGTATCTAGAACATTCAAATCCGTATTCATATTCGAATTTAAACAATCTGGATTTGATTTCATGATGATGATTCCTTCGGATTTCCGTCCCTACAGGCCACGGCACCTCCTGAGGTCTGACCAATAAGCTTGGCGCCTGCCACTGCGAGCTACTAGTACGAGTAGTGGTGATGATGTGAAAGTTCCTCTTTTTGTTTGGCCCGGTCTACGACGACGAGCGAGTAGGAGTAGCTTTCTTTTCGGCAATGATTAGGCTCTGATTTGATGGGTGAGAAAGGATAGCAGGCACTCGATCGTCGCGGCTGGCCTGACCTGCGCTCGCATCTGCAGCATGCATGAGTCCGGTGTTGCATTGGACTAGCGCGGCTTCACCAATCCGATAGACTCGAACCTTTCTTCCTTGTAATTCGGCTTTCGCAAGCTTGCAATGCTGGGTGCTGACGCCCCTTTGCAGACTTTTAATTTGCTCCTATTTAAGGAACAGATGAAAACTTGAACATTAATTTGAATCCTTGCTATTGGCAACCCCGTCTAGTTCCATGGGTGCGTGTTTGTTTTTACAACAATTGTAAGTTAGGTGATTAAAAAAGTTCAGAGCCGTGGGTAGCTAGAAGATTGGATATTTGGATCGAGTTCTCAAAAAAAAAAAATGTGAAGGTTGGAGTACTATCTAGCGCGTCCGCCAGGATTTAAACTCAAGTATTAAAAGGAATTAGAAAATTTGTAATATGGATTTTTATGCGTTGAAAACTTGAAATGCGTGTCTCTGTATCGTACGTACTGACTTGGACGCAGCTGGGCTTTTGTAGTCGCTCTGGATGCTTGCATCATCAGCTGATTATGCTTTTGCATGAAAAGTTGTACTAATACGTAGACCAAGGGTCCAGGCACCGCCGGGTCGGGCCGCGGCGGCTCGCCTCTCGAGCCCCGTCACCCACCAAGCCACCAGCGCTCAGATCAAGGGAAAGACGGCTCGATCGCTTCTGGACATGCATGCAGCAACAGGATGCGCATGCAGGTGAGCCTAGCAAGTGATCGGAGAGAGAGAGAATTTGAAGCCAGACCCCATGCCATGCAAAATGAATCACACTGCATGCACGTATCGGCGCGCCCGGCGCCTCTGGCCTCTCCGTCCATCTCCTCCTTGTCGCTTCGCCCGCCGACGAAGCCGCGGCAGCGTTTATTCCCCGGAGTCTCCGGCGACGCATGCATGCAACCGCAGCATAGCATGCATTGCAGGCCGGCCGCTCGCCGCGCCGCCTCGATCCAGCCAACCACAGGGATGGTAGAGATGCAGCAGTGAATCATCAGAGTGATGAATCGGCCGGGGGAAGAGGCTACAAAGAGGACTTTTCACCGCTGCAGTACGTCTCGCCGTGCCACTCGTGACTTGTCACTTTGGGCACCGCAGCCTGCTGCTACAGTACGCGGGCTTCGCATCGCATGCACGCCGGAGACGATGTCGATCATGCTCGTCTACAGTGCCCCTGACGTAACACCAACCGGAGCCCAACGCTGTTAGGTGCATGCCAGTTTCAATGCCATAGCTACGAGAGACACCCCCGGGCGGTTGGGCGGTGTAGACGCGCAAGTCGCCGGTGGTGCACACATGTACTACAGCAAAACCCGACACGGCGACACGTCGTATCCAACCTGTGCTGCGAGCCCTAGCTAGTCATGGACCAACAGTAGCCATGGAGGCAGGCAGGCCGGCACCACGATCAGTGCATGCAAACGCCTGCTGTCATGCGCACATTTTGATACGCTTCACGAGTACCGGCTCTACTGTAGACTGTAGAGTGTGCTGCAGGACGAAGGTACGCTGCGGCGATATGATGGGCATATTCTATTCCGTCCTGTGTATGTATTCCCATTGGTATCATAAAACAAAGGAACCTTATCTGCTGCACACCTTGTCGCTCCCTGTGTCCTGGCTCGTGTCCGATCCTCTCGCCCTACGCTTGCACCGTTGCACGTCGTCGTCTAACGGTACCGTCCACGGCCGGACAGAGCTCGAGCGACGCAGCTACAGTCGCCGGTGTGTAGCCTAGCTGACCTCCACACTTCAAATTTCAAAAAAGCAATCGCAGCATGGCAAAACACTCATATGCAACGATTTGTTTTTATGCCAAAAAATCGGATTATTACAGGAGATGCGCCTGCTGGTTCACCTCGAGATCCACGCGTGGCGACGTCACATGCAAGAGCTCGCAGCGCAGAACCTTCCGTTTTGGGGTAACAGGTGACCTATTGGCCACACGCGAATCCGCAGGCCACCACTTGTCTCCCTAGTGTCTCTTTTCCGATGCTAATCCTTGCAACAAGGACAAGTAGTACTACGCAGGCAGAGATCGCATGCATAGGCATCTTTTTTAAAAGTGAAAATTCTATTTTTCACGACAAAAGTCTGATTTTCAACCTTAAACTACAAAACCAGATACTAAAGGTCCTCCAACTATCCAAACCATGCAAAATTGGCCCTTTAGATGGTTTTGAGGGTGGTTTTGGTTTTTCTGAAAATAGCAGAAATATTACTTAAACTTAAAAAATCATAACTAATTCATTTTGCACCAAAAAAAATATGAAATTAGTGCCAAAAATTCTATTAAAATATAACCAACCTATCAGCACACCATTTACTGTTATTTGGGTATTATATATTTATATTACTAATGTCTTATTGTTTTTTTAAAAATAGTTAGAATAAAAATAAATAATATGCAAATAACTTCTAATGGTGCACCAATATGTAGGTCATAGAAAAACATTTGCACCAGATTCTAATTTTTCTATTTCAAAATAAAAGTTATGAATTTTTTAATATAAAATTATTTTTTAATTTTTTTGGAAAATTCAAAACCACCCAAAGGGCTAATTTTACACGGTTTGGATAGTTGGAGGGTGTTTAGTGTCTGGTTTTGTAGTTATGGGTTGAAAATCAAACTTTTGTAATAGTTAGAGGGTGAAAAATAGACTTTCCCTTTTTAAAAATAGAAACACGGCTGGATTAGCTGCAAACACTGCTGCTATTTGTAAAACAATTGTTTGAAAGGACACTTGCGATTGAATAATCTCGTGATCGCGATCAGATTCAATTCGTCCCTGTCCTTTTGTTGCTTCATTTCGTCCTATCTAGCTTGCTTTTCGACGGTGCCTCCCAGGGAGTAGATGTTTTATCTGCATGCGTACCTAATCTGACACCTGAGAGTTTGAGTAGATTTTAAACAACATTTAATTTGCGGTAGCTTAGTTTTCAAACAACGAACACACGGACAAATGTTCTCAGCGATGTCAGTGAGCTGGCCGTATGTTGCATCGAGCCCAGTAATGCCGGCAGCCCGGCACCTGCAGCTTAGTTTCCTGTGTCGGCGCAGGGCAACCGTTTGGTCGCATTTGATCGTTGAAATGGGCTGCCATGGCTCTCTGATTCTAAACTTAAATTAAATGTTGCCACTCTAGTCCTAGCAATATGATGTTCTTCTCTATATTGCTTACAAATACTTGATGTTTAGATGTTTGACAATTGACACACGATGTCTTTTTTTTTTAGCATAATGACAGGTGCTCTGCCTTTCATTCATAGAGTGGAAGCAAAAGTTCAAAATTACAACCGTGCTGGCCTAGGCCAACAACAAAGAATTATAGAAAACACCATTGAAAAAAATAGTTATTAGGCTACTCCTCCCAAATCATTCGCCGTTTGCCAATTTAGGATATCTAGCTGAATCAACGCTATCAGTTGTGGCGCTGTCATGGCCTTGTTGTCGAACACCAGGTGTCGGTGCCTGATTTGGTCGCACCGGCACAAACAAGTGATTGCGGTGCTAATCCACTCGTTGCCCTGATGGTGGGTGAAGAGACGGGGATTTTATCCTGGTTCCGGCCACGGGGCCGTACGTCCAGCAGTGGTGCGGTGCACCGGTTTGCGTGTTGCTCGTAGTAGGGGGTTACAAGCAAGGTGGGAGAAGGAGACGAGCTCCTAAGTCCCTGAGTCTAGCTTTCGCTAGCTAAGTGTCGTGTGTGCGTCTGGCTCTGTGTTGTGTGTGAACTTGAGCGTTGCTCGTTGTGGTCATGCTTGTGCCGCTCGTCTGCTTTTCTTTTGGGTTTCCCTTCCCCTTTTATAGGCCAAGGGGGCAAGGTGCGGGTACATGTGTTCGTGGTTTGATATTGCTAAGTGCACTGTTCTGTCCATGCCGCGCACTGTGCGAGCGGGAATCGCGCCTTCCAACTCCGGCTGACAACATGGCAGTGGCTGACGTGATGTCCTTCCTTCTTGTGACGGCTCACGGCGTCGAGGGTGGTGGCTTGCGTACGACGTCCAGATCGAGCCTCCGTAGCTTCCTTCGAGGGTCGCCTTCGAGGATGGTGGCGTTCCCGAGGCAAGCAAAGTCAAAGGAGTGGTTGGCACAGTGCTGCTGCCAAGGTTAGGTCTGGCCGTGCAGCATGGCGCTCAGAAGTCCACTGTTGTGAGTGGATTTGTCCGGTGTCCTCTCCGGAGCGTGGGTGGTGGCGTGGAGCAGTGATCCCCTGCTTTTCGACTGCAGAGGAGCGTCATCATGACTTGAATTGATGGGTCGCAGAGCCTTGGGCGTCGTTCCCAGTGAGGCTGATTTGAGCTCGGACTACAGGCTCGAGCCTGCCGAACCTCGAACGAGACGGAAATCACCCGCTCGAGGGTGAACGTCTCCCTCGAGGTCGCCGGGCCTCGATCGTCACGGACATCCTCGCTCGAGGGTGGTCGTCCACCTCGAGCGGGACGGGTGCCGAGGAGTTTTGCGATGGTGGGCCTTTGCTGGGCTGTAGAGCCAGGCCAATGTCGTTGTGGGCCTTCTCGCCAAGTAGTTTTAGGCCTAAGTTAGGATACCCCTTTTATAGGTACCCGACAGTAGCCCCCGAGCCTCCGCGGGAGTGAGGTTCAATCCTGCGGAGGCTGGTGCTCGTCGAGGCTTTCGAGACCTCTGTCCCTTTGCGGGTTCTGGGAATCCATGGGGCGCGCTAGCGCACCCGCGGGTGTAGCCCCCGAGGCCTTGGGAGAGTGGTTGACACTCTCTCAAGGTCTCAACCTGATGTGAAGAGCATTCGCTGCTTCCTCAGGTGTGGGTTCGTCCACTACGCCTGAGGTTCTCGATCCCAGCCTTGTTTGGCATGGTAGGGGAGATTTCAAGCTTTCTTCGCACCTCATGCTCCTCGTTCGAGGGGACTGAGGAGGAGGCGACCCATGCTTCCCTCGATGGGATCGAGCCATGGATGCCTGGTCGAGCTGGTAACGGGTGGTTCGAGCGGACGTCTCTGCCCCGTTCGATGAGGGTAGGCTCGTGGTCATAGGACACGCCCGTTAAAGCTTTTCGCAAAAGTATGCTAGATGGGACTCGACCTCATTCGATAGAGGTCGAGGGCTAGATGCTCCCCCTCGAGGGGTCCCTCGATCTAGGCGCTTTGCTTGGCCTCGAACATAATCGGTTGGTTTACTTGAGCGTTCGAGCTTCGAGGGTACCGTCGATTATCCCTGACTCGGTTGATCTGGGGCCCTTGTCGAAACCCTTCGAAGGTCCAAGGTTCGAACCCCTGATCAGTAGCACGATGGCTTCTTCACTTCGAGGAGGAAGCCTCGAGCGTTGATTCCATGGGTTCCGCTCCACGCGGGGTAACGAGGCTTTCGAGACCTCTGTCCCTCGAAGGGGCTTCCTCAAGCCTTCGAGCTTCGAGGCCTTTCCTTCGAGGGTGGGCGCCTTGAATGCGCCCTTCCTTGTTCTGCGCGGGTCATGATGACCACCAACGAAAATTTCATGGTTTCGTGGGAGAAGTGGGCGCGTCTTTTCAGGCGAGGCGTGCGGGCGCAGTTCGACACGACCGCACGTCTGCCGCGCCAGACTCCTCGAAAATTACGGCGCAATCAAAACGGTTGTGCGGTTGACGCGGCCCGCGCCGTTACGTCTCCCGGGGAGGGCCTGGCTGTCAGCCTAGGGGGCTGTCGTGTCAAGGCCGGCGTCCTGCCGCGCCTGGCTCCGCGGGGGGAGTATAAATAGCACGGCAGTACCCATGCCAAGGGTACGCCTCCCTCAGCCCTCTAACTTTTGTCTTCAGACTTTCGTCTTCTAGCTTTTTGCATCATCTTCTTCCTTCGCCTAAACTCCCCCTCGCCGCGATGGCCCAATTCGTCGACCCCGCGCCGTGGAAGCCATCGAATGCCACTAAGACCTGTCTGGATAGTCTTGTGGAGGTTGGAGTGCTGCCGCCCAACGTCGACGGCGAACTGCCCGTTTGGATCTCGCCGGGGGCCGCTACGGAGCCCGACCCGCCGGCGGGCTACGTCGTCAGCCTCGTTCGTTTCCATGAGCGGGGATTCGGCGTTCCGGCGGGGAGATTCATGCGAGCTTTGTGCTTCCACTACAAGGTGGAGCTGCACAATTTCTCGCCCAATGCGATCTCACAGGCGGCGGTGTTCGTCGCCGTCTGCGAGGGTTATCTGGGCATCGAAGCCCACTGGGACCTTTGGCGCCACCTCTTCTTCGGCGAGCTCTTCTCAGAGGGCGTCTCCAAGGGGGTCCGTCGCCCCGCTCGTGCTGGTGGCCTCGTGCTCCAAATCCGGAGGAGCCACAAGGATCTTTACATCCCTTGTTCTATGGTTTCCAACAACCAAGATTGGGACAAGGGGTGGTTTTACCTCTGCAACGACAGAGGGCGTCTGCCGCCCTACACCGGCAAGTTGCTGACGAAGAAGCGGGATTACTGGTCCTACGGGGTGTCACAGCCGGAGCAGAAAGACAAGCTCGCTCCGTTGATCGAGGCGCTCCAGCGCCTTTCGAGGCACGGCCTCACCGCCGGTGGGGTCATCGCCAACTTCCACCGGCGGCGGGTGCTTCCCCTTATGCAGAGGAGGCTCCCGCTGTTTGGGATGACCCCTGGCGCCAACGTTACCAGCACAGCGATGGCGGCGGAGCCATTGCCCGTCGCCACCGCTGTTCAACGGGCGCGGCGCGCCGTCGACAAGCTGCCGGACGACCCGTGGGCGGTGCCCATGTGGCCCGAGGATGGCTACCTGAGCTTCGTAAGCTGTTTTTCGTCCCTCGTTTTTGCTTTTTGTTTCGGTTTCGTGTTCGTGACCTTGCGACTGGTGCTTCGCAGGGTCTGTCCCGCAGCCACTACTCCAAACCCCCTGTCCCCGAGGACAAAGCCGTTAACCGCGCCCTCGCCGAGAAGGCGAAAGAGGACAAGGATCGGAGGGAGGCACGGTGGAAGCGGAAGGATCGGAAGAGGAGGAAGCACTTGGCGGAGAATCACGAGCGGGAGAAGCAGGGGCTCTCACCACTCCCGACGCCGGAGTCTTCCCCTGATCCCGATGGATCCGAGGAAGACGGCGGGGCGAGGAGTCCATCTCCTCTCGAGCTTCCCGTCTCCTCGCGGGCTTCCCCTAGTGGGGCCGCCCAGGCTGCAGCGTCTGGGGGCAGCAGCGGAGAGATCGTCGACCTCGAGACTCCTCCGTCGACCGTGGTGCCTGCCTCTGGGAGCCCGTCGGGGGTAGCGACGGCTGCTCTCGAGGAGCCCCAGGATCGAGGCGAGACTCCCGAGCGGCCGAGCCCATGGGCCAGGAATGGAGGCTTCCCAAGGAGAAGCCGACGTCCCTGCGGAAGGCGAGGGGGTTTCGGGGCTGACTCCTCAAGAAGGGGCCGGCCCCTCTACGGGAGAGGAGGCCTCGAGGATGGCTCCTCAAGGGAAGGCCGGCGCATCCACGGGAAGCGAGGTTCCGGGGGTGGCTCCCGTCTCAACTTTGAGGCCGAAGCGGAAGCTCCCCATCGTACGGTAAGTTTTCTTCGTTGCTCGCTTGTCGTTGGTACATCATTTTTGTTTCTGATCGAGCTTTTTTCGTGTCGCAGTCGATCTGGGGGGCGGACGTGCCTTCCCTTGCGCCGGCCAAGGCCCTCAAGGTCGGGCCAAGCTCGTCGCCTCACCCGTCCTCGCAGCTGCTGGGCCCGACGAACGAGGTCGTGCAGGACTTCGTCACCTTCTTCGACGCTCAGGCGGGGCTGCAGGTCGAGCAACAGTCGTGCGAGGAGGCGCCCCGGGTCCTCGAGGAGCCAAGGCCGCCTCAACTCCTCGAGGGCGCTGTCGAGCCCCGCGCTGAGGCTGCCCGGTCCGAGGAGGCCACCCCCGCGCCTGGGGAGGCTCTTCGCGTCGAGGAACCGTCTGCGGCGCCCGTGGAGGCGGACGCCGCGGTGGCCCCCCCCCCCGCATGAGGGGGGAGAGGGACGAACCCTTGGTGGTGGGTTTCCCCATCTGAAGGAGCTGGCAGAGGCTCTGGGGGTGGGAGCCCCCGTGACGCAGGGGCGCGAGAGCGGCGGGGCCGCGCCGTCGACTCTCATCGTGGCTCCACCGGGGCCAGCGTCGGCCGGACCCAGCAGGACGCCTGCCCGTGGATCCGCTGAGATGTGGCAATCCCGCCGCGAGCTTCCCGAGCAGTTTGTTGGTGAAGCCGTGGCGGAGGAGCGCCCGTGGGACGTTCAATCGTCGCACGGTCAGGACGTTCGCAGGGCGCTGCGAGACGTCCTCCGTCTTCATGATGAGGCCGGCAAGATCCACCAGGTGCGTTTCGGTGCAGCTAGTGTTTTTGTTGTAATTTGCTCTTCAAAAGAGGCTTAGCTCGTCTTTCGCAGGAACTCCGCCAGCAGGCGTTCGTGAAGAACGACCAGATTGCGGCGCTGTTGTTGGAGCTCCGCCGCTTGTCGGGGGCGGTCGAGACTCGAGACCACCAGCTGGACGACCTCCGAGACGCTCGGGACCGGGTTGTCGCCGAGTGTCGGGAGAAGGGCGAAGTCATCACTCGCCTAGATGGCTCGGTCAGCGCCCTGCGCGAGCAGCTCGCGAACAGCAGCACTTGGCTGGACAACGAGCGAGCCGCGCGCAGTGCGGCGGAGTCGGCGCTCGAGGAGGAGCGGCGTTTCGTGGTCGAGGCTCGAGACCAGCTCGAGCTGGAGCAGGGGGCTCGGGCTGCGGCGGAGCAGCAAGCTCGAAACCAGCTCGAGCTGGAGCAAGCGGCTCGTGCTGCGGCGGAGCGGCAGGCTCGAGAGGGGGAGAAGGCCCTCGAGGCTGCCCAGGGTCAAGTCGAGGGTCAGCCGATTTGGCTCGAGCTTCGATCTTTTTTGCTTTGTCACTTCTTCATTTCTGACAGCCTTGATGGTGCAGCGTTGAAGCAGGCGCTCCAGGCCGAGACGAAGTCGAAAGAGGCCGTGTTAGTAGCACACTCGGCGACCCAGCGTGAGCTCGATGAGCTGGTGCAGGCCGCCTCGGCGGCCTGCAACGAGATCGCTGGCGCCGATGTGCAGTCCGGCAGCTCCCTCGCCAGTCGCCTTCGAGCGCTTGGAGGGCACTTCACCTCGCGTGTGAAGGAGGCCCTTCTGCTTGGGGTTCGGAAGGCGCTTGGAGTGGTTACGACCCAGTACCAAGCGGACCTCTCGAAGCTCGCCGCCGGGTACGTCGTTGCCGACGACCTTAACGACGAGGAGGCAGTGGCGGCGATGGAGGAAGCCGATGCTGCGGCCGACGGAACAGCGCGAGTGCTTGCTGGCCACTTCGAGGGCGTCCTCTTTCCTGGCGAGGATGGCGGCGGCTGGGACGACCTTGGCGGCGGGGGCGATCCCTGAAAGTCTCAGGCCATCGAGCCCGAATGTAAAAAGTAGTTTTAGAGATTTAGACTTTTTTATGTAAGACTAATTCGCTTATATTTTGCTAAACATCGTTTATTTTGCTTTAAACACGATGTTATTTTTATGCGGTGTCTTCGCGACGTGCATTGTGTCAGATGCTTGTGCCTCGAGAGGAAAACGTCACTAGGATCGATCGTACGTGAATGACTTAGGCGGAGGGAAGTGAGGTGTTGCTGTAGCCTCGAGGCGTAGGCGAACACTCGGCTCAGGCGACCCTACCCTTGCCCGTTTCACGCCTAGTGTGTTTCCTTCGAGAGTTCGCAAAGGATTTTTGAAAAAAGTGACGATTTTTTCGGAGGTTCTTCCCCATTTAGCCCCCTAGGGAGGGATGGCTCTACCGAGGGTAGAGCCAAACCTTCCTTGAAGCGTGAATGGAATAAAAGTTCGTTTTATTTATTTCCAAACCGTGGGGGTTAAAAAGTCGACACTTGATTCAAAAGACTTGTACAAATCTAGAGTATGTACAAAGGTTTCGAGGGCCACGGGCCACTTTAGGGATAGAAACGACGTAGCTGTTGGATGTTCCAGGCGTTCGTGAGGATCTGCCCGTCCTCGTCAGCTAGCTTGTATGTCCCGGCCTTGAGGACTTCAGCGACGATGTACGGCCCCTCCCATGGGGGTGAAAGCTTGTGCCGTCCTTGGTTGTCCTGTCGAAGCCTTAACACGAGGTCTCCTTTGCAGAGATCTCGATGTTGGACCCTTCGAGCCTGTTGTCGCCGCAGGCTTTGCTGGTACCTTGCCGAGTGGAGTAGAGCCACGTCTCGAGCTTCGTCGACCTGGTCGAGCGAGTCCTCTCAAGCCTGGCAGTTTCGCTGCTCTTGGTATGCTCGGAGCCTAGGGGACCCATATTCCAAATCCGTGGGGAGGATGGCCTCTGCCCCATAGACGAGGAAGTACGGGGAGAACCCTGTCGCTCTGCTTGGGGTCGTTCTCAGACTCCAAATTACCGATGGTAGCTCTTGTACCCACTTGTGCCCAAACTTCTTCAGCTTGTTGTGAATTAGGCTTTAGGCCTTGTAGAATCATGCCATTGGCACGTTCTACTTGACCGTTTGTTTGTGGGTGGGCCACTGCCGACCAATCCACTCGGATGTGGAAATCGTCGCAGAATTTTAAGAACTTCTTTCCCGTGAATTGGGTGCCGTTATCGGTGATGATGGAATTGGGAACCCCAAAGCGATGGATTATGTCGGTGAAGAAAAACACCGCCTGCTCAGACTTGATTTTATTGATGGGTCGAGCTTCGATCCATTTGGAGAATTTGTCGACCGCCACCAGTAGGTGCGTGAAGTCCCCGGGCGCTTTTGCCATTGGCCCGACAAGGTCGAGGCCCCATACGGCAAAAGGCCACGTGATGGGGATAGTTTGCAGCGCCTGAGCAGGTAGGTGCGTCTTGCGTGCGTAGAACTGGCACCCTTCGCAGGTTCGTACCACTTCCGTGGCGGGCCAGTAGAAGCCTTGTCGAAAGGCGTTGCCCACGAGCGTGCGTGGGGCTGCGTGATGTTCGCACACACCCGCATGGATGTCGAGGATGAGCTCTTTTCCCTCGGGTATCGGGATGCAGCGTTGCAAGACCCCCGAGGTTCCCCGTCGGTATAGTTCCCCTTCGACGATGAGGAACCGTTTGGCTTTCCTCGCAAGGCGCCTTGCCTCCGTTCGATCGCTTGGCAAAACGCCTCGATCGAGCCAGTCGAGGTACGAGCTCCGACAGTCTCGAGGCGCCGGGGCCTCGTCGATTTCCATCGCCTCTGCCTCGTCCTCTTCTCCCGAGCAAGCCTCGTACCCCATGGGCTCGTCCTCATCCACCAAGAGCTCCGCGCTCGTGGGGTCGAGGGCGGCCGCTCGAGCGTTGGGTGTGGTCGGGGCTCGGGCCGAGGTAGCAACGGCAATCGAGGGTCCGTCGATATCCTTGGCGAATACGTTCGGCGGAACGGTGGCTCGCCCTGACGCGATCTTTGCCAATTCGTCGGCCTCCTCATTATATCTTCGTGCGATATGATGGAGCTTGAGGCCGTCGAACTTGTCTTCGAGGTTATGTACCGCCTGCCAGTATGCCGCCATTTTTTCGTCGTGGCAGCTGGATTCCTTCATCACCTGATCAACGACCAGTTGCGAGTCGCCATGGATGTCGAGGCGCTTAATGCCAAGCTCGAGCGCGATTTTCAAGCCAGCAAGAAGCGCTTCATACTCCGCCATGTTGTTGGACGCGGGGAAGTTGAGTCGCACGACGTATCGAAGGTGCTCCCCGCGGGGTGAAATGAAAAGCAGGCCGGCGCCGGCGCCGGTCTTCATCACCGACCCGTCGAAGTACATTTCCCAGCAGTCGAGGCTGGACTTCGGAGGGGGGAGCTGGGTGTCGGTCCATTCGGCTACGAAGTCAGCCAAAGTCTGGGACTTGATGGCTTTCCTTGGTGCATAAGCGAGGGTCTCCCCCATCAGCTCTGTTGACCATTTCGAGATTCGCCCAGAGACCTCGCGATTCTGGATGATTTCGCCCAGTGGAAAGGACGACACGACGGTCACCGGGTGCACCTCGAAGTAATGTCGCAGCTTCCGTCGAGCTAACACAATGGCGTAGATCAGCTTCTGGATGTGGGGATACCTCGTCTTGGTCTTGGACAGGACTTCGCTGATGTAGTACACCGGTCGCTAGACCGGCATGGTGTGTCCTTCCTCGGTCCTTTCCACCACTATGACCGCGCTGACGACTTGAGTGGTTGCTGCGATATAGAGGAGGAGAGGTTCGCCCTCTTTCGGTGAGGTAAGGATCGTCGTGTTCGTTAACGCAGTTTTGAGTCGATCGAGAGCTTCCTGGGCCTCCGCGATCCAGGTGAAGTGCTCTGACTTCCTCAAAAGTCGATACAGAGGCAACCCCTTCTCTCCAAGACGAGAGATGAAGCGGCTTAGGGACGCTAGGCATCCCATCACCCTCTGTACACCCTTTAGGTCGCGGATCGGTTCTATCTGTTGGATGGCCGTGACCTTTTCGGGGTTGGGCTCGATGCCTCGTTCGGAGACAATAAAGCCCAGGAGCATACCTCGAGGCACACCGAAGACACACTTCTCAGGGTTGAGTCTTACTCCGTGCGCCCTGAGGCAGCCAAACACGACCTCGAGGTCGCGTACCAGGTCGTCCGCCTTCCTGGTTTTTACGACGATGTCATCGACATATGCTTCTACGATACGACCTATATGATCCCCGAAGACGTGGAGCATACAACATTGGTACGTGGCCCCGGCGTTTCGAAGGCCGAAGGGCATCGTAACATAGCAGTACATGCCAAAAGGGGTGATAAAGGAAGTCGCGAGTTGGTCGGACTCCTTCATCTTGATCTGATGGTAGCCGGTGTACGCATCAAGGAAACATAAGAGTTCACATCCCGTCGTGGAGTCTACAATTTGATCTATACGTGGCAAGGGAAATGGGACCTTCGGGCATGCTTTATTCAAGCTGGTGTAATCTACACACATTCTTCACTTCCCATTTTTCTTCTTCACTAGTACAGGATTAGCTAGCCACTCGGGATAAAACACTTTCTTGATGAATCCGGCCTCCAAAAGCTTGCGTACCTCTTCACCGATCACCCGCCGTTTCACTTCGTCGAAACGGCGGAGGCGCTGTTTGACCGGCTTGGAGCAGGGGCGGATATCAAGAGAGTGCTCGGCGACCTCCCTCGGAATGCCTGGCATGTCGGAGGGGCTCCACGCAAAGTTGTCAGCGTGGGCGCGGAGACAGTCGACGAGCACCACTTCCTATTTGTCGCTGAGGGAAGAGCTGATCCTCAACGCCCTGCCGTCGTGGCTGTCGGGGTTGAGGGGGACAGTCTTGGTGTCCTGAGCGGGCGCGAAGCTCCCCGGTTGCCGTTTTTGGCGTCAGGGAGCGTGTTGACGATCGCTTCCAGACCAGCTACGAGGGTCTCATCGAGGGCGAGAGCCTCCGCGAGCTCAATGCTCTCGACGTCGCACTCGTAGGCGTGCTCGACCGTCGGGCCGATCGTGATGATTCCATGAGGCCCTGGCATCTTCAGCTTGAGGTAGGTATAGTTGGGGACGGCCATGAACTTGCCGTAGCGCGGTCTTCCTAAAATGGCGTGGTAGGCTCCTTTGAAGCCTACTACCTCGAAGGTGAGCACTTCCTTGCGGAAGTTTGCCGGGGTTCCGAAGCAGACGGACAGGTCGATCTGCCCGAGAGTTTGGACGCGCTTTCCGTGCGCGACTTTATGGAAGGAGGACTTGTTGGGCCGCAACTCGCCGGTGCTGATCCCCATAAGCTCCAAGGTTGGAGCATACAGGATGTTGAGGCTGCTGCCGCCGTCCATGAGCACCTTGGAGAAACACGTGTTGCCGATGACGGGGTCGACGACGAGGGGATACTGTCCGGGGTTCGGGATATAGTCGGGATGGTCTTCGCGACCGAACGAGATGGTCTCTGAAGACCAGTCGAGATATGAGGGGGTCGCTGGCCGGACCAGCATGACCTCCCTGCGTTCCCTCCTCCGCTGTTGAGGTTTTAGGTTGGCCGCGGGGCCTCCCGTGATGAAGAACACATGTTCCACCTCGGGGTATCCATCGTCATCCTTGCCGCCGCCATCCTTGGGCTGACCGCTATCCTTTCGAGGGATGCGGTTGTAAAACTTCCGCAGCATCTCACACTGCTCGAGGGTGTGAGCGACTGTGGTCTTGTGATACGGGCACGGCTTCTTGAGGAGGTCGTCGAAAATGCCCCCACCACGCGGGGGACCTCGAGGTCCCTTGTGGTTAGGGTCGACTGCGAGGGCCTCATCTTCGACGTCGCCCGCTCCGCGGGGCGCCCGGAGCTTCTTTCCCTTCTTGCCGTGCTTCCGCTTCTTCGAGGGACCCTTTGTCTTGTCGTCCTCCGGGGACGCCTCCTCGGGGCGCTTTCCCTTCTTGTCATTAAAAATGGCGTTGGCCGCCTCCTCCCCCGAGGCGTACTTCGAGGCTACCTCGAATAGCCGGTTTGCGTCGGGGGGTGGGCTCCTCCCCAACTTGCACACCAGGCTATAGCATGTGGTGCTCTCGAGGAAGGAGTGGATGATCTGATGGTCGGTGATGTTGGGAAGCTCGGTGCAGCGCTTGGAGAAGCGCCGGATGAAGTCCCTCAAGGATTCGTCGGGTTTTTGTTTACACCCTCGAAGGTCCCACGTGTTCCCAGGGCGCACGTAGGTGCCTTGGAAATTCCCCACGAAGGTCTCGACCAGGTCGTCCCAGTCGCGGATCCAGTTGGGGGGCATATGCTCGAGCCATGTCCGCGCGGAATCTGCCAAGTGGAGTGGCAGATTGCGGATGATCATGGCGTCATCTGTGGCGCCGCCGAGCTGACATGCTAGGCGGTAGTCGTTGAGCCATACCCTGGGGTCCGTTTCCCCAGAGTATTTGGTGATGGTGGTAGGTTGTCGGAAGCGGGGGGGAATCGGAGCGGTGCGGATGTTGTGGCTAAACACCCGTGTTCCCGCTGGCTCTGGGACCGCACCCGGGTTCCACCCAACGTCGGTACGCCCGCGTCGGTGGGTCCGGGCTCCCTCTCGCTGCCTTATTTGGTTCAGCGTGTTGCGAGCATCGCCATCGTCGATCGCGCCTCGGGTGTCCTGGAGGCGTGATCTCGCGGGTACCCTCGCTGGAAGTGTTCCTGCTTCGGGTGCCCGTGGTTCGCTGGCGTGGCGTCGCGCCATGTCCCGGTGGGAGTCGCCCCGGGACTGTGCTCGTGCCCTGCCGTTAGCCGATGACTCCCCTCCTCGTTCGCCCTTCGAGGCTGAGGAACGTCGAAGGCGGGAGGCTGAGCTTTCGGCCTGTTGTCGGGCGGCATTCTCGACCAACTTTTGGGCCTCGAGATGCAGCTTCCGCCCCTTGGGGGTAGCCGCTTCCGGCATGGCTCGGAGCAGCGCGGCCGCCGCGATGAGCTTTTGGCTCGTTCTAGGAGCGAGGTCACCATCTTTGCCTTCGGCAAGGATGCGGGCCTGAGCCACTCGCCCTGCGCGCCGTGCGTCCGTGCTGTGTTCGTGGCCTTGTTTGGGCGGCTCGTGGTCGGAGCGTGCCGATGGTGAGACGTCACCACTTCCCAAGTCGTGGGGGCGAGCAACTCGTGGCAGGCGGCGTGGATGCCGCTCGTCTTCGGAAGGAGAGTGGTCTGATGGGTCCGGTGGCTGCGCGCCTACCGGATCTATGCCGTTGTTGCCTCCCTGGTCGTCATCCACGCCGTTGTCGTCCGACGTCGATCCTTCGCTGACCTGCCCGTCGCTGATGACAAAACACTCCCTGGTTGGATCATACTCATCATCGGAATAGCCGAAGCAATAATCCGCCGCTGTTTGGAAGGCCAAAAAGGTCTCTGGGTCGCGGAGACCCGAGTAGTCCCAACCAGGGCATTCACGCTCAACGGCGTATCCATCTTCCGATTCCGTGCGGGAATCGTCGGGCGTCGGAGCGGCGAGGTCGTGCTCCGAGACTGGATGACAGCCTGGCTGGCCATCATGCGCACTCATGGCAGTGCGGACGAACGAGGCGTACGTGACCGTAGGGTCGCGTAGCCCGTAGGGATAGGGACGTGCCGTCGTAGCACGTGGTGCAGACATGGGTCACGGGAGGAAAGGAGCAGCCCTCTCCTGTGACCCTGACCGCGGGATCTCCCCTTCCCTCGCGGGAGGGGGGATGCTGACGTCGGCGGCGCACCTTGCAGCGCGCGCTCGTCGTACATAAGGTCCGGGACGACTCCGTCGTCGCGGTGCTGCCAGTGGCGGATGAGGATGCTCCAGTTGGTCGCTTGGTTCCTCCTGGAGGATGCGCATGTGGTAATCATCGTCACATGTCTGGAACCGTAAGCTCCCGAACCAGATCTCCTGCCCCACTGGGAGCAGATTGCTCTCGCCCAGCGGGGGGCGTCCTTGGTCGAAGTTCGCCATCGGGAACGAGGGTTGCGCAGCGCTAGTCCCCTACCTGGCGCACCAACTGTCGGTGCCTGATTTGGTCGCACCGGCACAAACAAGTGATTGCGGTGCTAATCCACTCGTTGCCCTGATGGTGGGTGAAGAGACAGTGATTTTATCCTGGTTCCGGCCACGGGACCGTACGTCCAGCAGTGGTGCGGTGCACCGGTTTGCGTGTTGCTCGTAGTAGGGGGTTACAAGCAAGGTGGGAGAAGGAGACGAGCTCCTAAGTCCCTGAGTCTAGCTTTCGCTAGCTAAGTGTCGTGTGTGCGTCTGGCTCTGTGTTGTGTGTGAACTTGAGCGTTGCTCGTTGTGGTCATGCTTGTGCCGCTCGTCTGCTTTTCTTTTGGGTTTCCCTTCCCCTTTTATAGGCCAAGGGGGCAGGGTGCGGGTACATGTGTTCGTGGTTTGATGTTGCTAAGTGCACTGTTCTGTCCATGCCGCGCACTGTGCGAGCAGGAATCGCGCCTTCCAACTCCGGCTGACAACATGGCAGTGGCTGACGTGATGTCCTTCCTTCTTGTGACGGATCACGGCGTCGAGGGTGGTGGCTTGCGTACAGCGTCCAGATCGAGCCTCCGTAGCTTCCTTCGAGGGTCGCCTTCGAGGATGGTGGCGTTCCCGAGGCAAGCGAAGTCAAAGGAGTGGTTGGCACAGTGCTGCTGCCAAGGTTAGGTCTGGCCGTGCAGCATGGCGCTCAGAAGTCCACTGTTGTGAGTGGATTTGACCGGTGTCCTCTCCGGAGCGTGGGTGGTGGCGTGGAGCAGTGATCCCCTGCTTTTCGACTGCAGAGGAGCGTCATCATGACTTGAATTGATGGGTCGCAGAGCCTTGGGCGTCGTTCCCAGTGAGGCTGACTTGAGCTCGGACTACAGGCTCGAGCCTGCCGAACCTCGAACGAGACGGAAATCACCCGCTCGAGGGTGAACGTCTCCCTCGAGGTCGCCGGGCCTCGATCGTCACGGACATCCTCGCTCGAGGGTGGTCGTCCACCTCGAGCGGGACGGGTGCCGAGGAGTTTTGCGATGGTGGGCCTTTGCTGGGCTGTAGAGCCAGGCCAATGTCGTTGTGGGCCTTCTCGCCAAGTAGTTTTAGGCCTAAGTTAGGGTACCCCTTTTACAGGTACCCGACACCAGGCGACATCTTTCCTTCCAGATATTCCAAGCGATGTAGATTACCGTTTGTTCATTTGCCTTGTTGATTGTGCGTCAACCGGTCCGGCCATGGATGTCCACCATCTCTTGAGACTTCTATAGTTGTTTGGGGGTAGTTGCTGCGGAGCGATTCCCATGGAGACGAAGGAATTCCATACCTGCACAGAGTAGGGGCAAGCAGCCATCATATGTGTTGTCGTCTCTGCTGTGGAGCGGCACAAGCAACATATTGGGTTAGTTTGGCCTCCGTTCTTGATGATGCGATCTGCAGTCCATAATTTGTCTGGTAGAATCAGCCATGCAAAAAATTTGCACTTGTGTTTCCACCTTTGACTTCCATAGTCGCTGCCAATCATGATCAATTATATTGCCAACAAACTGAATGAGGTAAGCTGAGCTCGATGAGTAATTGCCATTTGCTGAAAACCTCCAGACAATGTCATCTGGTTGTTCACCAAGCTGCACTTCTCGAAGAAGATCCCAAAGTTGAACGTATTGGTTGATTTCATCCGTGGTGGATAAGCGTCGCAGCCCTCGCCTCCATTGGCCATTGGTCAGTGCGGTGGCGACGTTCTCCTGCTTCCGCCGTGCGAGTTTATAGAGATCAGGGGCAATTTGTAGTGGACTCCGGCCCTGCAACCAATCGTGCCAGAACGAGGCTCGTTGGCCGTCGCCAAGGGATATGATGGCGGATGCCCGAAAAAGTTCAATCTCTGTTTGCGTGTGATGGATTTTGAGCTCGGACCATGGTCTGTTATTGTCCTTCCATTGCAGCCATTGCCACCGCAAGCGTAGCGCTCGGTTGAAAGCTACCAAATCAGGAACTCCGAGTCCACCAAGCTGTTTGGGCCGTTGAACACGACGCCAATTTACCAGGCAATGCCCTCCTCTAGCCTCCTCGGAACCTTTCCGTAGAAAATTTCTTCGGATCTTACCAATGCGTTTAATCGCCCATTTGGAAAGGCGGAAGACAGTCATGTAATATGTTGGGATTGAAGAAAGAACAATCTTGGTCAGGGTGAGCCTTCCCGCCTTTGTCAGTAGTCGCCCTTTCCATGCAGGCAGTTTGGCTGCGACCCGGTCTACAATAGCCTACTCATCACTCCGGTGTAATCGGCCAGTGCGCAAAGGCAATCCGAGGTAGGTGCATGGGAGTTGTCCCTGTTTTGCATGTAAGTTGCTGATAATGGAAGGCACATCAATTCCCTCGCAGCGGATCGGAAAAACCTCTGTTTTTTGGAAATTTGTACAAAGCCCCGTGGCTGCTCCAAATTGCTGTAGGATTTGTTGTAGGTTTTCAATGTCAGCCGTGATCGGCCGCACGAACAAGGCTGCGTCATCTGCGTATAAACTTGTGCGCAACTTGATTGGGCTTTCACCAATGGGCGTGAGTAGCCCCTGTGCCGTTGCACGATCTAGTAGTTGTTACAGTGGATCCATTGCTAGAATGAATAGCATAGGAGAGAGGGGGGACAAATGATATCCAAAACATATCCTTGATGCCAACCAAAAATTTAAACCAGCCAAAATTTTTCCCTGAAATTACATTTCAATTCAGATCTATTTGTATTATTTTCAAATACCCAAACAATTCAATACATGAAATAGTAGTTTGTAATAACCAACTTCTTCCGTCCCATAAAGAATGTCAAATCTGAGGTGGAAAAATTTGTCCCATAAGGAATGGATTTCTAGCATGCGTGCATAACTAAATAGAAACATATGTTGTATGCATGATTAGATGAAAACATATCTAGGTCCTAAAAAATTATTATGTGTACGGTGGCATCAAATCTAAGTAATTATATGGGCACACACATCTACTCACAATGTGAGAAATATAGAACATCATTCTTTCTGGGACGGAGGAACAAATCTAAGGTTTTGTGTGTGTGTGTGTGTTTGTGTGTGTGTGTTTGTGTGTGTGTGTTGCAGACCCTAAGTTATGAGTGGACCAGACAGTTAAGGCTCTATCGTACTACATATTTCCACTCTTGTTGTTTTTGTTAGCATTAACATTTTAAAACGTGGCAAATCTCTTTATTCGTTTGGAAAAAAGAAGTTCACAGGTGAGGCAGTGCCTGGATGCCAATTACTACACTGATGCCTTGAATTCATACATCACTTGATTTTTGAAACTCCTATGCATGTGCGGTCCTAAATACTCCGCCCTGGCGAATCCTGCTACCTCTCCAATTTAATCAGCACGCCAAGCGAGACGTCTTGACATGAGCTTCATGTAGCCGTTTGTCATTAAGCACCCATCTTATCTGCGCCCTAATCTCAACCGCTGCACGCCTTAAACAATGCACATGCATCCCGGTTTCAAAAAGTTTGAATGCTTTTGGACCAGCCGCGTGCGTGCCCTGATTTCTTTAGTAAGTCAAATGCAGGTGGCCTAATCTGCTGTCATTCAGTTGAATTCTCGGAGCAGCCGTGATCCTCTCAACTGATAGTTGATACTCCTAGTAACCTCACGGAATATAGTACACAACTCCTATAAACAGAAGCACTAGTGTAGGAGCAGTAGTTTAATCTGTGCTTAAACTACATTGGTTAGCTGGGAATTATTGTTGCGTGTGCTAGGAGTTTACAATTGCCACTTGTATTGGATCGGGATTCTGTCCAATGAGTGAGCCTAGTACGGGCAGTAGCCGGCCTACCGTATTGGTATTGCCCCGTTACCGTTGGGAAGATGCTGTGCCGTGCTTTCAGGTTAGTCTTGTTGACATCCACGCTTGACAGAGGAAAAGAAGGAGGATTCGAAAGCTTGGATCTTGCATTTGTGATCTTCTATCAGATGAACGGGAAAAAAAAATTAAGTGATATCCTTTGTTGGTTGACCTAGTACTAAAATATAAGTGCTCTTGCAGCTAGGCAACATTTGGATTTTGGATCAGCAGACAGTGCGCCGCCTTCTGGCAAGCAACAGGTGTCCTTGCGGTGCAGTGTGTTTAGCGTTTAGGAGTTGGAGTGTTCTACCCCTAGCATGTTTAGCGTATCACCATCAGTGAGGTGATGGTACTTTCAGCTTTCTTTTCTTCCCCCTTTGATCGTAAAATAATTTCCCAAATGATTGACAGGGGCGTCTCTGCCTGTTGTTGTGCCGGACAGTAAAAGCCCTGGAGTGGTACGGAGAGTTTTCAAAGCCACGGATGTGGCTGGATTTACATGCCCAAGAAAGAGATCCCGTCACTGCTAGGATTGCAGATCAGGCAATGGCTATCTGCTTCTGACGACAGCGGCGGATTCCTGCAGCGACCCATCTGCGCGTCATGGTCGGCGCAGCCCGCAGAGCACGGCGAGAGAGAGCCCGCGGCGCGACGGGCCTGAACGTACCTGACTCCGCCGTGACCAGCGAGGGAATCCATCACCCACGGGGCACGGCTCGCGAGATCTGAAACATGTGGTAAAATTCTGAAGGCATGGAGGTGTTCATCAGAGACAGAGAGAGGGGGACACCTGAACCCGGGCCGACCGATCCTCCTGCGCTCCTCGACGTCATTTGCTCTAGCCCGTGGTCAGGCACATTGATTCCCAATTAAAATCTGGAGAGAGCTGCTCGTCACTCACGGATCATTTGCTCTTGCTCTGGTATCTGGAGTCTGGACCACCTTCTTCAGGTTGGCAGAGCTGAACATTTCGCGGGAATGCTTCAAATGTTTGTTCCGCAGGCAAGCGTTTGAATCGCTGCCGAGCTTAATGGCTGGGGGTGCTGGTTTCAAAGCTCGGGGAATTCCATGTACGTTGCTGCTGCGGCCCTGGCCCTGGACCTCCGCATACGACATTACTGCTAGATTTTGCTACCAAGACAGTGCTTACAGTTAGCTTCAGAATTCAGATCTCGCGGGTAGCAAGGACGAACAGGCGTTTGTTCACTCTTCATCAGAGTGAAAGGATCGAGAGATTCTCACATATGCGTTCTAACGGTGGACGGCCTCAGTAACAGGGATAGTGAGAAACGTCTTCAGTGATGGTGAAAACGCGAGGAATGGAAGCTGGAACAAATCTTTGATCAAGACCTGAGGGCGAGAAGAGCTGCATGGAGATTTCCTCAGACATGGCTACCGAACAAAGGAACAGGTGCCAGCATTTGCAAAAGGAAAGCCTCGGATTTCTATAAAAAAAAAAGCATGTGACTGCTGCCACATTATGCAATTGTGGCCACATGCCAGAATTCAAATGATGCTTTGCTGCTTCTACTACTGAGTTACTACAATACAAAACAGCAATGGAGAGAGATGATCTGAAGATTTGTTCACTGTTTCTGAAGGATCAGGACGTCACAATTGGCTCTGGAAATGTCAGGCTGCGGTTGCCTCAGATCCTGCTTTTCTTCCAGCGAGGGAGTTTATTCCACAAGCACGAGGTTCAGTCCCTCTCAGGGCACGTAATTTCACGCGCTGTATCGAATCAAAAACATGCCGCTGGCTGCCACATAAAGGATTCCAGGCTAAGGCCTTGTTTAGATCGCCAACTTATTTTGCCAACTTGTCACATCGAATGTTTGGACACTAATTAGGAGTATTAAACATAGGTATAAAAATAAACTAATTACATAGATGGACTCCACATCGTGAGACGAATCTATTAAGCCTAATTAATTCGTCATTAGACACTGTCGTGCTACAGTAACCCGTCATTAAAAATGCACTAATGACGGCACATATTAGGCTTAATAGATTCGTCTTGCGATGTAGAGTCCATCTGTGTAATTAGTTTTATAATTAGTCTATATTTAGTACTCCTAATTAGTGTCAAAAGGATGGATGTGACATTTCGCCAACTTTCACCAACTCATCTAAACAGGGCCTAACTCAGGGAGTCGATTCATGTGACTCCGCCCTGAAACGGATGCAATGCGATTCGTTCTGCTTGCTGAATTTAAGAAGCATGGTACGCTGAGGCGCCTGGAGCAACAGAACACGCAGTTAATGATATATGGAGTAAAACATTCTGTAAATGTTCTGAGAAAGATGATATGGCATGCTTTTAAGTACAGATAAGCTGTTTCTAAGCTGACGTCAAAATAACAAGAGGATGAACAGATTGCTCGTCATTTATCAACCAACGTGTTTAAGGTTACATATAATCCTCATAAAATGCAGGAAGTAATTCTGATGCAGTGAGGACCCACATCATGTTCGATATTCATGCAAATACGTGCTAGTTATTCATGGGATTAGTGGCAGATTTCAGCAGACCCGGTTGCCACAAATTACATGCAGATTTCGGGTTCAAATTCCCTGATCGATAAGGTTGTCGCCATGCCTCTCCACAATGATGTTGCACTGGCTAGGAGTCATTGGCTCCTCATAGATCCCAATGATGATAGCTTGATTAGTCTTCTTGATTGTAACCCCATCTGGTCCCTGCAAACAATCAAATACATGGGACCGAACCCAAATCAATACAGCTTACAGAGTTACAGGTAACTTTAAATTCATTGCAAAGGAACACCAATCTTTTTTAAATGATGTCTAGTCAGTCTAGTTGCAGGGAGGAAGAGGTCTGACTGGAAAAACTGAAACACTCGAACTCCCCTCAACCATATAGGAAATCATACAGGTCTTGGTGAATTTTTAAGGTGCTGAAACTCATTAATTGCAGAGAGAATCCCATTGAATATGGAAAAGCGAAATAAGTGAGACCAACAAATATTTACACAACTATTTTTGGAATTTTGGTGATTCCATGTTATAATGAACGAAGATTATTGATCTTCCTGCATGTGTTTCTCCATACAGTCTAGAATATGAATATTTATTTATTGAACGAACTGTGAATATTTATTTATGCTCCATCTCCATTGTTCTTTGTTATGTCTGCACGAACTGGTTTACATTGTAAACTAACAAGGAATTTGTTCTGTACAATATTCTATGTCTACCAACATAATCTTGCAACAAAACTGCTTCTTTAATGGAAATTACTGCGAGACAATTTACTTACGAAAACAAGGCCACGGATTTGAAACGAATAGGGCATCTTTATAGAGTATGCATGCCAATGCAACAAGAAATGGAATCAAAACTCCAAACCTTCTTCCCTCGAATGACCGCTCCAGGTTCACCTTGGATGACCATGTATTTGCTACCCCCCAGGTATAAACCACTGGGTGCTAGAGAGCCGCCTAGTTCATTGAACTCATTCACTATTGCAGTGATTTCTTCAGGTTCGACCTGCAGAATGTAGATTCAAATATCCATAACAGTGTTGCAATAAAAATAATCAAAACTTGAACATATTTGTACAAACTGAAATGGGAATTACTAGCACGAAGCATCTTACAAGCTAACATACATCGCAAACGTTTTCGCTCATGTTTCCAAAAACTAGCAAAAACTAGACAAAAGATCAAAAGAATATGAAAATGTTCATTGGTATACAAAAAGCCTATCAAGCCCAGGAATGATTGATATCACAATATCAAGATTAAAGACACCATTTTTCTATCTTTTTTTTTTTTTGCTTCCAACAGCTAACCGTTTGCTTAAACTATTGAAATAGTGATTTTTTTAAGGTTCAGTGAGGGTAGACAAAAATAAGTAGCACACTAAATTTGAACTTTTATAATCAAGTACAGAGAGGGCAGCTTTTATACATAGCAGGTTAAAGGCCTAAATTTGGTGATTTCAACTGTTAAAAATGTCGAAACGTCGCTGCCACAAAATTCACAATTGCCAAAAAAAAAAAGTTACTCCCTACGTTCCAAATTATTAGTCATCCTAGGTGCTATTTTGAGTGTCTAAATTTATGACATCTTATATGAACCTATACCTATGCTTGTCTAAATCCATAGTATAATCTAGTAAAAAGTCAGAATGACTAATAATTTAGAAAGGAGGGAGTAAATCACAACTGGCACTACAAAGGTGACAGCAAGACAAATGTACTGATCTGTACTTGGACCTGTACCAGAACAACAGAAAGATTAATGAATTGCATCGGTAGTGGTAGATGGATCGTCGATCGATCGATCTTTCCTCTCCTACTATGTCAAGAGCTGCTAGTGGAGTGCAATTCTCCAGTTCGTCAGGGAACTTCAGTACTTCAGTTCTTGGCACACTAGCAACCGAGACATGGCGTATCTCTTTTAGGACACTAGCAACCGATAGGGCTAGTAAAAGTTTTAGCAGTGCCAAGGCAACATTAGCGCGCGCGATTACTACTTTACTACAAAAATGAATGTGGGAACAGCAAAGGGATGGGATCAGTTGGGGGGAGCCTGACCTGCGGGAAGGCGTTCGACTGGCCCCAGACGGCGCCGTCGAGTCCGAGGATGGCGGCGGCGGTGAGGCGCTGGCCATCGACGTCGTCGCCGAGCAGGTGCTCGTCCACGTACGACTGCCACGACATGGTCTCTGCTGCTTCGGTTCGCCTACTCGCAATCACCGACGCTGTCTCCTCTCGGTTCGGTCCTCTGCTCTACTTATGCTCGCCGATGCTGCTCCATCCACCGATTCCACAATGCTCCTCGCGCCTCTGCTCAATGTGGCCATCGCTGTTCTCTGACGCATGGTGGTGGAAAAGAGAGAGAGAGAAAAAAAAGCAGGCAGGCATCTCTAAATAACGGACTCTAACGTCTCATTCCGCCACGTCACTAGGAGTTAACATCAGTTGGATTTTGATCGGTTCGGACGTTCCACGATCGCAGGTAAAATGAGTTACTATTTGGACGTGTTTTTGGACGTTTCGTACCATGCCGGCAAACGTGTCTCGGAGCAGGCACAACGCAACCTTCCGCTGACCTCTAGCTGGCTGCTGGCTGCCACGCCGCCTTAAAATCTCTAGATAACCAAATCAGCTCCATGTACCTACCCTCTCATTCGCCCACGTCGCAGGAAGTTCTCAGCAATTGAATTTTGATCGGACGTTCTACAATCATAGACGGATGAGCCAGCATCTCTGGCAGGTTCGTTTGCCAAGCGCCCAAGCCTGCCCGAGAGACGACACCGCGGGACCCTCTGCTCCTGCCACGCCGCCTCCAAAAATCGTGCTGTTTTCGTTGCGGCCACGTTTTGCTGTCCCTATACGTATTTGACAAAATTACGACTACTACATACTACGAGTACTGCGGCTCCCTAAATATGCTAAATCGCTAGAGTTTTTTTTTTCACGAAAGACCCGGAATGATTCCGGCTTAATTTATAAGAAGGGAGCATTTTACTGGCACAAGAGGCGCCAGATTACAACCTATCGGAAGATAGGCCGGAGCATAAGAAGGCCCCGCAACAAGGTGAAATACAAAAAGCGACTACTCGCTGATTTGTCGAGCGACTAGAGTGGTCAAGTGCCTAGCACCCGCAGCACACCATAAACGAGTTGTGTGATCTCCTGCACCAGCCTATCATTTGACCGCTCTTCACCATTGGAGATTCTTGCGTTTCTTTCACACCATATTGTCCAGACCACAAGGATTGCAGGAGACCGTGCTCCCTTTGCCGCTGCATCTGTACCATTCCCGGCCAGTTGCTGGAACCAACTGATTATGGAAGAGACCTTCTTCCATTGTTGTGGAAGGAAGGACATCAAGCCTGACCAACTGCTTACGGCTAACCAAACATAGCAGGTTACCGGACATTCAGAGAAAAGATGTTGGGCTGTCTCTAGGCTCCTATAGCACGTTTGACAAAAATATGAATTCGGCCATTCTCGCAGTAGCAATCTATTGGCAATCCAAACTCTGTTCTGAAGCAACAGCCACATATGAAACTTGCACTTCGCTGGTGCCCAGACTTTCCACACCAATTTGGGGAACATAGAAAGTATACTGCCCTCAAACTGCATTTTGTAAGCTGATTTTGTGGAGTATTCCCCACTGGATGTCCGTGTCCACACAATCATGTCTGGCAGCGTGTTACTTGAATCAAATTATGCATCCTCTATCAAACCCCATAGCTTGACCAGTTCATCTAGGAGCTGTATTGTGAGATCATCCAGAACATCCGCGATCCATTGCTCATTCTGCATCGCCTCCGCCACTGTCCTGGACTTCCGTCGGCTATGAATATAAAGGCTTGGAAAGAGCAATGCCGGCGCGTTCCCGTCCAGCCAACTCGACATCCAGAAGCTAGCAGTGTGCCCATTGTTCACATCGCTAGAGTTTTAAACTTTTTCACTCAATTCACTATCCGATCCTAATGACCCGAGCAGAGAGCAGGTGAATGGAACCATTTGGCAACAGAATTAAAAATCACAAGACTACACATGTTAGAGCATTAACCTGAACTGGCAGGGTGAGTCCGAGGCAACAAAATAAAACAAAAAATGACGATGCGTCTTCGGCCAGTCTATAAAATAACTCGAGCAAATGCCCGCCTACGACCATACCGGTGTCCGGCCAAGGCTTGGATGTATGGTTCTTTAGTAGATCACCAAACGCAAGTAACAACTAACAACATTGTTGTTGACATTTAAAAATGAGATAGTATCAGTCAGCATGCTTAGTGACGACAGGAAACTCTCAGCAAGCAACTTGATGTCTTGATCCACACCACTCCTTCACACGAGCTTCTACTAGTAACAGGATCATCTCATCGACACTGGCACAATCAAGTTGGCGCAGCCAAAGTTTCTAGTGGCCTTCCGAGGCCACTAAAAAAAGAGAAACGCTTCTACGGCATCCACGGCGAAATGCGCAGGCCACGAAGGCCCACTGGCCACCCAATTGGATTAGGACAATAATAAATGGATATACAGGCCCAGCTAACTAAGATGGATGATGATATATGGTGTGGATGGATGACGAAGGAAAACCGTGAGGCCCATCTGTTCAGAAAAAATGCTGGCGAGCCCACCTAGATATTGTCAAGGAGGGCCCATAGATGGTGCGCGGCCGGCCCCTTCAAAAAATGTACAGGAGCCCAGTTCACGAAATTGATGGGTCCTGTACGTTCTTGTAAGATAATCTCCGTCGGAAAAAGAGAACACGGCCGTTCCTGCTGACTAAACACTAGTTCTTCCATCCATCAACACCAATCTAAATGAGTTTGACAAGCTTGCACTGTCGTACGGAAAGCCACGAACCTCACACAGCCGTACACCATTGTCAGTTATATGTGACGTCACAGTCAAGTCACAGGTATATATAGTATTTCACTTCACAATCACACCTGGTGCTGTGAAAATTCACCATGGTTTTAATGCAGATCTCCAAACAAGAGGCGTTTAGATGGAATCGATGGGGATAGAATATATGCTACGTATCCGCATCCTCATATGCCCAAGTGCTGCCAAGAGCAAAATGAAATAACGTTGAGCTAGTAGTACTGGATCTAGTATGATAAGTTTTTTTTTTCATTTTATTAAGAGTTGCCGCAAAGGTCCGATATGCTGTTCGGCTTCGTTCCATTACCAAGCTCACTGACCTAAATGTGTCCTGGGCACTAAATTCTAGATCGCCGAATCACATCGGAGTGCATGAATGCCTTTGAGCTCAATGCAAGGAGATCGATGATGATTAGAGAACAATCGCTTAAAGGGAAAGCTCAGCTATGTTAAAGCTAGCTCAACGTGCCATTGCGAGAGAATCCAAAAAGGCCAGGTCCGGCCATGTTCGGTTATGCTCAATCCCACTAACTCAAATTCTCCTTGCAACTTCTTTTTGGGACCGAATCAGCCACACATGGGAGCCTACAGCAAAGTTACTTATTAAGCTACTACTAGTTTCTTTTGTTTCTTTTCTCTGGGTGCACATATAATATGTACGTAGTATTAGATAGTATCTGCGCACTTATTAACTTGGTTTCTTTTGTTTCTTTCCTTTTTCCAGCTGATGGACATTTTTCTGTAATACAAGATCTTATTTTTGTTGGCTAAACTAAAACCGAAAGTCATTAAAAAAACATACAGATAGCATAGCTTTCCCTCCCATGTTTCATGTGACTATGTGAGTAGTAGTAGTACGAGAGGTCCCGAGGGAGTGAGGGAGAAAGAGACACGGCATTCCCTTCCATCCCCCTTGCTTGTCTTTCTTTTCTGCTTTTTATCTCCTGTTGACAGAGACAGGAAGATGCGCCACTAGTACACAGGTGCTTCTTCATGTACCTGAAACCATTGGCGTTTTCTGCTACCACATACGTTGAGCTTGATGATCCATGGAGCATGCATCACTGTTCCAGGGCCTATGTGCAAATGTAAATACAACAAACATGTACTGTTTGCGCGATCAACTTTTGTTGAGCAATTGCCAAACGTGCAGGCACAAAAGTAGCTGCATGCCTGCATCGTACATATGCTAGGTTCTCCATTACAAAACGACTGGAATAATATACGTTTTGATCTTGTTTAATTGGATTATCTTATTAGCTTGCAGTATTATTCTAGTAGTGTAGATCAGTATGAACTAGTACTGATGATGAGAACTAAAAACATCAGTGTGTGGATTGCGCCGTGTGGAGAACCTTCGTTTACCTAACTCATTGGTGAGTGGTGATAAAGAGTTTTATGAAAAAAGGAAGGCATATGTTCTCTTAGTACAAGGATTCTCAGCAGCAGCTATAAAAGTGGCAATATACCCTAGAAAGAAGAACCCCATTAGCTCGTGCACACATATATGATCAGACCAAGTGCAGAAGCATCTGCCAAATCAAATTCCATGATACATAGCTCGTGGCACAGAAGGGGTTCGCATTGTATCAGACAAATTAAAGAGACCATATTCGAAGCATACACACCGTACCAAACTGAGCTAGCTAGTTAGGTCCTAGGATCGGACCCCATATATAAGATCAATCTGATCAAGCCAAGAATCTCCATTGTCTAATGATAGATAGCATGGGAACTGGGAAGAATATATATGATAATAATACTGCTTGTCTCATATGTAAGGATCGGAATAACAGATCGACTAATTAATAATAATGAGGAATCTAAGTTTATTATTATTGGTTTTCTTTTGCAAAGCATGGTATATACACAGACACTTACATACACGTGTATATCCTCACTTGTACGTATGAGCACGGATACACTAACCCATATGACCCAAATTATTATATATCCTACTCAAAGTATAGATATATCCTACTAGACAGCGATATATATCCTACTCAAATTTTTATTTTTTTGTTAACGAGAATCCTACTCAAATTATAAAGAGAACGAAGCACCGATCCAATCAATTCTCAGATGCATGCCAAATATTATATTTTTTTGACAATTACTGTGCATAGACAATTATACATGTTAGATATAAGCGAATATATAGTCATGGGCTAAGGCTGCTAGCACTTTCAAACCAGCAGCTCAGCAACGGTCAAAATTACAAAAATAAAAAAAAGAAGGTGTGATGATATATACTCCGATCCTTGCCGATCTCTTCTGCATTGCCTTAACTAATGAATGCGTTTGATCGATCTCTCATCGTTGTCAAGGTCTTAGCTTGAGTGATTGAGTCGACCAGACATCATGTGGCCTGCCATGCACTTGCATGGCTCTATCTCTCTCACACTCCATCTCCAAAACTAGTTTCTCATTACCAAAAGGCATAAGAAAAATGAAACAATAGATAGAAATTACAACAAAGAGTTCTAAATGTTTACTCCACGCCAAATATATACTCTCTTCTTGTATCTTTGGGTTTCGGTTATATCAAATCACTTTTTACAGTAGGTGGTGCCAACTGGTGCCGGATCATCTCTAGTTCCATTGATTGATTGAACAATTGTTTTTTTTTCAAAGTATGGTAGGTTTTGGAAAACTAGTTCAATTAGTAGTTAAGCTAAAGAGGGTACACTTCTTCGAGGTACTAATTCGGACCCCTAAGACTTGGTATATGTTGCCACACATATATGTGCAACGACCTGACATGGAACTGTTTCATAATTCATATATAACTTATGATGAAACTAAGCATGAGGCGATCAATCCATTCGCTGTTAAAAATATTATAATTATTAGATCAGCACTTAATATAATTCGTGCCACTCGTATCCTCCCACTGTGCACCTGATATTCTTACCAGCCCAATTTGATCTTTAGAAGTTTTGTAAGGCTCCACGATTTACTTTGGAATTTTGTGAATTACTATTCATCATAATATAATCCAACACTATTTACATGGTAGGGGCAATAAACACCCGTCAAAAGTATTTACATGGGATATTAATTTCATACGACACTAATGTTAATCTAACAAATGACACATGTGCATATGGAAGGATTATAATCAAATAAATTAAAATACCTGCCATTAATACTTATCGGTCTTAAATTCATGATGTGTTTAGGAAAAAGCTAATAATTAGTTACAAAGAACTAATACCTTGTTCTAAATATCACATCATCATATATATTTTTAAAAAAGAGTACACGAGTAGTTAACTCCGCAAATATCGTATGCAGGTGTGTCCTAATGGACTTATAACAGAATAGTAATTAGTATCCATATGTGATGCACAGTGATCATATGGCCATATTCCTTTCAAACAATTCAGTTCTAATTCTACTTGTTAAAGAAGTACATGAACATTGTCAAAAGTCAAACAAGGTTTGTGCCTGTAGAAACGTGAAGTAAAGAACTTACTGCGTTTATTCCTCCATGATGCATATTTGGAGAACAAATTAACCAAGGGGAAATAAGTATCGATTGAGAAAGCAAAGGAGGGGCCAGGTTAATGTACATGCAAAGAATACTACTTTTTACAATTGAAAAATAGCTAAAACAAATGAAAAAACTATGATAAACCATGGATCGGTTATAGTTATACTTGATTAATAAGCCGCACTAATATGGGTTGCATCTAGGCCAGTTATGCCCCGATGTCAGCACAACAATACCTTTCCTTCCATCGGTCAATTTTCTTTTCTTTTTGTTCATCTCGCTTTGTCTCTTCTTCCTTGAGTTCACAATTAATTTTATCTTCTCCTTTTTCTTTCATTGAGAGAGATCTAGGTAGATCTGTTTTCTTTATCTTCTCCCAACAGAGTACATTCTCCAAGAAATTAAAGCAACACCCAGTATATATATTCAAGGAGACAAAGACCGTTCCATTGAAAGTGGTGTGGTTAGTTTTGGTGGTGTTTGATCGCCACTATTTAACAGCCGTGTTGATACTATCCATGATGATCTTGGCTGTCAGGTGGCCAGTAAGGGTAAGGCCATTCTGTCTCTTGGGACTGAGGAATTGAAGTTTCCTGCAATAGAATACGAAAAAGGGAGGTCAAAAAGGAACTGCTAATTCACTGATTCAGTGGAGAGTGAGAAAGGCAGCATCTATGGCTTGAAAGAGAGCAGCACGCATATGCCAGCGCAGTGAAAAGAATGACATTGTCCTTATGTATGATATAAATTCATATTATTGGCAAATGTACTGACAGTTTAGATCTGTATTTAGGTACGATACGAAGAACAATTTGCTACATTGAGCTGTTACTATTTTCTGCTACTGAAATGAGGAAACAGCAACAAAAAAGAAATAACTGTTCGATAGGGACCTCTTTGTTCTATGAAACTCATTTCATGGTACATTAAACCAGTCTGAGCCGGGTAAAAACTAGTAACATGTAATATTTGTCTGACCTTCTAATCATCAAAAGCATTTTCAACCCAACCTCAGGTCTAATACATCTAAACTGATGTCTTTTGTCAGTCTCGACAAGACTATCCAGGCTGGGAAACAGTAACGCGAGAACATGCATGTGCATGCATGGTTTTCGAGTGTGAATCCATATTCATAGAGAAGTGTGTGGAAGAGAAGACACAAATGATATTGCCCCCTTTTCCTTGGCTCTTTTCTCAAGATATAGAAGTAAAAAACTATTATAATCTGAAAAGCAAGGAGGCTACCGACACAGAGAAAAAGCTCTCGTTTTCACCTATATCGTCATGAAAGCAAGGAAAGTATGGTCTTGTTTTTACGCTGGTCTTTGGCGCGTCTCCTTTGGCACTCAAAAGCAAAACAAAGTGTGGTCCTTGTTTGCATATATTCATGATGTTTCTCCTATCTCACTATGAGTAGTACAGTTGATGGATCTCTCTCTACAGTACCTACATATAACAGCTCTCTCTCTCTCTCTCTCTCTGGCATGCATGCTGTAAAAGCACCTAAAATGGCCAATAAAAATAGGAAACCTAATGGAAGAAAAAAGCTGTCATGGTGAGGGCTTGTTTTAGAATGCTAGAACGACAAAGAGACTACCCGACCCCACACTGAAGTTTCCTCAGGACCCCCCCTGGTGCAGTCTTTCTTTTCCTAGCTAGGCTATCCTTCCTCGCCTCTCTCCGGCTCTTTTGCATGAGAACATGCAGCTTTCCGGTCTATACATACTAAATAATCAAGAAAACATGAATTTGCAGTAGCTTATTTGGGACCGAAGTAACCTTATATATAACTTATAACCTCAGTGTTCATACGCATGTGAATGAATTAATTTGCTAGGAGTTTTCACGCATTCTAAATTTGGGCTTACCACGGAGCCAGGTAATTATGTGCTGATGTTGATCATACTGTCAGCATGCTTGTACATGGTTTAAAAGAAGTAGAAGAAATCAACTTACCCCTTTTGTGTTTGTGGACGACGTGCAGCCCATTATCAATTCTTCCAAGCCGGCAGACCTGCGGTCAAGCTTCTGCTGTGCCTGTTGATGTTGGTGCTGGTGCTGCATGCTCTTTGTTATCAGTAACGTGGAAACAGAACAGTACATAAAGCAGTGTTCAGTAAAGAACTAGGCTTAAAGGTAAAGGAAACTATTGGAGTATATGACCATGAGACGGTACTTTCTCTACAAGCTAGATGTGGCAATATATATATGTATGTCTGCAATCGACTTAAATCAAATAAACCCCAAGACATGTCACTAAAAATGGCTGGGCATTGCATTAACATATTAATAAAAAGGATCATGGTCTGAAATTACAACTTGAATTAGGTGAGTCAAACACGGAAATATGGACATTCATGCATACATCTAGTTTAACATGATATGGGCATATGGCAAAAGGTGCTTACAAAACAGTATACGCTTTATACAATCCTTGAGAACTTTGCAGTTTAATACGAATTTTTAAGTTCCTCTCCCGCTGCTTGGTAATACGTAATATTACATTTTAAACATGATGTAACAGTGAATGGTATACAGTATACTAAGGGACACAATTTAAAATTACTAAATCCACACACAAAAATAGTGATTATGTTTAAATACAAGTGTTGCACATTTATCTATATATAGAACTAGTGCCATTATTATAGCTGAAAAAAATATCTTGTGAACTTATATACAAATTGTGGGGTAATAAAAACCTGACGCCTGGAATTAATCACCAAATTTTTAAATTAATTTAGAAATTTTGTGTGAATGATAAGTATTATTAGCTTGTTTATTATGGAAAATATATATTGTGCTAGGATTGTGTAGAAAAGAGAGCAAAGGTAGCCACTCCGCCAAGACTCAGCATTTTGCATTTTGGTGGCAAAACATACTTTTTCTCAAAAAAAAGAAAGAAAGAAAACAAGTAAGAGGAATAGACACTGCCATCAGATTGAAATAGAAAAAAAGGTGCCACGAATACACGTATAATGGAAAAAGACCCGACTGGAAAAAGATACAACAACTAAGACGAAACGCTGATAAAACATGCATGCGTATAAATTGTACATTCCAAACTCGTGTGCAGAGACCCAACATGCATGGCCTTAATCAATTAATTTTTCTCGCAAATGCATGAAATAAAGCAAGCCAAGATGAATCAATCACCTGAAATTTGTCGTGGTGATGTAGAAGGATTGCTGGCACATGGAACTGATCATGATCGAGAACAACTGATGTGTGCTGCATTGCAGGTGGCACGATAGTCGAGACAGGGTTCGATGGCCTACTGATCAGGAAAGCCGTGGCAGGCACGGCCGTCGTCGCAAGCACCGGACGGTGTGGCTGCTGCTCCTGGCCGTGATGCTGTTCTGATCGTCCAAGCTGATTAGATGGCACCTGATCACCACCTATACCAACCTACTCCGTACAAATACACGTATAAATCAAATTCAATTTATATATAGAGATATATGTTTGACATTACTTTTTTTTAATATATTTATTTTCCAATTCCCTGCAGTCGGTTATGCTGTTACATATAACTGTGTTCTATTTTCTTGTGCATAAGAGAATAGGACACATCAATAATTCAAAAGGAATTTATTGTTAGTTTTTGCTTTCACGGTGGGTGGATGGTTCCTAGGGTTGCTTGCAATATGAGTAAAATGATGTGAGACTCGAACCACTTAAAAGGGTCCATAGTCCATACTCTGTGATGTGTAGCTCATCTTTTGCTTTATATTGGCACATCCTGTACATTTGGTCAGCTACCCAAACGCCCATGCATATATATGCAACAAGCTAGCTCATCTAATCAAACAGAAAGTAAACATATCCAGACCAAAAGAAAAGAGGGTGGAAAAAAGAGCATGATGCATGGTTGCATGGGAATGGATCGTGGATGATCTGCATGATGTTCTCCCCAAACCTAACCAGCAGCAGTTTCACATACACACTTCCACCATCCCGGCCCCTCTCTGAGAGCAAAGACCTTTAGCAATCCTACTTCCAGAGCAAAATCAAGAAGAATGGCGGTTATTATTACCTCCTGATCGAAGGTCTTCCTGAAAGGCGCGAAGCTGAAGTGGTCTGCAGATTGCTGCTTCATATGCTGCTGCATCTCAACAGCTGCGGTGACCGTGTATCCGGCCGGGAACGATGTCGTCGACACCTCGTGGTCCCTCGACGAGCAGCTGCCACTTCCACTATCCCTCCTATGCTGCTCCTGTACGGTCGTCGTTGCCGCCATGGCAGCGGCGGTGGCGGTGGCGCCCCGGTCGGAGGACCAGCTGCACTGCCGGGGTTGCGTCTGGTAGAAGATCTTGCACACCACCAGCTCCCCCTCTTTCTCCTCTTCGAGGTCGCCGAGGTGGTACTGGTGCATCACCCAGTTCGTTTTCTCTGGCTTGCGGTGCTTGCCGAAGTTGGTGTACAGCACGAGAATCTTCTTGCACCCCTTCTGCCGGCCGCTAACCATCACCGGCCGTGTCTTGCCGGTCTTGTGCCACCTCGTCTCGCCCTTGTGGACGTCGCACTCCGTCTGTATCTTCCTCCTCTTCCTCGTGCCCGTCGTGTAGGCCTTGGATGGACGGTGGAAGAAGTGCTTGCTTAGGCCATCCCTGGTCACACCTGATGATGATCATCAGCACAAGGCATATAGATGCAAGAACTGTGTTAGAACCTGAGTTGGGTGGTGGCGTATGTTTCTTGAAAGATGCAACAAACCTCTGAAAAAGATAAGAGATAGAAAGGAAAGAAACCTATTTGGAAACTTCAGAAGCATCTTACCATCATGACTTAGAGGAGCGAGGTAGATCAGGGTAGGCACAACTTTCCATAAACAATAATTCTCTTTGCATATACCCGAGAGCACATGTAGAGAGAACACTAAGAATAGAGGGGAGAGCACATCGAGAACAAGGGAATATATGCCATATCCCAAATCCAAACCACAACACAAAATTCATGGCGATATAATTCCAACATACAATATATCACTCCATGAAAAGCAAAGCTCGAAAAGCCAGGAATATGTCTGTATAAGTATACGGTTCAGTAGTAATATTTCTGTTCATGTCTAGCTTAGATATAGCCCGGCCTCTAACCTGGAAGTTTCTCGGGGTGGGTGTAACATATGCCGTCCTCCCCATCTATTGTGGGTATGAACTCGTCGATGAGAGGGTGAGATCTCGAGCCTTCATCCTTCACTTTCGCCTCGAGGTGCTCGATCAGCTCCTGGTCAGTTGGATCGAACTTGACGCCAGCCGGCAGCCCCACCCAATCCTTCTTGCAGTTACAGCAATTAATTCCATCAAAAGAAGTTGCACTAGGTATCATAGTACTTATGCTGAGGGGTGCAAGTGTTCAACACAGATAGAAAGGCAAAACGAAATCGTCAACATCACACATGCATATATGCCGGCTTGCTGTCGATCTTCTCGCCGCAGTGGGGGCAGTGCTTCGCTGTGGAGATCCGGTGTTCCTCAAGTTTCTCGTTGATGAGCTTCGAGGAGCTGCTGCTGCTGTGGCCCCTATTCATGTCTGATTCATATGTGGCGCGAGGAGGCAGTTCTCATGCATGAGTAGTAGGGGATTCTTCTATGCCTTGCCACGCTGCAAAATAAATCAGACAAGCATATGGCCATCAGGCACAATTCGATCAGCAGCAAGAACACAAGATTGAAAACGAGTGAAAGGAGATAGAAGAAGAGAGAAGCAAACCGAAGAGCGCAAGTAGAAGGAGGAGCAGTGCAGTGCTAGGGGTGCAAAGGAGAGAGCAAGGAGCGAGGGTGAGGCATACATATAAAAAAAATCGAGGCAGGCAGGCAGCTGCTTTCACCGGTTTAATACAAGAGGGAGCAGAATTCCTGCCTACTTTAACTGAAGCCACACCCCGGCCCCTTGAGGAAAAGTTAAAGGGCCCCTCCTCCTTAGCTAGCCCCTCACTCTCTATCTCTTTATCCCTCTATCGCTTAAGCATAACACAAGACATGGACACCTTTCATCCACGCTAAATTAAACTGCCTGTAAGATGGTGCCGCGCCATGCACCTTTGCCTTAGGCGTTTTACTTATATTTTATTGGGCTTCAGACTTTCAAAGTTCAGGGACTGTCTGGCTGGCAAGCTAGGACTACTACCAAAAGCAAAAGGCATGAATAGAAACTGCATGCTGTGCTGCGGTGCTGCCTCACCACACCACAGCTGTTTACTGCAGATTCCACACACTGCGCTGCACTCACTCCCACGCGGAGAGAGATTGTATCTACAGTAGCTAGGAGCTAGTAGCAGCATCAGCCATCAGCAATCCATGCATATATCACACCCGCAAATCTGACATCAGCAAGAACTAAACGGCTTAGGTTATCTAAGTACACCAGAAAACGGTCCAATAATCACGATGCACATAAAGTAAAGCATTTGAGTGTTGGTCAAGGGAGAACTGTTTCAATTTTCCTTTTCTCTAGCTGCATCGCATGCATGGGGGATGATGGAAAGGGGTATTTTCTTTCCACTGCACAATAATGAAGTTTGCAAATTGCAGGAGCAAGAAATAGCAGGGATATGAGGTCTCACATGGGCATATGGAGGAGGCCTTGTGCTCGAATGATGATCCTTTTTGCCATGAGAGTGCGTGATGCTGGACAGAAAGAGAGGGAGGGGTGAATCCCATAGCTTGCTTCCTACCCAAGGCAAATGGAGCAGTACAACACTTGATAGACCCCAATAGCTCACATACTACTAAAAACTGGGTAGATGGTATAAAGCGCATAAAAAATATGCTCGTGGTGCATCGCGTGCCCGGACACAGGAGCAACCTTCTCCTACAAGCACGACCCTGAATGCAGGCTCCTGTTGGCCGGATCCTGGACATCCAAATTCCAAAAC
Organism: Digitaria exilis; assembly: GCA_015342445.1. NCBI lineage: Eukaryota > Viridiplantae > Streptophyta > Magnoliopsida > Poales > Poaceae > Digitaria > Digitaria exilis. The sequence continues at coordinate 744,624 of JACEFO010001768.1, read as the reverse complement.
ACATTCCGAAGACCGAAGAACCAATGCTGCTCGCTTATGGGATTTCACGGGATCCATAATTTATCCAATGTAATGGTCCTGAAAAATAACATCGTTCATATGCTTCAAGTTTTAAAACTAAAAGCATATCAATGAGGTAGAAACTCAAAACCACTAACTAGATAGGGATAAAAAGGTAAATTCATCGATCCAGTATTTCTGATTTAATACATCCAAAATGTACACATATATATAGTTTTAACCAATAATGGACTTCCGTGGATGGTTGGACCTAAATTTGCTAACATTTTGCCTATCTTAGCAAAGTTGTGGCGGAAACAATAGAAGCCACAAGCAAGTCTGTCAACGAGAATCTCGCCACATCGATCTCCTTGTCACGTGGAATCTGGATGACAAAAATGTTTGGCGTGGGCAATATGTGGCTACAAGCCAAACGCTAGCCGCCCAGAGTGTTGCGGCAAATTATGCTTCCAAGGAAATACCGTCGTGCTTTACTGCCCTTATTTTTAGATAATAAATTGCTTTAGAGCTAACCTCAAGTTAAATCCAAGCTGAACAAGGCACAAATCACCATCAGCTAAGTCCGAACAGCTGGGGCCCAGGTGCCACTTGCCCAGGCACCGTTCACTCGTTCAGCAATCCCTGTGGCTCCCATTGCTGTCACGGAGACCCCAGACACGTACCAGAGCAGATCATGGACCTGACCACTTCAGAAAGCAGAGCTGGTGCCCGGGCCCCACATGCAGGGAGAGGGTCACGAGGTCACGGCTCGCCCAACCTGCTCAGACTGGAAGCATTACTAGGTACAGTAACTAGCAGTAGGCTCGCTTGTCCCGCGACGTCGACGGCATCCAAGAAGGCGCGAAAAGTGCAAGCTGGTTCGTTTGTTCAGCTACACCTGGACATCACCGGCACAGCTCCAGTTCTCGGGTCGCTGGTCTTCTTCCCTTCCGCCTCACTCCATCCCAAGAGGGGCAAAAAGGGAAAGGGAAAAAAATGGACCAGCTGCCCCCAACCAATCCGACCTCTCGACAAGTCCACCTCCCCGTGTGTTGCATGGTGCCTCTCACGGCCAAATCAGGCCATTTATCACCCGATAATAAACCCCTCCCCAATGCCGACACGACGTCTCGCGTGGCATTTTGGAAGGGGAGATCGAGATCGATTCGTGCATCATCACCATCCATCATTTGGCGTGCTAATTTAATGGCGCTCGCTCGCCTCACATCGTCAGCTAGCACCTCATTAGTTCCGGCCGGGCTCACAAATACCATCACTAATGGTTAGTGATCATGTTTGACTATGCACACCGTGGCTTCGATCGGAAAGAATAATGCGAATTCAGCACGAGTTGTTTGGAAGGGCGAGACGTCTGCGTACCTGTGTGTACGTACTACATACACTTGGAGTCGCAGTTCTGGCCAACCGACGGATCTGTCACGACCTCGCCATAATTGCGATCGCGTTTGCTTGGTAGGCGCGCAAACACTGACGCTGAAGTCGCAGCAAATACGTATCCGGATACTAGTACTGCAGCAGCATTATATACCTTTTTTTCAGAATAAAGTATGGAGTACCCTGCTTAACTGAAAGCAACATCCAGCAGAGTATGCTATGCATTTGACTGATCAGTATAAGTAGATAGTACCTGGAGGAGCCTGGGATACAGGATTCATTCATCTCCCGGGTTGAATTCCACTGACTGAAGGATGCAACTGCATTCCCACGTAAGACTTGAACAGCCATCTTTCTGAAAACTGACCGTTCACCTGAATATGTGGTAGACGTCTGGCTGTATGTGTGTTATTCAACGGTTCATCATCGGCTTCGGCTGTATGTGCACAACTGCACAGGTAGCAAAAGTCGGGTCAAATTATCGATCCCAACACATTCCGTGACAACAGACAGGCACCTAATGAGGTTGAAAGGAAGATGAGAAAACAGCCATCAGCTCCAGGAACAAAATGTTAGGGTGTCGCGGTTTTTACAGTTGATCAACAGGCTAACCTGCATGCCACGCGAAGACGACAGCAGATGCAGGCGGAATGCCAAGGTCATATATATAAAACCATGCGTGCTGCTTGCACCTGCTGTGGTCATGCTCAGCAGACAGTACAGGTCCCCTCCCATGCGCCATGAGGACTTTTAAACATCATCAAGCACAGGCTTCAGGCACATGCTTCCCTTGATGGTTATTTTAAGTGTATACCTATTGGACAAAAAGGGGGGCAACAATCATTAGCTGATCACACTGCAACAGCTATTGCTTTATCGAAAGAAGCAACATTACATGCTGAAATGCATCAGAGGCATACTATGCGATTGGAGAAACAGAGATAATTTACTTCAAAATATTGTTTCTTATATTTTAAAAATGGGTAATAGGAAAGCGGTTAGTTCAAGCCATCGGATGTGTCCAACTACCTCAGAACTGAGCGGGCTGGGTTTCTTCAAGCTATTATCACGCTCAGACAAAACAGGGGGTGCAGGAAAGGTTGTTCAAGGGCCTAACAGCTAAATGAATATCACTGGACCTAGGATTCCGGTACTGTTAGAAAAAAGAGCCCACAACTTATAAAAACTCAAAGCAAAATGAGAAGCTATCTATTTTGCTCCACAAGCCTACCAGCAAGTGGCACAATTTGGTGGCATTTGTCAGACTTACATGTAAGTGATAAAAGTTCTGCTTGGACTCACCAATTGACCATTGGCAAGATAAGTTTTATGTTGACTCTAATAAAGTAACATCAGTAGACTAGCTAACTTCGTTTTAAAAAAACAATAGACTAGCTATCTAACAAGTAACAACCTGTGGTTACCAGATACTACACTGATATTACAACATCAAACACTGAATTGGAAGTTTAGTAAAACCATAGCATTTTTAGCTAGAGAGGAGAGGACTATCATGCATGGGATCATATACAGCTGCATGCCTGACCTGTGCCTTCCACCAGATACGATATTGTGATCCGATCAAAGCACTAACTGCTCGTGGAGGAATGATTCAAATAACCAACGACCCTGTACCTATGCTCACAACGACCAATCACCTGCATATACCAACCCTATTCATGCACCAAACTCATGCTTGAAATTCGATTTGTCCAGGGCAACTTGGCCCATATCATCATGTTGATGGCCAACACAAACAGTACAGCCCAACAAGTAGCATGGACCATCTGACAGCCTTGCGTGAGACAGATCTTCATTCAGGGGGGAGAGAAAAATCAGAAAATGCAGGCCACCTGCAATGCTACACCTACTATTTATGAACTGACATCGGCATTTCATCGAGCAGGTGAGAGAAGCTATATGCATGCCTAGCAATCTAGCATGATGATCTTCCCCATTGTCATTACTCATCAGCGGAATAACAACCCACGGGAATCGGGAAGCCAACCTCAACTTCTCTCCAATGGAGAGCAACCTACTGCGCTGATGGAACAATCGCGCCAAACACAACAGAAAATGCAACGAAATTAACGAGATAATAAGCTGCAGCGAGTCAATACACTGAGAGCGGACGCACAAAACCCTAGGCTCTGAAATCCTTGATCGGCAATCAATCAAACAACTCACCTGCTCTGCACAGCGCCACGCCCCGGGGCCTCGGGGCCCCATTGCACACCTCAAGCTTCTCCCGGCTGCGATTGACACCAGCCGCCTCGCCGAGTAAACCGCGACATTCCTCGCCGCACGCTGCGACACGACCCCCGCGTCGTTGCCGGCGCCGATGACGTTCGGAGCCCGCACGCGGCGCCTCCATGCCGCCGTCGTGCTGCGGCGCGGTTCACGTGCGATGTGATTGGGGGGCGGCCACCATTTGGGCCACAGATGGGCCGGCCACACAACTAACAGAGAGATAGTTGGGTCTGGTCGTTTCGAGGCGCAGACTGAGTGGGCCGGCCACACACGTGAACCGATGTGATTGGGCGGCCACCATTTGGGCCACAGATGGGCCGGCCACACAACTATCCCTCTTCTCGATATGCCCACACTTTCTTCTCGAGCTCGATTCGTCGCCTTCCTTCCACTCTTGTCTCACGGCCTGTCGCCATCCCCACATCACATCCCTCTCGCATCTCCGCCACGAGCCCACCTCCTCCCCCTCCTCCGCGCCGCCGGTGACGACTCCGTCGAGCCACTCCGCAGCAGGCGCCGGCGACCATGTACCGCGCCGTATCGGGCCTCAGCGCCCTCAAGGTTAGCCGCCCATCGCCTGGAGCCCTCTCCCTACCTCGCCTCCTTTCATTTCCGGTAGATCTGGGCGCGCTCCGCGCCGCGATCCGCCCGATCCGCGTTGCTGTCGCGTTGGCGTTGCGACGGCGGCGGATCCTTATTGGGGACCTGTTAGTCTCGAACACTTGCGGCCTATGCGTGAGCGTGGGACAGTGGGAATCGGGGGACATTTCTGGCCTTGCAAGTGACGATCGTTGTTTGAGCGTTTTGACTGTCCTGTTGAGATGTAACGTGTTTTTTCGAGATGTGATGATGAGTTGCGTGTAGGTTGTTCTATAGAATCGTCGTATAAATGAGGGGACTAGTGGAATCCGTGCATGTAAGATGCATTTTTTGGCATGTAGAAACAATGGACTATACCAGGTGTTTGATCCCTGAACTATAGGGTTAGTGTATTAGACATGGCGCTCTTTAAATCCATCCCAGAGTCTGTTGCGTTTAATACTCAGTTTCTGATTTACACTGGCCATTTCTTATGTATTTAGAATGCATGAAGTGAAGGATATGGTTTCGAAAACCCTAGCTATGTCTCTTGTGATTCATTCTTTATCAGTATTTTTCTTGATTCCTGACTCAAAAATAAAGTAATGTTCTCAAACCATCAGTATTTACTTCTCATGACCACATGCTTATGCTGTATCTGCTCTGTACATGTGCTTGAACCTTTTTTATGTTCTATGTTGGCAAGTAGTGTGTTTGTGAGTGTTTTAATCCAATCATCCATTAGCCCTGATGATACTTTGGTGTTTTATGGATAGTAGTGCCAAGATATGTGATAAGATAAACTTTCTTTGTGAGGATGCAATGCATAAATTTCTTTTCTCAGATTACCCACACGAGAATATTTCTCTACATTACAGTCTTTAACTACAATAATTGGCAAAACAAAGAGATAGCTTGATCTTCTTCAGGTGTTAATTTGAATTTAAAGTGATTAGAGCAGCTTTAGTCCTTTGACCACTGAATTGTAATCTCCGTGTTTCCTTTTGATTACAGAGGCACAGGGCAGATGCTCAAGTGATGAACATTGCAGTTAGGTCTGTCAGCACAAGTGTTGCACAGAGCTCATCAGGTGGTTTCTGGACTTGGTTGACTGGTGCACGCTCAAATGCTTTACCTCCTCCAGATTTCAAACTTCCCGGAGTTACTATTCCCCCTCCGCTACCTGATCTCGTGGAGCCTGGGAAGACAAGAATCACAACACTTTCCAATGGGGTGAAAATAGCCTCTGAGACATCCGCAGTATGTGCTCATTATTTTTATATATGACTACGTTTCTTCATGTCCTCGCGGGCAGCTGGTGATAATAGGTTGCTTTCTATTTCCTATCCAGGGACCATCTTGTTCTGTTGGAGTTTATGTTGATTGTGGTTCTGTATATGAAGCACCTGAAACAACTGGTGCGAGCCAGCTGTTGAAGATGTTGGCGTTTTCATCCACTACCAACAGGAGTGAATTGCGTGTTGTGCGTGAAATTGAGGCAATAGGTGGCAGTGCTAAAGCATCTGCTAGCCGTGAAATGATGAGCTACAGTTATGGAGCCCTGAAGACACACATGCCTGAAATGGTTGAGGTGCTTGTTGATTGTGTGCGCAATCCTGCTTTTCTTGATTGGGAGGTCAAGGAACAGGTATTTCATCTTATACCATGCACTTCCACATCTGTCATCTGGATCAATTGATTATATTCTTTGCTGACTTGTTTTCTTTTCAGATTTTTAGACTCAAGGCAGAGCTTGCAAAAGCATCAAGTAACCCTGAAAAATTGCTTTTGGAGGCTCTTCATTCTACTGGCTATTCTGGTGCTTTGGCAAACCCTCTGATTGCGCCAGAATCTTCAGTTAGCAGATTGAATACAGATGTCCTAGAGCAGTTCATAGCTGTGAGATTCATCTCCAAATTTTGTTTAGTATTCTATATATGCAGGTATCCATATTGATGAGCTATCTTTACTCTTTATCGCATGGTATCAGGAGAACTACACTGCACCCCGAATTGTTCTAGCTGCGTCAGGTGTTGATCATGATGAATTGGTATCTATTGCCGAACCACTTCTGTCTGACATGCCCAGTATAGCTGGAACCACAAGGCCAAAATCTACCTATGTCGGCGGAGAATATAGACGAACTGCAGATTCCTCGGTAGGCATTATGATTTTGTGCACTTATTGTGGGACCTCGTTTATCATCTAGAATCTCTGTTCTTACTCCTTTGTTCTTGCAAAACAGAAAGCAGATGTTGCACTGGCATTTGAGGTCCCTAGTGGTTGGCTCAAAGAAAAAGATTTTGCCACTGTGTCAGTTCTTCAGGTTCATATTCGTTCAGAGATTCATAATTTTGCGGCATGAGATACTTTGATTTGAATTTTCTATAGCTTTCTCGTCTGGAACTTTTTACAGACACTTCTGGGTGGTGGTGGCACCTTTTCTTGGGGAAGGCAGGGAAAGGGATTGCATTCACGTCTAAGTAAGTTTAACCTATGTTATGTTTTAATCCTTTCGGATGCATGCTGGATACCATATGCTGCATTTTGAGTAATTGTAGGTCTTCGGAAAAGTTAATAGATAGGTAATGTAAACAATACTATTACGGAACTGAAGTACTGAACCTATTAATTATCTGACTGGATGATATTTCACGTGGAATTTGTCCAAGGATGTACTAGATTGATACATCCAACCATGGGTTTGTTTATTCTTTTTCAAGATATTATAGGGCAAAGCAATCTAAATTGTTAAATATGTAGTCAGTTTCTGCTTTATTTAATAATTACTATTTAATCATGCTGTAAACATCTAAGATTGCTACTATAGTGTGAAGGATTCTAAGATAATGTCATGGATTTCAAAGAGTCAGGATCTATCTATTTTCCTTGCCTTCTATATAGTTAGTGGTATCATATTAGTGCCTGGATTTCATTTATGCTTTGTAATTCCTGCAGATCATCTTGTAAATGAATTCGGCCAAATCAAGTCGATCTCTGCTTTCAAGGATGTTCACAGTAACACTGGCATCTTTGGAATCCATACATCTACCGTGAGTATTATATTAACTTGCACAAGCTAATTAGTTATGCCATGATGCAGCTGTTTTATGTATATCTCAGGTTTTTCTATTTGATGGCTCACACGAAACACTTGCATTGAGTATATGCTCACACTAAACACTTGCATTGAGTTAAAACAGTTGTTATAGAAAGAAACATAAGTGTTCTATAGTTTATATTTAAAGTACAGTTCATGATGAAAGTGTTGTCATAATCAGGATGCAGCATTTGTTCCTAAAGCTATTGACCTGGCAGCCAGAGAGCTCATTGCCCTTGCAACTCCTGGACAAGGTATCCTACCTACCCTATCTTGGGCTCCTATTTGTAGATTACTTGCTTGCCTGAAACTTCAATCTGTTCTTATTGCAGTTGACCAAACCCAGCTGGATCGTGCTAAAGCCTCAGCTAAATCTGCAATATTAGCAAACCTGGAATCAAAGGTGTGTATAGATATTATATATTTCGGCAACTGCACTGATGATTCACTCTAATAATTAAAACTCACAGGCATCACTAACAGAAGACATTGGGCGCCAAGTACTGGCATTTGGTGAAAGGTACTTGTTGTAACTGTGATAAAACCATGAAATTTTACCAGTTACCTATGCTTATATTCCCTTCATGGTCACAACAGTATCCTGTTATGATATGACTTCAGAGAAAGGGCATAAATTAACAATTGGTTCTAATATATTTACAGTAGAAACTAAGTTCAGGGATGTTGAAACGTACCATGCATTTTTATCTTAAAAGCTGCCCTTTGTGTAGGAAAGCTAGTACTATAGCCATATTAGATAACATGGATCACTTAGGGGTTACAGTTTATATTAGTGAGTAGAGGAAAGCAGGTGTTTGTACATGCTAAATCTTTTGCATTCAACCCTGCAGTATTAGGCAACTAGCTGAAACTATAAAGACTACTGGTAAAAAAAAATTGTGAAAATAGGTTCCTTGCAAGACTTGTAACAAGTTCTCCTAGCATTGTCATATACTTAAATGTGGTTCAAGGAGGCACTAAACTCCATTTGCATAATACGATAGCTGTGAATAACTTCACTGCTCTGCCTAATCTTGGTTTCATGAAACCTTTGCAGGAAACCTGCTGATCACCTTGTCAAGGCTGTTGATGGTGTTACCCTTAAAGACATAACAACAGTTGCAGAAAAAATCATTTCATCACCACTAACAATGGCATCACATGGAAACGGTGAGTGTATTTCCATATAACCTAGTCACCTTTAGATAGTGCATTATCAACAGAAGTTTTCTGATTCTGTGGCTTCCACTGTGCAGTTCTGAACATGCCAACCTACGAGTCGGTCAGTGGCAAGTTCAGCTCTAAATGAGTACATGGGCCTTCTTTTTTTACCCCATCTTCTGGACAAGTTTGACAGCCCATATGTTTCACGCCTAGGACATGGCCCTTATATTCTTGGTCAAAGTTTTTCATCAGAAAAATAAGGAACCTCATACAATTTTGTTCGTTAAAACATTGCTCACTTTGCCATTACTCCTTTCCCCTTACATTTTCAGAAACATTCATCCACTTGAGTTGGTGGTTATTGCTGGTGATAGGCCAGTTTGTTTGTAAATTTAACTGATACTGGGGCTCCTCTTTCCTTCACAAGGCCCAAAGAGTGTACAAAATACTGTTCTCTTGTCGTAAAATCTTTGACCAGAATGTCGAAGCACATGAATAATGATTCTACAGGACCGGTGAAAATTTTGCTATTGCATATGAATAATGACATGACCTTGACCCCCCCTTTGTTCCCCACTCAGTCCTTAAAGTCTTCCTGCAAGACCAAAATGTCTGTCACATTTTTGCGGAAATCAAGGGCACAAAAAAGATTAGTCCTTGGATGTGGTTTCGAACACTCTGCTAGGTAGGTCTATTGCATATGACCTTGACTCTTCCTTTGCTCCCCACTCAGTCCTTAAAGTCTTCCTGCAAGACCAAAATGTTTGTCACATTCTTTCTGTATGCTAACGACGATTTCTATTATGCGGAATTCAAGCGCACGAAAAAGATTAATAGAGTCATTGGATGTGGTTTCGAACACTCTGCTAGGGAGTTTCACTGGGATGTGCACGAAAATGGCTGCCAGTAAAAGTTTCTCGAGAATGAGACTGTACAAGATTTCAAGGGTCACGATCCGGTGGCCCATGGAATTGGAGATTTGGAGCCTTCGTTCCGGTCTCCCTCGACAACCATTGGCGTGCCTCTTGTTTCCCCGAGTCGCCGTTTCTGACCAGGCAGAAAAGGGCTCGGGACGCCGGCCGGGAAGCAACGTCGGAGGAAGGAAACGACGCGGTGGTCTCGTGGCCTCCTTTCCTGCTCGGTCGGGGATCATCGTGGGCGGCGCACGGTGGCCTTGGTAGCTGGCGCCTGCTCTCCTCTCTGCTGGCTGCCTCCAAAACTGCCTGCCGGGCAACGGGAGGCGCCGGCGTTTTTCCGCGGCGCCAAGAGCCCCCATGGTTTCAGTTTTTTTTAGGACTCGCTGCTTTGCGATCGCGTCTGTGTCCCTCTCTCCCGATGGACGCCAAAGGGTCAAGTATCACAACTTCAAAAGCCTGCTGATAACTGCTCGAGCTTATCACTGTTCGGCGCCCATGAATTGTTATTTTACAGTATAAAATTTTTAAAAATGACTTTTTGGGTAAAAGTTTATGTTGACAGCATGACAGTCACCATGAATACGCTTATGCCAGAACTAAATGACCTTTCTTTTTTTTTCTTTTGGAAACAGTGGTCATCATCTAGTTCCATTACCAAAACTACATTCAGCCAAGATCACACAGGTAACTATTGTCCATATTCCGCCATTAATTTAAGATTTTTTTTTTCTGGAACTGAGTGGTGTGCATGGAGGTCAACTCTAACATCCTAGATTCCTAGAACAACATCGTAGCTCGTCACAATGCGCTACGCATTACTTTCAAAGGATTAGACTTCGAGGCGCTCAACTTTGATTTAACTATCACAAAGTTTCGCTTTTGAGCAACAGTTTGATGGAGCCAACTTGAAGAAAGAAAGCAAACATTATGCAAGGTGTGCTACGTCAAAAGGTAGCAATTAGACGTTTTTTCTTTGTTGCACAAATGCTATTTGATGACTTCGAGTATTTAAACGCAGATGATGCCAGGTGCTATTGATGGATGTAGTTTTCGCTTACTTCATCACCGGTCGGAACTTTAGTAGTTTATATGTATAGATCAAACCTTATTCTGTTGCCAATGGTGGATAGATATCAACTGAATCATATAGATGAAGGTAGGCATCATGTGTCTTGCTTGGGTTGCCGATACCTATTACCTAGAAGTGTGAAACCTAATGCAAATATCCCTGGTTAATATAAACAAAGCAAACAACTTTTCAAGTTGGTTTCTGCTCCTCCACTTGATTCGAAGTGTTTGTCCCTCCATTTTTTACAGGGCTTATTATATTGTTTCATTTGAACTGTCGGCATGTCTTTCATTTAACAATAATGGACTAAAACATATGGAATGGGTGTTTTGTTTGATTACCAGCAAGTTCTTAATGGCATACATGTTTGTTGCATCCTTTTGGCTACAATTGGAATGAGGTAAGCCAGGGAATTGGCAAGCTTGACTTTGCTTCTAGCTAAATGCTTTCTTAATTTCTTACAGAAGGATCTTTGGATTAATCCTCTTCAATCTTCTTTCTTTTTTCTAGAGGAACTATTCGTCTTTGATATCTTTTTTTTTCCAATTGTCATGTGCCGTACCTCTCGCGAATCATGAGCTAACACAAAGGGAATGAGTGGACGGCATTGAACGCCAAGTTTTTGGAGGTGATAAATAATACAGGTAGACAATTTTAGATAACAGACATGAATAATGGTCATTTTATAGTATCATGTGTGATATATAACGTGCCCATGATTTTTGTGGCGGCGATTTTCCATGTAGGAAACTCAACACGAAAGCTCGTGACATTTTTTTAATATGTGGAGGTAGGGCGAGACAAGGTCCTAGACTCCTAAGCTAGCAAAATGGGCTTGGATTCGGCAAAGAAAAATATTGCTCACCCCAAACCTAATCTCTCTCCGGCCAAGCAATCAAGCATCCAATCAAGTGTCAGGATGCAGGGCATCTTCCAGGGAATCATCCTCCTTCCTGCACTTGCTGCTGGATGATGACACCATTAGCGGGCGAAAACGAGGGGCAGGCAGCCTATCACCTGGCAAGCAACGAGAGCTTATCACAAAACCATGTGAGAGCTTATCAAAGAGGCCGCTGGTTTTGTTTGACCACAGATCAACTTACTCCTATATAGGCTATACGCTACCTTTTTATAATGTTCTGATGCTATGATGAGTGGTTGTTACTTTAAAGTTTTGTTCTTGCATTGGTCCTGCTCAGCACCAATGAAAAGAAGAAGAAGAAAGTTTTGTTTTTTTAATGTTCTTTGGAGGAAGCAAAGAAAGATTTTAGCATTAGCATGCCGCTGGTGGGCGGTTGAGGAAGCCAAGACGGATCGCACATAGTCTCGAGATAAAAATGAGAGAAAAAAGGGATCTTTGAGTGCTCGTGGTTTCTCCAAGGGGGTGACTGAAGAACATGCGTGTGGTCGGCCGTGGCTTCTTGTGAGTTGCGATCAATAGTTGATCGACATGTAGCAGCCAGTTGTACGGACAGATGCCTGAAAAATTCCCCTGTGATGATGGATTCCTCCTTATGAAACGTGCGGGGCTACCCGGTGGGTGCCTTAGCCACATCAACAAAAGAAATATTTACCGTCTGATCTTCATCATCTCAGGGCGGTAAATTTCGTGTCCCAATTTTCACCGTGCTGATCCAAATGGCCCACTAATCAGTCCCACTAATTGGTCCAGGAGCGCCCGTTCTCCTTCCGCGCCAAAACACGTACGTGGCATCAGCCCACTTGCAGAAAGGCTACTGAATCATCTCTTGCAGGAAGGCTCCTGAATCATCTCGGGCCTCCGTGGAAAAGAAAAAAAATCGGCTGCCCTCTTTATGTTTCCTCCTTCTCGCCTTCGTCGCCATCTCCATCGCTGCCGCCGTTGTCTTCGTGCCGCCGTGTCTTGCTTCCCTCACCGGCCAGCCGTCTGGTACACTCCACTGGTTCCCTTTGCCTTTGTTGCTTTCTCTTTCGGCGTTATTTCTTTTTTCTCACCTCTTCTCCATCTCAACGGCCTTTGCCATGTGCTCCAGCGGCTTGCTGTATAGAGGTCCCCTACCCCTGGCCATCGCATGCAGCTGGGCAGATGGATGTCTCATGTCTCTGTTGGTTTCTTCATGTTTCTCTCATTCGATTTAGGGTTCTTGTGATTTTCCCCCCGCCTGCGTCGTGATCTCCTGTACCCATTCCCCTATGCCGGAACCTCGTTTCTATGTGTTTTTTTTCGTCTCCTCATTTTTCAAGGTCCCGCAGGAGGTTCCCCGGCGTTCAATTTTGGTTTGCCCCTCACATTCCTGTGAATGTTTCCATGCAGCACAGCCTTCCGTTATTTTGGGTTATTTCTTGTGCAATCTCATCTGATGTACATCGTCCCCTCACATTCCAGACAATTGAAACAATTCAAATTTATGCATGTGAATGGTGGGCAGGCAACTAAAATTGACCTTTCATATTATAGGTATATATCCCATTTGTTTGTATTAAAATGTTGATGCACAGGGACTCCATGAATAAAAAAATGAGATACAAAAAAATTCTAATCCTTTTTCTTTATTTACTTCATGTATGTTTTAATATGATCTGGTAGTAACCTTCACTATGTTTTATTGGGTATGTTTTACATATCCATTTTCGGTTTCTATTCTATTGTAATATGAACAGAGAAACCGACATTTGTAGGGACACAAGTTACTACTATCAAACTCATGATAATTTTCCGAATGCTTACTATGTGAGACTGTGACTAAGTGGATAGTATTGACAGTAAAATGAACAGTTATTTCCTCATGCTACTGTTTTCCACTGATGTGTATGCTAATTTTACTTTTTGCTTAGTTATGCAGTCCTTGATTACTAATTACAATCATTTTTACCTAGGTGGACAATATACACATCGAGCATATTCCGCCATCAAGTAGTCAGGGTAAAAAACAGGCATAATCCAAATCTGCTACATAAGTTTACAATGGACGTTGACCGTAATATATGGAAACATTAGCTCATAACTTTTACTGCTTATCTTAAACTTATAGAGAATAATTATGACAAAAGCAAAGCATAGCTTCTTATGTTTGTCCTAGACCTTCAAGAGACCAATTTTACTTGGCTAACTACAATGCATTTTTTTAGACTATTATGGTAGTCCATTCATACCCGTAGAAAAGTCTCTGTGTCCTGAGTCCATATTTATCTACCAGTGCCCATCTTTTTTCCATTTGCATGATATCAGCAATCCATATGTATCTGAGGCCCAAGAACAAAATTGCAAAGTGAACTGAATTAACGCAGCTAGATTACAAAGTGTGGAAAATGATGATGCGTGCAGCTCATGAATAAATTATGTGTACATATATGTATATGGAAAAGAGATACTGAAAAATAATAATAGGTTGTTTCCTTTGTTCAAATGAAGCTTGCTATATGACAAGGCACTCCCTATCAACAATACAGATTTGACTTCTTTTGTTAGAGTTCTATTCATTAATATATTATGGAAATAAACAGTTACATAATGGATTCGGTTTATCATAATATTGTGCTTAGTTATTTTTGTGTCAACTTTTTTTCCATTATTGTCATTCCTAATGGCATCCGTTTTTTCTAGTGCATCAATATGCTGATCCAGTATCACAACATGGATGTATATTGATTTGATGCTGACTTTGATCACCCCTCAAGAGAGCGTGGCTACATTCATTAATTCAGCATATGTTCTACCTGAAACCAATAAATCATACATGTAAATGTCTGAACCAGGGCCAAATTACTATTGCTATATGTTTGTCTATCCATTAAATTTTCTGTAGTGTGAATCGTATGTCAGGCATCGGAACCTAAGGAGACTTTAATTTTAACATTTTTTTTTGGAAAGATCACTGGGACCATGCCTTCCCGCGTTGTGTTGTTTGTGTGTCAACCCATCCAAAAATTATTTTCTTTTAAGTACTTCACATACCACAGCAAACTATTACTGCAGTACTATGTGGCTAATATAAATTATCTAGATGTGAAAACAATTGTTTTTACCTTGCTAGGTTCCAAATGAATCGAGCCGCGCGCAAATCACTAGTATATATCATGGGCTCATGGCTAGCTTTTTTCGGAGGGAGTTTCATTTCACGGGTTGACGGCGCTAGCACTTAACATTTGTGCAATTTCGAGTTTGCGACCTTGCGTGCATGAAAAAAAAATCAAGTTTTTTTTTTGAATCATTGTGCGAATGCCTTGGTGCTCAAGAAGGTTTGTTTCAGATACTTGGCTGCCTACGCTCAATCACAACGTATTAACCGCCGCGTGGTTTGGGGAAGGGGCAACGACACACAATCAGATCAGGGGAACTAGAACTAGCACTAATCACGGTCGAACCGTCAAAGCATGCGTCAAAAACAAATGCGCAGTTTTGGAACAGTTTCTGTTCTTCATTTTGACCAATATGAATAATCGAGTGCCGCTACTAAAATTGTTAGTAGTACAAATCAGATCACAAAGGTGCCCCTCTTTTCTTGGTTTGGTCACTAGTGGTAGCTCTCCCAGCGTCTTGGGAACCATGATATTTTTTTCTGATCCATTATTTTATGCATTAATAATTACTGTCATTGTCCTAATGAAGATATCAAAGTTGTCATCGAGTGATTGTATTCGAGAGGAAACTTAAAGAAATGAATTATGAAGCCAGGCAGGCCCCATCTGACGTCCATAGGCACGCGGCATGCTGGGCAGGGCCAAACAGCCACGCGTCACCTGGAAAGAAACGGCAATTATCTCTGTTCGTTTATGCGCAGCCGCCTATCACAGCCACACCTTGCTTGCTTGGCCAATAACACAAACCTTCCTTACTAAAAAAAAGAAAAGAGAAAAGAAAAGCCTTCCAAGTTCTAACCAAAAGGGGTACAGTTTTGATGTTAATTTCTACACGCTGCAAAATGGGTGATCTCGGGGAGGTCGAAGGATGGTCGGTGGACAAAGAAAGGTCGCAGAGAGGGGAAGAAAGAAGAAAAAAAAGAGACGATGGAAAGAAATGGCCCGAGCTACATCTCCATGTTCCATCTGATCTGATTGGTCATGGTGACATGGTGTGTCGCTGTTTGCCCTCCAATACGAAAATCTCTAGAACGATAGCATAGCATGTGTGTGATCATCGTGCTCTAGAAACCAAACTTTCCTCAACGATGAACAGTGTTTGGCTGTAGCGATCTAGATGTAAAAGCATCAAAACATTTTCCTCTGATCTGTGATCTTTTCCCTTTTGTGATCAGTGGAACCCCGTGCACCAAGATCTCTATCTCTATATCTCTCTCAACTGCTGGTATGATGCTTCTAGGTGACACGGCATCTCGTAGCTGCGTACAGTATTCACTCGGAATGGCGCCTGGGCTTGCCACAAAATAACGGGGCATGCCGCCGTTCTCTTTGACGCTAGCAGGCCGTACTGACCGTTTTGCCCCTCCTCTTCCAACTTGGTGGGGTGTGGCCCCCGCAGCAGGAGAACACGCGAGTCAAATGTTAACAGCGAGGCATGCGCCCTACAAACAAAGCGAGGCGGCAGCGTTAGCCGCCTTCCCATTTATGCCCCTGGTTTCCTAAATGAAGAAAAAAACCAAGGCATGTCACCGTTCTTCAAACCCGTGCATGGAACAGGAGAAAAACATGGCCTAGCCAATGCTGCGTGTTTGATTTAGGGATGGATTATCTATTTTTTTTATCTCACATGCTACTTAAAATAATCAATGCATTTTTCTATAGATTATACTCCACGTGCGAGCGAGTCCACGTATACTCCTAAAATAGTAACAGTTTTACCATCATAATCGATTTTTATTATGTACGGTATCATGCCATTTCATCTTTCGTATCAACCACTAATCATCCTCATCCCAAACAAAATAGGAAAGGGGAATGCCTCAATAATGTCTTGGGGGAATGTTCCGCTTTCTAATTCTCTATAGCAGGGTTCGTAAAACCGTTAGGAACCGGTCGGTTCCCGTGGGAACCGATCGGCCCGGTTGCAAAAAACCCCGGTTACCACTTCCAAACCGACACTATAAAACCGCTACCACCGTTAGCCGGCCGGTTTCACCGGTTAGCCGGACCGGTTTGACCCTATTAAAAACCAACGGGTCCACGGTTTTGTGAACCCTGCTCTATAGACGCCGGAGCATTTCTTTTCTTCTTCTCCAAACCGTACGGCACGACACGAAATGGCAGATCCGCAAATAAACGGAAACCCCAGCCCCTCTTCCAAACCCGCGAACCTTCTGTTCGCTCTCCCCTGCCCCCTCTCCTCCGGCCCGCCTCCGTCGCCGTCGTCGTCAAACGCGACGTTTAACGGCGGCGCTCGCCGCTAATCCAGCCCAAACCCGATATATAAAGCTCCCGGCCGTCCCGTGCCTTCCGCAGACTCCAAGAACAGCCTCAGATTACTCGCAGAGAGGTTCAGATAGCCGCGCAATCGGACTGAAAATCCTTGGGCGCAGACAAGGCGAACAAAGAACCGTTGCTTAGCGCTCACCGCCACCGACACGGCGCCCCCTGCGATGGAAACCGTCGGCACCGCTCCTGCGCCTCTGGAGGCGCCGGTCAAGAAGAAGCTGCTCGACCTGAAGAACCCTTTCCCCGCCGGCGCCGGCGCCGCGAACGGCGCGAAGGCGTCCCCGGTGGGGAAGTGGACTATGAAGAAGAAGCTGGTGGGCGGCGACGCGGGGTACGTCCTTGAGGATGTGCCGCACCTCACGGATTTCCTGCCCGAGCTCCCGGTGCGTGCGCGAGTCCCCCGTGTTCTTGGTGTCTCAGTTTGGGGTCGGTTGGTTTCCTGACGGTTAGTTCCCGGCATGGACTGTAAAGTTCTTGACTCCTTTTTTTTTTTGGACTGTGCCATTTTTCGCCCGGAGAACACAGATTTTTGCCACTTTTTTTGGGCTCCTTTTGGTCTATCTTCGGTTCGGAGCATACCAATTCTAGTTTGTATTTTATAGTGAATCACCTATTGATCTCACAGTAAAAGTGATTAGTTCGCCCGATGGGGTTTACAGCATAGGGGGAATCAGCATCTGAAACAGCGTATGAACTTTTAGCCTTTATGTTCACTGATTTCATGGGTGTCGTCTATCTGCAGACTTTCCCGAATCCCCTCCAAGACAATCCGGCGTATTCAGTCGTCAAGTAAGAATTCTCCTCATTTCGTGCTACCATTCTACTGTTTCCATCCGAATTTGATTATTATCCATCCAGACACGGTTGTTCCAAAGCTGACCTTTCTTCCCACCACGTGTTCTCTCAGGCAGTATTTCGTCAACCCAGACGACACCGTCACGCAAAAGGTGAGCCTTTCTTTCTTGTAGCAAACAACGAATTGACGACTTCAGAGTGTTTTTTGTTTGGGGCTAATTGAGTACATCACTGACTGCAGATTGTTGTTCATAAAACCAGCCCAAGGGGCACCCATTTTCGGCGAGCCGGGCCACGGCAGAGGGTGTATTTCCAGTCCGATGAGGTGAACGCGGCCATTGTCACCTGCGGAGGCCTCTGCCCCGGGTTGAACACAGTCGTCCGCGAGCTTGTTTGTGGGCTGTATGATATGTATGGTGTCACCAGCATTGTTGGCATAGAGGTGAGAAGTTTTAAGAATAGTTATCTGATGAAAAACAATTTAATTCTTTCGCATGTGGAAGTAGCAATGCCCCTAGTTAGTTTTAATTCTTACTGCTTTGTTACGATGTTAACAATGTTTTCTAGTTAATTTGGCCCGTTTCTATCTGCTTATTCTATAGTTTATTTAAGGTTGCAATTATTGACAATAAAAACAATTATAAATGTTTCCTGTTGCCACCTAGCCACATGATGTAGTTGTGTATCATAGTATGAAAATAATACTTAGTAACACTTTGATATGTATTATTTTATTTTTTGCTCTAATTATTTGTGCAATATGTAGGGTGGATACAAGGGGTTTTATTCTAAGAATACTATTCCATTGACACCGAAATCGGTGAACGACATCCATAAGAGAGGTGGTACTGTCCTTGGAACTTCAAGAGGAGGGCATGACACCAACAAAATTGTTGATTGTCTTCAGGACCGTGGTATTAACCAGGTTTATATTATTGGAGGTGATGGTACTCAGAAAGGCGCATCTGTAATTTACGAGGTAATACAGGCATGCAGATAATTCTGGTGATTGTTTGTCAGATGCTATATGCATTTTGTTACTCAAAACTTTTGAAACATGATTTCAGGAAGTACGTAGGCGGGGCCTCAAATGTTCTGTTGTTGGTGTCCCGAAAACCATTGATAATGACATTGCAGTAAGTTCTTCTTTATTGTGGCCCTTCATCTTTAAAAAAATTAGCAATTCATTGTTCATACCTGATTATAACTTGATTTGAATTGGTTACAACACAGGTGATTGACAAGTCGTTCGGATTTGACACTGCCGTGGAGGAGGCCCAGAGAGCCATTGATGCTGCTCATGTCGAGGCTGAAAGTGCAGAGAATGGCATTGGTGTTGTGAAACTTATGGGTCGCAACAGTGGTATGTTTATCTCTCTATTTTTTTGTGAAAACTTGCTGCAGCATCTTGGTCAGTCCGTGCATATATTTCAGCATTTGGGTATAATTAACTAAGGGATTCGAATTCTACCGATGCAGGGTTTATTGCAATGTATGCTACTCTTGCCAGTCGCGATGTGGTATGCTCTTATCAGTTCGTTGATTCGTCCCATATTCAGCATGAGAATAAATATCGACTCAAATGCCTGACCACTTTGCTCTACTTGTTACCTCAGGATTGTTGTTTAATTCCGGAGTCACCCTTCTATCTTGAAGGGAAGGGAGGGCTCCTTGAGTTCATTGAGAGACGGCTCAAGGAAAATGGTCATATGGTCATTGTGGTGGCTGAGGGTGCCGGACAGGACCTCATCGCGAAAAGCATGAATTTCGTAGACACTCAAGATGCCTCTGGAAATAAGCTGCTTCTGGATGTTGGCCTTTGGCTATCCCAGAAGATAAAGGTCAGATTTCTGGTCCAAATCTTCATTTCCTTGTCAGTGTGGGGACATGCATTGCTCTCTGCCACATAACCACATAACCCATTGAAGTAGGAACAAAGAGTTTCTGGGTGTCTTGGCTCTCTGCCACATAACCCATTCAAGTAGGAGCAAAGAGCTTCTGGGGTCTTAATGCAAGGCCATCATATAATTGAATGTTGTCTTGTTTCTCTGTCCTTTTTTTTTCTGAGCTGGACCAACATTCCAACACTGAATTGTTATCCTTTCTCTGTCATGCAGGACCATTTCAAGAAGAAGCCCAACTTCCCCATAACTCTCAAATACATCGACCCGACATACATGATCCGTGCTGTCAAATCAAACGCATCCGACAATGTCTACTGCACCCTACTGGCTCACAGCGCCCTTCATGGCGCCATGGCGGGGTACACTGGCTTCACCGTCGCTCCGGTTAACGGCAGACACGCTTACATCCCGTTCTATGTGAGTCCGGCGCCTTCTGTCCAATTGAGCTCAGCTCCTGAACATCTCACTATTTATGCAGCTGGTCTGAAACTTGGACAATCTTTTGCAGAGGATCACCGAGAAGCAGAACAAGGTGGTGATCACGGACCGGATGTGGGCGAGGGTGCTGTGCTCAACGAACCAGCCATGCTTCTTGAGCCATGAGGACGTGGAGAACATGAAGCACGACGACGACCATGAGCATCACCTGCACAACACGCAGCTCTTGGAAGGCGAAAGCTCCCCAGCGAAGAACTCGTCCAATTGCAATGGGTCGGTACCCGCAGGGTGAGGGATACAAGAGTACTTGAGGATATACGGAGTAGTATGTAACTATAGATGATCTTTTTTCACCTTTTCTTCTGATTTTTTTTGGGTGCTGGCTTTGTAGAGGGACCACTACGATCTACTGTGAGCATTACGTAATAATATATGCTTCGCTGTAGTAAGCTCAGTCATGACTTACTGGATTGACTATGAACGGAATCCTCCACAGAACAAACAAACCCTTACTTACGGAATCCTCGGTTCATAACTCGGCTCAGATGCATTAAGGGCTTTTCGGTTCGATCGGATTCAATCCGGGCCGGAAATAGTAGATATAATAAGAAATTTATGATAGGTACATCTAGAGACCGGAATTTATTTCGGGTCATAAACTAATTTATTCGTGATGAAGAGACCTGGAATGATTCTCCATCTATTGACTAGTGGATTGATTCCTTGTTTTTTGGTGTCACTATGATGAGTAAATTAGCTTTTGTCGGAATAAATCCCGGCCTGTTATTATACTTATCATAAATTTCTTATTATATTTTCATTTCCGGCCCGGATCGAATCCGATGGAACCGAACAAGCAATAACCGATATTCGTATAGACGAGAAAGAAATAGGGTTAAACAGGGAATATGCTACATCAGTACAGGGCATTTGTCGTACGAGATCACGGCCCCATGACACTCTGAATCTCTGAGCTACAGGGCGCTAACAGAATACAGCTCGGGTGGGTAGGGAAGATCGGGCAACAAGATCTAGCGGCAGGGCCGAAGACATAATACACAACAATGAAAAGAAAGAATCTCACTCCCCTCGAATTGGGGAGAGTGGAGGCCGCAGCAGTGTTCCACTACCCTCTGTACACACCGGAGGGGTCAGCGTTCTGGACGATCCAGGGGTGCTCAAGAACCTTGTGAAGAGGGAGCCGGTGAGCCGAGTTCTTTACAAGCATCTGCATAGAACATGTGGTGAGGTCCAAGTGAGGTTAAGAGTAAGGGGACAAACATTTTAAGGTCGCCATAGAGAACAATAAGGAAAAAAGATCGAGACAGGAGCTCTCTTACCTGAGAAATTAGGTCCTTGGCGGCAGGTGAAACGAATGGTTTCAATGGGAACTTCAGATCGACTTTCACAATCCTATATCCAAGTAAATGTGACAGATTCAGAACTTCAATGCTCAAGGACTTGTATGCTATATAAATGCACTGATTAAATAACTCCAGTGTCGTGCAGAACTGCTAACGATAGAAGAAACCATGGATCTAAAGCATGTGGTAATCAATACAGCACTTATATGTACTTCAAATTTTGCTTCCCAATTGAGAACGTCTGTTAAGGTGGCACTAATTATAAGAGCATATCACTCAAAAGTCAGAAGAAAAATGACACCAATTATCAGAGTATTACTCAAAAGTCAGGAGGAATAATCAGGAACATTGGACTAAGGGAGAAAATTATCAGAATATTACTCAAAAGTCTAGAAGAAATAATCAGGGGCATTCGACAGAGGGAGAAACACATTGTACAAGTTAGTGACAAAATCACTCCATACTTAGATTCAGAATTGTGGATTTACCTTCGATATGTTTCTGAGTGCTCTTTGGCTTCAAAAGGTGGGAGCCCGTAAAGAAACTCATAGCACAGAATACCTAAGCTCCAGATATCAACATGGTAATCATGCTCGGTCTTCTCGACTGGACAAATCACAACAGGTTTTAGAGCAATGGAAATCGAGCGAGGATACTAAAACCCATGAATCAGTTGATAAATGGAAGTAAATGGTTAGCGAAGTACCCATTTCAGGAGGTAGGTAATCTAGAGTACCACACATGGTCCGCCTTCGGTTGAAGGTGTGGACAGACCAGCCAAAGTCTGCAATTTTTAGCTCACCCTATTCAATGGAAACATGCAACAGTATAAGTACCCAAAAGCATAGTCCCAAGACCAGTATACCAAAAAAGCGTACCTGGGACCCAATCAAAAGATTCTCTGGTTTGATGTCCCTATGGATGACGTGCTTCCCATGAAGGTAGATCAAAGCTCTCGCGAGTGATGCAATGTACTACAAAAACAGGAAATCTCCATTACGATTTCATTGGAGTTGAGATGGGCTGCAGAGACATGTATGGAGCATCAACTTACAGTCGCTGAGCGTCTCTCTGAGAAATGTTTGCACCTCGTCAACTCCTTGTACAGCTCTCCCTTGGCAGCATACTCCAAGATTAGGTAAACCCGAGTCTGCAAATTCAGTATGACAGACAAATGATGATCAATCTGGCATATAAATGAAGCAATGTGCAAGTCCACAGTAGAAATGTGTATGCTATTACCTGATCATAAAAGTATCCATACAGGCGAAGGATATTGGGATGACGGAGATGACTTTGTATCTCCACTTCCCGGCGCAGCTGATGCTCCACCTGCGACTGTTTCAGTTGGCTCTTGAAAAGAACTTTCAAGGCTACAATCTGATTGCTCTGTTTCCATAAAAACAAGAATATGGTAAGCCCTAATTGCTCTCCAGGTTGACTAACCAAAGCAAATAAATGGTAAAAGCACAATGAAGTATACATCTCCAGTGTTCACATCTGACATGTTTACTGTTGGCAAACCAAGGGCCAAATGAACAGATTGATAATTTCCACAGTACAGAATGGTTCTCCCTCTCAAAGGGCAAATACACAAGGCATAATAAAAAAGATGCATTAAACATGTTTGGTAAATATGGATCTATATGACTATATCTTATTACACAACATAAGAATTTCTTCAGCAGAATATAGGACATTCATGATGGCAAACACTATGCTTCTGAACCCAGATGAAACAACTGGTCCATGTAGATATATATACATTTACTTTGTGCTTAAAAAAAAAGGTGTAACAGCACCATATTTATTCTAGAACAAGTAGATCTGTGCTCTCCTATAACATTAGCTACAGTGGTACTCCTATTTTTGCTGGTTATACTGTAATATGGAAAAGTTCATTTAGTACATATGAACATGTTACAATACTTGTGTTCATCAACTCTCAGCAATTGCAGTAAACCATTTCCTTACTTTAGATATAAAATCACAGTACCAAGTAAACAGAGCAAAGCTTAAGCATCTTATTTACCCTCTTTTCTCTCGCCAAATAAACATGTCCAAACTTGCCCCTCCCAAGTGGCTTGCCAACTTCAAAATCAGACAAGACCCACCTCTTCTCCTCATTAGCATGAGATGAAGCCTGCAAAAGGAAACAACAAAACGCACCGATGTCATATTTCTAATCACTACTGCAGTACTCTGGAAGGTGCAGAGTTTAACCAAGCAAACCATCAGTAGAAGCTGAAACAGTCGTGGTTCCTTGTTTGCAAATCCCCCAGATGAAGTGGAAAATTCTAACCTAAAGTTCTCATAAGCCTCAAACATACAGTATATGGGAAAAAAAAATTAGAGTCTATCCGCTTCATTCGTTGACACTCTAAGCCTGTAACCACCCACACCAAGCAAAGGGGGGTGCAAATATGCTAGCACAAATGGAGGTCAAACCCTAACCATCACGTCCGCAAAAAGTATTCGGGAAAAAATGGACTAGAAAGCTAATAAAAGCAGCGATATCTTAATACAAGCATCCCACTGAACATTACGCCCAGGAAAATAAGCAAAGTCTCGTTAACCCTGCCGCATCGACAACCTACAGCACCCACAAAAAGGGGGCGAAAGAGCAAGGGGAAATCCAACCGGGAGAAACTCAACCCCACTAATTAGAGCACGAAGACGGCGATAATCAGCGATTCCAAGGCTACCAACACGCGAATCGGACGCCGGATTCCACGAATCGACCGCGCCACCTGACGAGACAGCCGCAGCGGGATCCGACCAGGGAGGAAGGAGGGGACGGAGAGGGGGCGGGTCGGGGCGGCGTACCTTCTCCTCTGTGCCGCTCGACTCGGTGGCGATCGCCATGGCTGGCTGGCTGGCGCGGCGGAGCGGGGCGGAGGAGGCCGGAGGTGGGGAGGGAGCGGGGGAGCGGCGAGGCGAGTTTGGAATTGGGGGCCGATCTGGGGATGGATGGTCGTCGGACACGGGGGCTTTTTAAGATTTGGGCGGAGAACGCAACGGTCGAATCCTTCGCTCGCCTCGTCGCCTCGCTGGCTGCCCCCGTGCCGCTCACGTGCGGAGCCGCGAGCCGTTTGGAGGAGTCAAAGCCTTGTCGGGGCTTCCAGGCCCAATTGTATGATGGGCCTTAAAAGCGAAGAAGGTATTTATGGGCCTTGTAGAAGAGTTCTCTGGGCTGTTGGGAAAATTTTGAATTCTGGCCCAAAACAAAAGGTCCGAATAAGCCCAAAACATATCTTGGTGATGACGATATATGCCGGAAGCCGAAAGCGCAAAAGCTGTAAATTCATGAATTTATTCTGCTAATATAATGGAAAACGAAGTAACGAACTTTCCAAGCATTGCACATTTGCACTGCTCCTTACGTGTTTCCTACACGTGAAACCTACTTACACAACTCACTTACAAGCAGAAGATGAAGCTGCTTACACTAGTGTCGACTCACTTGTCTATTAGCGGACAAAAATACATATCAAAGGTTGCAAGTCAAGCTTCACTTGTTTCGAACACAAATTCAATCATTGGTTTAACTGATGCTTGAGAAAAACTATACCATGTCCATCCAAGTGGAAGGAGCGTACGTACCGAGTTGATGACAACTCTTGAGAAAGCAACACATCGGTAGCAATATAATGTACACTGATAGATGCATCAAGCATCGCCCGGAAAACAAGCATACGCACACGTTATATATGACGTTAACAAAGTTCAACTTGTTCGTCTACATGACATAGGTTTTTGGTATACGACACGAGCAGACCTAGATAGAATCTATGCAAATATATTATAGCACGTTGCACGCCGCAAGACGCTATCCCGCGCGTAATGACATTTTAGAATGGGTCCAGGATCGGGCTAAAGAAACCGCCCTCGCGTCCTATCCTGTCATGTGGTTTCGTTTCGGAGGCCAAGTCAGAGAGCCAAGACCTGGCAGGCTCCGGCTGATGGTGGCTTGGAACAACTAACAAGTACGGGCGAACAGTGAAACAGAGTCATTTGTCGCCTTGGAACGCTCCAGATCATTGACCTTACTTAGCGTCTTCGTTTTCAACCTTTATCGGATAGTAAACAACCAAAAAAAAAGGGGAAACAACTTTGCAAAAAGCTTCACTGGTACTCTAGAAGGAGAGCGCCTTTCAAAAAAAAAAATCTAGAAGGACAGGCTGCAAATCAAGGCCGATGATCATCTCGGTACGGCGGTTCTTTGACTTGATCGAAAGTTACATGCATGTCGACGTGCAATAAGCCGGACCGGAGAGCGAGGTGAGAGCCTCTACCCAAAGAAAAATGTGGCGTCGCTTTCTCGTGCCGGAACATTCAGAGAGCAGAGCCGGCGTCATGACAAGAGCCCGGGCGGTGGAACCTCGCTGTCAACCCGAGTGATGTCCGGTCAGTCTCTCGCGGCCTTGTTTAAGTTGTTTAAGTGTTCAGTTTAGTAATCAACTGGCCTGATTCAAATGAACAGGAGACCCCACACCTCTTGGCATTTCCTTTTTGCTTCCTGGCCGTGTGATCCGTGCTCGACGTGACCTGTCTAGCTTGAAGGGGAGCTGTACTCGTGTGGGTATGATCATATGATCAGGAGGGCTTTGGAGGGGACGGAAAGTTTGCAAGCTTTTTTTTTTCCAGTGAATATATGGTTGATTGATTACGGCTGGTGTCGAGTTATTTGGCCGGTAAGTCGATGCAAGTTTTTGTCACGATCCATGGACCTTTGTTTCTCTTCTTTTTGCCGGCTACGTTTGCAAGTCTCCGAACAAGCTGAACATAAAGGATTGTTGTCCTGAAAAAAGAAAAAGAGATGGGAGATTCAGTAGCTCGTGATGCACTGATGCTTGCCAGTTCTCACCGATGATTGAGGGGAATCTGCTAGTACCAGTCCAGTAGTATTTGATCATGCTTTATGTTACACTTTATACTGATCAGTGCATGCAACTTTGGCTTCGGCAAGGACTGATCGCGGCAGCCGGCAGAGTGCAGAGAGCATCGCAACGGCCGGCACAAAAGCATGGGGTGTCTCCACACTGTCCCATGCACAGCGGCGATCGAAACCAAAATCGAGAGTGATATTATATCACCGCATGATATTGTACCATCTTTCCGTAATACAATGCACCAATATATCTGATTGATTCGGCTGCTGATTACATTAGGAATTCGGTAATTTTTTGACAGAGCAGGTTTCTGTTTACCCCCAGGTAATGCAGGGGTAGGAGAAGCTCAATATAAGAACTTGACCATCCTTCCCGGTTCCAGGTCTTTGGTGGCGAGTACTGAGTAATTTCCCTTGCTTATGTCAGCTGATGCAAACATAACTCCATGATCGATCATGCCAAAGCCTGTTAATTAGGATAAGCTAGCCCTCAATTTTAATCAACCTCTCATGTGATTCATCTCCTGTCCTTTGCACGGACCCCTCAACATCCATCTGGTTTTGTACTCCGGTGGGCCCATCCCTGTCCCTTCCTGATTTGATTTCCAGTTTCCCTTTCTTTTTCGTCCCTAGGATGAGGACAGAGACGCCCTGTGATCTTATCATCGTCACGCAGGCAAAGCGAATCTTTCGCATCGATGATGAACCGTGGTGATGATCAGACTCGCTGTGCCAGCACGCAGATTTCGTGATGAGGGATTGGCATAGCCATACACCGATTGGAACATGCCATCTACTATGCATCACAAGTTTTTTTATATATATAAAACAGACAAGAATCGAACAAGAGCATCAACAGGAATGATCCGTTTTTGCAGCAGAGTTTCCAATCAAACAGGAGGGTAGGAGAACAAGATTCAAAATGCAGTGGCATTGAGTTGGTCAGAGACAGACAGGCAGCTTTTCAAATTTCCACACACATCAAGGTTTGGAGAAAGGACAGTATGCTTATGATGTCTGATGACCGGGAAACTGAACATCTCTCCAAGCCATCTCACAAACTAGACACAAATTCAGACACGAGAAAGAGCAGGGTTTTTCAGTTATATATCTGTAAGCTTCTGTAACTAAGCGCCGTTCATATTGTGGACGATAAACATAAATTTACCACTTCATTTTGTGGACAATTTGAACATACACGATCACTAATTCAAAGCACAGAAGCAAGTAATCACGAAAGAAGACGTTTTCCCACATTTTTACTAGATTGCATTTGGATTTTGCTCCACAATGGCAACTGAAGTTTTCAGCCACATAGTTCTCAGAAAGTTGGTGTGTCTGATCATCGAAGCAGCGAGCCCAAGAACATATATGCGCATGTTTTTCCTTCCTACCGCTACTGTGGTTTGAATTGAACACAGACGAAACTATACCAGCGACAAGCTCGGGTCGAGAGGGTAGTAGTAGCCACCGGGGAGCTGGAGGTGGTCGTCGGCAGCGCCGAGGTCGGAGCCCGCCGCGCCGAAGTCCAGGAAGAAGGTCCCCTCGCCACCGCCTACGGCACCACCGTTGTCCGCCGACCAGTTGGACGCCGAAGACGCAGCGGAGGCCGAGGTGGACCCGTCGGCGGCGAACGGGTCGTCGTCCTGGAGCCAGGCCGCCGGCGCCAGGAAGTCGTCGCAGGTGTACGTCTCTGTCTTCACGGTCGGGATGGCCAGGAGCGACGGGAACAGCGACGCGTGCGCGGCGGCTGTGGACGCAGGCGTCGGGGCCAGTGCTGCCGGCAGCCGTGGAACGCGTGGCCGGGTGGGAGAGGAGACGAGGTCGCCGGTGGTGGCGGCGGCGGCGGCGAGGAGGCGCTTCTTGAGCTTGGTGTTCCAGTAGTTCTTGACGTCGTTGTCCGTCCTCCCCTTCATCTGCGATGCGATCAGTGACCACCTGCGATTTGGCGCGTTGGTCAAAGACTCAAAGGCATGGCATGGCTCCATTTGCTTCTTGTTGAATTCGTTGATCAAAAGAGGGGTGGAGAGGATGAGTGTGACTACTCACTTGCTGCCGAGCTGGCTGTAGAGGGAGATGATGACGGCGTCCTCCTCGTCGGTGAATCCGCCATGGCGGATGTCTGGGCGGAGGTAGTTGAGCCACCGCAGCCTGCAGCTCTTGCCACACCTCTTGAGGCCTACAACCGGCGATACATTCAGTGGTCAAGATCAGCAATCGATGATCATGCACACGCATGGTACTGCACATACACGGCAGGATCGATCACTGTGGTGATTGATTCAGAAGCTTGCTCACCGGCTTTCTTGGGCATGGAGATCCAGTTGCCGCCGCTGCCATGGCGCTGGACGTAGCTGCGCAGCGCCTCGTCCTCCTCCGGCGACCACGGGCCCCGCTTGACGGCCGCTTTGTCGCAGCACGGCGTCCTCCCCATGGGCGCGCACCACCCCGTCCCACCTCCACCAACCCCCTGCGTGCTCCTTCTACGCGCAGGCCCAAGGAAGAAGAGAGGACAAGACTAGGAGAGGAGCACTGGCTGTTTGTGCCGGGAGCAGGTGGTACTTGTAAGAGAAAATTCCCTCAGTGCCATAAAATCTAATAGGGCTCCCCTCAGTGCCATAAAATTTTGAAAATTCCCTTCAAAGCCATAGAAGCTATGATTTATGCCTTGTATGCCACATCCGTTAGGCGTCTGTTTGTTTTTGACGGAAGAGAGAATAAATGTCACGTGAAATGTCTAGTTTGCCCCTGACCAAACAGGTCCACCAAAACCTTATCTCCTTCCTATGTCCAAGCCTCGGGACGGACGCAATCCGCGAGCGAGCCGCTCGCCCCGCCAGCCTCGTGCGCATCCGCCGCCAGCCGCTCGCCCCGCCAGCCTCTCGCACGCGCGCCAGGCCGCTCGCCCCCGTGCGCCGGCCACGCGCCAGGCTGCGCGCTTGGGGGGCCGCGCGCCAGCCACGCTCCAGGCCGTGCGCCAGGGCGGCAGGGCGGCCGCGTGCCAGCTGCGCTCCAGGCCGTGCGCCAGGGCGGCAGGGCGGCCGCGTGCCAGCTGCGCTCCTAGCCGCGTGCCAGGGCGGCTACCGCGCCGACAGCGCACCTGGGTGCCGCACAACAGGGACGGCAGGGGTGCCTCTAAGGGTGGCACCTCCATGGCAACCGATGCTTGGCTTCCCGAAGGGTAAGTGCTCTTCTTCTCCTTGGATAGTTCTAGATCTTGTTCTTTGACGTCATATCAGGCATACTCATGCAATAGCTTTGATTCCATCTTGATGCCATCTTGATTCACATCACAGGATGGACCCAAACGAGTTTATGTTTGACCTCATAAATCAATCCACTGAACCTACAGCCAGCCAACCTAGTAATGAGCCTGACACACCTCAAAATGATGATGATGATGACGATGATAATGATGATGATGATGTCAATGATAATATCCTAACAAATCCGGAGCCTGACAATGAATATGTGGGTGTGGATGAGGAGAATTTATACTTAACCAATGGAACTAAAACTGGGAATTCTCATGAAGATGGTTTGGAATCTGATTGGGATAAGGACTATGCGGAAGAGGATGGGCTGGTAGGAGAAGATCCTGTACCACCCGTTATTTCTTCTTATGACAAAGAAAACCCACCCATGGTTGTGGGTACCACATATGCTAACATGGCTGAATTTAATTTGGCATTATCCTACTATGCAATTAAAAATGAGTTTGAGTTTGACACTAAAAAGAGTGATACAGGGAGAAAGATTTTGCACTGCTCAAGAAAAGTGAAGGATGGATGTAAGTGGAGGTTATATGCTGCTACAATGGATGATGAAGTATCTGTACAGGTTTGCGGTTTTCTTTGTGTTTTTTTACTGCCCAAATAATTAACTTTGTGATTTGGATGTACTGGCCAAATAATTAAATCATATTTGTTTTCAGGTAAGGAAGCATGATGTCGGTGCCTGATTTGGTCGCACCGGCACCGACGAGTGATTGCGGTGCTAACCACTCGTTTCCCTGATGGCGAGAGTGAGAGACGGAGTTTTATCCTGGTTCCGGCCTCTGGGCCGTACGTCCAGCAGTGGTGCGATGCACCGGGTTGCGTGTTGCTCGTAGTAGGGGTTTACAAGCAAGGTGGGAGAAGGAGGTGAGCTCCTAAGTCCCTGGCTATGGTGTTTGCGAGTGTTTGTGAGACTTATGCTCTTTGCGTGGTTTCGTGCTCTTCTCGTTTGTTGTTCTGGCCGCCTGCCCTTTGCATGGGCTTTCCCTCCCCTTTTATAGACCAAGGGGGCGGGGTGCGAGTACATGTGTTTGTCGTTGTATGCACTGTTCGTCCATGCCGCGCAGTACACGAGCGGGAATCGCGCCTTCCAACTCCGCTGACGACATGGCAGGGGCTGACGTATCGTCCTTCCTTCTCGTGACAGTTCACGGCGTCGAGGGTGGTGTCTTGCGCACGGTTTTCCATGGTCTCCTTCGAGGCTGCCTTCGAGGGTGGCTACGCGTCCGGCGGGGGTAAAGTCAAAGGAGTGGTTGGCATAGTGCTGCTGGCAGGGTTAGGTCTGGTGTGCAGCATGGCGCTCAGAGTTCACTGTTGTGATTGGATTTGACCGATGTCTTCTCCGGAGGGTAGGAGATGGCGTGGAGCAGTGATCCCTGCTTTTTGACCGCGTCATGATGACTCTGATGGGTCGCAGGGCATTGGGCGTTGTTCCCGTTGAGGCGGGCTCGAGCTTGGATCGCAAGCTCGAGCTCGCCAATCCTCGAACGAGACGGAAAATATCCCCTCGAGGGTAGG
The DNA here is from genome assembly GCA_015342445.1 of Digitaria exilis. NCBI lineage: Eukaryota > Viridiplantae > Streptophyta > Magnoliopsida > Poales > Poaceae > Digitaria > Digitaria exilis. The sequence continues at coordinate 713,617 of JACEFO010001768.1, read as the reverse complement.
GGTCGTCCTCGAGGCCGCCGAGCCTCGAACGAGACGGAAACCGCCCGCTCGAGGGTGAGGGTCGAGGCCGCCGAGCCTCGATCGAGACGGAAACCACCCGCTCGAGGGTGGTCGTTTACCTCGAGCTGGATGGGTCCCGAGGACTCGTAGCGATGGCGGGCTTTTGCTGGGCCGTGGAGCAGGGTTAATGTCGTTGTGGGCCTTGATGCCGAGTAGTTTTGGGCCTAGATTAGGGTACCCCTATTGTAGGTACCCGACAGTAGCCCCCGAGCCTTCGCAGGGATGAGGTTTTCATCCTGCGAAGGCTGGAGTTCGCCGAGGCTTTCGAGGCCTTCGTTTCTTCGTGGGTTCCGGGAGTCCGTGGGGGCGCGCTAGCGCACCCGCGGGTGTAGCCCCCGAGGCCTTGGGAGAGTGGTTGACACTCTCTCAAGGTCTCAGCCTGATGCACAGAGCATTTGCTGCTTCCTCAAGTGTGGGTTCGTCCACTGTGCCTGAAGTAGGGGGGATTTCGAGCTTTCTACGTGCCTCGAGCCCCTGTTCGAGGGTGCTGAGGAGGAGGCGACCCATGCTTCCCTCGGTGGGATCGAGCCATGGGTGCCTGGTTGAGCTGTTAACGGGTGGTTCGAGCGGACGTCCGTACCCCATTCGATAGGGGTAGGCTCGTGGTCACAGGACACGCCCGTAGAAGCCTTTCGCAAAGTATGCTAGATGGGACTCGACCTCATTCGATAGAGGTCGAGGGCTCGATGCTCCCCCTCGAGGGGTCCCTCGATCTAGGCACTTTGCCCGGCCTCGAACATAATCGGCTGGCTCCCTCGAGCGTTCGAGCTTCGAGGGTACCGTCGATTATCCCTGACTCGGTTGATCTGAGGCCCTTGTCGAAACCCTTCGTAGGCCCAAGGTTCGAACCCCTGATCAGTAGCACGATGGTTCCTTCAGTTCGGGGAGGAAGCTTCGAGCGTGATTTCATGGTTCCGCTCCGCGCGGGTTTTCGAGGCTTTCGAGACCTCTTTCCCTCGAGGGGGCATCCTCGAGCCTTCGAGCTTCAAGGTCCCTCCTTCGAGGGTGGTCGTTTTGAATGCGCCCTCGTTCTGCGCGAGTCATGATGACCCGCAGCGAAAACTTCGCGGTTTCGTGCGATCGTGGGAGAAGTGGGCGCGCTTTCTCGGGCGAGGCGTGCGGGCGCAGTTTGACACGACCGCACGATCTGTCGCGCCAGACTCCTCGATATTTATGGCGCAGTTACTCGATTGCGCGGTTGACGCGGCCCGTGCCGTTACGTCTCCCGGGGCAGGCCTGGCTGTCAGTCTAGGGACTGCCGCGTCAAGGCTGGAGTCCTGCCGTGCTTAGCTCCGCGGGGGGAGTATAAATAGCACGGCAGTGCCCATGCCAAGGGTACGCTTCCCTTTGCGTTTTCGCCTTAGCCTTCAGTTCCCTTTGCCCTAACTTTCGTCTTCGTCTTCTTCCTTCGTCCGAGCTCTCCCTCCTCCGTCATGGCCCAGTTCGCCGATCCCGCGCCATGGAAGCCGTCCAACGCCACCAAGCATTGCTTGGACAGCCTTGTGGAGGTCGGGGTGCTGCCACCCAACGTCGACGGCGAGCCGCCCGTCTGGATCTCGCCGGGGGCCGCTACGGAGCCCGATCCGCCGAGAGGCTACGTCGTCAGCTTCGCTCGTTTCCATGAGCGGGGTTTTGGAGTTCCGGTGGGGAGGTTCATGCGAGCGTTGTGCTTCCACTACAAGGTGGAGCTGCACAACTTCTCGCCGAACGCGATCTCGCAGGCGGCGGTCTTCGTCGCCGTCTGCGAGGGTTATCTCGGCATCGAGGCCCATTGGGACCTTTGGTGCCACCTCTTCGTCGGCGAGCTTTTCTTGGAGTACGTCTCCAAGGGGGTTCGTCGCCCTGCTCGCGCCAGCGGCCTGGTGCTCCAAGTTCGGAAGGGGCGCAAAGACCTCTATATCCCGAGCTCCATGGTCTCCAACAACCAGGACTGGGATAAGGGATGGTTCTATCTCCGCAACGACGGAGAACATCTGCCGCCCTACACCGGCCTGCTACTGACGGAGAAGCAGGCCGACTGGCACTTCGGAGTGTCGCTGCCGTCACGGAAGAAGAAGCTCGACCCGCTGGTCGAGGCGCTCCAGCGGCTTTCGAGGCTTGGCCTCACCGCTGGCGGAGTCATCGCCAACTTCCACCGGCGGTGGGTTCTTCCCCTTATGCGGAGGAGGCTCGCGCTGCACCAGATGACCCCCGACGCCGACCTGACCGGCACGGTGATGGTGGCGGAGCCATTGCCCGTCGCCACCGCGGTTCAGCGGGCGCGGCGTGCCGTCGACAAGCTGCCGGACGACCCGTGGACGGTGCCGATGCGGCCCGAGGATGGCTATGTGAGCCTCGTGAGTGACCCTCGATTTTTGCTTTTGCTTTTTTGGTTTTGTTTTCGTGTTTCTGACCTTGCAAATGGTGCCTCGCAGGGCGTATCGCGCGGCCATTACTCCAAGCCCCCTGTCCCCGAGGACAAGGCTGTCAACCGCGCCCTCGCCGAGAAGGCGAAGGAGGCCAAGGCTCGGAGGGAGGCTCGGTCGCAGCGGAAGGAGCGGAAGAGGAAGAAGCTCGAGGCGGAGAACCGCGAGCGGGCGAGGCGGGGGCTCTCACCGCTTCCCGCGCCAGAATCCTCCACCGACCGTGATGGATCTGACGAAGACGGCGGGGCGAGGAGCCCATCTCCGTTCGAGCTTCCCATCGGTGGGCCCGCCCCCGCTGCGGCGTCTGGGGGCGGTGGTGAGGAGGTCATCGACCTCGGGACACCGCCGTCGACCGCGGTGCCTTCCGTCGAGCGTCTGTCGGGGGCGGCCACGGCTGTTCCCGAGGGAACCTAGGGCCAAGATGAGGCCCCTCCGTCGACCGCGGGGCCTTCCTCTGAGGGTCCATCGGGGGCAGCACCGGCTGCCCTCGAGGAACCTCGGGGTGGAGGCGAGGTCCCCGAGCGGCCGGGCGCCGTCGAGGAGGCCCCGGCCCGTGGGGCGGAAGCGGAAGTCCCCCAAGTAGAGCCCGTCGACTCTACGAGGGGTGAGGAGGCCTCGAGGGTAACCCCCCAGGGGGAAACCGTCGTCTCCGCGGGAGACGAGGCCTCGAGGACGGCTCCTCAAGGGGAAACCGTCGCGGCTACGGGAGGCGAGGTCCCGGGGGCAGCTCCCGTTCCGGCCTCGAGGCCGAAACGGAAACTCCCCTTCGTGCGGTAAGCTTTCCTTGTCGCTTGCTTGTCGTTGGTGTTTCGTTTTTGCCTCTAACCGAGCTTCTTTTCGTGTCACAGTCGCTCTGGGGGGCGGAGCACGCCTTCCCTCGCGCCAACCAAGGCCCTCAAGATCGGGCCTAGCTCGTCGCCGCACCCGTCCTCGCAGCTCCTGGGCCCGACGAACGAAGTCGTGGAGGACTTTGTTACGTTTTTCGACACCCAGGCGGAGCTGCAGGCCCGGCAGCAGCCGCGCGAGGAGGCGCCTCCGGTCCTCGAGGGGCCAAGGCCGCCTCAGCTCCTCGAGGGCGCGGTCGAGCCCCATGTCGAGGCAGCTCGGCCCGAGGAAGCCAACCCCGCGCCTGGGGAGGCTCTTCGCGTCGAGGAGCCGTCTGCGGCGCCCGTGGAGGCAGACGCCGCGGTGGCCCCTCCGCATGAGGGGGGAGAGAGGCGAACCCATGGCGGCGGGTTCCCCCACTTGACGGAGCTGGCGGAGGCTCTGGGGGTTGGGGCCCCCGTGGCGCAGGGGCGCGAGAGTGGCGGGGCCGCGCCGTCGACTCTCATCACGGTTCAGCCAGGGCCAGCGGCGGCCTGGTCCTACGAGGCGCATGCCCGTGGAAACGCGGAGATGTGGCAAGCCCGCAGCGTGCTTCCCTAGCGGTTTGTCGACGAAGCCGTGGCAGAGGAGACTCTGTGGGAGGTCCAGTCGTCACACGGCTTGGACGTTCGCAGGGCGCTGCAGGACATCCTCCGTCTTCACGACGATGCCGGCAAGGTCCACCGGGTACGTCTCGGTGTAAGTGATGTTTTTGCCATGCCTTATTTTTTCAAAGAAGGCTTATCTCTTTTTCTTTTCGTAGGAACTCCGCAAACAGGCGCTCGCGAAGAACGAACAGATTACGGAGTTATCGCTGGAGCTCCGTCGCTTGTCCGGGGCCCTCGAGGCTCGAGACCGCCAGCTGGACGACCTTCGAGGTGCTCGGGACCAGGCCCTCGCCCAGGGTCGGGAGAAGGGCGAGGTCATCGCTCGCCTTGAAGGCTCGGCCAGCGCCCTCCGCGAGCAGCTCGCGAACCGCAATGACTGGCTGGAGAACGAGCGGGTTGCGCGTCGCGCGGCGGAGCTGGCGGTCGAGGAGGAGCGGCGTCTCGCGGTCGAGGCTCGAGACCGGCTCGAGCAGGAGCAGACTGCTCGGGCCACGGCGGAGCGGCAGGCGCGAGAGGTGGAGCAACGGGCCCAGGAGGCGGAGAGGGCCCTCGAGGCTGCTCAAGGACAGGTCGAGGGTAAGCTGATTTGGCTCGAGCTCTGACCCTTTCGTTTTGTTGCTTTTTGGCTGACTCTTGTTGGTGCAGCATTGAAGCAGGCGCTTCAGGCCGAGACCGAGTCGAAGGAGGCCGTGTTGGTGGCGCAGACGGAGACCCAGCGTGAGCTCGACGAGCTGGTGCAGGCGGCCTCGGCCGCCTGCGACGAGATTGCTGGTCCCAGCCTGCAGTCTGGGAGCACCCTCGCAAGCCGCGTTCGAGCGCTTGGGGGCCACTTCACTTCGCGCGTGAAGGAAGCCCTTCTGCTCGGAGTTCGGAAGGCGCTTGGAGTGGTTACGACCCACTACCAAGCGGACCTCTCGAAGCTCGCCGTTGGGTACGTCGTCGCCGACAACCTCAACGACGAGGAGGCGGTGGCGGCGATGGACGAGGCCGATGCTGCTGCTGACGGGACGGCGCGAGTGCTTGCCGGCTACTTCGAGGGCGCCCTCTTTCCTGGCGAGGACGGCGGCGGCTGGGACGACCTTGGCGGCGGGGGCGATCCCTGAAAATCTCGGGCCATCGAGCCCGATTGTAAAGAAGTAGATTAGGATTTCGAACTCCTTTTTTTTTAAGACTGGTTTGCTCGTATCTTACTGAACGTCGTCTATTTTGCTTTAAACGTGATGTTATTTTTATGCGGTGCCTTCGCGACATGCATTAGTCCGATGCTTGTGCCTCGAGGGGAGAGCGTTGCTAGGATCGTTCGTACGTGAATGACTTGGGCGGAGGGAAGTGAGGTGTTGCCGTAGCCTCGAGGCGTAAGCGAACACTCGGCTTAGGCGACCCTGCCCTTGTCCGTTTCATGCCTAGCGTGTCTCCTTCGAGGTTTCGCAAAGGATTTTTCTTTTGAAAAGCGACGATTTTTTCGAGGGTTAGCCCCCATGTAGCCCCCGAGGGAGGGATGGCTCTACCGAGGGTAGAGCCAAACCTCCCTCGAAGCTTGAAAAGAAAAAAAGTTCGTTTTATTTTCTTCCAAACTGTGGGGGTAAAAGCATCGACACTTAGAACTTGCACAAAACTAAAGTATGTTCAAAGATTTCGAGGGCCGCGGGGCCACTCTAGGGATAGAAACGACGTAGCTGTTGGATGTTCCAGGCGTTCGTGAGGACGTGCCCGTCCTCGTCAGCTAGCTTGTACGTTCCGGGCTTGAGAACTTCGGCGACGATGTATGGCCCCTCCCACGGGGGTGAGAGCTTGTGCCGCCCTCGGTTGTCCTGTCGAAGCCTCAACACGAGGTCTCCTTTGCAGAGATCTCGGTGTCGGATCCTTCGAGCCTGTTGTCGACGCAGGCTCTGCTGGTACCTCGCCGAGTGGAGTAAAGCCACATCTCGAGCCTCGTCGACCTGGTCGAGCGAGTCCTCTCGAGCCTGGCAATTTCGCTGCTCTTGGTACGCTCGGAGCCTAGGGGACCCATATTCCAGATCCGTAGGGAGGATGGCCTCTGCCCCAAAGACGAGGAAGTATGGGGAGAACCCTGTTGCTCTGCTTGGGGTCGTTCTCAGACTCCAAATCACCGATGGTAGCTCTTGCACCCACTTGTGTCCAAACTTCTTCAGTTTGTTGTGAATTCTGGGCTTTAGGCCTTGTAGAATCATGCCATTGGCACGTTCTACTTGGCCATTCGTCTGTGGGTGAGCCACTGCTGACCAATCCACTCGGATGTGGAAATCATCGCAGAACTTTAAGAACTTCTTTCCTGTGAATTGCGTACCATTGTCGGTGATGATGGAGTTGGGAACCCCGAACCGATGGATTATATCGGTGAAGAAGAGCACCGCCTGCTCAGACTTGATCCTGCTGATGGGTTGAGCCTCGATCCATTTGGAGAATTTGTCGATGGCCACCAGCAGGTGTGTGAAGCCCCCGGGTGCCTTCGCCATTGGCCCGACAAGGTCGAGGCCCCATACGGCAAAAGGCCACGTAATGGGGATGGTTTGCAACGCCTGAGCGGGTAGGTGCGTCTTGCGCGCGTAGAACTGGCACCCTTCGCAGGTCCGTACCACCTCCGTGGCGTCCGCCACGGCAGTGGGCCAGTAGAAGCCTTGTCGAAAGGCGTTACCCACGAGCGTTCGTGGAGCGGCGTGATGCCCGCACACGCCCGCGTGAATGTCAAGGATAAGCTCTTTTCCTTCGGGTATCGGGATGCAACGTTGCAGGACCCCCGAGGCTCCCCGTCGGTACAGCTCCCCCTCGATGATAAGGAACCGCTTAGCTTTCCTCGCTACGCGCCTTGCCTCCGTTCGATCGCTAGGCAAGACGCCTCCATCGAGCCAATCGAGGTACGGGCTCCGCCAATCTCGAGGTGCCGAAACCTCGTCAATTTCCATTGCCTCCGCCTCGTCCTCATCTCCCGAGCAGGCTTCGTATCCCATAGGCTCGTCCTCGTCCGCCAAGAGCTCCGCGCTCGTGGGGTCGAGGGCGGACGTTTGAGCGTCGGGTACGGTCGAGGCTTGGGTCGAGGCGGTGAGGGTAATCGAGGGTACGTCGATGTCCTTGGCAAAGACGTTCGGGGGAACGGGGGCTCGCCCCGACGCGATCTTCGCCAATTCATCGGCTTCCTCGTTGTACCTTCGTGCGATGTGGTGAAGCTCGAGGCCGTCGAACTTGTCTTCGAGCTTACGTACCGCCTGGCAGTACGCCGCCATTTTTTCGTCGTGGCAGCTCGATTCCTTCATCACTTGATCGACGACCAGTTGCGAGTCGCCGCGAATGTCGAGGCGCTTAATGCCGAGCTCGAGTGCGATTTTCAAGCCAGCAAGAAGCGCTTTATATTCCGCCATGTTGTTGGACGCAGGGAAGTTGAGCCGCACAACGTATCGAACGTGCTCCCCGCGGGGTGAGATGAAGAGTAGGCCGGCGCCGGCGCCGGTCTTCATCACCGACCCATCGAAGTACATTTCCCAGCAGTCGAGGCTGGACTTCGAGGGAGGGAGCTGGGTGTCGGTCCACTCGGCCACGAAGTCAGCCAAAGTCTGGGACTTGATGGCTTTCCTCGGTGCGTAAGCGAGGGTCTCCCCCATCAGCTCCGTCGACCATTTCGAGATTCGCCCAGAGACCTCGCGGTTCTGGATGATTTCGCCCAGCGGAAAGGACGACACGACGGTCACCGGGTGGGCCTCGAAATAGTGTCGCAGCTTGCGTCGAGCCAGCACGATGGCGTAGACCAGCTTCTGGATGTGGGGATACCTCGTTTTGGTCTCAGATAGGACCTCGCTAATGTAGTACACCGGTCGCTGGACTGGCAGAGAGTGTCCTTCCTCGTTCCTTTCTACTACTATGACCGCGCTGACGACTTGAGTCGTTGCTGCGACATAGAGGAGGAGAGGTTCGCCCTCTTTCGGTGAGGTAAGGATCGGCGTGTTTGTTAACGCAGTTTTGAGTCGGTCAAGAGCTTCCTGAGCCTCCGCAGTCCAGGTGAAGTGCTCTGACTTCCTCAAAAGTCGATACAGAGGCAACCCCTTCTCTCCGAGACGAGAGATGAAGCGGCTTAGGGACGCTAGGCACCCCATCACCCTCTGTACGCCCTTCAGGTCACGGATCGGTTCCATCTGTTGGATGGCCGTGACCTTCTCGGGGTTGGGCTCGATGCCTCGTTCGGAGACAATGAAACACAGGAGCATGCCTCGAGGCACACCGAAGACGCACTTCTCGGGGTTGAGTCTTACTCCGTGCGCCCTGAGGCAGCCAAAGACGACCTCGAGGTCGCGCACCAGGTCGTTCGCCTTCCTGGTTTTTATGACAATGTCGTCGACATATGCTTCTACGATACGACCTATATGATCCCCGAAGACGTGGAGCATACAGCGTTGATACGTGGCCCCGGCGTTTCGAAGGCCGAAGGGCATCATAACGTAGCAGTACATGCCGAAAGGAGTGATGAAGGAAGTCGCGAGCTGGTCGGACTCCTTCATCTTGATCTGGTGGTAACCGGAATACGCATCAAAGAAACATAAAAGTTCGCATCCCGTCGTGGAATGCACAATTTGGTCTATACGTGGTAAAGGAAATGGGACTTTTGGGCACGCTTTATTCAAGCTGGTGTAGTCTACACACATTCTCCACTTCCCACTTTTCTTTTTTACTAGCACAGGATTTGCTAGCCACTCGGGGTAAAACACTTCCTTGATGAATCCGGCCTCCAACAGCTTGCGTACGTCCTCACCGATCGCCCGCCGTTTCACTTCGTCGAAACGGCAGAGACGTTGCTTGACCGGCTTGGAGTGGGGGCGGATATCAAGAGAGTGCTCGGCGACCTCCCTCGGAATGCCTGGCATGTCCGAGGGGCTCCACGCGAAGATGTCTGCGTGAGCGCGGAGACAGTCGACGAGCACCACTTCCTATTTGTCACTGAGGGAAGAGCTGATCCTCAGCACCCTGCCGTCGGGGCTATCGGGGTCGAGGGGAACGGTCTTGGTATCCTCGGCGGGCGCGAAGCTCCCCTGCTGCCGTTCGTTGGCATCAGGGAGCGTGTTGACGATTGCTTCGAGATCTGCCACGAGGGTCTCATCGAGGGCAAGAGCCTCTGCGAGCTCGATGCTCTCGATGTCGCACACGTAGGCGTGCTCGACCGTCGGACCGACCGTGATGACTCCGTGAGGCCCTGGCATCTTCATCTTGAGGTAGGTGTAGTTGGGGATGGCCATGAACTTGGCGTAGCATGGCCTTCCCAAGATGGCGTGGTAGGCTCCCTTGAAGCCCACTACCTCGAAGGTGAGTACTTCCTTGCGGAAGTTTCCCGGGGTTCCAAAGCAGACAGGCAGGTCGATCTGCCCGAGGGTTTGGACGCGCTTTCCGGGCGTGACCCCATGGAAGGAGGACTTGTTGGGCCGCAGCTCGTTGGTGCTGATCCCCATAACCTCCAAAGTTGGAGCGTACAGGATGTTGAGGCTGCTGCCGCCATCCATGAGCACCTTGGAGAAGCGCGTGTTGCCGATGACGGGGTCGACGACGAGAGGATACTGCCCGGGGTTCGGGATATGGTCGGGATGGTCTTCGCGACCGAACGAGATGGTCTCCGATGACCAGTCGAGGTACGAGGGGGTCGCTTGGCGGACCAGCATGACTTCCCTACGTTCCCTCCTCCGCTGTCGAGGCTTCAAGTTAGCCGCGGGACCTCCCGTGATGAAGAACACGTGTTCCACCTCGGGGTATTCGTCGTCATCATTGGCTCCACCGTCCTTGGGCGGACCGCCATCCTTTCGAGGGATGCGGTTGTAGAACTTCCGCAGCATCTCACACTGCTCGAGGGTGTGAGCGACCGCGGTCTTGTGGTAAGGGCACGGCTTCTTGAGGAGGTCGTCGAAAACACCCCCACCACGCGGGGGACCTCGAGGTCCCTTGTGGTTAGGGTCGACCGCGAGGGCCTCGTCCTCGACGTCGCCCGTCCCGCGGGGGGCCCGGGGCTTCTTTCCCTTCTTGCCGTGTTTTCGTTTTTTCGAGGGGCCCTTCGCCTTATCGTCCTCCGCGGACGCTTCCTCGGGGCGTTTCCCCTTTTTGTCGTTGAAGATGGCGTTGGCCGCCTCTTCCCCCGAGGCGTACTTCGAGGCTATCTCGAATAGCCGGTTCGCGTCGGGGGGTGGGCTCCTCCCAAACTTGCACACCAAGCTATAGCAGGTGGTGCTTTCGAGGAAAGAGTGGATGATTTGGTGGTCGGAGATGTTGGGGAGCTCGGTGCAGCACTTGGAGAAGCGCCGGATGAAATCCCTCAACGACTCGCCAGGTTTTTGCCTGCACCCCCGAAGGTCCCACGTGTTTCCGGGGCGCACATAGGTGCCCTGGAAATTTCCCACGAAGGTCTCGACCAGGTCGTCCCAGTCGCGGATCCGGTTCGGGGGCAGGTGCTCGAGCCATGTCCGCGCGGAATCTGCCAGGTGGAGTGGCAGATTTCGGATGATCATGGCGTCGTCTGTGGCGCCGCCGAGCTGGCACGCTAGGCGGTAGTCATTGAGCCATACCCTGGGGTCCGTTTCCCCAGAGTACTTGGTGATGGTTGTAGGCTGTCGGAAACGGGGGGGAATCGGGGCAGTGCGGATGTTGTAGCTGAACACCCGCGTGCCTGCTGGCTCTGGGGCCGCATCCCGGTTCCGCCCTACGTCGGTGCGCCCGCCCTGGTGGGTCCGGGCTCGATCTCGCTGCCTGATTTCGTTCAGGGTATTTGCGGGCGTCGCCATCATCGTCCGTGCCACGGGTGTCCCGGAGGCGTGACCTCGCGGGTTCCCTTGCTGGAAACGTTCGTGTTTCGAGCTCACGTGGTTCGCTGGCGTGGCGTCGCGCCGTGTCGCGGCGGGAGTTGCCCCGGGATTGTGCTCGCGCCCTGCCGTTGGGTCGGGGTGAGCGTACCGAGGATTCCCCTCCTCGTTCGCCCTTCGAGGCTGAGGAGCGTCGAAGGCGGGAGGCCGAGCTCTCGGCATGCTGTCGGGCAGCATGCTCGACCAGCTTTTGAGCCTCGAGGTGCAGTTTTCGCCCTTCGGGGGTGGCTGCCTCCGGCATGGCTCGGAGCAGCGCGGCCGCTGCGATGAGCTTCTGGCTCGTTCTGGGGGCGAGATCTTCGTCTTTGCCCTCAGCGAGGATGCGGGCCTGAGCCACTCGTCCCGCGTGTCGGGCGTCCGTGCCGCGTTCGTCGTCTTGCTTGGCTGGTTCGCGGTCGGAGCGCGCTGGTGGCGAGACGTCACCACTAGCTCGTGGCCGATGGCGCGGATCCCGCTCGTCCTCGGAAGGAGAGTGATCCGATGGGTCCGACGGCTGCGCACCTGTCAGATCTACGCCATCGTTGTCCCCCTGGTCGTCATCTCCGCCGTCGTCGTCGGACGTCGATCCCTCGCTGAGTTGTTCGTCGTTGATGACGAAACACTCCTTGGTTGGGTCATACTCATCATCGGAATACCCGAAGCAGTAATCCGCCGCTGTTTGAAAGGCAATAAAGGCCTCTGGGTCGCGGAGACCCGAGTAGTCCCAACCAAGGTGTGTACGCGTAAATGCGTGTCTATCATCGGACTCCGTGCGGGGATCACCGGGCAACGGATCGGCGAAATCTCTCTCGGAAACTGGGTGGCAACCAGGCTGGTTGTCATACGCGCTCATGGTAGCGCGGATGGAGGAGGCGTACGCATCCGCGGAGTTGCGTAGCCCGTAGGGATAGGAATGCACCGTCGTAGCGCGTGGTGCAGACATGGGCCCTGGGAGGAAGGGAGCAGCCCTCTCCTGTGCTCCTGACCGCAAAACGTCCCCTTCCCTTGTGGGATGGGGGTTACTGACGTCGGCGGCACGCCTTGCGGTGCGTGCTCGTCGTGCGCGAGGTCCGGGACGACTCCGCCGTCGCGGTGCCGCCGGAAGCTGGTGATGAGGCTCCGGTTGGTCGCTGGGATCCTCCTGGAGGATGCGCATGTGGTAATCGTCGCCACATGTTTGGAACCGCAGGCTCCCGAACCGGATCTCCTGCCCCGCTGGGAGCAGATTGCTCTCGCCCAGCGGAGGCCGTCCTTCGCCGGAGTTCGCCATCGGGAATGGGAGTAGCGCAGCGCTGGTCCCCTACCTGACGCGCCAACTGTCGGTGCCTGATTTGGTCGCACCGGCACCGACGAGTGATTGCGGTGCTAACCACTCGTTTCCCTGATGGCGAGAGTGAGAGACGGAGTTTTATCCTGGTTCCGGCCTCTGGGCCGTACGTCCAGCAGTGGTGCGATGCACCGGGTTGCGTGTTGCTCGTAGTAGGGGTTTACAAGCAAGGTGGGAGAAGGAGGTGAGCTCCTAAGTCCCTGGCTATGGTGTTTGCGAGTGTTTGTGAGACTTATGCTCTTTGCGTGGTTTCGTGCTCTTCTCGTTTGTTGTTCTGGCCGCCTGCCCTTTGCATGGGCTTTCCCTCCCCTTTTATAGACCAAGGGGGCGGGGTGCGAGTACATGTGTTTGTCGTTGTATGCACTGTTCGTCCATGCCGCGCAGTACGCGAGTGGGAATCGCGCCTTCCAACTCCGCTGACGACATGGCTGGGGCTGACGTATCGTCCTTCCTTCTCGTGACAGTTCACGGCGTCGAGGGTGGTGTCTTGCGCACGGTTTTCCATGGTCTCCTTCGAGGCTGCCTTCGAGGGTGGCTGCGCGTCCGGCGGGGGTAAAGTCAAAGGAGTGGTTGGCATAGTGCTGCTGGCAGGGTTAGGTCTGGTGTGCAGCATGGCGCTCAGAGTTCACTGTTGTGATTGGATTTGACCGATGTCTTCTCCGGAGGGTAGGAGATGGCGTGGAGCAGTGATCCCTGCTTTTTGACCGCGTCATGATGACTCTGATGGGTCGCAGGGCATTGGGCGTTGTTCCCGTTGAGGCGGGCTCGAGCTTGGATCGCAAGCTCGAGCTCGCTAATCCTCGAACGAGACGGAAAATATCCCTTCGAGGGTAGGGGTCGTCCTCGAGGCCGCCGAGCCTCGAACGAGACGGAAACCGCCCGCTCGAGGGTGAGGGTCGAGGCCGCCGAGCCTCGATCGAGACGGAAACCACCCGCTCGAGGGTGGTCGTTTACCTCGAGCTGGATGGGTCCCGAGGACTCGTAGCGATGGCGGGCTTTTGCTGGGCCGTGGAGCCGGGTTAATGTCGTTGTGGGCCTTGATGCCGATTAGTTTTGGGCCTAGATTGGGGTACCCCTATTGTAGGTACCCGACACATGATAAACATTCGGGGTGTGTAAGTGCAAGAAGAAGCAAGATTGTGAAGCATGCAACCAAATTCTGGGTGTGTGATGTTATCAAGGACTGGCTCACTGCAGATGCAAGATGGGGTGCAAAGGAGCTTCAGGCCAAAATTAAGGAAAAGTACAAGATAGAAGTACTATACAAAAGGGTTTATGCTGGTAATGAGCTAGCACACAGTCAACTTTTTGGTGATTGGGATAAGAGCTTTGATAACTTGTATAGATTTAAGGCAGAGATAGAAAGGGAATGCCCGAGTAGTTTTGTAGTAATTGAACATCACACAATCCAAAAAAAGATTAGGTTCAACAGAATGTTTTTCGCTTTGAAACCTTGTCTTGATGGTTTCCTTGGGGGATGTAGACCATATTTGGCAGTAGACAGTACCTTTTTGACTGGAAAATATAGAGGCCAGCTAGCATGTGCATGTGCAGTTGATGGGCACAATTGGATGTATCCAGCTGCTTTTGGAGTGTTTGACTCTGAGACAAATGAGAATTGGATCTGGTTTATGGAAAAGCTCAAAGAAGCTATAGGCACACCATCCGGCTTAGCTATCTGCACTGATGCTGGACAAGCTGTCATGGCTGGAGTGCAACAAGTGTTCCCATCAGCTGAACATAGAGAATGCATGTTCCATTTGGTGTACAACTTCAAGAAAAGGTTCAGTGGCAAGGTGTTTGATGATCATCTTTGGGCAGCAGCTTATTCTTGGTCTCCTTATTTCTTTGACAAGCATTGGAAAGCAATGGATGAAGCTAGACCAGATGCAATGGATTGCATAAGACAGTGCCACAAAAAGATATGGACAAGAAGCCAATTTCTAACTCACTACAAGGTGGACTATGTCACCAACAACCTAGTAGAGAGTTTCAATAATTGGGTAAAGAGCTGGAAGGGTTTGAACTTGGATGATTTCATGGATAAGATTAGACATCTTCTCATGGAGAAGTGGTATACAAGGAGGACAGTGTCTAGAAAGATGGGGGGAATTATTTTGCCACATGTCATGAAAAAATTAAAAGAGCAGAGCTTCAATCTAGACATGGATGTGTTTCCAAGCTCAGATGAAATTGCAGAAGTGTGTGTCAAGGGAAGCAACGGTTTCAAGTGTGTGGTCAACCTACAAGAAAGAACTTGTTCTTGTAGGAAATTTCAAGTCTCAGGCATTCCATGTTTACATGCTATTGCATTTATCACAGCAAGTGGACAACCTTTGGAGAATTATGTTGATCCGTATTACTCAGTGGAGAAATTTAGAGCTGCATATGAGAACCTTATCCCAGCCCTTACTGACAAGTCTCAATGGCAACAATCAGACCATGGCTTCTTTATGCATCCACCACTTCTCAAATCCACTGCCGGTAGAAGAAAAAACCAGAGGTTCAAAGGGTGGGCTGACAATGCAGGCAACACAACACGCAAAAAAGGGCAGCATATATGTCCTATTTGTCATGGATATGGACATCGCTGGTTCACATGCAAAGATGGTGACCCAAATGACAAAGCAGCATTGCTAGCTGAAAGGTAATGTAGTCCATATTGTATTAATATGTCAACCTATACATACTGTAATAATCATTTCTTCCTCATGAAGGGGGCCTCCCAAGAAGAAGAAGAAGAAAAAGGATGTAACCACTCCGGATACAACTGAGAATAACATTACACCTGCACCCTTAGGGCCCAAACCTATGTATTTTCCTCCAAGGTGAGTTCTGAAATCTCTAATATGCAATTCAGCAACACTTCTAAAAATATTAACACACTAACATGCATGCAGCCAAGGATGCTCCACTACCTTATCAGCCAAAACTGACAAGTAAGTTCAGTTTTAGTGCATCAATTCACAGCTTTACCAATCTGCAATTTCTGTGTAAATTTCTGTGTTAATTTTTGTAGGTCAGCATGTGGCTCAAACCAACCAGATGCACTCTCCATTGAGTACCCTTTGCCAAGTTCTTCAGAACCAGATCATGCTCCCTCCCAATCATTAGGGAAGAGAAATGAGACCAAGAGAAAGAGAGAAGCAAAGGCAGGAGCAAAGGAAAAGCCAAAAGCAAAGAAGACTAAGGGTGCAACAGCAAAGAAGAATCAACAAGCTAATGTGCCGCAGCCATCTCCTCAAAGTCATGCCATGTGCACTAGAAGCAAGGCTCCACAAAGCCCTGCAATGTCCACTAGAAGCAAGAGGAAAATTCTGAGTTGATGGCCCAACTCTGTAGAGTGCTTATTTTGCTACTTTTGTGCCATGAGAAACCTTATTAGGCTCATGTAACCTTATGATGAGAAACCTGATACTCATGTATGCCTTGCTAGTTTGCTGGGACATGTTCTATGTGGTATGATGGCAAAACTGAAGGGCTTGCCACTAATATATTTGATGGCCTAACTTATTTGATGTATTGTCATCATCTCTTAAATATGCATCATCTTTGCTTGTCCATTTTTACCGTGTGATTGTTATGTTACAAGGGGAGGGGCACACTACAAGAAACGTATGAATGGCCAACGGTTTTTAAACTCTCGGGCATTAGTTTTTACGGTCGGCAAAAGTAATAGCCGATTGTGTACTGTCGGTAATCTGCTATCGGGCACTCTTTGTTGGCCATTCTCCGATTTGCCGAGGGGTAGTCAGTGATTCTATGGCCGATAGTAAGTTCCCGATAGTTGACAATTGGCTATTAGGTAGTCCCAGGCTTAGGCTTAGCAGGAATTGCCAACAAAATTTGCAGTCGGTAATATGTTTCTTAACAGTCTTTTTACCTGATGGGAAATGAGTTGCCGAAGGAACTTTATTAGCGGTTGGGGATTATACACTGTTGGCTACGCATATATATGATGGCTTTGTCTACTGTTGGCTAAAACAATGTTTCTGCATATTTTATTTGTTCTGAAGTCCGAGCCATTTTAGGTAGCATTGTAATTACAATTGTGGTGCGTTGGATGTATTATCATAGATGCTAGGGAATTATATATAATATACTAATGTAACACTGCAGGAATAAAGATTCTCTTTTGCATTTGATAAGGCAGAACTTTCATAGCAAATAGCAATTAGAAGTTATCATATTGACCGAAAGAATCAGTACACATTTAAGCTGGTAAGTACATGTTCTCAGATACTCTTTAGTGTACAAAAATTGCTAACAGAAAAAAATGAAAATCAGTCTTTTGGCTGCTTCCTTCCATAAGCAATGCAGAACTTTTCGTACTTCATCATGGAGACTGACAGAGCAACCTGGATTTGGAGGGAAGTAAAAGAGGTTATTGATCGTACTGATCAGGGTTAAGAGAAAAGAAATGGAACAAGTGTATGATGGATGATAACCGAGGATAGGAAAAAATATATTGAAGTGTGTAACCTCACCTTTGAAGCCACGATCTACATGTATTTCCCGTCCGTGCATGATGCAGCTCTCGAAGGAGACGGCCAGCCGGCAGGCTACAAAGCGTGTGAAGTGCTAGCAATTAACAAGGAACTCAGAGATGCAGATCAGGAGGCTAGAAGGATACCTGTTCGTGAAGTGAAGGCGGTGATGCAGTAGCCGTTTGCACCATACGTGGATCGCAGGCGGCGTTGGTAACTTCACTGGAAGGGAAGTCTCAACGTACGATGATATAACCGAGGTGGTTGAGAGAGGCGGCGGCGCAAGAAACAAAACGAACCAAATCCTCCGGCTGCTGCTGAGTGGCGGAGCCCAGAGCTGGGCGTCGCCGACGACTCGCCATGTGGAAGTTTTGGATCCTCTCTGAACAGCTAGCAGATCGATGGGATCAATTGGCTGGGAGGATTGAAAACTCCCGTGAGAAGGAGCGATTTATTTCTAGTCGTGGAGGAGTAATTTTAGGGATGTAGCACGATAAGTTGAGAACTGGTTGTGCACTAAATTTTCACCATCAGGCTCGCCCTCCTGCACGGAATAGCCGACTGTTATAGCAACATTGTCAGCAATTGTCTAACCATTGGTTATTCTAATGATTTGGCATGTGTTGCATTGCAACTGTTGGAAAATATTATGTTTCGTCGGCCATATGATATAATTTCCAACTGGGCACTATATAACTCTTGGGAAAACTTTGTACCGTCGGCCATATAGTCTTGTGGCCGAGTAGTCAACATCTAACTCTCGGAAATAACTTACACTGTCGGCCATTTGATACGTACACCAATGGTTCATCTGTAACTCTCGGCATTTTTTTTACTGTTGGGCATTCCTACTTTTCCCGACTACCTGTTGGCCATTGAACTTTCCTGTTGGCCTAGGTTACGTTTCTTATAGTGGCAAATGTGTCTTTTCCATGGGCATTTAACAGCAAAGTAACAGCTGCAGTAAAAAATTGGCATACAAGGGATAAATCATAGCTTCTATGGCTTTGAAGGGAATTTTCGAAATTTTATGGCACTGAGGGGAGCCCTATTAGATTTTATGGCACTGAGGGAATTCTCTCTGCTTGTAACCTGTCGCTCGATGCAGCCATCCATTGGCCTCTCCTTTCGTTCTCTACTGCAGCCACGGAGCGAAGAGTAGTCTTTAAAAAATGGCGTTGCTTGGACAAACGGAGCCACGGAGGGTGAAAGCTGCAACAGAAAGGGGAGAGAGCGTGTCGGGGAAAGACGTGTGGACTGGCCGATCCTGCAGCGTGGTTTCCCATCTCCAAGTTGATTTCCCTTTCTCCCTCAATCCTTGTCGGCCTGCCTGGGCAGTTTCTGACAATTTTCACAGCACCCTTTTGTAGTTGCAGGGCGATCAGGAAAACCATGAACAACTTTTGGTCATTTGCATGATCACACAAAACAGAGCACCAAGAGCAACCATTTGTTTCGGGATTTCAAACTCAGTGGCCCGAATATCAGGTCTATGATCACAAACACATATCCGAGAGATAAGCAAAACACTCAGGAGAAGCTAGTAGGAGTATAAAGCAAGGGAGATGGTCTAGTGTGTCAAAAGTATCAGAGTATTTGGGATGAGAATGAGATAGGGTCCATAGGGATAAAAGCATGAGTTGGTGCATGCAAGTTTGGGGCCGGGGGACCGTGGCACGGTCGAAGTGCCTGCAGTTTCAGTTTCTGCGCCTCGACCGCCCGGCAGCCGCTGCTAAGGCCGAGAGCACCTCCGGTACTATCGTCATCGTCTGACCACGGACGTGGCCATATCCTTGACTTTACTTTCCTGTTTCCTTCAGTTGCCTCTAGTGTTGCAGTGAATCATGAGATGAACCCACTCCTAAGCTTTTATTTTCAAACTGAAACGGCCTGAGCTCGTGCTTATTTCATTAATAAAGGTTTTACAAGCCGGGAAAACTGGTGAACCGAGAAGATTTATACAAAAGTTAGAAGACTCGCCAAATGTTTGGCTCCTGCTCTAATACAAATTATTGCCTCGTTGTTGATGGTGGCCATAACTTCGTGTACAGGGTGCCCATGGTGTCTAAACACTCTGGAGTTGCGTTCCTTCCATATCTCCTACATGACTAGAACCGCTAAGGTTCTCATCCCCTTGGACGGCGCGCCAGTGGATGTCGTAATGTTAGCCCACCAGTCCACGACACTGCCACTATGTGGCCATGTGTGTGGCCATAGCTCATCTCTTGCCGCCCATGTGGACACTTGGTCCCAGACTTTTTTTTAGTGAATCTGCAGTTCGCGATCATGTGGTGTGCCGTTTCCATTTCGCATATGCATAGTGGGCAGATCGAGCAGTGGTCCCAACCTCTGCGTTGCAGTCTGTCGGAGGCCCAGACTCTGTCTTGTAAAATAAGCCAGGCGAAGAGTTTACATTTAGGTGGAGCCCATGTTCGCCAGATGATACCCAATCGTGGTACTCTAGTGCTGCCAATAAATTGTGCTTTGTAGGCGAACCTAGCTGAATATTGGCGGTCAACTGTAAGTTTCCATATTATAGTATCTTGCTGCGCATGATGCAGTTGTACGTGGCGTGTGAGCTGCCATAGGGTGAAGTATTCATGAAGCATGCCGATAGTGAAGCCATTACGATGGTTTAGGTCTCGTATCCAATTGTTGTTTTCTATGGCCTCCGCCGCTGTCCTTCGTTGGAATTTTATTCTTGCGAACAACCCTGGCGCTATGTCCTTCGGTCGCCTGCCAGCGATCCAGGCATCATCCAAAAGCGGGTTTGTTTGCCGTTTCCTATTTGGATCGTGGTGCACGTAGCAAAGAGTAGTCGGTCTATGTTGTCACATGGGGTCTTCGTTCCCACCCAAGGTTTATGCGGAGAGACCCATTCGTGCCGTAGCCATCGTAGTCTTAGCGCCCTTGCGAACTTGTCGAGATCGAGCACCCCTAACCCTCCATTTTCCTTCGGAAGGATGGTTCGGATCCAATTAACCTTGCATTTGCCTCCTGTTAATTCCTTGTCGCCTGCCCAGAAATAATGTTTGCGTATTTTGTAGAGATCCTCGAGAGTCTCTTTTGGTGGCTTCAAAGCCGTCAGAAGATATATTCACAGCAACCAACTTTTTAGCACAAAAATCAACGGGACACGTAAGTGTTCTTTAACGGACAAGCTCAAGTGTCATATTCTAGATAAAATTTGTTACATGCCATCGAAACCTATACTGACCTCTTTGGTGTCGTTAAAATTTTGAAGTTTCCTTTGACGCCCTTACTTTTAATTTCGAATTTGCATCTTTGCCATGATGATCAAATAGCTGTTCCTGTGACAGCATGATGATCAAATAGCTGTTCCTGTGACAGTCTGGGCTCTCTGAGCGACATTTGAAAATGATTACGGTACTTGGATCTGAGAAGATCTCCCTCCAAATGATTACAGGACAATACTACTACAGTTCCTATGACAGTCTGATCTTGGTGCCCAACTGCATGTTTACAGGCAAACGATTTGTTTGATCGGGATTAGAGTTTCTGTGATCTCCAAAGACGACAAGAGGCAGGAGTATTGTTTACGGCCTTGTGCACCATGCCCAAGAAGAACGGGGGATTTCCTTTTAAAAAAACAACAAGAAGAAGAAGAACGGATTAAGGGAAATAGGATTTTTGTAAGATCGTGGACCAAGCAAACCGACAGCCCTGATTGTGAATCGTGATATTGGGCTTTCCGTCAGGCCCAGGCGGCATGTGAAGCACAAATCATCTTTATTTTGCTGCGGGCTGCGGCTAACGTTGCCCCGACGACAGACTTGGGCCCATGTCATGCAAGCTTAGCCCGTCCGCCCAGCAAAATGGCACAACAACACGCGACCTCAACAGGGCCCATTAGGGTGGCCAGTGGCCTGTCGTGTCGGTGTCGTGCTCCTCCAAAATTGTCCATCTCCTGCGTCCACAAAGGGTCGGTCGTCCAGCCAGGATGGATTATTCGAGGACATGCATCTTCTCAAAAAAATAAAAAAAACCGAGAGCATGCATCCATTATCCGTTGGCTGGTTTAGTCGTTTCTACGCTTTTCCTGTTCCCTCCCTCCCATGAGCCTGACCCGGCGGCACATCGCGAGGGCATGCACCCACCCATAGGGCCGTACCGCAATTTTTGGGCCCTTTGCAAACTATAGTGTCTATATATTTTTTGATTGTATATTTATCATTTAAAACAAAAATAATCTTTTATGTAGTTGATATTTAAAAGTAAATATGAATATTTTGTATTGTTTTAAAAAAGTATAATAATAGAACATTTTTCTTGAGTTGTGGGGGTAATAAAAACGTAATAATATAATAACAATGTGCTTTCCAAAACTATAAGGAGCTTAAGCACGTGCACACCACACTCCACACACCAGCATCCGTGAGTGGACTTTCTGTCATGCTTATAATTGTGGAGTGCATCTCATGAGCTGTGGGCTTATGAAGAGTGTATTTATATGGAATGATTTTGATATACGGTATTGTCCAATTTGGTCTGTTAATGATGATATGGTTTACCTGAAATTAGAAGAAAAAAATGGTAAACTTTGCACAAGAATATGTGAGACATTTATTCACTACAAGTAAATAATATATGGCATACAAGTAATATCATGCACCTTATTATAAGCTAAAATGTCAACCCATAATTGCAGAGCTCGGGGGGCCCTGTGCCGTCGGGCACCCTGCCCCTGCTGATCGACGGCACGGCGCCACCCACCCGGCCGCGTGCAGCACCGTACCGTACCGCGTTACGGACGCCGTGCGGCCTCACGTGAAACGGCGGTGCGCACCACACGTACCCCATGCAGATCATGCAGACCAGCCAATCTTATCCACACCACCACCACGTACAGGATGTGCGTGCGTGCCCTGCACCTTGTCGCCCCCGTGTCCGCACGTCAGTCAGCACGGACGTCCGGCCGTCTGCTCGCTAGTCGACAACCAGCACGGTCCACAGACGGCGCGGGGATCACTGTTAAAGTACTACGGGCGCGCGGCCACAGCGACGGCCGACGGGCTCGGGCCCGCACGCCACGTAGGACGCGGTGCTATCCCTGATATTTTTCAGGTGCGGACGTGGCGGCCCGACCTCCTTCGCTCGCCGCCGCCAGACCCGGCTCTTAGGGCTACTCCCCCGTCCCTTTGAAGGAGTCGTGGAAGCTATGTGTTCCCGTCTCTAAATTAGCGTCGCTGCCTACTAGCCCACCGTCTCGGCCTATCCTTTTCTTCCCCTGACGGTCACGCCGAAGTTAAAAAGAAAAAAAAAACAAAATCCCCAACCTCGCTTCCTCGTTCTCCTCAGATCCAGTTCGGCCATGCCCTTCACCGCCACCTGCACCTCCTCCAGCGGGCAAGTAGGCGGGCGTTGAGGTGCGTGGGCGAGCAGGCAGCAGCGACTGGACGCGCGGCCGGCGGGCGGCGGCGGGCGAGCAGGCAAGCGTGGAGGCGCGCGGCCCCAGGGACAGCAGCGACTGAGATGCTCGGTCGGCAACCGAGCATGCCGGCGTAGTGGCCTCCCTCATCGCCATCGTCTCGTGCTTCTCCCCTCCTCCCTCGACGGCGCACATCCTCAAAGGTATTTTTTTGCAAGTCAATAGATGAACGACATGCAGCTCCTCCCTAGACCGGCAAGCAGTCGCAAGCTCCACGACCGCACCCTTGGCCCCTGTAATCCCTCTCCATCTACCGGGCTGCTGGCTGCTCTTGTTATGCGTCTCTGCTGCGTAGCTGTAGACTAAAGTGTGGTCGTGTGGAGCAGCCTAAAGGCATCATTGTCTTCAGTTAGCTGTCAAGGTTTATTAGATCAGGTCGTCAGGCAATTTCGGTGTGTGCCTTCATGTCCTGGTTCTTGAATGTTTTTCTAATTTTAACACTTAGGTTTCAGATGTTTTGCAGTATAACTATGGCATAAAATTTAATCTTGTGCTCAATATGCATCAATTTAGCTATATGTTGGGGATTGAATGCTGGTGCGGTGAATATAGGTGATGGCAGTTGAGCGAGCATGTGAGGACATGCCTCTTATTTTCGTGTTGCAGGCAATCCTACAATGACGGGTGGCAAGGGGCCACATAGGACTCCACGGTTTATTCGCCACTTGCGTATGAACCGTGCCTTGGGGATCAGTCGTAGTATGCGGCCGGGATCGTCGTCGTGGAACTTGGTGGGACTTGAAGCTGAACCGCATCGCCATCGAAGGACAGGATTTTGCTCAAGCTACACAGGAAAGGGGTGCAGATGACTTTGTTTTAATCCCTGATTCAGATGAAGAAAGGGGTGCTAAGGGTTCATCTGTGCTTGGTGATGATAATGAGTTTGTGCCTGAGACGGAGCCACAGGATGTTACGGTGAGCAAAATTGTTGGGTCGTCTGCCAACCAAGGTCGTCAGCGTTTGGGGTCAGCAATCTTAACGTTACCATGCAATTTGGTTGTTACTCTCATACCATATTGTATTAATTTTAATTTTTGTGCAGTACTATGCTTCATGAGTGGCGCCGGATTATTGCTGATATGGAGAGCGATAAGGTGCAGTTGGAGGACAATGTCAAGTTGGAGGACAGTGCGAAGTTGGAGATGGAAAGCAGCAATTTGAAGATGTGTGTCAACGTGCAGATTGGCTGTGTCAAGATGAAGATGGAGAGCGACAAGTTGGGCGGTATGAAAGTGGAGGAGGAGCTGGACCGTATGGTCAGCTTCTCTGATCTTGGAACTGATGATAAGGCTTGTTTGTTCTAGGAGACCATATGGACCGTATGGTCAGCATAGAGAGAACCCATCGTAGCCTTGCTACTTTGTTTTCTTCCTTCAAATAAGGCCTCAGTGAGTTGGAGTGTCGTCGTAGTTTGCCTTCTTTGAACAACCTATGTAGAGAGCTTTTATTCACTTCAAGAACATTTGCTAGAGACCTTATGGTACCCCTTCTGTTTAAGGGAATATCAACAACTCTTGTGAGGTCTACTTCAATTTTTTTTACGGCCACAATTCTTAGGTTTCAAAGATTTCACATCTACTGGCATGCCTTGCGCCAAGCAATTTTTTGCTCTCTGCCATACCCGTTGTACTGTACGCACAGTGACACCGTACTTTGCAGCAACAAGTGTTGTATTATTTCTCTGTAATATGCCATTAGTGCTTAACTGCAGCAAATCTTGATATATGTCTTGCCTTTGTGTTTCTGTCAAATTCTTGACCCCTGTTGATGCTTCTTCTTGTTGGGTTGGCTGATCATCTTCGTCATCCGAGTCGGACAACTCCTCTTCATCAAATATGATGTCCACGGCATCTGCGTACACGCCAAAGTCATGTATGGCATCGTCCAAGGTCTCTTCTTCTGCTTGTAACGAACCATTGTCATCTCCTGCACATGGTGTGTTGTTTTTTAGTAAATTGATTATGAAACCTCTCACATGGAGAAATATGCTGCACAAACTATAAGCACTGCTAAGTCTAAGTGTCTGTTATTTTGGTAAACATTGTAAAGTTTACTTGGACATGAGAGAAATAATCACCTGCATACAGGTTTTCATGGTCTTCTTCATGTAAATCATTTAAATGAAATGGATGGCCATCGTTTTCACCCGGTACAAAAGCAACCTGAAACTGTTGAGAATGCATTGTCACCCACACATGTGCTCTCTCCTCATTCCAATTTTATTTAGAACTGGATGAAAAAAAATTAAAGCTGCATGCCTAATATAAGTTGCATGCCTATTAGACAAAGGAGTCATGCTAATTTTATGAGAGACACTAAAAATTCGCAGATGATGCAACTCATTTTAGTAGACAGGAACTTATTATTTCAATTTTTCCAAGCAAGCTATTATTTGTCCTTTCTGACTTGATTATTTGGTAAATGATGCAAAATTTACATTGACATGAAACAAATAGTCACCTGCATGCAGGTTTTCTTCATCTTCTTCATGTGCATCATTTAAAAGAATTGGATGGCCATTGTTTTCACCTGGTACAGAAGCAAGTTGAAACTGGTAAGAATGCATTGTCACCCACACATGTGAGTTATTCTCCCTTCTCACTCCAATTTTATTTAGAACTGGATGAAAAAAAAATTAAAGCTGCATGCTTAATATTCAAAGGAGTCATGCTAATTTTATGAGAGACCCTAAAAATTCCTAGATGGTGCTACTCATTTTAGTAGACAGGACCTTATCCAAGCATGCTATTCTTTGTCCTTTGTGACTTGATTATTTGGTAAATGGTGCAAAGTTTACATTGATATGAGACAAATACTAGTCACATGCATGTATGTTTTCTTGGTCTTCTTCATGTGCATCATTTAAATGAGCTGCATGGCCACCGTTGTCACCTGGTACAGAATGTGGCAGAACCGCCAATTTAAACTGGCTCAAGTGCGCCATAACGACCTGTTACGGTCATCGGACGCACTTCAAACAGTTTAAACTGGAGATCTGTCGAGTGTCCCAAGGACTCCTCGATAAACCACGTTAACTCATATCTTTGCCATACATCAGGATCGTTTTCGGTAAGGAGAACACAACGAACATTATCATTTTTACACAACATACCAAGATTCGTACTTATTGCAAGCCAGATTTTGAAGAGAAATTAAATGCAAGTCATGCCATTACTAGGAGTTTAATACAAACCAGTCTAGGTAGTTCTACATCACACATATCTACAGCCTCCGGCTTAACCCTAGGATCACCGGGACCACGATGATCTAGGTCTTCTGGATCTTCTTGTTGATCTCCTCCGTAGCTTCTTCTGAAAAACAAAAGGGAAATTCCCTGAGTACGAAGGTACTCAGCAAGACTTACCCGCCTTACCAAAGAAAAGACTCCCAAGGAATATGATTGGGCTTTATGTGGATCTGGCTGACTCGACTCTTTTGCCTAAAAAGCATTACTAAAACTTGATCCTTATATTTTATGTATTTTATGCTCAGTTGAGTTGTTACTTATCCATCTAGGTTATAAAATATTTTGCATACAGGTTGTACTAAGCTCAATCAGCATTTATGAATCACACTGATCTTGTTCAACTTGTTTCCTCTACGATGTTTAAAACCTGATCAAGTGCACTCATAACCAAGAGTTGTGTCGATCCGGATCCATGTACATCCTGCAGGAGATACCCAGCCCCCAGTCACGCACAGTCGAGTTACTGTACGCAACAACCTTTCAATCAGCTGGGCCAACGACCAGAAATATCCTTACTCGAACCCGGGAACGCACCCCCACGTGGGTCCCACGTCTGGCGACCACCCCGTGAGTTATAGGCTACGGTCCCGCCTTTCTCCGACCCAGCAAGCACGGGTAAGCGATATTTCCAATCAGTGAACCAACTAATCTAATCGGCTTTACTGGTCCCATAACCCAGTAAGAAACCAGGTAGAATCACTTGATCAATCACTTAAACAATCGGAACGGTCCTTAGTCACTTAAACAAGTAGGCAGAACTATGGATCGAGCTTACCTCAATCTCTCCTACCAGCTTCTGCCCACTATCTTTCAACTCAGATCTTTCGTGAATCATATAAGATTGGTAATGGCCTAGTTCATCATCTTTTACTTAACCTTTCTAAGCATAGCCAATGTAGACATTGCTAATCAAATTTCTTAACTAAGCAAGGATAGTTCTACCAAGGAATATTTCATGCATCAAAGGGTTTCAACCAATCCCTAACCTAATGCACATAAAATCATAAAATTTGGACTCATGAATATTATGAAATAAATGGGTGATTCAAAGATGCACCGGGGCTTGCCTGGAATCACGAGCAGGTTAGATTCTTCCGCGATACGAGATTCCGGAGCGATGACGATCACTTCCTTGACTTGTCGCTGCTCTTCCGCGAATCCCACGAGCTCGTACTCCGAAGCTGGAGAGACTAAAACGTAATGCCAGTTAGCGATATGCTATGCAACACTTTTCAAAGAAGCTAAACAACTTTCCCTTCTCGATAAAGTTGCAAGCCCACACAAATTACCCCAAGATTTTTAAAGACACACCTATATTTTTCCTTTAATAAAACTTGCCCTAATTCATTTTTAGTTTATTTTTAATGATTTAAAATCATTTTCTAAAATTATAAAGCATTTAAATAAATACATAAAACAATTTTAGAAATTATTTCTAATTATAAAAGAATTATTCAGAATTTTAACCCTTTTAGAAATTATTAAACATTTATTTAATTAATCTAAACAAAGGAATTAAATTAATCACCTACACAAGGTTATTTAACATTTTTAATGGATGACAAATTTTAAAACAAGATTAACAAAATTTATTTCATCATTTTTGGACTTTCCTATGATTTTCTATGAATTAAAAGGTGAAATACTCGAAATTTAAATCTATTTCAAAAACCTAAAAGCAGTTTTGCAGAAAGCCCCATGGGCTTCTCTTCCTTCTCCCCCGCGGCCCCTCCCCCCGTTCAAAACAGGGGAGCCGCGCTGACCGCGCCCCGCCGGCCTTGACCGGCGGCAGGCTCGCCGACGGCGAGGTCCCCCGACGATGACGGCTAGCTCAACGGCCACGCCACACGACGGCACACCCATTCTAGCCCTAAACTCCCGCGGTACGCTCTAACCCTAGCCCCCATGGCGGCTCGGCGGCGAGGCTCGACGGCGCTCCGTGCTCCGGCGAACTCACCGCCCGAACTGGTCCCACGACGAGCTGGCGAGCAACACCAAGACCAACGACGTCTTGTGCACACACCAAGCCAGCCCGCGCGGCACTACGCGCGCTAGCGCCTCACGCCATCCATGGCGGGAGCACGCGCGGCGAGGACCGTGGCGAGAGCCTAGCGGCGCAACCAAGACGAGCCGACGAACAACACCTACCCCGAGAGCATCAGCAAACCTAGACACATCTAGCGCGCACCACAACTCGGCCGGAGAAGGCCCGAGCGAGGCTGCTCACGCGCGACGGCCATGGCGGAGACGCGCCATGGCGACGAACGCCGTTCCCGGCCCGGAAAACATCGCGCACAACTAACTAAGCCCCCAAGCATCTTCCTAGACCTCGAAGCAACGCTGCTGCACTCTCCAACTCCGGCCAACGCGACTGCAACAGCACAAACATGAAGAGCAGCTCTTACCCCGGCTAGGCGGCGACGGTGAGCTGGAAACTGAGCTGCGCCGGGCTGTGGAGCGGTGGAGAAAGAGCAAGAGTGGGCGGAATCGAACGAGGAGAAGACGGTGGAGCTTTTGGTGGAGAGGAACAGAGCGGAGAGGGTCGGACGGCGGTAGAAAGCTTACGGCTCGCCGGCGGCCATGGCGAGTAGCAGGGGAGCGACGAAGCAAAAGAGGGAGAGAGAGACCGCCGATGATGGCTATAACGACGGATCGACGCAGCCGGCGCGTGACACCTCCTGCTGCTCCAAAACCCGAGCTGGCTCCCAGCGGAACCGACGCGTGGCCGGCGAACTGCACGGCACCGCCGGCGGCAAGCTGCCTAGCAGCTGGCCGACGTCACTTTTCCCCATTCCGACAGCTTCAAACCTCGACATTGCACACTTCTTTTCTCCGAAAAACATATGGTAACATCCAAAACTCCCAACATCAAACTTGTAGCTGGATCATTGAATTACATTTCTTACATTGGCACTTACCCCATTTGAGCACGAATTGAGGTCCAATTCGAGCCTCCAATTTGCTGCTGTAACACATTTTAAATTCAGAGGTACTAACTGAATTTCTCAAATTACTCCCAAAATTTGAATAGAACATGCATCTGGTGTCAAAAACGATTTTGAAATTAACCTTCAGGAGCACAACTGCCTAGTTGTAAGTTTCTGCAGAAAACTTCAAATTCAAACTCAAATGGCTCAATTTTAGTTCAGCTGTCAGTTTACTGAACTTTCTGAAAACAGTTTCTGAACTACTTTCTCTCGTGTTTTTCTTCTTGATCCAGCCATCTTCTGAGTGTGACCCAAAAAAAAAGTTGTTCCAATTATTTCCCTTTACAACTTTGTTTAAGACACCTAAGCCAGATAACCCGCAGATCGATCCCAATCGCACCTCAAAGATAGCTGTTCATTATGTTTTTCCAGCGAAAACTGAAAACAGCTAAGTGCTGTTGTCGGACGGTGAACAGTACTCTTTTTTCATTTCCTTCTTCCATTTAATTGAACTATTTCCATTCTCCATTTCATCCCAATTTTGTGTCAAACATTCTCTCTCAATCTTCTTGATCAATTATATATTTTTACTTTAAATTTATGTCGAATTTTGACCAAATTTTGACTTTGGTCAAACTTCGCGCCTTTTAAAAATCGGGGATGTCACACAGAAGCAAGCTAAAACTGAGTTTACATAGAGGGAGAGGGAGAGACTAGATCACCATGTTTGCAGAGGGAGGGATAGGGAGAGGCAA
The DNA here is from genome assembly GCA_015342445.1 of Digitaria exilis. Taxonomy (NCBI): domain Eukaryota; kingdom Viridiplantae; phylum Streptophyta; class Magnoliopsida; order Poales; family Poaceae; genus Digitaria; species Digitaria exilis. The sequence goes on along the minus strand of JACEFO010001768.1, from coordinate 684,664 downwards.
GACAGTTTACACACACGCCGAGAGAGAGGGGGGAGGGAGCGAGGGAGAGAGAGAACCTTGATGAATTTGTTCTGCATTCTGATCCTCTTCATGTTCAGCAGGCTTCTTGTTGAGATCAAGCACCTCATCTCCTTCCTCCTCTGGTACGGTGTTCAAGTCTATTATGGCCATGGAAGATGGATGAGAGAGAGAGGGGATAGGCTCAAATGTAACCGGGCTGGCGTTATTGTCCCCATAAGCATAGAGAAATGGCGGTGTGCACTTGTAGTTTGAAATTTCAGATTGCTTTTCAGGTGTAAAAATGGAGGGTACGAATTGTGAAATGTTTTTGGCGCTGGTTGTTTAGCGCCAAGTGAAATGGCTGGTTATTGTTTACCGCCAAGTGAATGTAATGATGTGCTGCATGTTTAAGTGTGAAAAGGGGTGTGCACTTATTTGTTTAATGGAAAAAACTTCGGTTGTGTGGCATGCGCACGCCACATAGTGTGCATTAATTGCATGTACTTCCAAAATGTGTTAGGTGGCAATCGAATGTTATGTAGGGGTGCAGGGTCTTTTTCCATCTGCATTGGATACAGAGAATTTTGTCCAACGACCCTTTCAAAGGGACGGAGGGAGTACTTTGGATAAAGGGGGGAGAAACCCAGGGAAGGAAAGGCCTGAGGGGGATTTTTGTGCCAATTCATTTCCCTGGCTAGGACTCCCCGGTTCCCTGCTGCAGTTTGGGAACACTGGAGGCCACAAATCCCAAGCAATAAAAAGTATACCTCAAAAAATCAGAAAAAATCCAGAAAAATAAAAAAATCAGGAAATACTCTATCGAACAGCTCCGTATGTTGCGACGAATCCCAGCTTCGATGCATGGACATCATCGTGTTCCAACTTCCACCACATCTCTGGCAGGCATTCTATCAAACACCTCCATGGCATGAAGGCAAAGCTCAGGCAGTCCAGCTTGGCATATCCAATCAGCATGACGTTGGGACAGGTGATGAGTTGGGAACTTAGGACTGACATGTCCGCCTGCAGAGCTGGGGTCGGGCGTTGAGGAGGGCTCCACGAGAGAAGTATGCGTGGAGGAGCGAGAGTACTATAGGAAGATGACGGATGCGAGGCCCATGGCGACGAGGCTAACGACGTGCAGTGCGCGAGCGGCGGAGATCGTGCCACAAGCACCGCACGAGCTCAACACGTCATGTCCATGTGGGAATCAGCCGCTGAAGGAGCCGCCAGAAGGAGGAGACGGCAGTGGCGGCCATGGGTATGGGGCTGATATGCGTAGGGGAAGTAGTGGGCGACACTGGGACAGAGAGTACGCGCGTGGACTAGGAGGTGGCGCTACGGCGGCGGTGTTCATGTAGCGGCGACGACGATGGCGACGGGGAAGCCGCGCCCGGACCCCTGAGGTGGGGAAGGGCCGCCCCAGGGAAGATGCGAGGATCGGGAAGTCCATCCCCCTCGCGTGGGTTTCCAAATAGCAGGGAAGATTAACCAGGGTCTCCTTTCCACGAGGGATTCAAATCCGGGGAAACCGCCGGGATCCCCGAGGGGATCGGCGTTCCCAAAGTCGCCCTCAGGGGTTAGGGGTGGGGCAGCCGGGGCAACGCCCGGGTGCCATGGAGGAAAGGGGCCCAACATAATATGTGTTTAGTAAATAATATGTATTGTTTGAGATCAACTATGTTACAAGAAAGATTGAATGGCTTGGCTATGTGTACCATTAAGAAGGTTATTTTGGACAACATTAATCTTGAAACCATTCTTGAATATTTGCATAAAAAATACCCGATGGTGGTTTTTTAAACGGCAATGAAGCATTATCTTTTAATTTGAGGTAATCATAATGAGTATTGCTTTTAGAATTATGTTGCACTATTGTCATATTTATGTTTTCGCAAAGAAATTTTTATTATTTGTAACATGTTCTATAATTTTGACACTAAAAATTAGTTTAAGGGGTCTTTATTTTTGTGCTTGTCCAGGGGCCTCTATAGCCGGCCCTAGCCGCCGCATGCAGCAAAGCAACACAAAGCAACGACAGGCTTGGCCCGCAGCCAAGTTGACGGCCAAAGTTGCCCTCCCTCGCCTTTGTGGATGGATTGGTTGGTTGGTTGGTTGGTTGGTTGGTTGGTTGGTTCTAGACCTGGTAATGGATGGGGCAAAATCCATGATCCAATTGGATTTTATCACTTGGATTTAGTTGGAGTTGGATTGACTGAGATATGGGTGTCCATTTATTTTAAATCCAACAAAGTCGGCTTAGTTGGACCAAACAAAGAGGATAATCCAACTCTTGTTGGACTTCGCCGTTCCTGCCTCCTTTCACCTCGGACGCCGGCGGCAGGGGGTTGGGACGAGCTATGCCGCAGGGGGCCTCGGGACGGTGCGAGATCCGCCTGCCTAGGAACCTGTTCCCCCCTCCGTTCTCCTGGCTTCGTGCGATGCGGGCCTCGAACCCGTCAAGGAGCGGCGCACTTCTCCAATCGGCTTCCAGAACACCTAGACGAAGCGCGCGCCAGCGAGCTCAAGCCCAAGCGCGAGCGCGCGGATGTGCTCCGGCGTCAGCGGCGCCTCGCTCCCGCGGACCTCTCCGGCTGCGCGTCGAGCGCCACGGTCTCCCCCTCCTCCTCCTCGTCGCCGGCTGCAATCGAAGCGCGCGGTGGCGGCGTACGGCGCTAGGAGACCAGAGGGGAGGAGCACGACAGGCTCACGGTCCTCCAGGTAGTGGGGCGTGGAGGCGCATAGGTGCAGGACGAAGGAGAAGCTGACGAGTGACGAGTTCGCCGCTGCTGGCGCTGGTCTCCACGGAGCTCGGGTCGTCGTCTCGATCGGAAGAGCGAGGACTCGATCTGGCACCTCGTCAGCTTGTTAGTTGTTTTCCTGTTTAATTGGATAACTGGTTGGATGCTGGATTTTGAGGGAATAGGGTTGGATTGGATTGGATTTCCTTCTCTCAAAGTTGGACGGGATTGGACGTGTACTTTGTATATCCAGAATTTTTGTCGGATTCCTTTGATTTGGATATGGATTTTGATCCATTACCAGGTCTAGTTCGTTCGTTCGTTAGCGATGCCACAGAACCTCAGGGTTTTGTGTTGTGTGCGCCACAAGAGAAGAAGGTACGAGCACTTTTGGCCAGAGTGCGCTGGCCCCAGCGTGAGCGTCATGCTCGGTCTCGCTCGGCCACCCACCCGCCTGGCGCCATCCGCTCGATGTTGCAGAGCAAGATGAAAAAGGCCCCATCGCCCGATGTCAAGACCGTGCTCGACTGCTCGAGCCTCCCAAAGCCGTATACGGCCTTTGCTTCAGCGCGTGTACCAGGCCAGACTGCCAGACGCATGTAGGATTGTTCTAGTGCAACACTACAGCCATCCATGCTACAGTAGTAACTGCTTGGATTGGATCCGAGTGTTTTTCGGGTCTTCATCATTACCTCGAGCTAGCGATGAATGCTCTCTGGCAACCACCGCTGGCTAGGAGAGCAAAAGTTTCGTCCGGAGGAGGCAAATGCCACGCGAAAGGCGCGCTTGCACTGTTGCCCCGGCGAGGAAAGAAAGGCCGCCACTCGCCACGGGCAGGACGATCTATTGGAGACCTGGGAGCGAGATTTCCTCACGTGACGACGACGTGCGCGGCCGATAATATCTGTGGATGCGGATAACCCCAGTGAGTCACCCCGCCAAGGGCCGGCCCCACCCAGCCCACCCGCTCCCGGCTCGTTGCCTGCAACGCCATCTCACCCTCCTCCCCCGGCCCGGCCGTACGTATACTTTTCTCGGATATCTTGCGGCAGCCGGCGCCCGGCGACCTCCCTTCCAAGTCCAGACGGCTGGAGGAAGACGAGGAATGGAATGGAAGGAAGACGCTCGGCTGTGTTCAGTTCCAAAGTACATTAAGTTCCAAAGTACTTTTTTTTGGTACTTTCTATTCATTCTGCTCACATAACATACGCATTCTAAAAATTTCTTTTTTATTTTTTTTTCTATATATACTTTTTCCATAACACGCCTCCCATGAAAAATATATTTTATCACCATCGACCCATCAAAAGCGCCGGCGTACGTATACGTGCATCGACTCTCCACCTCCACAGACCAACTTGTTTTGGCGCCTTTAGACGTACGGACGGTTTGGGGGTACGCTCGGCTATGTTCAGATTCCCAACTTTTCACTGTTCATTCCAACTTTTCACTATTCATTCTAACTTTTCACTATTCCTCCCTCACAAAACACGTTTCCCAGCGAATGCTACAGTGTTTTTCTTATGCTACAGTATTTTTTCCTACAATCTAAACACACCCGTAGTAGGTTTTCTGATCTTTTGTGCCTGTGGTATCTATCCTTTGCACCTGTGCCTCCGTCTGCATCTGGTCACGAAGTTTGTGGACCAAGGGCATGTAATGCATATCATCCGCTCAGATCTCTTAGTTCATGCAATGCATCCATGCCCCCCCTGGTCTTGGTTCGTAGATCGTACAGTACCCGTTAAACACCAGCCGCGTCAACCGCCAAGGGCCACAAAAAATGGTAAACAGGGACACACTGTCGCTCTCTCAATCAGCTGCTTTGACAAAAGCCGAAGAATATCTTCCGCTGAAATACGAGTACGTATGAGATCAGGGACATACATCTCATCAGGAGGCGGCGAGGCGCCAGCGCCACTATGTTATCTCGGACCTTGTTTATGGGTGTTTAGTCGGATAAAGTTGAAGAAAATACCAAATTCTACAAGCAAACTTGGTTGGGAAGCATATTTTATAAGAGAAGGCACCAATTTTTAATGAAATAAAAGTTTTTAAAAAAAAGTTAAAGCAACTAAACAATACCTTATTTGTTGTTGGAAAATTTAAAATTAAGAAACGGGCCCTACGGAAGATGACTCATTGTGAAAACTTTTGACAAATTTGTATGGAGTATCATCTTGTTGGGTACCTACAAAAGGGGTACCCCAATCTAAGTCCAAAACTACTTGGCATCAAGGCCCACGACGACATTGACCTGGCTCAACAGCCCAGCAAAGGCCCGCCATCGCTACGAGTCCTCGGCCCCATCCAGCTCGAGGTAAACGATTACCCTCGAGCGGGGGTTTCCGTCTCGTTCGAGGCTCAGCGGCCTCGAGGACGACCCCTACCCTCGAGCGGGTGGTTTCCGTCTCGTTCGAGGCTCAGCAGCCTCGAGGGCGACCCCTACCCTCGAGCGGGTAGTTTCCGTCTCGTCCGAGGCTCAGCAGCCTCGAGGGCAACCCCTACCCTCGAGCGGGTAGTTTCCGTCTCGTTCGAGGCTTGACGAACTCGAGCTTGCGATCCAAGCTCGAGTCGGCCTCGCCGGGAACAGCGCCCGGGACTCTGCAACCCATCAGAGTCATCATGACACGGTCAAAAAGCAGGGATCACTGCTCCACGCCATCACCTACTCCCGGAGAGGACATCGGTCAAATCCACTCGCAACAGTGGACTCTGAGCGCCATGCTGCACGCCAGGCCTAACCCTGCCTAGCAGCACTGTGCCAACCACTCCTTTGACTTTACCCCCCGCCGGACACGCTGCCACCCTCGAAGGCAACCTCGAAGGAGGCCACGGAGGCTCGAATTGGACCCCGTACGCAAGACACCACCCTCGACGCCGTGAACTGTCACGAGAGGGAAGGACAATACGTCAGCCCCTGCCATGTCGTCAGCGGAGTTGGAAGGCGCGATTCCCGCTCGCGCACAGTACGCGGCATGGACGAACAGTGCACTTAGCGACAAACACATGTACTCGCACCCCGCTCCCCTTGGTCTATAAAAGGGGAAGGGAAGCCCATGCGAAGGGCAACGAGAAGAGCACGAAGACACGCAGAGAACACAAGTCTCATACGCACCCACACACCGCACGGGACTTAGGAGCTCACCTCCTTCTCCCACCTTGCTTGTAAACCCCTACTACGAGCAACGCGCAACCCGGTGCATAGCACCACTGCTGGACGTACGGCCCCGTGGCCGGAACCAGGATAAAACCTCGTCTCCCACTCTCGCCATCGGGAAAGCGAGTGGTTAGCACCGCAATCACTCGTCGGTGCCGGTGCGACCAAATCAGGCACCGACAGTTGGCGCGCCAGGTAGGGGACCAGCGCTGCGCTACTCCCATTCCCGATGGCGAACTCCGGCGAAGGACGGCCTCCGCTGGGCGAGAGCAATCTGCTCCCAGCGGGGCAGGAGATCCGGTTCGGGAGCCTGCGGTTCCAAACATGTGGCGACAATTACCACATGCGCATCCTCCAGGAGGATCCCAGCGACCAACCGGAGCCTCATCACCAGCTTCCGGCGGCACCGCGACGGCGGAGTCGTCCCGGACCTCGCGCACGACGAGCACGCACCGCAAGGCGTGCCGCCGACGTCAGTAACCCCCATCCCACAAGGGAAGGGGACGTTTTGCGATCAAGAGCACAGGAGAGGGCTGCCCCCTTCCTCCCAGAACCCATGTCTGCACCACGCGCTACGACGGCGCACTTCTATCCCTACGGGCTACGCAACTCCGCGGATGCGTACGCCTCCTCCATCCGCACTACTATGAGTGCGTATGGCGACCAACCTGGTTGCCACCCCGTTTCCGAGCGAGATTTCGCCGATCCGTTGCCCGGTGATCCCCGCACGGAGTCCGATGATAGACACGCATTTACGCGTACACACCTTGATTGGGACTACTCGGGTCTCCGTGACCCAGAGGCCTTTATTGCCTTTCAAACAGCGGCGGATTACTGCTTCGGGTATTCCGATGATGAGTATGACCCAACCAAGGAGTGTTTCGTCATCAACGACGGACAACTCAGCGAGGGATCGACGTCCGACGACGACGGCGGAGGTGACGACCAGGGGGACAACGATGGCGTAGATCTGACAGGCGCGCAGCCGTCGGACCCATCGGATCACTCTCCTTCCGAGGACGAGCGGGATCCGCGCCATCGGCCACGAGCTAGTGGTGACGTTTCGCCACCAGCGCGCTCCGACCGCGAACCAGCCAAGCAAGACGACGAACGCGGCACGGACGCCCAACACGCGGGACGAGTGGCTCAGGCCCGCATCCTCGCTGAGGGCAAAGACGACGATCTCGCCCCCAGAACGAGCCAGAAGCTCATCGCGGCGGCCGCGCTGCTCCGAGCCATGCCGGAGGCAGCCACCCCCGAAGGGCGAAAACTGCACCTCGAGGCTCAAAAGCTGGTCGAGCATGCTGCCCGACAGCATGCCGAGAGCTCGGCCTCCCGCCTTCGACGCTCCTCAGCCTCGAAGGGCGAACGAGGAGGGGAATCCTCGGTACGCTCACCCCAACCCAACGGCAGGGCGCGAGCACAATCCCGGGGCAACTCCCGCCGCGACACGGCGCGACGCCACGCCAGCGAACCACGTGCGCTCGAAACACGAACGTTTCCAGCAAGGGAACCCGCGAGGTCACGCCTCCGGGACACCCGTGGCACGGACGATGATGGCGACGCCCGCAATACCCTGAACAAAATCAGGCGGCGAAATCGAGCCCGGACCCACCAGGGCGGGCGCACCGACGTAGGGCGGAACCGGGATGCGGCCCCAGAGCCAGTAGGCACGCGGGTGTTCAGCTACAACATCCGCACTGCCCCGATTCCCCCCCGTTTCCGACAGCCTACAACCATCACCAAGTACTCTGGGGAAACGGACCCCAGGGTATGGCTCAATGACTACCGCCTAGCGTGCCAGCTCGGCGGCGCCACAGACGACGCCATGATCATCCGAAATATGCCACTCCACCTGGCAGATTCCGCGCGGACATGGCTCGAGCACCTGCCTCCGAACCGGATCCGCGACTGGGACAACCTGGTTGAGACCTTCGTGGGAAATTTCCAGGGCACCTACGTGCGCCCTGGAAACACGTGGGACCTTCGGGGGTGCAGGCAAAAACCTGGCGAGTCATTGAGGGATTTCATCCGGCGCTTCTCCAAGCGCTGCACCGAGCTCCCCAACATCTCCGACCACCAAATCATCCACTCTTTCCTCGAAAGCACCACCTGCTATAGCTTGGTGTGCAAGTTGGGGAACAGCCCACCCCCCGACGCGAACCGGCTATTCGAGATAGCCTCGAAGTACGCCTCGGGGGAAGAGGCGGCCAACGCCATCTTCAACGACAAAAAGGGGAAACGCCCCGAGGAAGCGTCCGCGGAGGACGATAAGGCGAAGGGCCCCTCGAAAAAACGAAAACACGGCAAGAAGGGAAAGAAGCCCCGGGCCCCCCGCGGGACGGGCGACGTCGAGGACGAGGCCCTCGCGGTCGACCCTAACCACAAGGGACCTCGAGGTCCCCCGCGTGGTGGGGGTGTTTTCGACGACCTCCTCAAGAAGCCGTGCCCTTACCACAAGACCGCGGTCGCTCACACCCTCGAGCAGTGTGAGATGCTGCGGAAGTTCTACAACCGCATCCCTCGAAAGGATGGCGGTCCGCCCAAGGACGGTGGAGCCAAGGATGACGACGGATATCCCGAGGTGGAACACGTGTTCTTCATCACGGGAGGTCCTGCGGCTAACTTGAAGCCTCGGCAGCGGAGGAGGGAACGCCGAGAGGTCATGCTGGTCCGCCCAGCGACCCCCTCGTACCTCGACTGGTCATCGGAGACCATCTCGTTCGGTCGCGAAGACCATCCCGACCATATCCCGAACCCCGGGCAGTATCCTCTCGCCGTCGACCCCGTCATCGGCAACACGCGCTTCTCCAAGGTGCTCATGGATGGTGGCAGCAGCCTCAACATCCTGTACGCTCCAACTTTGGAGCTTATGGGGATCAGCACCAACGAGCTGCGGCCCAACAAATCCTCCTTCCACGGGGTCGCGCCCGGAAAGCGCGTCCAAACCCTCGGGCAGATCGACCTGCCCGTCTGCTTCGGAACCCCGGCAAACTTCCGCAAGGAAGTGCTCACCTTCGAGGTCGTGGGCTTCAAGGGAGCCTACCACGCCATTTTGGGAAGGCCGTGCTACGCTAAGTTCATGGCCATCCCCAACTACACCTACCTCAAGATGAAGATGCCAGGGCCTCACGGAGTCATCACGGTCGGTCCGACGGTCGAGCACGCCTACGTGTGCGACATCGAGAGCATTGAGCTCGCAGAGGCTCTTGCCCTCGATGAGACCCTCGTGGCAGTTCTCGAAGCAATCGTCAACACGCTCCCTGATGCCAACGAACGGCAGCAGGGGAGCTTCGCGCCCGCCGAGGATACCAAGACCGTTCCCCTCGACCCCGATAGCCCCGACGGCAGGGTGCTGAGAATCAGCTCTTCCCTCAGCGACAAATAGGAAGTGGTGCTCGTCGACTGTCTCCGCGCTCACGCAGACATCTTCGCGTGGAGCCCCTCGGACATGCCAGGCATTCCGAGGAAGGTCGCCGAGCACTCTCTTGATATCCGCCCCCACTCCAAGCCGGTCAAGCAACGTCTCCGCCGTTTCGACGAAGTGAAACGGCGGGCGATCGGTGAGGAGGTACGCAAGCTGTTGGAGGCCGGATTCATCAAGGAAGTGTTTTACCCCGAGTGGCTAGCAAATCCTGTGCTAGTAAAAAAGAAAAGTGGAAAGTGGAGAATGTGTGTAGACTACACCAGCTTGAATAAAGCGTGCCCAAAAGTCCCATTTCCTTTACCACGTATAGACCAAATTGTGGATTCCACGACGGGATGCGAACTTTTATGTTTCCTTGATGCGTATTCCGGTTACCATCAGATCAAGATGAAGGAGTCCGACCAGCTCGCGACTTCCTTCATCACTCCTTTCGGCATGTACTGCTACGTTACGATGCCCTTCGGCCTTCGAAACGCCGGGGCCACGTATCAACGCTGTATGCTCCACGTCTTCGGGGATCATATAGGTCGTATCGTAGAAGCGTATGTCGACGACATTGTCGTAAAAACCAGGAAGGCGGACGACCTGGTGCGCGACCTCGAGGTCGTCTTTGGCTGCCTCAGGGCGCACGGAGTAAGACTCAACCCCGAGAAGTGCGTCTTTGGTGTGCCTCGAGGCATGCTCCTGGGTTTCATTGTTTCCAAACGAGGCATCGAGCCCAACCCCGAGAAGGTCACGGCCATCCAATAGATGGAACCGATCCGTGACCTGAAGGGCGTACAGAGGGTGATGGGGTGCCTAGCGTCCCTAAGCCGCTTCATCTCTCGTCTCGGAGAGAAGGGGTTGCCTCTGTATCGACTTTTGAGGAAGTCAGAGCACTTCACCTGGACTGCGGAGGCTCAGGAAGCTCTTGACCGACTCAAAACTGCGTTAACAAACACGCCGATCCTTACCTCACCAAAAGAGGGCGAACCTCTCCTCCTCTATGTCGCAGCAACGACTCAAGTCGTCAGCGCGGTCATAGTAGTAGAAAGGAACGAGGAAGGACACTCTCTGCCAGTCCAGTGACCGGTGTACTACATTAGCGAGGTCCTATCTGAGACCAAAACGAGGTATCCCCACATCCAGAAGCTGGTCTACGCCATCGTGCTGGCTCGACGCAAGTTGCGACACTATTTCGAGGCCCACCCGGTGACCGTCGTGTCGTCCTTTCCGCTGGGCGAAATCATCCAGAACCGCGAAGCCTCTGGGCGAATCTCGAAATGGTCGACAGAGCTGATGGGGGAGACTCTCGCTTACGCACCGAGGAAAGCCATCAAGTCCCAGACTTTGGCTGACTTCGTGGCCGAGTGGACCGACACCCAGCTCCCTCCCTCGAAGTCCAGCCTCGATTGCTGGGAAATGTACTTCGATGGGTCGGTGATGAAGACCGGCGCCGGCGCCGGCCTACTCTTCATCTCACCCCGCGGGGAGCACGTTCGATACGTTGTGCGGCTCAACTTCCCTGCGTCCAACAACATGGCGGAATATGAAGCGCTTCTTGCTGGCTTGAAAATCGCACTCGAGCTCGGCGTTAAGCGCCTCGACATTCGCGGCGACTCGCAACTGGTCGTCGATCAAGTGATGAAGGAATCGAGCTGCCACGACGAAAAAATGGCGGCGTACTGCCAGGCGGTACGTAAGCTCGAAGACAAGTTCGACGGCCTCGAGCTTCACCACATCGCACGAAGGTACAACGAGGAAGCCGATGAATTGGCGAAGATCGCGTCGGGGCGAGCCCCCGTTCCCCCAAACGTCTTTGCCAAGGACATCGACGTACCCTCGATTACCCTCACCGCCTCGACCCAAGCCTCGACCGTACCCGACGCTCAAACGTCCGCCCTCGACCCCACGAGCGCGGAGCTCTTGGCGGACAAGGACGAGCCTATGGGATACGAAGCCTGCTCGGGAGATGAGGACGAGGCGGAGGCAATGGAAATTGACGAGGTTTCGGCACCTCGAGATTGGCGGAGCCCGTACCTCGATTGGCTCGACGGAGGCGTCTTGCCTAGCGATCGAACGGAGGCAAGGCGCGTAGCGAGGAAAGCTAAGCGGTTCCTTATCATCGAGGGGGAGCTGTACCGACGGGGAGCCTCGGGGGTCCTGCAACGCTGCATCCCGATACCCGAAGGAAAAGAGCTTATCCTTGACATTCACGCGGGCGTATGCGGGCATCACGCCGCTCCACGAACGCTCGTGGGTAACGCCTTTCGACAAGGCTTCTACTGGCCCACTGCCGTGGCGGACGCCACGGAGGTGGTACGGACCTGCGAAGGGTGCCAGTTCTACGCGCGCAAGACGCACCTACCCGCTCAGGCGTTGCAAACCATCCCCATTACGTGGCCTTTTGCCGTATGGGGCCTCGACCTTGTCGGGCCAATGGCGAAGGCACCCGGGGGCTTCACACACCTGCTGGTGGCCATCGACAAATTCTCCAAATGGATCGAGGCTCGACCCATCAGCAGGATCAAGTCTGAGCAGGCGGTGCTCTTCTTCACCGATATAATCCATCGGTTCGGGGTTCCCAACTCCATCATCACCGACAATGGTACGCAATTCACAGGAAAGAAGTTCTTAAAGTTCTGCGACGATTTCCACATCCGAGTGGATTGGTCAGCAGTGGCTCACCCACAGACGAATGGCCAAGTAGAACATGCCAATGGCATGATTCTACAAGGCCTAAAGCCCAGAATTCACAACAAACTGAAGAAGTTTGGACACAAGTGGGTGCAAGTGCTACCATCGGTGATTTGGAGTCTGAGAACGACCCCAAGCAGAGCAACAGGGTTCTCCCCATACTTCCTCGTCTTTGGGGCAGAGGCCATCCTCCCTACGGATCTGGAATATGGGTCCCCTAGGCTCCGAGCGTACCAAGAGCAGCGAAATTGCCAAGCTCGAGAGGACTCGCTCGACCAGGTCGACGAGGCTCGAGACGTGGCTTTACTCCACTCGGCAAGGTACCAGCAGAGCCTACGTCGACAACAGGCTCGAAGGATCCAGCACCGAGATCTCTGCAAAGGAGACCTCGTATTGAGGCTTCGACAGGACAACCGAGGGCGGCACAAGCTCTCACCCCCGTGGGAGGGGCCATACATCGTCGCCGAAGTTCTCAAGCCCGGAACGTACAAGCTAGCTGACGAGGACGGGCATGTCTTCACGAACGCCTGGAACATCCAGCAGCTACGTCGTTTCTATCCCTAGAGTGGCCCCGCGGCCCTCGAAATCTTTGTACATACTTTAGTTTTGTGCAAGTTCTTTTGAATTAAGTGTCGATGCTTTTACCCCCACAGTTTGGAAGAAAATAAAACGAACTTTTATTCTTTTCAAGCTTCGAGGGAGGTTTGGCTCTACCCTCGGTAGAGCCATCCCTCCCTCGGGGGCTACATGGGGGCTAACCCTCGAAAAAATCGTCGCTTTTCAAAAGAAAAATCCTTTGCGAAACCTCGAAGGAGACACGCTAGGCGTGAAACGGACAAGGGCAGGGTCGCCTGAGCCGAGTGTTCGCTTACGCCTCGAGGCTACGGCAACACCTCACTTCCCTCCGCCCAAGTCATTCACGTACGAACGATCCTAGCAACGCTCTCCCCTCGAGGCACAAGCATCGGACTAATGCATGTCGCGAAGGCACCGCATAAAAATAACATCACGTTTAAAGCAAAATAAACGACGTTCAGTAAGATACGAGCAAATCAGTCTTACAAAAAAGGAGTTCGAAATCCTAATCTACTTCTTTACAATCGGGCTTGATGGCCCGAGATTTTCAGGGATCGCCCCCGCCGCCAAGGTCGTCCCAGCCGCCGCCGTCCTCGCCAGGAAAGAGGGCGCCCTCAAAGTAGCCGGCAAGCACTCGCGCCGTCCCGTCAGCAGCAGCATCGGCCTCGTCCATCGCCGCCACCGCCTCCTCGTCGTTGAGGTTGTCGGCGACGACGTACCCAGCGGCGAGCTTCGAGAGGTCCGCTTGGTAGTGGGTCGTAACCACTCCAAGCGCCTTCCGAACTCCGAGCAGAAGGGCTTCCTTCACGCGCGAAGTGAAGTGGCCCCCAAGCGCTCGAACGCGGCTTGCGAGGGTGCTCCCGGACTGCAGGCCGGGACCAGCAATCTCGTTGCAGGCGGCCGAGGCCGCCTGCACCAGCTCGTCGAGTTCACGCTGGGTCTCCGTCTGCGCCACCAGCACGGCCTCCTTCGACTCAGTCTCGGCCTGAAGCGCCTGCATCAATGCTGCACCAACAAGAGTCAGCCAAAAAGCAACAAAGCGAAAGGGTCAGAGCTCGAGCCAAATCAGCTTACCCTCGACCTGTCCCTGAGCAGCCTCGAGGGCCCTCTCCGCCTCCTGGGCCCGCTGCTCCACCTCTCGCGCCTGCCGCTCCGCCGTGGCCCGAGCAGTCTGCTCCTGCTCGAGCCGGTCTCGAGCCTCGACCGCGAGACGCCGCTCCTCCTCGACCGCCAGCTCCGCCGCGCGACGCGCAGCCCGCTCGTTCTCCAGCCAGTCACTGCGGTTCGCGAGCTGCTCGCGGAGGGCGCTGGCCGAGCCTTCGAGGCGAGCGATGACCTCGCCCTTCTCCCGACCCTGGGCGAGGGCCTGGTCCCGAGCACCTCGAAGGTCGTCCAGCTGGCGGTCTCGAGCCTCGAGCGCCCCGGACAAGCGACGGAGCTCCAGCGATAACTCCGCAATCTGGTCGTTCTTCGCGAGCGCCTGTTTGCGGAGTTCCTGCGAAAAGAAAAAGAGATAAGCCTTCTTTGAAAAAAATAAGGCATGGCAAGAACATCACTTACACCGAGACGTACCCGGTGGACCTTGCCGGCATCGTCGTGAAGACGGAGGATGTCCTGCAGCGCCCTGCGAACGTATAAGCCGTGTGACGACTGGACATCCCACAGAGTCTCCTCTGCCACGGCTTCGTCGATGAACCGCTGGGGAAGCGCCCTGCGGGCTTGCCACATCTCCGCGTTTCCACGGGCATGCGCCTCGTAGGACCAGGCCGCCGCTGGCCCTGGCTGAACCATGACGAGAGTCGATGGCGCGGCCCCGCCACTCTCGCGCCCCTGCGTCACGGGGGCCCCAACCCCCAGAGCCTCCGCCAGCTCCGTCAAGTGGGGGAACCCGCCGCCACGGGTTCGCCTCTCTCCCCCCTCATGCGGAGGGACCACCGCGGCGTCCGCCTCCACGGGCGCCGCAGACGGCTCCTCGACGCGAAGAGCCTCCCCAGGCGCGGGGTTGGCTTCCTCGGGCCGAGCTGCCTCGACGTGGGGCTCGACCGCGCCCTCGAGGAGCTGAGGCGGCCTTGGCCCCTCGAGGACCAGAGGCCCCTCCTCGCGCGGCTGCTGCCGGGCCTGCAGATCCGCCTGGGTGTCGAAAAACATAACGAAGTTCTCCACGACTTCGTTCGTCGGGCCCAGGAGCTGCGAGGACGGGTGCGGCGACGAGCTAGGCCCGATCTTGAGGGCCTTGGTTGGCGCAAGGGAAGGCGTGCTCCGCCCCCCAGAGCGACTGTGACACGAAAAGAAGCTCGGTTAGAGGCAAAAAAAAACGAAACACCAACGACAAGCAAGCAACAAAGAAAACTTACCGCACGAAGGGGAGTTTCCGCTTTGGCCTCGAGGCCGGAACGGGAGCTGCCCCCGGGACCTCGCCTCCCGTGGCCGCGACGGTTTCCCCTTGAGGAGCCGTCCTCGGGGCCTCGTCTCCCGCGGAGACGACGGTTTCCCCCTGGGGGGTTACCCTCGAGGTCTCCTCACCCCTCGTGGAGTCGACGGGCTCTACTTGGGGGACCTCCGCTTCCGCCCCACGGGCCGGGGCCTCCTCGACGGCGCTCGGCCGCTCGGGGGCCTCGCCTCGACCCTGAGTTTCCTCGAGGGCAGCCGGTGTTGCCCCCGACGGACCCTCAGAGGTAGGCCCCACGGTCGACGGAGGGGCCTCGCCTCGGCCCTGGGTTGCCTCGGGAATAGCCGTGGCCGCCCCCGACGGACGCTCGACGGAGGGCACCGTGGTCGACGGCGGTGTCCCGAGGTCGATGACCTCCTCACCACCGCCCCCAGACGCCGCAGCGGGGGCGGGCCCACCGATGGGAAGCTCGAACGGAGATGGGCTCCTCGCCCCGCCGTCTTCGTCAGAT
Source organism: Digitaria exilis (assembly GCA_015342445.1). Lineage (NCBI taxonomy): Eukaryota > Viridiplantae > Streptophyta > Magnoliopsida > Poales > Poaceae > Digitaria > Digitaria exilis. Next base: position 669,184 of record JACEFO010001768.1, on the reverse strand, counting down.
CCATCACGGTCGGTGGAGGATTCTGGCGCGGGAAGCGGTGAGAGCCCCCCGCCTCGCCCGCTCGCGGTTCTCCGCCTCGAGCTTCTTCCTCTTCCGCTCCTTCCGCTGCGACCGAGCCTCCCTCCGAGCCTTGGCCTCCTTCGCCTTCTCGGCGAGGGCGCGGTTGACAGCCTTGTCCTCGGGGACAGGGGGCTTGGAGTAATTGCCGCGCGAGACGCCCTGCAAGGCACCATTCGCAAGGTCAGAAACACGAAAACAAAACCAAAAAAGCAAAAGCAAAATTCGAGGGTCACTCACGAGGCTCACGTAGCCATCCTCGGGCCGCATCGGCACCGTCCACGGGTCGTCGGGCAGCTTGTCGACGGCGCGCCGCGCCCACTGCACGGCGGTGGCGACGGGCAATGGCTCCGCCGCCATCACCGTGCCGGTGAGGTCAGCACCGGGGGTCATCTCGTACAACGAAAGCCTCCGCCGCATAAGGGGAAGCACCCGCCGCCGGTGGAAGTTGGCGATAACCCCACCTGCGGTGAGGCCGAGCCTCGAAAGCCGCTGGAGCGCCTCTACCAGCGGATCGAGCTTCTTCTTCCGCGACGGCGGCGACACCCCGAAGTTCCAGTCGGGCTGCTTCTCCATCAATAGCAGGCTGGTGTAGGGCGGCAGATGTCCTCCGTCGTTGCGGAGGTAGAACCATCCCTTATCCCAGTCCTGGTTATTGGTAACCATGGAGCTTGGGATATAAAGATCTTTGCGGCCCTTCCGAACTTGGAGCACCAGGCCACCGGCGCGAGCAGGGCGACGAACTCCCTTGGAGACGTTCTCCGAGAAAAGTTCGCCGACGAAGAGGTGGCACCAAAGGTCCCAGTGGGCCTCGATGCCAAGATATCCCTCGCAGACGGCGACGAAGACCGCCGCCTGCGAGATCGCGTTCGGCGAGAAGTTGTGCAGCTCCACCTTGTAGTGGAAGCACAACGCTCGCATGAACCTCCCCACCGGAACTCCAAAGCCCCGCTCATGGAAACGAGCGAAGCTGACGACGTAGCCCCTCGGCGGATCAGGCTCCGTAGCGGCCCCCGGCGAGATCCAGACGGGCGGCTCGCCGTCGACGTTGGGCGGCAGCACCCCGACCTCCACCAAGCTGTCCAAACAATGCTTGGTGGCGTTGGATGGCTTCCACGGCGCGGGATCAACGTACTGGGCCATGGCAGCGAGGAGGGCTCGGACGAAGGAAGAAGACGAGGGCAAAGGCTGAGGGCAAAAGGGAACTGAAGGCTAAGGCGAAAACGCAAAGGGAAGCGTACCCTTGGCATGGGCACTGCCGTGCTATTTATGCTCCCCCCGCGGAGCTAAGCACGGCGGGACTCCAGCCTTGACGCGACAGTCCCTAGACTGACAGCCAGGCCTGCCCCGGGAGACGTAACGGCACGGGCCGCGTCAACCGCGCAATCGAGTAACTGCGCCGTAAATTTCGAGGAGTCTGGCGCGGCAGACGTGCGGTCGTGTCAAACTGCGCCCGCACGCCTCACCTGAGAAAGCGCGCCCACTTCTCCCACGATCGCACGAAACCGCGAAGTTTTCGCTACGGGTCATCATGACTCGCGCAGAACGAGGGCGCATTCAAGACGCCCACCCTCGAAGGAGGGACCTCGAAGCTCGAAGGCTCGAGGATGCTCCCTCGAGGGAAAGAGGTCTCGAAAGCCTCAAAAACCCGCGCGGAGCGGAACCATGAAATCACGCTCGATGGTTTCTTCCTCGAATTGAAGAAGCCATCGTGCTACTGATCAGGGGTTCGAACCTTGGGCCTACGAAGGGTTTCGACAAGGGCCTCAGATCAACCGAGTCAGGGATAATCGACGGTACCCTCGAAGCTCGAACGCTCGAGGGAGCCAGCCGATTATGTTCGAGGCCGGGCAAAGTGCCTAGATCGAGGGACCCCTCGAGGGGGAGCATCGAGCCCTCGACCTCTATCGAATGAGGCCGAGTCCCATCTAGCATACTTTGCGAAAGGCTTCTACGGGCGTGTCCTGTGACCACGAGCCTACCCCTATCGAATGGGGTATGGACGTCCGCTCGAACCACCCGTTAACAGCTCAACCAGGCACCCGTGGCTCGATCCCACCGAGGGAACCATGGGTCGCCTCCTCCTCAGCACCCTCGAACAGGGGCTCGAGGCACGTAGAAAGCTCGAAATCCCCCCTACTTCAGGCACAGTGGACGAACCCACACTTGAGGAAGCAGCAAATGCTCTGTGCATCAGGCTGAGACCTTGAGAGAGTGTCAACCACTCTCCTAAGGCCTCGGGGGCTACACCCGCGGGTGCGCTAGCGCGCCCCCACGGATTCTCGGAACCCACGAAGAGATAAAGGCCTCGAAAGCCTCGACGAACTCCAGCCTTCGCGGGATTAAACTTCATCCCTGCGAAGGCTCGGGGGCTACTGTTGGGTACCTGCAAAAGGGGTACCCCAATCTAAGTCCAAAACTACTTGGCATCAAGGCCCACGACGACATTGACCTGGCTCAACAGCCCAGCAAAGGCCCGCCATCGCTACGAGTCCTCGGCCCCATCCAGCTCGAGGTAAACGATTACCCTCGAGCGGGGGTTTCCGTCTCGTTCGAGGCTCAGCGGCCTCGAGGACGACCCCTACCCTCGAGCGGGTGGTTTCCGTCTCGTTCGAGGCTCAGCAGCCTCGAGGGCGACCCCTACCCTCGAGCGGGTAGTTTCCGTCTCGTCCGAGGCTCAGCAGCCTCGAGGGCAACCCCTACCCTCGAGCGGGTAGTTTCCGTCTCGTTCGAGGCTTGACGAACTCGAGCTTGCGATCCAAGCTCGAGTCGGCCTCGCCGGGAACAGCGCCCGGGACTCTGCAACCCATCAGAGTCATCATGACACGGTCAAAAAGCAGGGATCACTGCTCCACGCCATCACCTACTCCCGGAGAGGACATCGGTCAAATCCACTCGCAACAGTGGACTCTGAGCGCCATGCTGCACGCCAGGCCTAACCCTGCCTAGCAGCACTGTGCCAACCACTCCTTTGACTTTACCCCCCGCCGGACACGCTGCCACCCTCGAAGGCAACCTCGAAGGAGGCCACGGAGGCTCGAATTGGACCCCGTACGCAAGACACCACCCTCGACGCCGTGAACTGTCACGAGAGGGAAGGACAATACGTCAGCCCCTGCCATGTCGTCAGCGGAGTTGGAAGGCGCGATTCCCGCTCGCGCACAGTACGCGGCATGGACGAACAGTGCACTTAGCGACAAACACATGTACTCGCACCCCGCTCCCCTTGGTCTATAAAAGGGGAAGGGAAGCCCATGCGAAGGGCAACGAGAAGAGCACGAAGATACGCAGAGAACACAAGTCTCATACGCACCCACACACCATAGCCTGGGACTTAGGAGCTTATCTCCTTCTCCCACCTTGCTTGTAAACCCCTACTACAAGCAACACGTAACCAGGTGCATCGCACCACTGCTGGACGTACGGCCCCGTGGCCGGAACCAGGATAAAACCTCGTCTCCCACTCTCGCCATCAGGAAAGCGAGTGGTTAGCACCGCAATCACTTGTTGGTGCCGGTGCGACCAAATCAGGCACCGACACATCTAAATCGGTCGTCCTTTGAAATGCCCTCTTTCAGATAAGACGACAAAATAACACGAGTAAGGCAATATTTAGATGGGGAGAAAAGTTGATGAAAGTTGGCAAAATACCTCATACATTCTTTTGACACTAAATAGGAGTACTAAATTTAGACTAATTATAAAACTAATTACACAGATGGACTCTACATCGCAAGACGAATAATAAGCCTAATATGTGCCGTCATTAGCGTATTTTTAATGACGGGTTATTGTAGCTTGACAGTGTCTAATGACGAATTAATTAGGCTTAGTAGATTCGTCTCACGATGTGGAGTCCATCTATGTAATTAGTTTTTTTACACCTATATTTAATACTCCTAATTAATGTCTAAACATTCGATGTGATAAGTTGGCAAAATAAGTTGGCTAAACGAGGCCTAGGTAAGTCGCGGCGTAACTATTCACTCGTGACGTCAAAAAAAAAAAGGTATCTCGTGATAACTTTTCCTAGCGGGGGATATAACCGTAGCAGTAGTAGCAGTAGGCGTATCACGTGATAACTTTTTCTCTTGTATTGTTCAACCAGACAGGCTGCTCCACAGTGCACACAACAGTGGCACACCACGCACGACTCCAACCCCAGCAGGCACACCTACTCTACTCCATCCACGAATCTCAAAGCGAAAGCCACAAGTGCAAAGAACAGGTTGCCCGAGCCGCGTTGGCACTGCATCGCCGAATGCAGCTCACTCTGCTCTCTCTCCACCATTTCGAGAGATAAATTTATCTTAATTTTGGTCAAATATATAAAACAAAATTAATATTATTTATAATGTCGAATAATCATAATTACGTTTGTCATGACATATATTTTCATATTATATATCTTATGTATCGCAAAAGTTAATAATATTTTTTATAATGTTGATCAAACTTAGACTCAGACCCAAAAGAATTGTATTTTTTCCGTAGCGGACTGGGACCTTCTATAGATGTACAAATGGGCTACCCGGCCCGGGCCCGGGGTGGCCCTGCTGGCCCGGCCCTACCTCCCACCGGGCCAGACCGAACTGGCCTACGGGCTGAGGCGACGGCCCAAGCCTGGGCCTGTGGGCCGTTTTTGGGCTGGGCCAGCCCGGAAAGCCCGGCCACAAATAAAGGATCGGGCTGGCCCATAGCCCGCGAAGAGAAAAAAATCAAAGTTCCAGCGTTCGACATTCTAAATTTAGAGTTTCGACCTTTATTAATTTCTACTTCAACATCTTATATGTGTAGTTTCAACATTTTGAGTCTCAAATATTGGAACATGTTCAAATCTAGTGTTGATATTTCATTCGAGTCAGCACAATTAAAATGTTGAAGAGGATAGGAGCCCCGGATGAAGGAGACATCGGGCCCTGACCAGCCCGTTCTCTTTCCAGCGGGCCAGGACGGGCTAGCCTGCAGGCAGAGGTGACGGCCCAGGCCCAGCACCAGGTAACGGGCCGGGCTAGCCCGAGCCCACAAAAGACCAGTCCGGGTCGGGCTTGGGTTGGGTCAAAAATCCGGGCTTCCAGACGGGCCACCGGGCTGCGGGCTTTTTTACATCCATAGCACCTTCTACGACAAAGCCCTCCGTATGCCAAAGATGGCCGTCGACGCCAGCCAGCAGTGCACGCGGCCGGTGACTGTGCCGGAGAACCGGAGGTGAAAAGTCGCCACGATCCGGACGTCGCGTCGAGTCGCACCATCGGAGAGCAGGAGCACACTGCTCCGTCCGTGCGTCCGGGAGCGTTGCACTTCGTTGTTATCCATTATTGCACCCTCCTATCTTGCCCGATCATGCCGGCGTCCCTCGCTCAGATCTGGGCGACGCGACGCGACATCCATCACCCCCCGGCTCCGTCCCCATCGCCGGCCCCGCGTCCCCCGTCTCCGGCGACGGCGACAACTGAGCTCTGTCCCCGCGCCATCGCCGTACTCCTGTGCATCGACTGCTACTCTACAGGTTTCAGACGTCACGGCACAGCGCAAGCAGCATCGGTCGCCAGCGCGGGATATACAGTACAGGCATGCTCGAGGCCCGCCGAGCGTCGTACGCGTGGACACCTCCAATGGCGATGGAGCAAACAGGGGACGAACCACTTCTCTGTTGGCGCGGAGCGTTTCTGTTCTCGGAGTGCCCGACGGGGAAGGAGACCGAGACCATCTGTGTGGCCACGGACCAGCGGCAGCGTGTCGCGGCGCATGTGCAGCGGCGAGGGCGACCGACAGCGACGACACGCGGCCGCGCGAGCCTTTCTTCCTCCGCCGCGGCGGGGAAAACGACCGCCCGGCGACTTCCCGTCCGCCGGGGAATCGGACACACCCGCCGGTCGCGATCGCGGAAGTTTCCACGGCCACATCGCCGGCACAGTCCCAACCATAAACACTTCCTACACTGCAGTACTACTGCACTCCTCGCAAGATTCTTTCCTTCACGACATCGCCAAGCCGATGCAGAGCAAAGCCAGCACACACAGTACTCCCTACTGAGGATTGAGCACACCTCACAGCATCACAAGGACAAAAGACAAATGGTGATATAAAACATCCAGTGGTCATTTACTTTGAGCAAAAGATTACAAAGGGAAATTCACCTCCAATAGTGGGTGGATGAGATTTCAGCAACTAAACATACTAACACTAGTACAAATATGCTTTAGGGAATGAGGGTCTTAATAAACAAAGATTACATCAACAAAATGTACAAAATGTGGGTAGTAATCAACGAGGTTGAAATCGATCATCTAGCCGATGCATAATGCACAAACGATGAACTTCAAACATCATGAAACTAGCAGACTCCGGAATCGCAGAAATCAACCAAGCCACGTGCCCGCAGGAAGACAGGCCACCTTAAGTTGGCCTTGGCCGCCATGAACCATCAGCTGCCCACGAAGCTTTGCCTCCACACCCTATGCACAGAAGAGGGGACAAACAACCACCACCACCTACATTTCTACTGCTTATTTTTTTCTTGAATACTTTTCTGGATAATTTCAGCTACCTCAAGAACCCAAAACAAATCCACCCCTTCCTTCCACCACCTTGCATCCCTCTCTACTAACCGAGAATATTCACAAGGCGATAGATATGTACAGGGGAATTAGGAGACTGCAATTTTTTTGGATGCCATCCTTGTCTGCCACGGCTTGCCACCATATTTCTCCTGGCCACTGCAATGCCACCTTGCTACTCACAAAAGATTGGTATCGAGAACTGACCGGCCGGCCGCCTCAGTTGATGAGATCGGAGATCCACCCGACGTCGGGGCCTCCGGCAGTGGCGGCGGAGTCCATGGAACCGCCGGTGCCTTCCCTGCTCAGGCGCTCGAACACCTTGGCGCGCAAGGCTCGGCCGGACTCCACCCTCTGAACTGGCGGCTCCTCGCCGCCGCCGAAGGAGACGTCGAGCGGCTCCAGGTTGGGCATGAAGCCGCCGCCCATGGTGGTTGGGGTGGACGGCAAGCTGTAGAGCCCAGCCGATGTGGGCGACCCGTACGCGACGGCCGAGCCAGGGTACCCGGACCACCCACCGGACGGGGAGGAGGCGGCCTTGCTGAGGCGGAGCTGGCGGAGGGAGGCGAGGACCTCGTTCACCGGCGACCCAACACCAGGCCAGGAGCCTCGGCGGATGGCGGCGGCGGCGGTGTCCGGCGACATTGGCGGGGAATCCGACGGGGGCGACTTGGGCGGCGACATGAGGGTGCTGGTCGGCGACGACGACATGATGCTCTTGGTGAGGTAGCTCTCGAACGCCTGGCGCCTGAGCGGGGACCCATCGTACGACTCGGCGAGCGGCGAGGCCCCGGCGGCGGAGCCGGCGACGCCGCGCGGGCTGGACTGCTGCGGCGGGAGGACGCGGAGCTGGTCGGGGGTGTGTGCGAAGAAGCAGACGCGGCGGCGGCAGGCGGTGCCGTCCTTGCAGGGCTGCGTCCGGTAGCGCGCCGGGTGGAGCCAGCACTCGAACACCCCGTGGGCGAACTCGCAGGCATCGCCGCGCTTGCACCCGCCCTTGCGGAAGTCCGGGCAGGCGGTGCCGGAGTAGTGGTACTTGCGCGGGTCGCGGCGGCGCGCCTTCTCCCCCGGGTGGGCGAAGGGGCACTCGGTCCAGTCGTGGCTGCGCGCGCGCGCGCACCGACGGACCTTGAACTCGTACATCCGGAACTCGTCGCAGCCGTACCCGTCCACCCCGGCCGCCATCGCCGCCGCCTCCTCGTCGTCGTCGGCGGTTGCGGCGGCGGAGGAGGTGTCGTTGCAGGGCAGGTAGTGGCGCAGCGCCGCGAGCAGGTACGGGGTCATCTCGTCGCCGGTGGCGCCGCCGGAGGAGACGTCGACGCCGCTGACGGGGAGGTGATGCGACCACGGCGGGACGCTCACGCCTTCGCCCATCATCATCATCGCCGCTGCTACGCGATCGGTCGGTGGTGGTGCTCTGGTTCTGGTGGTCTAGGGGGAGATCTTGTGGACTGGGCCTATCTCTCTGCCTGCGTGAGGAAGGAAGGAAGGGGGGGACAGTGCGTGTGGGTTGAAGACGAGAAGCGGCGCTCCAGCTTTATAAACTGGCTGCTAACCGCGGTTGGGGAGGGAGCTGACCGGGGTTAGGTAACTGGGGTTAGGTTGACGGCGGAGGGTACGATGGCTAACGGCGTGAGCCACGGTAGGAGGGATGGCCCACGGTCAGCGAGAGTTATCGGGAGGGCCGGGGAGATAGGGGAGAGAAGATGGCGTCGCGTGGTGGGCGGGACGCGTGGTGGGCGGCGAGGGAAGGTGTCAGGCATGCGTGGGGGGCGAGGTGGAGGCCGCGTGGCGATCGCTTCGGGACACGTCGGGAGATTTTGGTAGGGTGCCCTACGATCTCATCGATGCAAAGCTTGGCGACCCGGCAAGGAGTTCCTGTAGGTTCTAGAAACCTGGGGTAGGGACTGGCGCCCCGGTTTTGGACACAGGCGGCCGCGTTGGAACGGAACGGAACGGAACTGTGAGTTGGGTGTGGCTGCCTGATGGTCTCCCCAATCTGGGCACGCCTGCCCTGCCGCGAGATTTTTGTTTGGCGGCATGCTCGTTTTGGGAAGAGGTAAATATCCAGCCACCGCTTGTGGATAATGTTGGGATTTTCTTTTTCTTTTCTCCTGTTTGTTCTTTCGTGATTCTTCTTCGCCTCGTAATTATCCCTTTTTATCACGGTCATTGACGCAATAAAAACAGGCACAGTACGTGGTATTTAGGAGGAATGACTATCCTTGTTCAGTTATTCGGCAAGGAATCTTCTCGAACAAATAGTACTCATCAGCTTCTAATGACGTGTACGGTGTACCCCTCCTGAATAATTGCGTTAAAGATCTTGCGCTAACCAAGTCTTATTAGATGGAAGCAGCCAATAGCGGCGCGCAATCTAGGCAACCACCCATGCAAGGCGACCCCAACGGAGCAGCGACGCTGGCTGGTCCCGGCTGAGGGCAGCTACTACAGGTGCCACGTGGGCGCGGCGCCCATGCCGGAACCCACGCCCCCGCGCGTTAAACCTTGCCACGTCCCATGATTTCCCTCGGCAAAACGACGACTCGTCGTGTTGGGAAAGTTTCGGGGACGATAAGATCAGACACCACACCACACCACGCCGGAGAGAGACCAGACCTGGGGCGCTCGCGCTCCGGCGGCCCCATGGCAGGGCAGGTATCTAGCGGACGGATCCAGACTTATTTTTATACTTGTTCGTACGAGCCACACAACGCAAGTGGGAGATTTCTTTTGCGTGGTCGTCGCGTGCACTAACAGGGATGGGCGTCCATAGGATCGTGCAGCAGCTGGTCCGTCCGGGACGGTTACGAGCCGCTGCAGCCAAGACGCGCCACGGATGCGCATGAACAGACACGACATCGAGACGTTCACCAGCCAGCCATCGCACCGCCACGCACGGCAATACAGGCCTTTGCTACGAGTAGTATCAATCAACGCGCGGGCGTGCATTGATGGGCGCGGGCGAAGCAAGCGGACGACGTGCGAGCGTGCGCAATGGCGCGTGGACCGAAACGCCCAAAACTGATGACGACAGCGTGCAGCAACCGCCGCGTCGTCTGGCCGTCGATCAGCCGCCCCGGCAATCCCATGGCCGACGGCCCGATGCAGCCACGTCTTCGCGCGGCAGCGGCGGCGGCGGCGCCACCACCACCAGACGCGTACGCTACGTTTGTCGTCACGCGCGCCGGTTACAACAGCAAAAGAATGGCGTCGGTTACCCATGACGGCGACGAGCCGATAAAGCGGAGAGGCGACGAAAGAAAACAAAAGAAGCGAGATGGAGTAGAGGCCGGCCGGCGTGCGACGGCGCTCCACGCGTCGTGAGCAATCACGAGATGTGGCGCGCGCGTGTACGGGCGGGTACCGCCGTGGCTGGGCAAGCAGCAGCACTCCTCCCCCGGAACCCCGACACCGGCACGCCCCGGAGTCTCTCCGACGGGCCACGGCGCCGGCGACCCTAGAGTACCTCACAGCCAGCAGGCTGACCAGTGACCAGTACTCCGCCGTCTGCATGCGTTGATGGTTTCTCCGGTGATACGATAATGGTTGTGTTTAGATGCAAAAGATCTTTTGTACTTACTATTCATTCCCCTCACAGAACACGCATCCCTAAAAATTCCTTTTTCACCTTTCCTATTCATCCCCCTCACATAACACGCATCCCAGAAACAAAAGAACTTTTACCTTCAACAACTAAACACAGCCAACAAGAGAGCTTCATCCATGGTTCAGGGATATACGGTCGGCGAGTACCAGGTTTTAGAAGAAGAAGAAAAAAAAAAGAACAGAGAAGATAAAGACGTGCTGGTGCTGCTCTCGATCGAGAAGCAAGAGTACTGCCGGTCCTGTAGCAGCAGTTGAACTTGAGCCCGGTACCTCCTCCTGTGTTGTGTGGTTTCTTTCTTTCCATTTGCGTCTTGAATTCAATGGGAGCGAGCCGTGCATGCTGCCGCCATGAACTCGGACCATCCAACAAGTAAATGCTTTGCCACCAGGGGACGCACGTTAAGGTGGCCCATGCTACACACCGCGCCGGGCGCTCCACATGATATCTATCGCTCGTTGTCCCACTGTACGTGGTGTGCCGCTGGACTCGCCGCTCGCACCGCGTGTCACGTGAACCCGCAGCCGCCATGACCGACCGCTTCAGCTTCACGCTCCTCGCTGTGTTTTTTTTGATAAGTCTATTTTTCACCCTCCAACTATTACAAAAGTCTGATTTTCAACCCACAACTGTAAAACCGGACACTAAACACCCTCCAATTATCCAAACCGCGCAAAATTGACCCTTTGGGTGGTTTTGAAGGTGGTTTTGTATTTTCCAAAAAATAAAAAATAAGTTTGTATTAAAAAATTCATAACTAATTTATTTTGAATTAGAAAAATTAGAATTTGGTGCAAATATTTTTCTAAAAATGTTACCTACATGTTGGTGAACCATTAGAAGTTATTTGCATATTATTTATTTTTATTCTATTTATTTTTCAAAAAACTATAAGACACTAGTAATATAAGTATATAATACCCAAATAACATTAAATAGTGTGTGAATAGGTTGGTTACATTTTAAGAGAACTTTTGGCACTGATTTCATATTTTTTGGGTCCAAAATAAATTAGTTATGATTTTTTAAAATTTAAATAATATTTCTGCTATTTTTAGAAAATCCAAAACCACCCTCAAAACCACCCAAAGGGCCAATTTTGCATGGTTTGGATCATTGTTCGCCTAAACGGCTGTTTAGTCCGTTTAGACGTTACGTTTAAACGGTAAACAGAGGTCACCCGTGTCGTTTAGGCCATAAACGGTGAATTAAACAGTTGGACCGTTTAAACCTGTTTAAACCGTTCAAAACCGTCTAAATCGTCTAAACAAAGTTGAGTTAATCATGATTACATGGGCTAAATGGCTATTTAATTCATAATTTAGTCAATATGAGAATTACATTTGTCATAATCAACACTTTGTAATTAATATCATAAGTATATGAGTATTGTATAAAAGATATAGATTTCTTGAAAAAATATTCTGTTGAATACTTTCATTTTACATGTGCAAATACGTAGAAAAGCTAATATATTTGGCTTTTACAAGTACAAATAGGTATATTTTAGTGTTACTATGCAAAACCGTTTAGGCCGTTTAAACGGTCTAAACACTAAACAAAGGGTGACCGACTGATTACCGTTTAGCGTTTATGATAACACTGGTTTGGATAGTTGGAGGGCCTTTAGTATCCGGTTTTGTAGTTTGAGGTTGAAAATCATACTTTTGTAACAGTTGAAAGGTGAAAAATAGACTTTTCCTTTTTTTTTCCCTCTCTTGTTCTTCTTCTTTTTTTCAGGGTCTTGGATCTTTGTCCTTTTCTTTTAATAAGGTGACATGCACTGTGTACGCATCTACACCGACACTGCTGCTTTCCTATGAAACAAACGACAAGAGCTAGCTACAACGACATCAGCGATCGCTAGCTTCTTTCTTCCGCGGCATCGGGCTAGTGTTTATGGTAGCAGCATTAAACATAAAGAGATCGACCTCACCGAACCTCATTGCATCGAGTGGCCGGTTCATGCAAGCAATAAGAGATGTGCGGTGTGCCCTGCCCAGAACGTCCCCGCCATGGCGGGCCGGACGACGCGCCTGGCTGGCAGCTGGCTTTACTACTACTACAGTAGTACGTAGGAGTACTATACATAGTGGCTTTTGGCTAGCCGTGTCACGTCGAGCACGCAAGGCACCTTTGCTTGCCTTGAGCGGCTTGGCTTGCTCCCCTGCGTAGGCTCTTGTTCCCTCATTCCCTAGCCGCCCGCTAAAGCAAAAACTACTGACGGCTGAGCTAGCGCGCATCACCTATCATCATCATTCCCGTCCTGCCCCGCCTGCCGGAATCGATCGAGCAGCCTTCAGGCTCATGAGACAAAGCTCGAACCCCCTCACCCCAGCTTTGCATCGATCCCGGCAGGCCGGGTGGCCGGCCTTATCCCCAAACGCGTCTCTCTAGCTCTTTCTGGCCCTTTCGTCTTTTGCCCCGGCCCCTCCTTCTTACCGGTGCCAAGCCTTATCTACTGGCTTGAGCGAGCGCCAAGCCTCTTGCCGCCATGGACCGTGGACGACGACGGCGCAGGCAGCTAGCGGACGAAATAAGCAGAGCGGTTCATGCACGACGTGCATGCATGAGAGCCGTGTTGCTGAGGCACGCAGCCAAGGCAAACCAGGCATCTGCAAGACTTGCAGTTTGCGTCGTGATCGCTCCCGTACGTACGTGGACAGAGAGGGCATTTGCTTGCTCGGAGCCTAGCTTTGCGAACGAACGTTCACCTCCACCTTTTCGACGAGCCCTTTGCTTCGGCGCGATGGCTCTGAGCCGAGATCGATCTCATCTCCCCACCGGATTCATCCTCTCCCGGGCCCCTTCCGCCCTTCCAGACGCCAAACGCGGCCATGATGCTCTTGTCTCCGGCCGGCCGCGATGCCTCTGAGCTTTCCTTTCCTTCAGCGCGCGGTGCATGCATCATGCATGCATGTACCGGTCGCGGCCGGCCGGGCAACAAGCACGTACTGTTCCACCCCCGGGCACCCGGTCGATCTGGACCACGCCGTGTCGTTCTCCCCTCGGATAAGGGCCTGCCCGCCACAAGGGAGCATGCACCATTGCACATGGGTGCAACAGGGTGCGGAGGATCAATATGGGTCATCGCGTGGACCACGCACCGGTAGATCCGTGCGCGGTGCGGTGTCCCTGGCTCCCTCGCTGCCCCTGCTGCCATCGTTAGTTGCCTTGCCGCTTTATCCAATCCAGAGTGCCCTCCTGGGCCAGCGCCACCCTGCACGCCCGCCCAAAGGAAGGGGCGACGCAGTCGTATCGGCTTCGTGCTGGGGCAATGCTTCCCCATATCTGTTCGTGCCTTCAGCTTGGGAGGCTGCCGGTGCACTGCTAAGGATAGCTATATGCAGACGGAGTATACGTATTTACGTAAAGGACTTCTTTATGCAATGCAATAGTGTTTCAGTACCCTTTTTCTCGTCATCCTAGTAGAAGCATTCTGTTTACAGCTGAACCTTTATACGTAGGCCCACCGAGCAAAACGAGAAAAAAAAAATGAATTATAGAACAAATTGTTTCTTTTTTAAAAAAATAGGTTCGTCAGTACAGAGTGTTTGGTTTAACAAAGTATCTATCCTAATAAACGAGCAGATGCTGAGCAAGCCCCAGTCAAAGACAAACGTTTGCAGCTGAGCATCCAAGTGCAACGACTGACCAGTTGCCGGCTACGCAGCTGCACCATAGTGAACTGAAAGAAAGTATTGTTTCCCGTCTTTTTATGCATTCACCTGTGCTTTAATATGATGATGTTTTCAGTAAAAAAAAGAAAAATAATATGATGAGGTGGTAATGAATTGACCATCTTGATTTCTCAAACCAAGCAAAAACAAGTGAAATAGGAACACGACAAAATCCTTTTACTGCGTTGCGTTGGCCTATGATCTTTCTCTCTTTCATTCCTCCGTCCTGCAACGAAAAGCCGTCCTAAGCTAGCTAGTCTTTGACGATAAGATTTCACTTTCCTCCATCATATAAACTCATTTACTGCCACTTAGGCAGTAGGTGACTAATGATGAGCGGCTCAGCTGAGGGTTGGCACAAACCACAGTCACAGAACATGCTTCCAAGAGGACCGCATGCTTCTGATCCCTTTTCATCTCTGCCCACCCCTCCCTCCCCTGCATCACACGGGCAATGAATGAGGTGTTAGAATGTAAAGTTAAAGTATAAAGTGGGCTGAGAATTCAATAACAAGATTTGGCAAGGTGCTTAGCGCCCAAGGTTTGACCGGTTCTTCCCAAAGCATAAACATCCACCAAGCAAAGATTGCGCTGTCTGGCTCGGCAACTCTATCCGCTCGCGGTCCGGTCGTCCTTGCTGCACCGGCTTTGTTTTGTTCCCCCATCACATGGCCCTGTACCCCCCTCTGCCGCTTAGTTTACACAAGCACCATGCAAACAATAACAAACGAACAGTCGCTAAGAGCCTTGTTTAGTTGGTTAGTTTATTGCTACTAGTGCTAAGGTACCCCAGTTTAAGTTTAAACTCCAGCTTTGCTTGTAGGGTGGGTCCAGGTCGCCAAAGCAGGCAGCCACTGGCAGTTTGCTTAATCGGTTAATCCCTTGCCGCTTTGAGTTTCTAATGGAGCTTAAGCCTCGTGCACGTGCACGCGCACGAGCCAAGTGGATGTGTTTATTCTTGCAATTATAGGTTACTGCCCCCAGGTGAGGTACAGGTACTCTCGGTCTTGGACGCGGCAGATTCTTCCTTATCTTCCTGCCATCTTCTAACCTCTATCCATCTCATCTCAAATCTCATGGCCCATGCAAAAAAGGGCGGGACGTACGCTTATGTTATTCGCCTCCTGATTCTTGGATGATACGGTAGGGGTTAGTGGAAAGCCGTCCTGCTCCTGCCTGTTGTTATCTTGCCCAACAAAACATCATTGATCTGGTAAAAGCAGGCTGCTTCACTGAATGGCCAATCCGGTTGCTTCATGGAGCCTTGGGTGCACTGTATTGATCCTTGCAAGTTGCTGCGACCTTTTTTTCTTCAGAGTGAAAAGAAGAAGAGGACACCGGATCGAGATATCAACATGTCTGCTGCCCCGGCAGAATGGGCCAAGGTTTGGCATTGTTAAGTCAGTTAAGCCGTCGGGTTCGAAGGTTGGACGCACCCAGAGAGGAGTCCGAGTCCCTGGGTTTCGCCCAATGGCCGCACCCGTTTGTGGCCGCAATTATATGGAGATGGAGTAGCTGGTAGCTAGGCTCCCGTGGTTAGCTGCACTCAGCTTTCGGAGACACGGAGAAGAGGCCTGGTCGATCACTAGTGGAGTAGTAACTGAGGTGAATTATGGAGCAAGTAACAGCGACACGCTGACGTGATCGCGATTAACAATTGCCTCGTGTCGAGGGGGGTGAACAGAACAGGCTAGCGGTTGGTCGCCGGAGACATGGCTATGCGTCGTCTACGCCCGGTTGCTGTGTACGAAGCAGACAGGCAGAACGTCGTCAAGCTGGATCACACCAGTAAAGCCAAATCTCTGAACTGAACAAACAGCTTGGATGCCATTGCTAATTTGCTATGCTAAGATATGTAGGGCAGAGGTCTAGCATGTGGTTGCTCCTACTACTTGTATAGCCTTTAGCACTCACCAAGCAAAATCGTGGTCGGGGACGGGGAGCCATCGGTTTCTAGGTTCTAGCTGTTGTAGGGCACTACTAGGATTGTGCATTCTTTTCCACAGCCTAAGCGGTCAATGTGGGCACACAATAATTGGTCTCATGGCGCATATCACGTTCCAGTCCCAGTCACCTCCGGTGAACACGGACTCAGCAGTAACAGAGGAGCGAAAATCTGCAGCGACGGCATCGATGCAGATAGGCTCGAACCTCCCATTCCATGTCAGATCATACAGTACAAAAGGAAAAAGGATTTGCATGGTTCGTTGGAGCATTCCCATCGACGCTACAAGCCTGCAAGGCAAATGGCATAATCTGGCCGATCGAGTTGAGGCGGCCTTGACGCGCCATCTCGCCAGACAGAGTCCCCCACCACGTGACCGTCCGATCGTGATCCCACGCGGGCCATCTCAACTAGCCTCCTTCATCCGGTTTTGTTCCCTCCGATCCACAATGTCAAAGGAAATGAATCCTCGTCAGCGGCCTACCTAACCCTAACGATCTCGGTGTGTCAGATTCTCTGTTGCTCGATCCGTCCGCGTCTGACAAGCCCAGCTCCTCCGCCTGCAGTAAGCTAGCTCGCGCATGCATGCCGACGTGGCAGGGTATGCGTTGGTGACAAGGCAATAGAAGATAAGAAGAGCCTCTACAGCCGGCTAATCCTGATGCTAATGCACGAGACAAACCGTCGTTGTGGATTGCAACCCAAGCAAAGCGGACTGGGGAAGTAATAATCTGTCAGACGAAAAGGGTCAGCTCCGGTTGGTTTAGCACGCAAATCGTCGTCAGGGTGACCAAAAAGCTTGGATCGACCTGATAGATGAACCGGTCGCACGGATAAGAGCGAGCGAGAGAGCGCTGGAAATGGCAATGGCATATTGGCATGCCATGGCTGTGGTCTGGGTAGTAGTAGCTGCAGATGGAATGTTGTCGATGCTCGCAAGCTTCACCTTTGCTTTAAACGCCCGGCGACGACAAGACCATTATAGAATAGAAATCTGACACTCGAGCTAGAGATCAATCCTAATCCATCCACGTACGCGCGCAGGGGAGCGCAATAAACTACCGAGACGCTGTCGGTGAGGCTGCTGTGTAGAGCAC
Organism: Digitaria exilis; assembly: GCA_015342445.1. Classification (NCBI taxonomy): domain Eukaryota; kingdom Viridiplantae; phylum Streptophyta; class Magnoliopsida; order Poales; family Poaceae; genus Digitaria; species Digitaria exilis. The sequence goes on along the minus strand of JACEFO010001768.1, from coordinate 652,238 downwards.
GACGACGGACCGGTACGATGGCTTCAGCAGTTGGTCCAAAGATTCGGGGGGGAGGAGGTTAAGTTAGCGTCTAGCGAGGTGGTTGGCAGGCAGCGGCAGCACGTAGCGGGGCGAGTCAGCAGCTCGGCCAGCGTGGGGTCTAAGGTCTAAAGTCGGGAGCACATGGAAGGTCATGTGCCGGCACGGCCAGCCGGAACACGTCGCGCGTCCGAACGAACCTCCGGGACGCTTGGTCCAGGGCTACGTGTGCTGTGCACCGGGGTCGCCGGGCACGCGGGCATGGGCGCGGCGCCGGTAGCTAGTGGCCGGCCGCGAGGAAAAGCGGGGGCCGTGGCATGTGGGGTGGCCGGCGACGGGCCGGAACGCGCGGCGCGGGTTCGGGCGTGTCCTTGGGAGCCGTGGCGAGGGCGGCCTGCTTCCCGGCTGGCGACACGGAGACCGGCCAGCGCGGGGGAGTAAACGGCCAGCCGTAGATCAGCAGTGCCTGTTGCTGCAAGTAATGGCTGCTCTGCGTGGGCCGTAGGTGTAGCAGGGAGCACGGGGGATGCATCATTGCGCGTCGGTGGCCTGGGCGGCCCCTTCGTTCTGCCACCACGGGCACCACCGCGTGCAACAGTGGCCATTCATGCCGATCGATCTCGCCGATCCGCCTCGTGCCGGTACTACCGGCGTGGCACAGTTCGATGCCATGTTGTGGGGAACTAGCATGAGGGGAGGGGGAAGAGAGAGGGATAATGACCAGTGAAAAAAAAAAAGCCTACATGTTTCTTCTCTTTTGAACTGTTTGACAGCGGTGTTGAGTTTAGACTTTCTTGACCCTGTTTTTAGTTTTTTTTTTTACCCCCAAAACAACCCTCTTTCATCTGAGCATCTCCACGGAGTAACACGTGCATGACACAAAGCACCTCCTCTTTTTTTTTCGATTGACAACACACAAATCCTGGCGATATACAACACAAAATATTATTTCTTCAGAAATGTTCTAAGCGAGGGGTCATGAACTTTTTTTTTTTGAGGTAAACGAGGGGAAATGAACCTGATAGCAAACATTCGTGCTCAAAAAACAAAAAAAAAACCTGATAGGAAACATATCGCATATCGGTTTGAATACGATTAGTTAGATTAGAGGCCCATCCCCAATCCCACCGTGCTTGGGGCGAGGCCCTGTTATCTTTTCATCTTTCTCGGCCCAAAATAGAAGCTGTGCTTCTTTTTTTTGCGTGGGCTGATGCGCTTTCGGAGAAACACGACGGGCCCGGACCTACCAAAATGGGCTAGTCCCTACTCGATTCGGCCTGAAAGTTACATGTGCTCGGCAGGCCCAGCAATCAGGGGTGCATTACTGACCTAAAAAAATCTAAAAAATAAAAAAACTTAACAAAAAAATCGTGAAAAACTGGCAGTTGGATAGGAGCTACACTAGTTGTTTTTTTTAACGAACTATATGAACTATAGTCATTTCTGATCTTGCAAGTCTATTATTTTTTTCTCTATTTTTACCCCGCATTTGTACTAGTCTTTTGTTCATGGTTACATTTTGCATGGTGGTAGATGGCTATCGATTCGTATATTTTTACTGAACTTTTTTATACACTTTAGAAGTGTAGCATCGATCCAATGGTAGCACTAGGCTAAGCGAAGGTAAGCTTACAAGGTCAGCCCTCTTCTGAGTGTCATCTGGAGATGATATGACGACTACCAGACCAGTTACCAGTCCACTAACCTCTCAAAGAACTGGTAAATTGGATTTGAGGTGCATTTGGAAGGTTGGTGGCCAATTGGTCATATTCATTTCCAGTTGGCAAACTTTGACGGTGATGTACTGATGTGCAACCAATAATATGCCACTCACTATTATCGTAATTGAATTTGAGATTCCTTCTTGTTGCTCCTTAACAATAAATCACCCTGACATCAACAGTGGATCAAATGTCTAGATCCTTGAAAAGTCGCTGTGTTTCGTCCCTGCAAACACAAGACGGCCTCTAGAATCCAGATGCATCAGCGATCCAGGCATTCCTCATTCTGCACCTTCCACACGCGCTACTACACGTAAACTGCCTAGCCTTTTACGGATCGGAGTACTATCCATTTACTTGCCAAGCAGGTCCTGGAACCCAAAGCCTACTGCATCATCATAACCTCGGGACTTTTTCTCTAACACGCAGGGGAATTTTGCAGAACCCAAAGTAGACTTGGTCACGGTTTTTCACCTCACACAAACTGTCTCCTTCTTCAGCCTCTCGTCGCTGCACGAATATGTCGCCTGCCTATCAGTTCCGGCCTCGCTCGTATTGTGTTGTAAATCATGACAACTCGCGCTAACACGCATACGAATCTCGTGCCAGGGCTTCCGTCAAAGCTCGCATCTTCTGTGCGTGGACGCAACTGAACACATGCACGCTCCTCCGAGCAATCGAAAACGACGATCTGGTCAGGCCCATCTCGTATCGTGTCGTACGCGAGTGAAGATAAGTCGCAAGTAGGTACACGTACAGAGCAGAACCCATCGTCTTGGTCTTCGCCGTGTGACATTCGTTCTAACGCTTCGTGCAGAATTAGGTTCCTGTTCACATCCCCTAACCAGAGTTTTCAGAGCTGACATCTCCGGTGTGTAAAGAGCAAAAACTGTGCTCATCTGCACCTGAATTTCTTTTTACGCCAAGATAAGTACTGTACGTGAAAGAGCTGGAATTGCAAGGTGGCGTTATCCTGCGTGAGTGCTCGTCTGAGAAATAGCAATCTTGGTTTGTCTGATTGGACTCGTTGGCAGCTTCCTCCCTTCCCCATCCGTTCAGTGTGAGCCAGTGAGTCAGTTCATGTACCTGCCTGCCTGTCCATCAGCTTGGGAACAACGGGGCCAGCGGTGTTCTTGGTTTTGGGCTTGGCCTCCCTCCATGATTCTCCTCGTCCCGGTGGCCGTGATCTTGACGCCGGCGCCGCGACGTGGTTGGCCGCGCCGCGCCGCACGAGTCGCCGTCCCAGCCGTCCGTGAGTGACATCGCTGGACACCTGGTACGCAGCAGCCACCACACCACAGGAGCAGGATCATGAGCAGCTAGCCGCAACAGATTTTTCTAAAACACGAGGATTTTGGGGGGACAGCAAAAAAGTGGGGTCAGATTCTCGTGACATTTTGGAGAGCTCTTACCTAACATTTTAAAATCACCGGATGGTGCTTGAGAGCATCAATAGGGATAGTTTTTGGAGTTGGAAAAAAAAAAGTAGAGTAGTATACCTAATAATCCTGACCGTGTTAGAGTTGCCTTTGGAACTGGTTTTGGTCAGAAAAAGACCCGGGAAAGGCTTTATGGGATTATCCTACAATATCCCTCTGTGGATGGAAAATTTGGAGTGGTCACAAGATAAGATTGCACACCAGCTTTGTCCCCCTTTGTTTTTTTCTTCCTCCTTGTCCCATCTATACCACCCTCTTTATCTCTCCATCCCATTTCCAAGCCCCGTTTCTCACGTTAATCACAGCAGTTGAACAGCATAGCGCCACCACCTTTTTCTTCTTCACCATGAGCAGCAGCAGGGCCCTACATTCTTTCTTTTTCATGTGTGATCCGCATCTCAGCCTTGGCATTCACTCTACTAACAAAAAGATCCACGAGGCCATATCTTAATCCGATGGAGCTATCAGCTATATCTCCCATCCCCTAATGGCAGAATGCTTTATGCTCGAATCGGCAGTCAGATGAGTGCGCGCTTTGTTTGTTAGGTAACAAGTAGACGCCGCCGCTGCTGCTGCTGCTTTGATCATCACCGAAGCAATCACTTGTTAGTTGCTGCTAATCAACCCCCGGGGACGAGATGGATTTGGGTTTTGGTTTGGTCCGGGAGGAAAGCGACGCAGGTTGCCTGCAACCACCGCTCGCTCGATCGGGGCCTCATGAGGTTCTCCCATCTCGTGCGGCGTCACGCGACGAACACGCGGCCGCCACCTGTCCGGCGTCTGGACCGGGTGACGCTGATCGCCCAAGGATATTTTTTTCTGTCCGAGACTGCATGCAATTACATGGATGGAAGATGGATCTGACTGGTAACTGCTGATGGTAATCCGTCGCGAAAGGGATGACAACGTACGTATCGGATACGGAATTACAGATTGGGCAGCGGCGGTACGTGGAAGCATGTGTTGAGATACGGTCAGAAATGTTCTTTTCCCCCGCGAATCTACGGTCAGAAATGATTGTGAGGTTAATTTTAATTTTGTCGTGCTTAGAAAGCTGACCTCGTGTTGAGTGGGCATCAAATGGTAATCTTCTCTGACTTGTAACCTTTAATTTGTTAGGTAGGTTAGTAGTTTCGTACCGCCATGGGGGTGTAAATCCTGGAACCTTTCTTCCAAAAAGGACAGTAGAAATCCTCGTAGGTTTCAATCATACTATGAATCTATGATTCACAAGTGGCAAGCAACTACACTTTCGCCTCCTCCATGTAACATAACAACACAACACCTTGAGCTGGTTGGGCAATCTTGTCAGAACAAAGCAAGCAATGCAAGAGACATGGTGAGCGGTGAGCTCATTTCTCACCATCTAAATCTGCTATCACTAGCCCCATAAAACAAAACCCATTCCGTGCTAACTTTGTCTTGTGTCAGCATCAAGAAGAATGCCAAAGAGGAGGCCATAGCGGCCGTTCTTTATTTGCACCTCTAAAATTAGGCCAGTAAAGTTTTTTCATCTTCTTCTCTGATGGTACATACATCGACAGTGCGGACGACGACGGCGCGGCGGCATCGTTTCGCCGGCAACACATACATACACCACTACCAAAAGCTTCCTCCTTTCCCCTCGCTCTCCCCCACCCTTTCTTCGCCTTCGCCGGCGACGAGCGGATATTCCGGCGGATCGCCATCGTTTTTAATGGTTGCGTTACGTGACCCTGATGGTCCCGAAGAAAGGCGTCCTTGCCGACGAGCCAGTCTGGTGGTCGGCCGTCGAGATCTTCAGCTCCAGGTCCGGCGCCTGCTGTGGCTTCGGCGCCGCCGCCGTGAGGAACGAAGGTCGCTTCGGCGCCGCGAGGCTCGGCGACGTGCTGCCGCCGCCGCTCATCGCCGACGAGCACCGGGGCAGTAGGGATGATAGGCTTGGAGGCAGAATTTGCTCGGGCTTCGCTGGCCGGCTGATGCCAAGGGACAGAGCTGGGAGCTCCGTGTCGGGGACGGGCATCACCGAGCTCGCCGCGTCCTTGAGTCTCGAACGCTCACTTGCGCTTGTCGATCTCTCGGCGTTCTCGACCTGAAACTGAAACCGTCAGCACAACCGTTGCGCGATGTGATCATGTGAATCTTGCAGTTGCAGAGGTTGCAGTTGCAGAGAAGCGTGTGTTGCATGATGAAACGTACCACGTCGAAGAGGCTGGACCTTCGTTTCTTCTGCGTGAGGCTGCTCTGTCGGAGGAAGTATTTTTGGGCGTGGCTGGCCACCTGCGTCGGGGTGCGCGTCGTCACGAAGTGCCGGGAGATGCCTCGCCAGTCGCCCTTGCCGAGCTTCTCCAGGCCTGCCAGGAATCTCCGGTGCTCATCCTCGGTCCATGGAACTCCTGATGGTAGTTGACATCCAGAGGATTAAAGATGAGTTTTTAAGGACGTAATTAGAGCAAAGCAGACAAAATTGTACTCTACAATCTTTCGAAAAAAATTGTACTCTACGATAACTTATTATAAGCCGCGAAGACTTATTGATACCCTGAAGATAAATGATTGAGACAGCTACGAGGCCGCAAATTCTGAAGCAACAATCTGAATCCATGGGCAAGTAGTTTGGAAAAAAAATTGGAATTTCGTGTTCTGGACGAACTCACCCTTCTTCCTCTCCTGTGCCCTGCCCATGAGCCCGTCGGAGAGGTACCCGTTGGTGACCTTCTCGGCGGTCTCCTCAACCGAGACAAGCGACGACGACGACGACACGGACGGCGACGAGCTGTTGGCGGCGAGGGCGGCGGCGTAGTACGCCGGCGCGGCGGACGAAAGGCACTCCATGCTGAAGCACTTCTTCATGGGAGGAGACGACGACGACCCAACCTGCAGCTGCACACCGAACAGCCTCAAACCGCCGCCGCCGGAGACGTTCTCCAAGACGACCCTGCTGCTGTGCCCGCTGCAGGTCCTCGAGTTGTGGCCATTGTTGCCACAGCTAGAGCACTTCCTAGCCATGGCCACGGCGCGCGCCGGCGAAGAAGAAGAAGAACGGTGGTGGAGGAGAAAGGAATCCCAGTTCTCTGACTCTCCGAGAGATAAGATGTTTGTGCGAGGATGTTTGTATCTGGGAGGTTCGCCCCCCGGCCGGGCTTAATATGGGAGGAAGAAAGATGTGGCCGGGGATTAGCAAATTGTCTGCGAGCTTCACACCTGTACCCATGAAGGGGACGCATTGACATCTTCCCCCTTTTATGGTATTGACATTTCAATCCAGATGTTGGCCTTGTTTAACTGCGCTTACTTGATAGAATCCGCAGGAATCTGCAGAGCCCCAACCAAAGCTGGGTGCGTGCTGCTCCAATAATGTTGGCGTCGCTGTCACCCTGTACATATGTTTAATTGTGTGGCTCATATCAGGAATCTCATCGCAAATCTTGTGCGCATTTGCCACTGATTTTTTTTTCTTGTCAACTGAGGGTGCGTTTAGTTTAGAAATCCCCTCAAAAAAACACTATTCATCCAATTTTTTCCTGTTCATCCTATCTATTCTCCTCACAGAACACTATTCATCTACAATGTTTTTTCGGATTTACAGTGTATTTTCGGGAAATCTTTCCCAAACTAAACACACCCTGAATGGAAAAGGCTTTGTGTTCACTGTTTAACCATTATGCTATAAAAAATAGCCACGGTTGGACAGGATATATATCCGCTGTTATGATGGGTGGCAAATTAAGACGTGTACACCACACCACACATGGTGGACCAATGATTTCCTTGCTTTGACATGGAAAGCTTATTTGGACTGGATTGGATACGGCAATTATCAGTGTCATTTTCTGCGAGTTTCTTACTAACCTGATTGTACTTGGAGATATATGCTACCATTTCAGGATGATGTGGGCGTTCTACTTGAAGGTAGATTGCAGTGAATGGCCTATTGCTCCTTCACCGTCTAGCAGCAAAAGGTAATAAATTCAGTCCATGGTCTTTTCTGTACATTTATAAGTTGGGGTGTCGTATCTTACATGAAACAAGGGTGTGTTTAGATCGGGGGCCCAAAAATACACCGTTCTTCAAAAAAACATTATAAATGAATAGTGTTCGGTGCGTTGGAGGAATGAGATGAATAGAAAAAAGTTAGATGAATAGTGTATTTTTGGGGAATCTTTTGGGAACTAAACGGGGCCTTATCCATTTGAAGTTGAAGGTCCTTTCAGACAAGAAATCCAACTGTATCATAAACTGGATGAACAAACCACCATACTATGAGTATGGCATGTGGGCTCTCCGGGGCCACATGTCATAGAGATACCAATGGTATTTTCCAACTTAGATTATCATTGCGATGGAATTATCCAAATTTGCCAACCTTAGGAAATTTCCTTGGAGAACCTCAGGGCAAGTCCTTTCCTCTAAGTGTCATCAAATCTACATTAAAGTAGGATTATCAAGTCCAATTTGAATTCTCAAGGAAATTAGTAATTCAGATAGAACTGTCATGCCCAATTGAAATCCCATGAACTGAGTCAGCTCACTGTGGAGTACATTTCAACTAACCCAGCAACCCCAAAAAGAATCACACAACAAGATTCATTTCAAACGTGTGACAAACAAGGAACGTACTACAAGTGTGCCGCCTAGTTTTGACTAGAATATTCTAGTCCAGCAAAATAAAGTTTGACGAGGAGATGTAATGTGATAGGATGTGGTAAACAAAATACATTATAAAGTAGTTGGTGTTGGTGAAGATATCATATATATAGTTCTTTTGGCTTCTGTTGTACCAAATATAACCTGCATTGGCCAGATAACACGGGAGGGAATAGAGAACTAAAGAGCCCTTACTATGCAAGCAAGCATTGTTATCAAGGTTAGGTGCCAATGTACAAGATCGACAAAAAGGTCATCACCATAACAACCACAATAGGGATATTTCTAGTACTTTGTACCTTCTAGTAGACTTATCATAAAGATTAGAAAAAAGGCATACAGTTTATTTTCTACTATATCTGTTACCCTGTATTTTTATGGATGGTCTCAAGTAAGAAAAGGTCAGGCAACTTGTTTTTCGGGGTACTTATCCTACTCCATCTCCTTGCATTTCGTTTTCAGATGACTTATAATATGAACTGGATAGAGTATTACTTTATCAGTCTGCTAGTGTGCAGTAAATTCGAACTTTTGGTAGTGACATTATCCTGTGTTTTTATGGACTCCACCTTCCTTATCGCCAGTCATTAGAAGACCCAAATAGCAGGTCTCTCTTTAGTGTTTAGATGACTCCTAGTGGAGAACAATGACGTTTGTTTTAATTAACTCGCACTAAGCTAAAGTAAACTAAAGAAGGCTTCAAAAGGTGGTCTCTCATCAAGATTGGCATACTTGTACATATAAAAGTTCAGAGTAGATACATATGGACCAGATCCCTTCTTTTTGTTTACCCGTCAAGCACATCTTGCTTTACTGACCATACCATATACTAGCATCATTGCTGGCTTCTGATTTACTCTGAATGGGAAAATCTTGCCACTTGGTGCCTCTTTACTCATCTTTCAGTTTCTCATGCATCATGCATATGCTACAATACCCTTCTGAAAGCGAAGCCTTCCAATGATTTGTAGCGGCCCAACTCCTAAACAACTTTAGCATGTTAGGTGTTTGACAATCAACTGTACTGAAAAGAAAGCTTTGTAAACGAGACATCCTTTTCCATTCACATTACACGAGGTGCTATCTGGGTTCTATTCGTGCATCAGTTCTATTCACGCCTCCCGGAAAGGAAAACTGCGCAACTTGGAAAAATTCAAGAAATGTAACTCAACACGAAACCTCGGTTGATAGTTTTATTTCCCGAAGGGAAAGAACATAGACAATCGAATGTCGCTTCGCCACCAACCTTGTTTGTTCCAAAGTATCAGGGCCACAGCAATGTTTTTCCTCCAGTGATTCTGCCCTTGCGAGCGATCACACATGGAAAAAAAGGGAAGGAAGGACAAGGTAGGAGAGGCATCGAAATCCAAATCGGATGGGAAGCCGAAGAAAGATGTTGTTCCTTGTGGATTGATTGCAATTGCAAAGGAACCAAACCAGTACAGTTCAGATAGATATCCAGCAACGGAATACTGTGCATCTTTTATTGCGTTATCCTGCTGCTTTCAGGTGCTCTCAGTTCTGAAGAATTTCTTGCCCCCTCCTATCCATTCTTTTGGGCAAGGGAAGAATCCCATTCCATCACACTTTCGAGGAGGAGCAACATCAGTTCAGATAGCAAGCATGTGCCGTATCCGCTTATACTGCTCCCTTTACCCCTTTCTGTTATTCCTATCTCCATTTCCCTTTCCCCGTCAGAATTCAGGAATTCAGAAACGCTACGAGTAGAAACGAAACGAAATGGAATTGAGATGAACAGAAGATCACCTCATCCCATCGCGTCACACAAATCAATGCTGCGTCAGCCAATGATCCTAGGATATATATCCAGCATGTCCTCTGTTTAGGTTGGAATGCGATGTCTGAGCTACCCCCGAGGTGTTGGATGTCACCCCATACGCATTAGGTCTTTTACGGTGCCTTATACTGGGGCATACTACCATCTAAAAAGGACTAGTATGAAAACATCTAACGATCCAGAATAATTATATCCTCATAGAAACTTAACTGGTAGTATAGGTAGTATGGACAACTAAGTATAGGTAGTATAAGGGTATTATAGACCAAAAATTATAATGGCAATTGTTATAATATTTTAGCAACATTATCGAAGTCGTAGAAAAAAAAATAACGACCGACATATTTGACCGACCGTAACTATTATTTTACACTAGTCTTTTCCTCTCTCCCGTTCATTCATCAGTTTTTGCTCTCCTCTCCCATTCATCAGTGGTCTGTTCATGGCGACAGGGGCTGGCGGCCGGCGGCCACCCATGACAGCCAGCTCTGGCAAGCCCCGCCACGTCGTCGTCATCCTCGATCTGGAGCCGGCGCTGCGCGTGGTGTGGCCGCAACCAACCACGCCCTGACCGCCTCTGGTTGCTCCTCCTCCACACGTTTCCCCCATGTGTCCTCGCCTTGGTTCTTGGCAACAGATGCTAGTCACCGACTCACCGGCAGGATCTTAGCTGTGGATGGCTGCTAGTCACCAGCAGGATCTTGGCCGTGAGATGGCTAGTCATCGGTGGGCGCAGCCTGCTTCCGCTCGTCGCACGCGTGGGACTGTGGGAGGTGCGGTGCTGGGGCAGCACTGCGGCGCGCGCGACGCGGGAGGCCGAGGTCTCCATTCTCGCCGGCGGCTGCGGCAAAACCAGATGACCTGCGTACCCTCAGAAAAAATAGGAAGAATCTCGTGTAGTCCCAGCAGAACGGGAGGAGGATTGGGCCATGCTGAAAGATTACAAAGCTACCCTATACTACTAGATGGTAGTATAAGGCGCCGTAAAAGAGCTCGACGCATTTGGCGTCATCACCGAACACGCTGCTCGCCCATTCGCTCCCGGCCGCCGGCGCCTAGCGCATGCATGTCATGCAATTCTCAAGCGCATCTCCATGTCCCCATCCTGACGAGGAAAAATCTTGCACCGGGTAGTCCTCAAAGTCGCGCGTTGGCACGGCGAGGAAAGCACCAGCAATTCAGTATTCAGAGGACGGGCGATCACATTACATTGCATCAATCCGTCGCGTCATCTGTGACAGATAACAAGGGCTGTGTTCAGGTGAAAAAAAAGTATTTTTAGTTCCTATTTATCCTCCTCACATAACACGCTTTCTAAAAAAATTCTTTTTTCACCTCTCCTATTCATCCCCCTCACATAACACGTATCCCAGTAAAAAAAATATTTTTCCCCTCCGAGCACAGCCTAACCACCGGATAGTCGCCCGACTTGTCTGAACTCCGGCGTCAATACCATTGCATGTGTCTTTGCTTCCGCCGGGATGCGTTTTTGCGGCGGCGGCCTCTGCGGACTATCAAGCATGTCGGTGTGGTACAGTGAGTGGACGTGATTATGTAAACATGGCGCGATGAGTTCGTTCAATCTAGACGACGGTCAGTAAGGGTCACTTTGATAGACGGGGTTGATTAGCCCAGAGAAACAATTACCCCACGGGGATTTTTCTGGATCGTGGAATCCCCGCCATGGCAGGGCAGCGGTGCCTCCTCTCCCCGTCGCTGTTTGGAAGATCCTGACGCGGGGGAGCCCTGTCACCTGTGCCCGCTTGTAGCTCTACAACTCCACATCTCACAAACAAAAGAAGCCGCTACCTCACCTGTCATCCTGAGAATCGAACTTCTGAACTTTCCCGAGAAGCTGTAGTGCCAAATCGTGCATGGACACAAAGGTTTCCAGAGCAGCCAGGTGCTGTCGGTTCTTAAAGCATCAGACATGATCGTGCTCCACAAGGCCACATACATCTCTAGCTGGCATTCTATCGAACAGCTCCACGGCATATCGGCAACTCGGCGTCGCTCATTATGCCTTTGGCGTACCCGATCAGCATGACGTTGTGGGTGGTGATGTTGGGTTGGTGATGTACTGATGTCCACCGGCAGCAGACGTCGGACGTCGCGGAGGGCTCCCCAGCAGTGGAGGCGCAAGCGCGTGTTCTGTAGAAAGACGGTGGACGCGACACGCGAGGTCCATGACGACGAGGTGGTCGTGTAGCGCGCAGACGCGAGGTCCACGATGACGAGGTGGCCGTGTCGCGCGCGGGCGCTGGAGGGCGTCGGCAAACGCCTACGGGATCGCCATGCGGGAGGCAGCCGTCCGAGGAGAAGACGGCGATGGCGGCCATGGATCTGAAAGGTAGGGAAGCATACGAGCGACAACTGAAGACGACAGAAAGGGAACACTTGGACGGGAAGGTGGAGCGACGGCGTCGGCGCTCGCGAAACGGCATGGGGAAGCCGCGCCCGAACCCTCGAGGTGGGGAAGAGCTGCCCCAGGGAAGACGCGAGGATCGGGCATTCCTTCCCGCCGGCGTGCGCTTCCAAATAGGAGGAAGTTTTTATCATGGCTTACTTTCCACGAGGGAGTCCTACCCGAGGAAAACACAGGGATCCCGGCGGGGAGCCGCGCTCCCAAAGTCGCCCTAAGAGAGGGAGACCGGATCGGAGGTGACAGGGGCGTGCACACAGCAGCATGTATGTGCACATGTATGGCATGCGATGGAGTGGCGATCGCGAAGTCTACAGTCACCAAACAAGGGACAACACCGTCGGTCCACGGAAGATCTTGTAGCTTGGAATGTCAGACGGACTGTATCCAAGAGAAGATTTGGTTGTGCTTCCAGACACCAAACCTGACAGCGAGCAAACTTTCTCTTGATTTTAAGAGAGGGAGGAGAACAGAGGTAGGAGCTGTGTTCATATGAGTGGTAGAAACAAGTATTTTTTGTTGAATAATGTATTAGGAAGCGTGTTTTGTGAGTGGTGTGAATTGGAAAAACTTATTGAAAGACTGACAGCCACTGAGCCCGACCTGACTGACCTAGCATGCCAAAGCCGTTCAAAGTTGCGATCAACCCTGGGCCCGGTCAGAGAAATGTGAAAGAGGCATGTCTGAACACGAGCTTACAACTGAAAGACCTGTCTGGATGAGATGAAATATCTGACGCAAAACACGCATGTTTTGTGGCTGCTGGCCGGCGAGCAGAGCATTGCCGTGAGAGGCGAAACGACGTATAGAAGCTTTCGATCCGTTGGTGGCCGGAACGCGGCGTTGGCGTGCCCGTCTCTGTGGTCGCCGGCGGCGACCGGCATTGATGGCACACGGAACGCGCGTGGTGTCGCGCTCATGTTGGAAGTTGGATGGAGGAGGGACGGGACCAGCGCCCAGCGGGCCGTTGACGCCGAAGTTTGAAACGAAACGGAGCCGAGAGGAAGGGACCGGGAAGAAGGAAGGAAGGCGTTGCCTGCCTGCAGTGCGCCGGTCGAGCTCGCCGGACGCCGGCGATGCTTCGCCGGACCACCGGTCGCCGCGCCGGTTTGGCTCGCATCGCCCAGTCCGCGGGGACCACAGGAAGAAAAAAAAAAAAGACGCACACGCACGGTGGGGAGAGAAGGCCTGCGATGGCGAGGCCCAACATAAGGCTCAGAGGCCGACGTTTTGTAGCAGCCCACAAACTCTCTCAGAGGCCCAATCATATTTGTCCCACGGGCAGACGGGCCTTCATGGGTTTCAGCCCATCGATCAGCTCCGCCGTCTATATATGAGGCGCACCATCTCTTCGTCCTCCGCCTGCCGCCGCCGCGCTTGAACCCTAGCTCGTCGCCACTTAAGTCCTCGTGCTCTTTCGTCCTCTTGGTTCCTTTCCTCTTTCGTTTTTTCCGTTTTGCGTTTTGAATCTGTGCTGGCTAGCTGCTGTTGTGGCCGATTAAGATTTCGTGGGTGTTCGAAGACGACGTCGCCTTTGAGAGAACCTGATGGCTTCTTGTTCGTGCCGTCTCGGTTCCGTTGCGGGCGTAGAGAAACCCTTCGGTTTTAGATCCTTTCTTGATTGACCCATCTTTACGCTTCTGTCGTGAGATGGCAGATTGGTTCTCGAACATATCCCTCTATTCCCTCTAGGATCGTCGTCTTCCCCTGTTTTCGAGTGAGTGAGCAGAGCTGCCATGTTTAGTTCTGTACGATTGGGCGTGGCCATCGACAATCCCAGTCGAACCATGGTTGATCCGTGTTCGTCTGATACACACGAGGCCTAGAGTCGCTATGGAGCTGTTCGCGGATTTGCTTATCCGCCGCCTCTTTCATCAGATTTGAGGTGGCTGCTTGCGGCTCTCCGCAAATTGTTTCATCGCACAGTTGTTGCTCTTGTGAGTGATGCTTTACCGAATCTGTGTTCCATGTTCGGAGCTGACTTGATCTGCATCTGTGGCCTTCATAATCCCGGATTAACTCGCTTAGCTGTTCTTCTGATTCATGGGAGGCCAAGATCGAGGTTTTCTGGGAGTTTCGCTGATAGCGCCTTCTTACCCAGTGGAGGCGCTTCATTAGTAACTCACCACACAAAACGCATTTCCAAGTTCGTCTATTTTACGAGTTTTTCTTGGGTCTGGTGGGTTTCTCTGCGTTGCTTTGGTCATTTTCAACATTACAGAAAACAACTGAGAACTAATCGATCGGACAACCAAAATGTGAATAATCAGCTTCATTAAAATCTTGCTCGTGTCGATGTACAGGACAACACCAGGTACTCCTGCACAAAAGAATCAGCAGCGTTGAGAAAATCTGTCGAAATTTTTCTACAGCAGACTAGTGCTGCTGCATCAGATGGTGGTGTGTTGAGATGTGGGTGTACGATATATATGTTGTAAATGGGCAAAAACTGCAAATGGTGCCTCTAGACTCTAAAGAGAAAATAAAACACATGAAAATCCCCAAGGTTCTATAAAAAAAAAAGTGTGGAGCAATATTCTGCATCCTAACAATATTTCAAAAGTACACAGTTTTTGCTCATTCGAGGGCATGAGAAAAGAAAAATTCGTTGCAAATGCACCCATTTTCGTATCAAAATCATTTGCATGCAAGTATTCAACACATGACGTCATTACTCCCTTGTACATGTAGTTGTGCTTCTTCATAACTGGTGGGAACACATCTTGACGTGTTTCCTATTGTGTCCCCGTTTTTCTTTCAATTTCTAGCGGATATGCGGATGTGCAAACATAACTAATGACTCTAACAAATAAACAAACGACCTCCTTGTCCTACCCCCCACCACGTCTTGATTCACGACCACTTACCACGTTGGAGCCACCTCAATGGCTTCATGAAATAGCCGCGGTTGCACACCTTGGCGTCATAATTCATGAAGCTACCCTTAGAGCTCCAAAGATGAGTTTAAATCACCTAGGGATCTAAACGTGAAAAATTTAAAAAAAAATAGAAAAACAAGTTCATTACACTAACCTATAAAAAAGGAAGCCTTCTTATTGTAGCCTCCTGCTTACTGCTTAGAGTAGATGAGTAATCTATTAGTTTACCACCATTTATGTGAGAAGTAGATTCATGAGCGTGTGAGAATTAAAAATGCAAATAAAGAGTGGTAAACATGGGGCATGTTTACCATCTTGGATCATTTGGTACGTTTCAATTGTGAAGTACTAAGGTAAACATGGGGTCTGTTTGGTTGATTGCCTAAGGTTACCACAATTAACCTTAGTCAAGTGTGGCTAGAAAATTCTTAGCCACAAGTATGGCAAAGTTAGGCAAGAAATTGAAAGTATGACATGTGGGCCAAAGTGCTAATAAAGTGTTGCTTGTCACAACTGTAGCTATGAACCAAATAGTTGCCTAACAATCTGTGGCATGTCTAAGCCTGGGCGTGGCAAATTTAGGCACCAACCAAACATCCCCATGGTTACAAAAGGGGTGGATCCAGGAATTGCCTAGGCCCCGGGCTGAACCTATACACTACCATCTAAGCAAGCAAAGTAAACATGTATCAAGTAGCTAATATGATATTCTACACAAGAGTGGAAAAATGCCTTGAACAAGAGTGGAAAAATCTGTGATATAGGACATTTTGTTTCAACTTATTGATAGAACTAAAACCCATTCTTCAATGCCGAATGGAGGACCTATGTATGAAAAATGGATTTGACGGGGGAAAATAGGAGTGAACAACATTTCATGATGGAGAGGAGATAAAGAAATAGTTTAGTCCATTTTATATACTGAAAAAGCAATGACCAAGACAATTAATGATTTTTTGCCAACGCAATTTTTTTTTGAAAAAACAAAAAAACTCGTTAAAATCATGGCGCAATAAAATGAAATATGCAAACTTTATATACAACTCATTTTGTTGGAGATAATTAGTGAAAGAGAATGGCCGTTGAGAGACATGAGACTAAAAGTCTTTTGTTTGTTTCGTGAGAAGGGAGTCTACATGGCAGTTCAGAGTAACAATTCCCACAAATATCTTCCCATGGAGAGCGGTGGTATAGGAGAGGGAATTGTGATTTAAAATAAAAAAATGGTTTAGATTTGAGTCCTCATAGTTCTTATAGGGATTGAGTTTACATATGATACGTTGCCATTATTATTATTTATGATATAATTTCCTCTCCAACGCCATCTCTCAATTTTCTTCAAGAACAAATAGACTACAAATAAAATCCTACTAGGTACACTCTCTCCATCAAATTCGCATCTCTTCGTTGCCAAACGCGGAACGAAAGTCTGGACCCTGGGAGTCCAGGCCCAGCGAACGAAATCGCTCCTCATATCCAAGTCCAACGGCTATTTCCCCCCATCTCCACACAACTCCT
Source organism: Digitaria exilis (assembly GCA_015342445.1). Classification (NCBI taxonomy): domain Eukaryota; kingdom Viridiplantae; phylum Streptophyta; class Magnoliopsida; order Poales; family Poaceae; genus Digitaria; species Digitaria exilis. The sequence continues at coordinate 635,817 of JACEFO010001768.1, read as the reverse complement.
AGGCCCAGACACCCAACCCCACAAACGGTCTTCCCTTGTCCCCTCTCCGCTCACCCCGATTTGAATCCATGGCCAGAGGAGGTAGTGGTGGCGGCGGTGGCGGCGGCTCACCGGCGCCCCCTCGGGGGCAGGTCTACCTTCCGGAGTGGCGCCGCCTGTACGACCGCCTGCTCAAGATGCTGCGCGAGGAGCACACGCTGGCCGAGGAGCTCTCCGTCGAACGCGCGCACCTCCTCGCCGAGCTCGAGTTCCAGCGCATCGGCCGCCGCGAGCGCGAGGGTATCTTCCAGGCCCGGATCCAGCAGGTAGGTTGCGACCGCGCTGTACGAGTTCTTTCTTTTGGATGGGGTTGGGGGGAAATGCCTCTCTCCGCCGCGGCTCACGCTCGCTAGGGTTTTCGTTTCTCTGTCTCTCTTTCCAGATCCTGACCGACGAGGAGCGCAGGAGGAGGGTAGAGAAGGCGGAGACGGCGGTGCTTGTTGGGGCAAAGGACATGGAGAGTCGCTGCTACCAGGAGCTCGTTGGTAAGGAGATTTCCTAAGTTCCTTGGCCTTACCTTTCCTGTTCGTGTGAGGTTACTCGATTCGTGATGCAAAAACTGGCTTTTCCAGTTCCTGATTGTTCTATGCGATTAGGGGATCTTTTGAAATAATAAAGTTGGCTCCTTTTTGCTGGTGCAGTTGAAGCATGCCTCATCTCTTCCACGTTCATCATCTAGTGACGCCCTGTCTTTTGTTTTGGAATTTCGGCATAGTAATGCAAAACCTGACTTTACTTTGTTGTTTCGAGTCCCGACTTGTTATTTGTGATTAGGAATCTTTTGAAATAATAAAGTTGGTGCCTTTCTGTGTCTGATTGCACTCCCATGACACTCAAATTAAATTGGCTGTTTTGGTTTATATCTACTTGTGCAACTTTATTCTCCAGCTTTCAGTGATGATGCGTTGTCGCATACCCTTCTTGAGCCTAATTCTACTGCTATGTGAATGAAAACACTTAACATCTGTTTTTCCTGTGCGTAGTGTAGCGCCAACTCGTCTTAAGATTATTTGCGTGTATAACTGCCTTAGCACAATGCTATTAAAACACTGCCACAGATTATATCTTTTGTATTAGATAGAAGTTTAGTGTTTTAGTGTAAATTATCCCAGTATTATCCACTACACTAGAAGTTTTCACCTGGTTACATCTCTATGATTCTGATGGAAATTCAGGTGGTTGCTGCTTAAATTACGTCATGGTTATTGTTACTAGTAAATGTGTAGAAATTTTGGAAAGGAGTGCATCCTCTATGTACTTGTGTTACTACTGATATTGTTCCCTTGTGTGCTCAAACCAGAACTTGCAGATAGTGACGCTGAGGATTTAAGAAGTCATATTTCTACTTTGGCGGCTGAGAATTCTGAACTAAAGGTGACTACTGAAACTTGACTTTTGTATAATTGGATCATCTTGGATTTCATAACTTGAAAGTGCTCTGTCTCTCTTGTGCATCTCACTGATCTTTTACCTCTCCATATCTCTCAAATACCAGGCGAAACTGAAGGATGTTGCACACCAGACAGAGCTTAATGGAAACAACGTGGATCAGCACAGCGGAAAAGATCTGAGGCAAGAGCTGAGGAAACTAAAACAAGCTTACAAGACCTTGAGCTCAGAGAAAGACATGCACATTTCATCATTAACAGCAGAAAAGGATTTTGTGTGGAATCAGTTCAAGACAATGGAGCAAGAGTACATCATAACCATCAAGAACAAGAACATGGAGGCAAAGCAAGCCACCGAAGCAGCACACAAGCTCCAGCAGAAGGTAGATGAGCTGCAAGTGGAAGGCCAAAAGAAGGATGATGAAATCGTCAGACTGCGAGTAGAGGTGACTAAGGCCAAAGAGAATATGTTGATTCTTGAGGATGAGCTTAAACAAATGAACTCTTTGAAGAAGAACAAAAAATCTAAGTCTGAAGGCCCTATTTGTAAGGAAAGATCAAGGACCTCGGTCACACCTGAGATGAGAGATGTGAAGACTACCAGAACTCGTGTATCTGATACTAGTCAAAAACGCAAGCGCGTCTCTTCCTTACCATGTGTAAGTATTCCATTTAGGCATTTACAAGTATACGCTAAAGCTCATATTTGTTATTCACATATTATTCATGCAAGTAAACATGATCTGTTTTGATAATGTGCATTAACAATATATTGCATTGTTTCTACTGACCTGTAATTTATCTAAAAGACTCTTTGAAGGCTTTGTGCATGGGTTCTGTTATGCATGAGCTGTATCTTGCTTTGGTTATATACGAGTCCTAGGACACATTTTTCTATCAGAAGTGTGATTTCGAAGTGTTAAAATGGACTAGTGTACATTTGCTGACCAATTTATCACTCTGTTCTACAATTATAACCTGCAAATACTGAATATGTACATCTTGTTGCTCTTAACATGGAATCTCCTAATTCTTGGCAGGCCACATGAGTTGCATCTTTCTTAAATATGGACAAAGAATAAGGTTGATGGAATTTAGATGATTATTGAGTGAGCTGTAAGTGTTGGATACAGTTAGTAAGAACCTAGCGGGATGCATTTATTCATTCTTGATTATCAGCTTTAACCGCTTATGTCACTTGCGAACATACTGTTAACCTCAGACTACTGTTACAGTTATTAATTTTGAGAAACAAACATATTCTGCTGAGTCAAATATCAAATTTCACATGGTTTCTGCTCCCAATCACGATGTCCTAATTCTTGGTAGGCAGCATAAGTTGCATCCTGCTGTAAATATGGACAAAAAATAAAGTTGATGGAATTTAGGTGAGTATCATGTGAGTCATAGATGCTCATAAAGGGCCATCACACATACAATAAGGATATTAGTAGCGTATGGATTTGATAGAACATGCTGGTTATGTTTCATCACCTGCAGTGTTTAGTTTGATAGTTAATACGGTAATACTGCATAATAATGGTGAGCAAATCTATATCTGTTTTTTACCCACCAATTACAGTGCCCTAATTATTGGTGTACTGCATGAATTGCACGTTGAACAAACTGATCGAAACTATGTTTATTACTCTCTTTAGTTTTGATCGTTGTTGCAGGCCTAGTCATCAAATGTACTACTGAATCTCTTTTTATCAACATAATGACCTAGAGACCTTGTTGCTGCTGATACTAATTTTGCTGCTATTATCTTGTGCCAACAATCCAGAAGCTTTTTCTGTGACTTGCTACACAAAAACCTAAACCACATGCTTCTGATAAAAAAAACATGCCATTCTTGCGAGATTTGTAATATGCAATGTCCTAATTCTTGGTGGTCCGCATGAGTTGCGTCCTGCTGTAAATATGGACAAACAATACATTGGATGGAATTTAGGTGAGCATTGTGTGAGTTGCAGGTGCTCATAAAGGACCATCACACATACACTTGGGTACTAGAAGTACAAATATGGTTTGGTAGATTATGTGCATAGGAAATGAGGAACAAGATCGTCTACTGTTATTTCTTTCACATTTGAATATGGAAATATGGAACACATTAATCACAAATAGTATGTTGGTAGTTTTCTGATTCACAAATGGTTTGAAATCTACCGTGAACATATGTCATCCCTTGCTTTGATGTCTTTATTATACTCTTAACAATTCATAAACTCAGTATACTGTTAAAAGTCTTGATGAACCTTGTATTTTGGTCATTTGTGATGAACCTTGCATTTTGGTCATTTATGCTTTTGATTCTTTTTTTTTTTTTACTCATTATGCTCTGATTTCATGTGTTCAAGTGTGTGCACATATAAGCACTGGCTTTCTCACAATTTCCTTTATATATGTTACCTGTGCTAAGAGTATGCCGTCACCTCATGCAGGGTTCCCAACGATGCTCCATACGGGTGCTGCAAGTTAAAGCTGCTGTGTCGCCGGTGCTCCTCCCGCCTCATTTCATGGTTCCAAGGCTTAAAACATCAACCCCTTCCGTAACCCGTGGCCAAGTCTGATGTGATTGACACTTGCGATTGTGGACAAACCTGTTCTAAGCTTATCAGTGCTCCCGGGACAGACTGTCCCCTAAGTGGCATTGCATGGACGATAAACTGTGTTGTAACATACTCCCCCTGTCGTCTCCTTGTTAAGAGTTCTTGAGCTTATGTGACCCTGTGCTGTGCCAAGAGAGGGTTTCCATCTGTGTTGTTTATGTGACCCTGTCACTTGCTGCTCGCAAGCCTGTCTTTAACACGAAGTGGCAATCAATGGATGATTGTCGGTGTTTGTAACCCACTTCTGATTCATCTACTTGTGATAATATGTCTGCGATGAATGCCTGTGCTGTTTAATGTTTCTGCCACTCTGCATGGCATGTGATGGATTTTGGTTTTCTGAGAGTTTATAGAGTTGCACTGTGCTTTGTCTTTGAAATGGATGCTGAACAGTGGCATCTTTGTATCATATCTGTTAAATTGACAGTTTTTTGTTGGTCATGGATTAAGCTTTACCATTTTCATTTTCTGTATAAATGATGTCGTGTGAAGATAAACATGTGTACTGACTAGTGACTACAAACATATGAACACACAGCCATCCTCCCTCCCCTACAACCTCCCCACATCAACAAAAACTGCCTTCAGCCTGTAGAGTCTTCTCCGTACGCCAGGCGCCGCAAGGCATCAAAACTTTGTGGTGGCACAGGCGCACAGCTCAGTCCAAGCAGTTTTCGCTTTCATGAGCTGTGGGTGTCATGCCATGGCCATCCGAGATCCGCCCATGCTAAACGTTGAGAGAGATCCGCGTCTTGATGGGCTTCAGCTTCACTCCCATACTCTCGGCCGACAGAAGCTCAGGCGATATGCAGAACGGGGTCAGTGTACTCCTGGGGCTCGTTTCCTGTTGCGGAGGTCTGTAAAGCCCGTATCCCATAAGGAAGTACTCCATTGGAATCACCATTGCATGGGGCTGCTCTTCCGTGACAAGTGAACCACAAGCCTGAACCTGCAGAATTTCACGACAAAAGGCTGCTCAGCATCCACATTATTCCTCTTGTAGGGTACAGGGATCAACTTGTATAATTGAACTGTATGTTTACCTCAACAAGAGCGCAATATCGCCGGTCTAGTTTTGTTGTCATGTGGACAGCGTCAGCGTGGAATTGTGAGTTTTCTCCCACAAAAATCAGCGTCCGGCACTGAAGCTTCTTCAATGATTCCGTTAAGTCATGCCGCCTGAAGGGCAGCATATTTGAATTAGTTCAGTGAGATCCCATTTATCTATCTGTCAAGGTCATACACAGCAAAGGTGTATATTCTAGTTACCTGTTGATTGCTTGAAGGAACCTCCAGACATTAGCTCCCTGCCTCTCATCAAGTAACTGCACAAAAGGATTAACATGCCTTCAATTTTACATTCAAATGTTAGATGTAACGATCATCTCATTTTAACAACACTAGAGAAAGAAAGTAGATAGTTACTAACACTTCTGCACGCTTGGACAATCTCTGATTCAGAATCTTGCCCATTGCCACGTACTTCCTGCACAAAGCATCAGAAAGCAGCCCTGAGTGAATCTGCATAATAGCATATATGGATGAAAAGTAGGGAAAGAAAGCTGACGGGGGACCAAAAGTACCATGCTGAAATAACGCTGAAGCAAGCTTTCCTTGACTAATCCACGTGTCCCATAATAATAAAGCAAGTTTAGTAACACCTGGCACATCATATATTAACACAATGAATAGTGCACACAATGGAGAAAAGGTGACAGAAGGATATAGGCACCGCCGCATCAGAGTAACTGAAACAAAGGTGTCGGTTCTAACCTTATTATACAACCACTCACTCCATGAAGGGGCTTTGCATAGAGGTGAAACCAACATGAGGCCAAGAACCCTCTCCCGATACTTGGTCTGTGATGGTGTATACAAACATTCTTAGAAAACACTCTTATCAGGAGAAGAATTCAAAATCTAGTCATCTTGTGGTCACACTTACAGCAAAGAGGGTGAGAACATAGGCGCCAGCAGTGACTCCCAAGCACATTACAGCCCCTAAACTGCAAAGGCCAACCAGGATCAGGAGGGCACCTCTAGGCACCAAAGAAATAATAAAAATCCAGCATGTCATGATACATACCTAAAAAAATCAAGGACATCGGCAACCTGATCTGCAAGGTCATCGACAGATGGCACAGGCACGTCAGATGCAATTGGAGCCGCTCCTAACTGCAGTACTTAACATACAACAGGAAAAACAACCATGTAAGAACCCAAGCTAATCCGAGGCGAATGGTAAGTGGTTGGTCGTGCATATTAATCAGTATGGCATAAAACCATCATAACTGACCTCGTGTCCTTGAGGGGTGATGTGGTACACACAGAAATTGTGAAGCAACAGCGACGCAGCCTCTGGACAGAAGAACAATCCTTGGAAGCAAGACATGTCTGCCAAACATGAACAATTTCCCCCAAATGTGAGCTGCTTATCTACGGCAAAACTTGATATCTTTACAAAGAAATGTAATAAAGACACTCACGATTTAAAGCAACATCTGGATAGGTTATGAGCGCGGGCTTGTCTTCATCTCCGTATACAGAAACCGAAAGAGAGCCATGCCTCGTTCTTACTCGATGTTCCTGAGGAGAGCACAATTGACAGGCACATATTTAGTATCCAGAAGCCGCATAGAGAAATGATATATTCATATACATATTTTGGAATTGCCATATTACTAGTACATTCCATTCCCCAATTGATCAGACAAATTTCTCCCTTGCTACTGATAGTTCCCTCCAAAATTCCAAACAGCAGCATTGCCACATAATTAAGCAGGGTCAGAGTTGGTTGCATCGACAATAAAACAATTCGAGCCCCCTGCCACCTAATTCCTCGCAGAACCTGCTCTTGAGCAAACATCACAACCACACGCGGTTGGGGGGTTCTCCCAATTATATCCCCATCGTAGCACGAATCGCGTGCAGCAGCATACACGACGACTTATCCCGCGCTATATCTCGTCCTCGCATCCAAATTTTACAAGCATTGCTCATAAAACAGAGCCAACACGAAAAAGGAGCAGAACAAACAACCCTCCAATCAAACCCGAACCGCCCGCAAGAGCTAGCCGTGGGAGGAGCGGAAACAAACACCGGGACGACGAATCGAACCCTCTCCGCACGAATGCACCCAGCCAAAACGGAGGGGAATCAATCAGGAGAGAGAAGCTTGAAGAGACCCGAGCACGGACCTTGCCGCCGAGGAAGATCCGCTCGACGTCGATTGACACCGAGCCGCTGGAGTCCCCCATGGCGGACGCCTCCCTTAACTCTCCTCCTCCTCCTCGTCCTCTAGAAGCTGCTCTTCCTCCTCCTCCTGCGCCACCAACCTCCTCAACAAACAAGCCTCTCTCCCTCGCTGCTGCTCCTCTTCCTGTCTCCTTCTCTCTCCTCCGCTGGCAAATTTTCTTCGCGTATATTGCGTGTGTGTATAACAAGTAACTATATATACGCGGAGGCGGCCGCCCAGAATAAGCTCCTCCACCGACGGCGGGTGAGCTCACCGCGGGCGGTGACGCAACCCCAAACGGCGCCACAAGACGAAAAAAAAAAACTGGGAGTAGCGAGACCCACACGTTTGTTTTCCCCTCGTTTTTGGATGGCCCACCTGTCATTGGGACACGTGCGCCGCGCGTTTGACTAGCCGGTGGGGCTACGGCGTCGCGCTCTCTGTTCGGCGCCGGGTGACAGCTGGGGGGTCGCTTGCTAGGGGCACACCGCCGCGTTGTCCTCGTGAAAATGGAAATCATTTTTAGTCCCTGCTTCCCCGTGGAGGATGGCCTGTTTTGGGTTAGGGGCAAGTGGTTTTGCCCTTTTTGAAAATATGTGTTTAATGGTTTGAAATTTCGTGGAATAGTCAGGAAGTGATGGTTCTGAGTGCGTTCCAAAATTGGTAGGAAGTGACATCGTGAAAAATGTTGACTCCTATCTTTTTTTTACTTTTTATTAGTCGAACTTGTCATTGTGAAAAATTGGTAGTGGTAGATTTATAAATGTTAAGACATTATCTAGAAATGAGTAATAAACATAATATCCAATTTATTTCACGGTGTTAGTTTTTTTAATGAAACCACAACGTTAGTTTCTACTCCCTTCGTCCCTTTTTAATAGTCGCGGAAGCTACAGAGCTTTGTCACAAATTAGCTGCCGTCCCCTAACATACAATAGCTGTTCGGCCTCCTCACTAGCATGTTGCTGCGCCTGCACCCAGCTCTATTATCTCTGTTCTCTCTCTGCTTTGATTTTGTATAGGGTTAACATAATCTTTTAAGTGTTGTATTGGATGCAAATCTTTATGTCGAACGACAAATATTCAGGGACAGAGGGAGTATATTTGTAAAGTACTTATAGAAACTAGAAACTGTATTTAAAAAATAGCAATAATTGCTTATAACGGTGCAGAGCATTATCTTAACAGCTGCTAGAAAAGAATTGCGATAATATAGTTGCGTAGCACACCGGCATTCCACTCCCAGCTGTATAAAACCTCCTTGCATCGAGCAACACAGGGTGCGCCTTGCGTGGACGGATACGAGTTCCTGACTGCCAACTCAGCAGGACCGCCGCTCAGGAGCCAGCTGGCCCCGGGCCCACGCCGCAGCCTGCGAAAGCGGAGGGCGGGTGGGCTCCACCGCCTCTCCTGAAGTCGTGGGCGCCCGGCGCGGGAGCCGGTCATGGGTTCCTGCGCCGCGTGTGTGGGTCCCGGCGTCAGCGGGAGCAGTAAATGAGCCCCATGCTTGACCTCGTGGCCTGTGTGAGGAAGAGTTAATACCGTGTCCGCGAGGATGAACTGGTCGTGGATCCGAAGGTTTACTTTCACCGTGTGTGACTGAGTACGCACTTTAACGGCGTATTTTCTTTCTTTTAAATATCGTAGCATCTGTCATGGAGAGAGTATATCATCGTAGGCAGAAAATATGGTTTTTCGTAGGATTAATCATTAAACTGAATACTAAGATATAAATTATTGCAGCTAGCGTTGACATTGATAATTGGGTGGGCGAAATGCTCGCTGAAGTGAATTGGTGGCCCTGGTCGGTCGGGTTGACTATCTTTCCAATTCGCTGTTCTAAAAAAGAAGGAATTCTGCCCAATTCGCTTGCCAGGCAAATCAACGTCTCGCCTAATTGTTGTTTGGTGCTGCCTGACGAGTACTGCGATCACACATGGATGCTGCAAAGCGACGCTAGATTCCTGCGGTTGTCTAAGGTGTGTTCAGATCGAAGAAAAAATACTTCTCTAACAAGTTTTTTCTATTCACCTTACTCATAGCCCTGTCATCTAAAACTACTTCCTACTTCTTCCAATCTGTGTTGTCTTTGCAGCGAGGCCAGAAGATGAGTGCGTGGTGCCGCTCAATGTGAACCGTGCATTGTGTTTTAGCACACCTTTTCCACTGGCACGTAGATTTCACTAGCTTGGAGTACACATGATCGAGTGTGAACCGTACTAGATTAGTGTGCGTACGTGTAAGAAGCCCATAAATGCGAGGCACGTGAAGCAAACTTAAGTCCCTGCCTCCTCCGCTCGTGGATCTCACCCCCCACGGCCCCACATGCTCTGTTCCTGTTACAGTCGTCGTTCTACGTATATCCTCTGAATATGCTCTCTAGTGTATATGCATGTACATGTAGCGTCGACGTAAGATGGGAACGTATACTAGAATGCGTAGGTGTGTATGGGCTTCCGGAAGTACTACCCATGGTCAAATAAAATGAAACGAAGGCCACCCATGAGCGCGTGACAGAGCGACCGACCTGGCACTGATGGAAGCAAGAACAAACAAGGTGACGCGCAACAGTCGTCGGTCCCGTGTCTCCGTCCAAGTTCGTCGGCATGTCATGCCTGACAGTGTGTTAGTATACTGCAGAACGTGTTGTTAGCTTAGCTGATTCATTCATCTCCACCTGATGCTGATGGATGGTGATCGGTCGAGAGTGCTTATTGCTCGCTCAGTCTGAAGACAGCTAGCTTTGGTTGGTTAGTTTTCTCTGAGGCTGGGAGATCAGCCAGACCAGACCACGCGTGCGTACGTGTCGAGCAACCGGCAGCAACGCACGCCACGAAACTCCTAGTCCTAGAAATGGGCGCACGAAGGGTGGACCGAGCAGGCGGCGAGCACGCACGCACGCAGCATCTCATGGTTGACCTGCCAGCTGCCAGCAGAATACAAGGCAGCTTGCATGGCACCATGCCACCATTAATCAGGGTCAAAGCTCAAGCCAATTCTTTTTGTTTACTTCGACCAAGCATGGAAGCACTAACGCGCCACAAATGCACTACTAATTACGACGACTGAACTTGCGCCAGGAGTATCTGATACTGATCTTTGTGCTAAAAAGAAATCTGATACTGAGTTTGCAGGTTGTCGAGCACCAGAGACCGAGCCGATGCAGAGTTTTTTCTTTCTTTCTTTCTTTCTTTACTTGGACCAAGTATAGGAGCACTAGCGCGCCACAAATGCAAGACTCGGCTACTAAACTGACGTCAGAACTCAGAAGCATAGCATCTAAGGGTGTGTTTAGTTCATCCAAAGATTTCTAAAAATATATTGTTTATTAAAAAACACAGTAGATGAATAATGTTCGTAGATACGACGATAGGGAAAAGTTATATCGGAGCCGCCCACAGCCGCAGAGATGCATGGAGCATGCCGATCGATGCAGGGTCTTCTTTTCATTTCTTCAGAATTGAGGCAGCAGCACAGGTGCAGGTTCTCGCGCGCCACGAGCTGAAGATGCGTGGAGCATGGCACATGCACGCGGATCTGCGTTTTGTCGGCAACCACAGCTCGTCACCTGATGGTTGATGCGCACTCTTCCTGACTCCTGGGCCCTCGCGCGTCACTTGGCATGCACACCAAATCAGTTCGACTAGGTGGTGTTTAATTGATTGGAGGAGAAAAGAATTTTTTTGGAAACGTGTTTTGTGAGAAGGATGAATAGCAAAGTTGAAGGAAGTTGAACGGAAATTTTTCTGGGAAACGTGTTTTCTAAGAGGGATGAATAGGAAAGTTGAAAAGATCTTTTCAACTAAACATGGCATGAAATATATGCATGGCCACGAAACATGCATATATGCACATCGAATCAATTTCACTGGCAGGTACACAAGGACGCAAGGAGACGTAGTACGACCACCGACTGCTGATGTAGGACGACGACCAATGAAACCGAGTGGTGGCACAAGAATCACATGCGTCATCACCAAGCTATAAGCCAAGGTTATTACCAGTAATAATATTGTTAGGTAGTAGCGGCATTTCCTGTCGTCTCTCATGGGCCCAAAACAAATTAAAAGCGTGCTAGGACCGCTAATTTAAGCAGCGGCCTTCCGATCCGAATCATGCTAACCGGATCTCTGACCTGCTGTCCACTACTAGTAGTTCGTTTCGTCGTCTGGCTTCAATGGATCATTGATGGTTTAAGAGCAGGCCAAGCCGGCCGGGCGCCAGGCGGCTTGACTGAAATTATTTCATCACCCGTGCGCATACTACTAACAGACAATTGACGGCTCAACAAGCAAGGGGATCAGAAGGCCGCCCCCGCGCCATGGATGATTTCAATTTTATTAGCCTGAGCAATCTTTGGTTTCTGTAAACCAACACACCAAAATGCCAAGGCGCTGATGCTGAACCCGACAGGTTACTAGTGGCACGTGCGGGATCGAAGCCAGTTTTTATAAAGGACTCCCAGACTGTCGGTGCCGGCACTCCGGCAGCTCAAGCCATGACGCTCACCATCACCAGCATAGGGGGATGGATGCGAGCGAGTACGCGTCGGTTCATGGTGGCAGCTAGGCGGACCTAGCGTGTGGACATGGGTGTACATATGTACACCTAATAATTTTGACAAAATAATTACACTAACTATGTATATACATGTATATACATTCATATTTGAGTCAATCTGTGTACATTTGAGGCCGAATAGGAAAAACTGCCCACCCCAAACGTAACCACCTCTTCTCTGTCTCGAACGCACTCACCCTTTCATGTGTGGACTGGCCTGCAATGTGCTGGCTGCCTAGCTAGTGAGCAAATGAATGCACAGATGCACGCGTAGTTACGCACGGAGCTGGGAGCCTCATCGGTCCTGCACTCTACTCCTGATTAGCGCTGACACTGGTGCATTTTTACTCTTTTGTTTCTTTTGAAAAAAATGTGATAAAACTTAATATATCCTAAAGACATTTTAGTCATGGAGCTTCATATATAACGATTTTCCAGTTACATTACATAATACATACAATTATCGAGAATGAAGCAGGTTGTCGTATTAAGTTGTTTATCTATATCAAATGTTAAACTTTTCATTGTTAGATTAAACTCTAAACATTCGATCACTTATTCGGGGTAAACAACCAATTAAAACAGGTTAAGTGCCTATTAAACGGGCTAAAGGGCTTATTAAAGAAACGCGTTTAGTTTCCCGAAAAAAAAAGAACACGTTTAGTCACCGTATAGCATGTAGATGACATGTAAACAGACTAAACAGGCACGTAGGCTAACGATGCTTTTTGTATGGCATAATTATTTGGCTTATTATGTACACCCAATTTGAAAATCCTGCGTCCGCCACTACGCCCGGCGGTTGCGCATCAATCATGGATCGGCCGGCGGCGGACGTGCGGGTGAACGGAGGTGGAAGATCGCTGTGCCTGCAGAGGAAGCACCAGCAGATTGCCTGTCCATTCCTAGCTAGCTCTGCACCAGCAGTAAACGCTGTACGCATTCAGAGTAGCAGCAGCAGCGTCCCACGTACTCTGTTGCTGCTGCGACGACGATGACGCGGCGCGAACCGAACACCGCCGCCACCTACCCCGGCGTCCTTGACGGTGAATCGAACCGATCAATCTGTAGGCTACTTTAAATTTGACACTTGGTTTATTCAAAATAATTGTGTAAACAAAGTCAAATTTAAGTTAATTTTGATTGACAAAGCAAGTTGTAACAACAAAAAACTTAAGATTCTACACAATTCTTTTTTAATAAGACGAGCTACTACAATTTGGAATGGAGGAAATAGCGTCGAGTATCTCAACCACCTAAGATTCTGTCTGTAATAACCTCCATTCATGAGCACTTTTATAGCGCACAATACTACTACCGAGTAGTATATGGTATGGATTAGATCTGATCATTCATTAATCAGGGGCAAATTAGTACTTTGTACTCAGCTAATTTAGTAACTGTTTCACAGACTCTGTGTTCACGGAGCCTTTCTTATCGCGGCATTCGTTTCCTACAGCGGCGCTCCTGCCTGCACCCACGGCGGTGGCGCCCCTGCCCTCCACTACGCGGCATTCAGGCTGATTCCCAGCCGCCGGCCTGCCGTAATATGTGGCTGTTCTGATCCCCGTGCCCTTCCTGTCTGGCCGTCTGCCTCAGCGCGTCGGCCGTTGCGGCCTTCCAGGCGAGAGGGAGACGTGGTTGCGACTTGCGAGAGGGCCTACTACTTGCCTCCGCCGCCGGCTTTGGTGAAAGACGCGGATGCTGGACTGCCGTCCTCCACCGGGTCGACGACGGCAAAAATAAATTGCGAACCAAATACCTCTTTGATTAAATGACTGGTGAGAAAATAATGTTTTATAATTACCATTTAATCCAATATAAAAAAATATTACATAAGTATTATTTATTTTTCCTATATTACCCTTATACTAGCTGTACCACTCTCATATACTACTTATACTATTGGTCAAGTTTTAAGAAGTATATAATTAATCTTAACCGTTCGATGATTTCATACTAGTCATTTTTTGACACTAGTATAACCTAGTATTATGCGCTGTAAAAGAGTCCTCCATTCACACCTGTGTAATAAGCCCCTCACGATAATGTGAGAGTCAGACAGGTCGGTCGGGTCTCTATACTTCATTCATTCAGAGACTATTCCAGAGCTTCGTTCAGCCAATGCAGCGATGGGAAACTAAGATGCATGCGACGCGACCGACCACCGGATGATTGAATCGACACACACACGGCTTTGACACGGGGATGCTACTATACCAGGCACGCTAGAGATTACAGATGGATTAACCTGCCGGGCGTTGCAACGCACAGGCATCCACGTTGCATCCTCTTGCTACCTGCAACATACCGTACATGATTGCCCGGCACATGGGAAGGCGATTCTGATCGAGATTTGACAAGAATCTCGGACATGATCATTACTTCCGGCTTAATCTAATCTAGCTACTAGCTTGGTTTAATTCGAATATTCGATCGACCGGTACAAGCAAGGATCATCAAACATAGTATAAATAAACCTAAGATTAGCTTACAAAAGGTTAGGAATAAAAATGTGCTATAACACCAATCAAAATGTCCTGCTCGATCGGGTCCATAAATAAAACCAAACAAAATTATGGGCTGGTGAGGAATGGAAGGACAGGATCACACATCAAATGCTTGATCGAGTCCATGCATGTGCGTGTCGTTTTAGCCCGAGCTTCCCCGAAAGCGGCCGGCCGGTCGTTCATCGATCCAGTACTGGGCCTCGCGGCATTATTGCTGATCGATTCTTCTTCGTCAAGAGCAGAACATATATACAGCACGTTAACTCATCGAAACCGTACGACACGGATTGATCGGCGCGTCGGCGATGCATCGAGGTCGATCAGGACAGTGGCTTTATTTGGTGCATGCGCATCACCTCGTTTTCAGACGATCGAGATATATATATGACTGTATGGTGTTGCTGTGTGTGCGATGCAGACGCTTGCCAACGCACATTAAAATTGATGCATGGGTAGCTACATGGCTACGTCGTGTCTGGCTCCGACGGCTGTGATTGTTGTTTCTTCCTGTCCGGCCGGCGAGAGCCCATGTATGGATGATCCACCGACAGCAGCTCACTGCGCAGGTAACGCATCATGCACGATTCATGCATATGCACCAAGTTTTTGTTGTACGTTCGTGCATATGCTCCGATCAATGTGGTGGTCCACGCAGCAGCCTCCTGCATCATGTTCGTCTAACATGCACACTAGCCCCATGCACGCTGCCATACTGGTAGTCTGGTGGTGGTACCATGCACGATCGAGTACATACACGTACCTGTGACACTGCTCACGGCGTACTGTAGCAGTTGTGGCAGCATGCTGCTACAGTCCAAACACGTAGGTTGGTTGGTAGGTACCGCGTACTACGACGCTGTGTTCTTCCGAGTGCCGTTGACGGACAGACAGATCGAGACACTCATCGATCGATGATGCTTCTTTTTAACGGTGACCGCTCAACAGTCGGAGTAAAGTGTAATGGCAGTGGCATGAAGGAATGGACAGGGACATGGCACCGGCTGATATGATCTAGTAGCTTGGTTGTTTATTGACCATGTGTCTGTCATGTGTGTTTGTTTGTTTGTTTAATTTTATTTTAAAAAACAAGTGTATATTTGTCTTCTGTCTTCTCTCGTTCGCGCTCTCTCATCGGCCGGCCGGCCGGCCGGGCACACACCCTGACACCCCACACGCGCACCCCTGTGAATCTGTGATGCGTACGGGTAGCGTTCGCGCGCTTGCGTGGTGCTGCGGGTTTCTTCTGGGCCGTTCTTTCGTTTGGGCCTGGGCCATCCGTTGGATTAGGATGAAACTTAGCTCGCGCGCACACACACAGCTCGGTGAGATCTGGGTGTGTACACACTAACGCTCTATATTAGTTTTTTTTTTGCGAGGACTATACTAGTAAAATTGTCAACGCTTACATGAACGTTTAGTGCTCATAAAAAATCAATTCCAAGATTCACATAAGAAATCGGTTGAAATTTTCAAACCTAAATTTAAAGATATCATCATAAGATCAACATAAATTGTAGATTCTGATATATTTTGCTAATCAACCAAAAGATTGCACGTTGAGGAGATGCGAATAAACTTGAAATGGCATATTTCCTATGGACTCTAATAAAGTGGTCAAAACAGAAGAAATGTTACGTGACCATATATTGTGTTCGGCAACGCACGTTCTCGGAGGCCCAAAAACTCAAAACAATATAAACGCAGCACACATGTGAAAGAGTGGAAGAAAGGGCTGTGTTCAGATTGGAAGTAAAAAGTACTTTTTCTAGATGAATAGTGCACTGGGAAGCGTGTTCTGTGAGTGGGATGAATAGAAAAAACTTGTTGGAGAAGTATTTTTTCCTGAATTTGAACACAGCCAAGATGCAATGGAGCGAGCAGAAATGCCTATTGACTCTAGTTCTCCACAGGACCACATAGCATTGGCATTTTGGCACATAGCAATATCATTTGCTGCAACCTTGATCCCTTGACCGACTAAAAAGAGAGCTATAACTAGTACGACAAGCATTTGGGCTTGCAAGAGGCGTGGTATGGGTTTTGGGCTAGCCGGGCAGCTGGCCTACACTCAGCCAGGCTTGTGGGCCCTTTTTAGAGCCCGACGAATAATTAATGGGCCTTAGCTTTGACAGCTTGTGATGTCCGATGTCGTGGGCCATGAGGCCCGTAAAATCCGTGATACAATTTGGCGCTGCCTGGCCCAATAATGATTTTTTTTTTGTTTGGTTAACGGCACTACGGCACTGATTTATAG
Organism: Digitaria exilis; assembly: GCA_015342445.1. Lineage (NCBI taxonomy): Eukaryota > Viridiplantae > Streptophyta > Magnoliopsida > Poales > Poaceae > Digitaria > Digitaria exilis. The sequence goes on along the minus strand of JACEFO010001768.1, from coordinate 619,216 downwards.
TCGTCTGATACTCTGATCCCTTGCTCCATTCACACTAGTGTACAGGCTCATTTCTTTAATAAAAAAAAAGAAGAAGATGAAGAAGAAAGAAACGTGTACAGGCTGATGACTACTATTATATTGTGGATGATCATAGCATGACCTAACATCATTTTACACTTAACCTGAATTTCGATAGTCTCAGAGGGGACACACCATATGATGTGGCATGGGCATCTCTCTTCCTTGGTTGTCCTCGACTTGCCATACTGATTAGGCCGGAAATTACTCATATCCCGTCACCTCCTGTCAAAATACCCCAATTTTAAACTGCCATGGACGCCCATCAGCTGTTTGACTCCCATGGAGAGCCCGACGCCGACGTTCCATCCGCCGCCGCCGTCGCCGCCCCTCCTCTGTCGTCTCTCGTCTGTCAAGAATAAAAAAGGAAATCAAAAGGGAAAAACTCTCCCGTCTGCGGCGGCGGCGGCGGCAAACCAAAACTGGAGATGTAGCCCACAGAATTGCCGTCGCCGGAGCCGGAATACAGGAGATGAGGTCACCGCCGGGAGGCAGGTCGGTTTTCTGATGCTGGACTTGGCGATTGACTGGCTCTGATCTCGCTCTCCATTCCAACCCTTGTCGTCACAGATCGACCGGTCAAGCGATCATCGATGATGTGACCCGGATGATATAATCTTACAGGGGATGGATTATTGTTAATCTGTGGAGTCAGCGACGCCAAATGTCAACCCATAAACTTCCAGCCGGAGGATGACAGGGTCGTCGCGACAGCCAACACCCAACAGGTGAAGTCGACGCCTGGGTTTATCTGATGGTTGACTTGCAAAGATGGCCAGAGCGAGTCTTGCTTGTCGTATAAACATATCAGGCTTGGGCTCTGCATCACCATCTGCCCATGTTAATTGCATCTCCTGCCAAGCCATTCGCTAGCTGCAAACTAAACATTTTTGTAAGCAGACACGCTCGCTTGCTTCCATGGAAGTCAAGAGATCCTTCTGGGAGATACTGTGGTTGCTTTGTTCGTTATCTCTGCTGTCTACTCTGACTAGTTCCACCGTAGTATGTGGCAAGTGCGTTGTTCATTGGCGTTGGTGTTTTGATTAAGGGTTTCTGTTCCTGAACATTCGCGTTGATCAAGTAATTAAGGTCGTTTTCCTCCACTGTTGAACTGTTCAATGCATGGTACCAGGCCATATGCCCATGCATGCCAACCAATAGAAATCGGTGGGACTTGAACCGAAGCGAATCAAGAAGGACAGTTTGGAGCCCAGTATGTACTACGTCTGCTATACGCTGAAACTTTCCAAACCAATGCTGTAGTGCTGCAGTGTTTTACTATTTCTGAGATGGCGTGCTTGCACTGATTTGTAACCGTCTTGAGTTGGTACAACTAAAAAAAACACTGAGTGCGCAACTGTAAAGAACTGATGCATGCATGTCTCTCCCTTTGATCTGACAATGGGAGTTTCTCACAAAAAATGACAATGGGAGTCAGCTCCAATGCAAGTCCAAGCTAAAAAATTTGTGCGATGGAGCCAGAAATCATAGCAAGATCGGCTAACTAGTACTTCTCCGTCCTTGCCATTAAAATACAATTGCCATGAAAATAATGCCTATTCAATCAACGGGACCAAAACTATGTGTCTAATTAAGTGGCTTGATCCTTGATCTGCCAAAAATAATTTTTGTCCTCCATTTCAGGAAATCTTGTTAGTTGCATGCGGCCAACAAATAAATTAGGGTATATGTTTTTCATGTCAACACTAATTAGTCTAAGAAAATAGAATGACATCTTTTGTCTCACCGGAGGGAGTGGCCTTTTCTTATGGTGGAAAGAGCAATTTAATATCAGTTTACAGCTGGTGGTCTATCCTCGGCGCCAAAGATACATGATGAGAAGAATTCTCACTGGCACATGAAATGGTTTTCTTTAGAAAAAAAAATAAAAGTAGCAGATGGACATGAGCATGGACGCCAGGAATTAGTCAAGCAATTATACGTCCCCATTGTAGCACTTAAACTGGATTTTCATGTGGCAAGTTGGCCCTCAGATGCGGCGTCTGTTGTTTGCCCACGCCTTATCTAGATAATTCGTCACATAAACTATAGGAGCAAGTTGCTGCTGGCTGGCGCTGCACCCCAATCAACGATGATCGAGCAACTTGGAATTAGGATCCCCTCTGCAACAAAATGTATGAGCGCGTTCCTTTTTTTTTTAAAAAAAAAGCAAAACAAAACAAAATATACGAGCAACTTGCTGTACCAAACGCGCGAAACCATGTACGAAAGCACGTACTCCTACGTAGTACTAACAGCGTACCGCCACAAACAAACGATTGACGATTGCAAATCCTTCTCGACTCGACGGTCTAGAAAAAAAAAAGAATAGAGAGAGTCTGCAACTGCTGCAATAAGCTGAAGCCAAGATCATTTTTCGAAGCTATAGAGCCCTCTCGGTCGTACCGTACGTACAGAGCCACCAGGAATCTAAAAATTGTTGTGTGCTAGTTCGACGATCGATTCCCGTCGTGCAGTGCAGCTAGCGAGCGAGCACATATGCCCGCTGGTCGCACATCGTCGTCACCTCGCGTGCCGCCGCATGCAACACGCAATGTGGCAAGTATTCCTACCCTACAGGAGCATAAGCGGAGGTGGCAGTACTTGAAAGTGAGCCCCTCAGCGGCTCTGCCTGCCGCTCCAGAAGAGCCAAGTGTTCGGCCAGCGACGGCAGCTCAGCTCAGCTAGCGAGGCCGGCCGGCATCCCCGAGAGGAGACCGCGACCGGCCGCGCCGAATTTGCTCAAACATGTTTGGAAGTAAAAAATATTTTTTCTAGATGAATAGTGTACTGGGAAGCGTGTTCTGTGAGTAGGATGAATGAAAAAAACTTGTTGTTGAAGTATTTCTTTTTAATCTGAACACAGCCCAAGCCCCCGGCCAGCCAGGGCTGGAGGCCAACCTGGCGCGCAGGCAGGTGGCCGGGGCTCTGCTGATGCGGTGCTGGCCAATGGGAACACGCAGGTGCCAGCAAGGAGGGGCGCCGGGGAATCTCTTGGTCCCCCGTGTGCCGCGCTCTCGTCCATCAGCTGTTCGTTCGGAGACTTCCCTGTCTGCCTGTCTTGCTCCTCGGCTACCTGACAAACGACGTGCACGGTGCAGTGCGTTCGCCCGAGTCATGCGCGCAGCTGGTACACGGTGCACACACGGCACTGAAACAATACGCCGGTGATTTTTTTTGTTCAAAAAGGACAAAAAAAACAACCATACTGGGTGGATGATGAATCAAGGGAAGTAGTACAGTACCACCTTTTAAGAGGTTAACTAGCTAATTGGCAACTGTTATTAGCTTGTCCTCCTTCCGTTTCAAATTATAAACCGCTTGTCTTTTTACCCTCAAGTTTGTCCACTCGTTTTATTAAAAAAAATGTGCAAAATATCAATTATTTTAGTATGGCTTGATTTATTATTTATAAAAGTGCCCCAACAATGATTTTAAACTTTACTATGTTTGCACATATTTTTTTTGAATAAGACGAGTAATCAAACTTTGGGCAAAAAAGTCAAACGGATTATAATTTGCAACAGAGAGAGTAATATAAATGATTTGACTTTTTTAATCGGCAACAGTTAGCTTGTATCCGTTTCAAATTATAAATGATTTGACTTTTTTACCTTAAATTTGTGCAAAGTATCAAATTTTTTTAGCATGCCTTGTTTTATATTAATAAAAGGTCTTCAACAATGACAACTTGACTATGTTTGCATAATTTTTTTAATAATACGAACGGTCGAGCTTGGAGTAAAAAAAATCAAAGGAAATCATAATTTGGAACAGAGTGAGTGATAATAAAAATACCGTCTGCGGGTGCTTTCTCCTTTTCTTTCTTTCTATCAATAAAAAATTTGTTTGATATATACTCCTCCAATTTGGAACAGAGTGAGTGATAATAAAAATGCCGTCTGTGGGTGCTTTCTCCTTTTCTTTTTTTTCTTTCTTTTAATAAAAAACTTGTTTGATATATACTCCTCCTAAGATCTACTCACTCTGTTTCAAATTGTAGGTTCGCTATTATCTTTCCTAAGTGCATAGGTTTGTTATGCACTCCTAGCTATGATATACGCTAGACATATTAAAAACTATATACCTAAATATGCCAAAACGATCAAGAATTTGGGACGAAGAAAGTACAACCAAGGGTGGATCTATGTTTTAAGATGAGGGAGGCTGATTTTTTTTTTGCCACTCTCCTCTCTTTTCTTTCTTTGCTCTTCTTCCTCCTCCTTTTCGTCCTTCTGCTCTTCACCTACGACCAAAATTTCTTGGGGGCTTATGGAGGCTCCAATGGAGTTTTGAGGGGTAGGGGGGTTCCTGCCCCCACGCTGGATACGCCAGTGAGTACAACTAATTGACTTTGGTCTTGATGTTAATCGCTCTCTTTCATTTGTATCTAGAATATGCCCTTATGGTGAAAAGAATAAAAAATCCACGTTAGGATTTGATTTTTTAGAATTTAATAGAAAACTAAATCGCCACCTTTATCGATACAATTATTTGAATTCCACCAAATTATTCTCCAAGACAAGGAACCGATTTGGTTTAGGGCAGCAACATCCCTCACCCACCTCCTCTCCCAAGTCGTACATGGCTAAATGAGGAGGTGTAAAATGTCTAAAAAAAGAGAGAGAGGAGAAAGTGTAAAAGGTAGGGAAAGACGATATTACATAGTAGATTACTTTGTCATGCTCATGCATTGAGGCAACAACAACTAACCCCTTCCTCTCTTGGCTTATTATCGTTGTCACATCACTTTACCCGTTCAACCCTACCATACTCAAAACTCATTTCGTTCGCGTGGTGCATTTGCAAGTAGCCACCCAGTACGAAATATCATCATTGCTAGGTGTGCTACTTGCTAGGCACAAGCAGAATTGACTGTTGCGTGCATCGCCACAAGTTGTTACATCAAGTAGATGAGCTCAGCCAAATAAAATTTGTTATCCCTTGATATGTGTTCCCTTATTTAGTCGGTTGACAAAGCTTACCGACTTAAGCAAGGTTGACATTGGAGCTCAATTTTCTTTTCTTTAATCGTTGCGACTCGAAATGTTTTTCTTTTCCTCTTTTACTTCATTCAATATTTTTTAATGCATTGCACTACATCTCTCTCCAAAAACATGGTTTACAAATAAAGGAGTCAAGCAATAATCTGCCACATCGAGTAACTGAGTAAACCCACGGAAGCAATCATTTTTCAAACTTCTTTTAAGGGCTTACCACAATTGAGGTGTTAAAAGAATCAAATATGTACTCATGGTAAATTGAAGATGAGAGAAGCCTTCGTGAGCTGAGAAGAATTTCTTTTTTTTTTGTGGACAGCCGAGAAGAATTTCTTATACATCTACGTCGTTTCTCCATTCGAAAGACAATTATTGTTACAAAATTGACGCATGCTACCATCAATAATAGAATTGGGAACAATCCGATCCGTGATTTGTTGATTACTCTAATAATTATTTCCCCGCAAGAAGAAATTGCTCGTTGACTTCCTTATATATTAATGCTGTTCTTGCTGCGTTGACGATATCGTTCTCTCCTTGTTCCACCTGTCCATGAAGCGGCTCATCCTGGCGAGTGCAACGTCCAGCGTGTCCAAGCTCATGTTCGCGAAGCACACCCTGAACCACCCGGGCTCGGAGCAATGGCACGACGACCCCGGCGAGATGTTGAGCCTCACCTCGTGGAGCAACCGGTCCCACAGCCTGAGCTCGCCGGCGACGGTCGCCTCCTCCTCACCACCTCCGGCTAGCAGCCGCCGCATGTCCATCCACACGAACAGCCCGGCATTGCCACGTAGGCACGGCACGCCGGCTCGTGCCAGCCCGTCCACCACTTGGTCGTGACGCTCCCTGAGGCGCTCCCTGTTCGTCCGGATGTACTCGCCGGCGAAGCTCTCGTCGGCGAGCATGGCGGCGAGCGTCTTCTGCGTCTGCGACGACACCAGCGTGAAGCTCGACATGCGCCGCGCCGTGGTGACCACGTCGTCGTTGTACGAGTAGACCACGCCGACGCGGAACCCCGGCAGGCCCAGGTCCTTGGACAGGCTGTACACGATGTGGACCCGGGACGCGATGAGATCGCCGGCGAGGTCGTCGCCGGCGGCGGCGCGGCGGGACTCGACGAGCTCGGCGACGCTGACGAGGTCCGGCGAGGAGAAGACGGAGCCGGAGTAGATCTCGTCGGAGATGAGGTGGATGTTGTTGCGGGTGACGAAGTCGAGCACGTCCTCGAGCGCCGAGCGTGTCACGGTGGTGCCGAGCGGGTTGGACGGGTTGGTGAGGAGCACGGCCCGGACGCGCATCCCGGCGGCCTCGGCGGCGTCGTACGCCGCCTGGAGCGCGGCGGCGGTGGCCTGGAACCCGTTGGAGCTGTCGCAGTGCACCGGCACGATGTTCACACCTGTCTTCCACCTCAAGTCTCTGTCGAAACTGCAGATCAAGCAGAGTGGCCATGTCAGTCAGATCAAGAACACGCTAGCTGCTCGTCAAGCAAGTGTAGAGCACTGTGGCAGTAGTGTAACAGTAGCACTGTGCATCCATGCAGCGTGCTTGTGATTGAGATGCTTACCCAGGGTAGTAAGGGGTAGGGATGAGCAGGGCATCTCCAGGGTTGGCGAGGATGAAGGTGAGCAGCTCGTTGGCCGCCGTGGCGCCGGCGGTGAGCACGATGCGGTCGGGGTCAAACCTCGCCTTGCCGCCCCTTATCTTCTCCATGAAACTCGCCATCGCCTGCAAGCAAAAATGGCGGCGCCGTCAGTACGTGCACTTGTCCACCACAGTCTGAAAGCGGCCGAGCAGAGCAGACCAGAACACTATCATCGCGGGTGATCTGATCACTACGCACCTTCCTGAAGGCCTTGAGGCCATGGTAGTCTTGGAACAGGGCGTTGTCCCTGAAGCTGGCCATGCCGGAGCCGGCGGCGGCGCCGCCACATCCGGCGGCCTCCGGGTGGTCCCTGAGGTAACCCTCGAGGAGGTCGAAGGAGACCTGGTTCTCGGCGAGTCCCATCTGAATGACGCCGTTCGGGTTGGAGACGGCGTCGTAGGGGTTCTCGTCGTAGGCTTTCCACCCGGCGAAGTACGGAGAGTCCTCACCGTGGAGGCCGGAGGTGGCCACCTTCGACAGGGGAGGCGCCGCCTTCGCCTTGTGGCTGGCATCAAGCAGCAGCTTCTTGCCACCCATGGCCTTTTGCACTCACTCACACGACACAAGTGATGCGAGTGCAAAGGCGACGCTTTGATACGATACGATACGATGGTGCTTACTGACCGTTACAAACTGATCAAATTTGCAGCGCAGTGCAGTGGCAGTTGGAGCAAGAAATGAGCAGACAAGGCAGGGGAGGACTAGGCAAGCTGTGATGATCCCGGCCAAGTGTGAGGGGGGTATTTATAGGGCTACAGAGCCTAGAGCCGAGAAGTTTTTTCCTTTTTTTTTCCCCCCGAGCCGAGACAAGTTTTTATACCTGTGTGAAGTGAAACCACCAAAAATGTCAAAAAGATGTAGGGAGGGAGGCTCCGTTCAGAGCAGAGGCGACCACCAGATTGTCATCTCGAAATCAAACGATAAAAAAAAATAAAGCAGGGAGCTTTAATTTAGGCTAAGCTGAACCTACTCAAGCTTGCTAATTCCCTCCGGGTCAATGATTGAGCCGTGTCTGGCTAACCTTTTTTTTTTTCCTCTCCGTGTCTTGTGTCTTGTGAGAGTGAGAGAGCTCGAGCTGCTGTGTGAGGTGGAGGTACTGATCCTGCTACGGAATATGCACGGCGGACTCCAGCTGTCTCCCGCGGCAAGAAGAGCGCCTTTGCCTGTCGCCTTTCGCCGGCTGATGGAAGGGGGTTGGTCGATTGGAGCTCATGGAGATTGCTCCTGCTGCAGGAGCAGCTAGCAGCCTAGCTAGCATAGAGGCCATTTGGGTGGATCGTGCTGACAGATTGGCGCCTTATCTCGGAGCCGTTTCTTTAATCTCCCGCGCGATTCGAAGCTCATGGCCCTGTGCACGCCGTCGTCGTCGATGGCCAGCGTTGCTGGTGGTTTCGCCCCAGCCAAATCCCCAGGGGAATATTTGCCGGTCGTCTCAGCCAAAGCGGTCAAGCTCAGCTCAGGCTTCAGCTGAGCTTCACAGCTTGGCATGTCCGGGAATTCTGTTGCAGGAAAACTTTAAATTTTCTTCTTCGCTAATCGCTAGTACTATAACTAACTCTGTCAGTCCATGCGTCTGAAAAAAGATCTCGAACCGTCTGTGATCTCCTGTCTCTGTTACGACGTCGAGTTTTACGGCTCGGTGTCTAGCCTGAACCCCCGGTGACAGCGGATCATGGACTTGCCGGCGTTTCATTAATCAAGACAAATTAAGCAGCTAGCTAGTCGTCGACGTGTTTGACCTCCAAAGGGCCAGCGATTAAACAAGGGCGATCGATGAGGCCTCTAGACATGGACGACTTGTCCAGCTACAGCTCTAGCTGCCCCCCAAATCTGAACGCCGATAATGAAAAAGAAATGGCGCTTCCCTTTTCATTCAGATCAGATGCCAGCCTATGATGGCCTCTGCTCACCGATACCAAGACCGGGGCCATTTCATTATACACCTCATGATCCGCGAATGGACTATGATACCCGAGGTCGTCGGATACGGGAATCATTGGAAGCTACAGCGTAATTCATTCGCCCCAGTATAACATATAGTACTATGATTGTTCGCCTCAGTAGATATATACTATGATTGTTTGATCGTTTCTGTGCGCCATTTTGCGACGGTACGTATGAGCTCTTGCTTAAACTAGAATCAGCAGTACAGTGTACAGGAAAGCCAGTACGACTTTTAAGGTTTGGGAAGGTATGCATATGATTATTTTGATTTTCGCAAGATTTCCAATACGGAATTAGGTGAGTTAAAAAATGGTCAATTTATGTTCTTCCACTAGCACAATTGTCCAATTTCGAACCATAAACTAGAATACTGGACCCCTAGAACTGTCCCGCTAATAAAACTGGACAGATTTGGTCAGGTTTCAAACACGACTCTTTTTAAATAAATACACATAAAAATTGGTTTTAATCTCTAAAAATACATGGCTGATTCATTTCCAATCTAAAACAAATATGAAATTTGTACTAAATTTTTTCTAGAAATGTAAATTCTATCAATAATTGATTTGGAGTTATTTGCAAAATTATTTTTTTCCTACACCTACCAATTTTGCATTGCATATTAGACCCAATGATCAACCAATATAATATAGTGGACTACTAGTACACGGAAGATCTAAAAGACGACAACAACATCACAAATGCCATGCCTAACCACATAGAGATCATATGTGGTAGGCATTTATGGCTAGTGCCTTGCTTTATGTTGATTGTATGAGTTGGTAACAGGTCTCAAGTTAGGGCTCAAATATCTTGCAATCAACTAATCACGTGATCAACATAAAGCAAATAAAAAAAATAATTTAAATAGATGAATGTCATGGTTACGGGCAAAGAAGGCGCTGCTTCATGAAGAGCCTAACAGATAGTAGACATTTTTTTTAGAGAAAAGTAGTTTTGGTTCCATTTTTTTCAATTTCAGATAATTATCTGTACGTTTTATATTGAACCATATTTTTTAGGTTAAAACAAATTTGTTCGGTTTAAAAAACTGGATGGCATCTATCATGGACTTTAGGGTTATAATCAGAGACTACCTTGCAAGTTGAAGGTTATAAATTATTACCGGTCCTTTTTATTCTTAAAAATGATTGTTCAATGACAACTTGGGATCTTGCGTTGTTTGCCGTAAACTTGGTTTGCAGCAAAGTAGAAAGATCATGTTGAGCTATCCAATTTTGCTTATGCAGCGTAAGCAGCAGAAACGCAGCAAACCATAGCCGCTGGCATTGACACAGCAAGAGCGATGACGTGTGTGGTTTTGCCAGTAATCAGCTTTGCGGAAAGGAATGAGAAACCACGGATCACGTTCCCCGGTTTTGGGAAGCAAGCACAATCAATTCTAAATTGATTCCACGTCGCTTGCTTGAAAAGCGTTTAGGAGCGAGAACGATAAGGCTTTTATGGCTAGCTAGCTAGCTAATCCCTAACATCAGCAACATCAACATCAGCATCACGGCTGTGGTCTGTGGAAGCACCAAAAGGGCAAAATTTTGACCAAGTGCAAATCACAGCCGTATTGTATCCAGGAATGGTTGCGCTTGAATTTAAAACCAGCATAATCGAAATGGAGATTTTATATTGTATTCGTATGCTATATTTCCACCGACGGACTGAAGGAGCCAAATGATGTGCCATGCCAGTTGGACTATTGTGGTTTCCATCCAAGAAAGAAACAGAAAGAAAATATATACAGGTTGGACTATCATCCCATGACTCAGTTTTGTTCCATTATTCATGTCGTTTTTTTTAAAGAAAAAAAAAATGCATCATGCATGCATTGGTCTTTCATTAAACGAAAAAAAAACCGACAATGTAAAATTGCAACCCAATGAGTGTGAAAACGAGCTTAGCCTCTAGTTTGAGTCCTTGATTTTGCTAATAACATTATCAACAAGTGGCGTGCGCTTTAATTTTTGGTAGATAGTTTTTGGTCTTATAATTAGACCAAACTAGAAATGCCAATGCACCATCGATCAGCATTCAGCAACCAAAATGAGTCTGAAATCAATGCAGCCTATAATTAAGCACAGTGTTCAGCCATTGTTTAACCGAAGTAGATCGATCGACATGGCGCCTTTTTGTGAGAGATAAGATATTTTTGGATTGGGGAGGACGTGGATTTGCCCGGGATCAGACATGAATGCGGAACCACATTTCCTGCCCCAGAATTAGAATCAAATCGAGCACGACATAACCGTTAGGTGAGCTGACGGTAGCTCCGAGCCTCCGAGCTATTGATGTCCAACTGTGTGAATGCGCGCGCATGCGGGAGCTAGCAGAATAAAATCCTGATGGATCGAAAAGCTCTTGCCTCTTGGGGTCGCATCGCATGTAATCTCATCGGGTCCATATTTTACGAGATTTGGTTTGGGAGATGGGTTAGGTGTAGTATGTGCTGGTAAAGTCGCCGAATACTCATCCGCCGCGGCAATGTGTCGCGCTACGATGTCAGCGAGAGGATAAGGCACGGGCATGCCAAGAGATCTGCTAGCTGCAACAACCGATCGAAAAAGGAGCAGATACAGTAGCTGACTGCTGTTGTCTTGGCGACCACAAGCCAATCGTGCAGCCAGACAAAAAGGAAGGAATGAACGAAAGAAGTAACAGCATGATTCTGACACATAGAAGGAGTAACAGCATCATGTAGTGAAACCCCGACAAAGAAGGTCGTTACGTTTTTGACCTGGATCATCATCAGCACATGCACAGCAAATTGCAGCTCGATGGAACCCGACCGGACCACGGGGAGGTCAAGGACCCAGATCTCCGCGCGCGCGCGGCGAGGTCGGTTTGGTGGCGCCGGCCGGCGTCAATCCTAGCGGCCGGCGGGGACGCGCGCGACGGCAGGATGCTGCTGCATTTTTCTCGCGACGCCAACGCCAGTAGGAAGGAGCTCAGCAGCGTGGACCGATCAGGCAGGCACGCCGCGCGCGTGGAATGCGTGCGTGCAGGTGTTGTCCGCTGTTCATCTCCGCGTCCGGCCAGGCCGGCCTCGGGGTTCGTTCCTTGGAGTTGGATTGGATATCAGGGCAGATGCAAGGAGCACACACGACGGCTGAGTGCCTGGATATAGTATGCGGTAACTGCCGACTAAAGCAGCAGAATCACTGATGCAAGGAATGACAGCGGATCAGATCAGGTATAAGCTGGCCGACTAAGCAGCAGATCAGCATCTTTACGAGCTCAACAGTCGGCGTCGTCGATGTGTTACGTACGTACTTTTTTTTTTAATTGTTGAGGGAGAGAAAATGTGTTGCACTTTTTTTTATCCAGGCAGAGAAAAATGTCTTACGTGTAGTACATAGGAGTATGACCGGCTGTCTGAGAAACGGTACATTTTGCCAGCCCATAGTTAGAAGCCCAGAAACGCCCACTATGGCCTGTTGCCTCTGATTATGGGCCTTTTCCAAAAGGGCTGTAGGACGTCCGAGAGGCCAACCGGATGTCGGTGGGCCGCCCGGGCAGCCGGAGTTCCCTCCCGCCGGCGATGATGAATGCACGCCCGAAACGGGCAGACCAAAGCCCTGTCGCGACGGGACGTCCGTCCATCATCCGTCACTCACGCGCGCACCATCCCATGCCACGGCCGTCGTTCATCGCGCTGCCTGGTCCGCCGCGGCCGTGTCGCTCGCTTCGCTTGCCGCGTCACCGGCACTCGGGCAGTCTGGTCGTCAAGTCGCTGCTCGGCCCATTGCCCCTGCGATTTGCTCGCACACAACGCAAGCAGAACGCACGAGGCAGGTGTCCACTGCAAAACTTTTCAAAGTTATGTATTGAGAAGTTGAAAGCCTTTGCAAAGTCTGCGTAGGAACAAGGACAAGCCACGGGCTCAGGCACAGTAACAATGCAAGCTCGTCGCTGGAATCGAAAGCTCCCTGGCGCTTTGCCGCTTGCCTGCGTACCTTCACCAACCCACTCCCTGGCGCTTCGCTGCTGCCTCATCACTGGGCGGCGGGCGGGGCAGGCTTGGCCTCCTCTGCCGGCGACACAGGTGGACTGACCTGACCTAACCAGACCGGCCGCAAAAACGCCATGCCATTGCCATTGCCAGGCACTACTGCATGCCATGCATGCATGCTGCCCCCACTGCGCCGCGCCGTGCCCTGGTGCTCTTGGCCGCCCGGCCCTGCTCCTGACACCCGATGCGTCATGCGCCTATCCCTACTCGATCGTACTGCTCCCAGCTAGCAAGGGCTCCAAGGGCGCGGCGGCCTCTATCATTCACAGCTGGGAGCCTGGGAGGGATGAGCATAAGCAACTGTTTGGTCTGTTGTGTGTGTCGATGTCTTGTGCATGCCAATCGCCTTGGCGCCTTGCATGCTCATCTGGTCGTTTCTCTCTGATCGTGTCAAAGTGCTACAGATGGATCGATGGTGCCGGCCGTGTTGCGATTTGCGAACTGTGCGGGCGGCTTGACTAATGGTGAGACAGCAAAAGTTGTTTAATTCGCTGGCTAGAGTACTTGGCTTGACCCGCTGTTGCTGCATGGGACTGATGATCTGAACGCAAAGGTTCCCAAGGGCGTGCGAAAGGAATACGCGCGCGTGCTTGTTTTGTTTTCACCATGGCACCTAGCTGTGTTCAGATTGGAAGTAAAAAGTAATTTTTCTAGATGAATAGTGCACTAGAAAGCGTGTTCTGTGAGTGGGATGAATAGAAAAAACTTGTTGGAGAAGTACTTTTGTCTATGAAGCGAGAAGAAATCTAGTACTCCCTCTGTCCCAAATTGTAAATCATTCCAAGATTCTTGGAGAGTCAAACTTTTTTTATGTTTGACCAAAATTATAGAATGAATCACAAAAATTTATAGAACCAAATATATATAATCTAAAAATATACTTAATGAAGAAGCTAATGGTACTTATTTGGTATCATAAATGGTCGTACTTTGTTATATAAATTTGGTAAAACTTGAGATATTTTGACTCTCCAAGGATGATGGAATAACTTACAATTTAGGACGGAGGGAGTAGCAAAGTCAGCAACCGTCAACGTGGCGAGGTTCGGACTTTGGAGGTACCAGTTTGCAACGATTCCTTTAGCTGCAAGCCTGAGTAGCCCGCCAATGACCTGGTGGCTGGCCGCACACGAAAGACCTTGTGGGCGAACAGATTGATCGATATGGACCTGACTGACGCGACGACGCGGACCGACGGTGGAGGAGAGGACGACCTTCCCTACCAACCAGCCCTGAGGATGTGATCGGGCAACGACTCCAGGTGCAACCGAGAGCCGCCAAGATCAAAGCATCGCCGGTGCTGCGCAGCTTCATTCGTTATGCTTTTGTTTTTCTTTTTTAATAACTTCATTCGTTATGCTCACGCAGGGCAAGGACACTTGTGTTTTACTCCGACAGCGGCTGTTCGGTCTAATAAGCTGGCGTGCTGGCAAGTACTAGCTCGTACTAGCTAGTAGACTAGACTAGGGCTTGCTCCATACATGCACTTACGGAGAGACGAAAAAATGCTCACTCCGTTGAAGAACAGAGGCCTGAGTGCACTTCCATGTTCCATGCCCTGCTGCTGTGCTGAACCACCACCGTTTCAGATCAGAACAGAGAAAGATGGGTTCGGGTTGGGGTGCAGATCAACTCGCATCGGTTGCGTTGCGCGGCGAACTTGCATAGCAACGTCCAGCCGCTGCAGCCAGCGGTGAAAGAACCGAACCCTAACCTTTGTCGTATGCATGAGATGAGACTGAGATGCCTGTTGGCTGTTGTTGAACAGAGAGAGAAAAGAGTGGGAATCAAACAGACAGGGGGCGGTACAGTACTGTCTGAAACAGTGCCCAGGCCGTGCGTCTTCGTTCTGCAGGGAGCCAGGGGTGCCCCCACCACCGGCAACCGAATCGCCCTGCCAATGCCAGATGCCACCACACTGCTCCTCTTCTCTCTCTCTCTCTTTGACCGACCGGCCGAGACATCTCTCACAAGCCAAGCGCCAACGCCGCCTGCGTCTCCCACCACCCACGCACGCAGACGGCCCAGGCACACCGGGCGGGCGGCGCGGCACGGCCGTGCCGGTGGTGGTGGTGGGCTCTGGGCTGCCCTGCCCACCGGCAGCCGCGGCGAGCATAGCAACCCCATCAGGAGACAAAGCTGCGGCCTTGTCCGTTTCCCCGGAATAGAAGCACCCGCCTCCAACGGAACCCCTGTTCAAACCCTCCGTTCCTCCTCTCTCTGCCATGCGCGGCCCCACACCACACCGCTGCGACCTTCTTGTCCTGTCCTGCCTCCCCTCCAAGACCGCCTCCTAGCTCCCCCTTCCTTCCTTGTCTGCTTCCTCGTCCCACTACAAATTGCCTCCTCTCGCCCTCTCCTTGTCGCCACCCACTTCGCTTCGCTCTTTTCTTGCACCAGGCTAGCTACTAGCACACGCACAGGCGAGGATGGTTAGCTGCGCTGCTGAGATGGACGCGGCGAGTCAGGCTGCTGCGGCGGAGGGACGCTCACTGGCGGTGGTGGCGGCGGCGGCCGGAGGGAGGGGAGGAGGGAGCCAGAGGGAACCAGAGGGCCTCCCGTGCCCGCGCTGCGAGTCCGTCAACACCAAGTTCTGCTACTACAACAACTACAACCTCTCCCAGCCTCGCTACTTCTGCCGCACCTGCCGCCGCTACTGGACCCGCGGCGGCGCCCTCCGGAACGTCCCCGTCGGCGGCGGCACCCGCAAGGCCACACCGGCGACGACCCGCCGCCGCCGCAACACGGGGAGCTCCCAGCAGCCTCCGGCCGTGCACGCGCCCTCGTCCCCGGCGGCGGCGGCGGCGGCGGCGGTGGCGGCGCTGCCACCCCTCGCGGTGCCTGGTGGTGGTGGCGCGGGATCCTACGCCGCGCTGCTGCGCCAGTACGCCGCCAGCATGCCCTCGTTCCCCGCGCAGCCGCTCGCCGCCGTCGACCCCGACCGCCGGATGCTCGACCTCGGCGGCGGCAGCTTCACCTCCCTGATCGCGGCGGGGGACGTCGGCGGCCACTTCTCCGCTGGGTTCGTCGTCGGGGGGCTCGCGCCGGGCATGGCTCACACGCCTGCTACTGTCGCTGCGGCGTCGTCTCTTCCACCACCACCGCAGCAGCAGCAGGTGTCCCAGTCGCTGCCGGAGGGCCTCATCTGGAGCATGGGGTGGCCGGACCTGTCCATCTAGGAGCTTCACGTCTCCCCGGAGACGACGCGCGCACTGCAACGTCGATCGGTGTCTGGGCCAGTGACTACAGTGCTCGATCGTCTCTAATCTAGCCTTCGATGACTGTAGACTGTAGTGTTTTGCATCCAGGTTAGTAGCATCCGGCAGGTTATCTTTTTTTGGGAGCCAATTCAAGTGGTTTAGGAATCAGGAAAGAGAGTTGTTCTTGGGTGGTAGTAGATCAGGAAAAGGAACTGTGTTTGTTCATGATCTGAGGAGGATGTGCGTCTCTGCATGCCGTGTCTGCGTGCATGAAAACCTGCGATGCGTAACCAATCGATGCTACGAGCATCTTTTTACATGAGCGGATTGCTTCTTTTGGAGCCAATGTAATGAGCTGATTTTGTTGCAGTGCTTTTGTTCTAGTACAAATTTCCATCTTGTTTGCCATTTGCTTTTCTAGTTCTTCAGTAGTTACATCTCTTTATTTGACTCCACTCATGATTTTGTTGGAAGTTCATATATGGGGGAGTGATTGGTTGGTTTTCTTCAGGATCAGAAATCTAGCTAGTGGTACCTACACAGTAACGCACAGAATCTGAACAGGGAAAGCGCCATCCCTTTTGGGTTCCTTTGCAGCTCCGTTTTCTCTTCCCTGTTTCCCCCCATACACGTGTGAGAAATGTTCGAGGCACCAACCATCAGAACAATCTGTTTTCGAACACAAGATACAATCTGATAAAGATACATGGAAATTGACGTTTCAGGAAACAAACTCGATTTCTTTGTTCTAAAGCAAAAAAAAGTTGACGATCACTTTCAGAGTTCAGCAAAGATACAGCAAAAAGGTTCTCTGAAAAATCACGTTAAGAAAGTTCTGGGCTTCAGGTGAAGAAGCAAAGAGGCCCGGCTTGTTTGTTTCTGAGCCCAGATATGGGCAAGCCCAAAACTGCTACGTGTGTTTTTTCCGGCCCAAGATAGGATCATGGATGTGCGGCGGCCGCCGCCGCTGCACGCCGGCGTTCAGCTCCCCAACTAGCTACAAACTGGCCGGCGATCTCTGACGCCTTTTTAGAGGAGATACCCACGGCCATGCCTGGATTTGGTTCCGTACCGTACCGTGCCGCTCTGCATTTGAGTGGTGCCAAAAATAACGAGACGAGTCAACCAAAAATAGCGTGGCCTCGCGTCGCTCGCACCAACCGCCAAAACGGCGGTGCCGTCCTTAGCTGCAGCGGCTGCGTGCTCGCAGCCCGGCCCCTTCCCTGTCGTCGCGGCCACGTTCCCCCCTTCTCCTCCTCGAGTTGGGGCTCCTCCTGTTCTTCAGGTGACGATGACGAGCAAATGATCCCAATTTGATCGTTGCGAACCATGGATTTGTTTCGTTTTTTTTTATTTTGATGTAAGTCAATAATGTTGAAATCAAGTGAATCATATTGGTGGTCGATGCGCCATTGCTACAGGACGTGGCCATGGAGCCCCAGCCCGGCTCGCCGGCGTCATCGCCGTCGTCGTCACCGGGCAGCACCAAGGTGAAGACGACACCGTCCGACGAGCCGATAACGGAGGAGGTCATCATCGTGCAAGAGCCAGCTGATAGGAAATCAACCTCCTCTTCCTCCTCCTCGTCGTCGTCCTCGTCCGAGTCGTCGGCTGAGAGCCTTCGCCACGTCGACGTCATCGAGCTCGGCGTCGAGTTGCTGCCAGCGCCGGACTACGACGAGCAAGCCGTCGCCTCTTCTCCCGTCCACATCGCCGGCGACAAACCCGACGACTGGGCGACGCCGGAGGAGGAGAAGGCTGCCGCCGCCTCCGTTCCCCTCGAACGCGGCGAGGAGGTCGAACCGGACGATGACCGGGCGTCGCCGGAGGACGAACACGCCGCCGCCGTGCACAGCGCGGAGGTCAAGCCGGACGACTGGGCCGCGACGTGGCCGGAGCCGCCTCCTCCTCCGTCCGTCGACGACTCGTTCTCGTCGGACGCCAGCTCCGGCGCCGCCGCAGGGCCGACGACGGAGGCGCCGCAGGTCCAGACGATGTCCAAGCCCGAGGTCGCCGGCGGCGAGTTCGACCCTCAGAGGATTCCGGCGTCGGTGTTCCAGCCAACCAGGACGTCCTTGTCGCAGGCCGAGTGGAGCATGGCGTCCAACGAGTCGCTCTTCAGCATCCAGGGCGCCAGCGATGTCGGCGGGCCGTACGCCGCAAGCAGGTCCCACTTCGACTTCTTCTACGACGAGGCCATGGCGGCGGCGGAGACGGACTCGTCCAATCTTCCGACCGTCGCCGAGGGGACGGAGCCGGGGGAGCTCGCCGTCGATTCGTCCAAGGAGTTCGCCGCGCCGGGAAGCGCCAGCTCGCGCGCCAGCAACGGGAGCCCCGGCGACAAGAAATCCGCCGCCGTGTTCCGGCGAGACGAGAGCGGCTCTGGTGGCAGCTCCAGCAACTTCTCCTTCGCCTTCCCGATGTATATATATAATCATTGCGCCATCTTCTCCTCCCTTGCTGTCTGTCTATACTACGGCCATGGCCGTTTCTGATCAACCTTCACCTGACCGCTCGATTCGCAGACTGGCACCGACATCGCCGAAGAAGAGGGACCTCATCAGCAGCGCGCTGTACCAGCCGCTGGAGAAGGAGTACGAGCAGCCGGCGACGCAGCTGGAGCCGCCGGTGTCGGCGTTCGTGGAGATGACGACGGAGGCTGAGCGGCGACGGAGCACCGGATGCTGCTGCTGCGGCTGCTGCTGGTTCGACTGCTCCTGGGCAACTTGCTGTGGGTGGTGGCGGTGTTGCAGCAGCTGCAGTTGCTGTTGCTGCCGCTGCTGCTCCTGCCCCAGCTTCTGCCTCTGCAGCTGGTGCCTCTGCTCCTGATGACGGAATTGGCGGGAGATCACGCGTTGACCGGATCATTTGACCCGAGAAAGAAGGTTCGCGCCAAAACAGAACGGAGGATCTTGTTGTCGCCATGGGAACTTTTAGATGGGTAGGTAAACAGGCCTCATGAGAGGTAGTAGATCCCATCCGGCAGCTCCTGCTTGTGTTTTCGGAGGATTATTTGGCAAATGGGTTTGGTATGTGCACATCGGCTGACACAGGGTATACGGTACAGTGTACAATGTTGAGAAGGAATGGGAATTCAAATGCATGTTCTGTTGGGTATTTTTGGATGCTATAATACTAACCTCACCGAACTAATGACCATTCAATAACCTTGCTGGTTCATCTGCAAGAACCAAGAATGTTACAGCTAACAAGTACTAGTAGCGAGATGCATGTATGATTTTCACCAGGTAAAATATTTAAACAAATTAAGCGTTAACCAGAAATATGAGACAGATCAAACAGAGGTACAATACAACAGATACAGTACATTGTCAGCAAACAAACTAGCTCCCAGTTCTGTGAAAGGGGCTGCTACAACACTAATTAAAGTATAAGAGATACATTGTAGTCATGTTATGTGATTCACAATAGGGTACATGTGTAGATGAAGGATTAGTTCCAAGTACTCCATTGCCATCTGATCTGTGCAAACCTTTGCAAGCAAACTGAGATCACACCTTCACGAACGGCATCAGCTGATTCAGTGTGGAAAAGGACATTCACCTCGCACAAAGGTGCGCAGATCTGAAACAATGGTAACAGCTCAAAAGAACGCTGCGATCGTGGCACATGGACTAGGAGTTTCTTCACGCAACTTTTAAACTGACTATCTTTGCATAGAGCGAGACTTAATGTCAATTCACATGAAAATCTTGGGGCCAGCTTGACGTCACTGATGCTAGCAGGCGTTCTCAGAAGATAGTCTGGCTTAATTGCTTCAAAGAGATCATACTGGCCAGCAGACTTAGGTAGCTCAAGCTCCAATGTCCTGATAGCTCGACCTTCTACAAATGCTGGAAACAGGGAAATGAGATCCAATGACTCTATGCGAAGATTTGTCAAACTCACAAGACCATCAACTTGGGCAGTTGCACTGAGTTTCTCAATGGTGAGCTTTAGAGTAGACAAGGATGGGGTATCTAAAATAAGACTATCTGGTCGAACACATTTGAACTCTAGAGAAACCAAGTTTGGTGCATGGACAACCAAGGACATTGGGATATTTGATACCTCCCAGTGGCAAGTCTTCAGCTGAAGAAGGTGAATCTTAGGGTCCTTGAGCCCTCCAACTCCTATGAGATTAAGAGTGTGAAGGCAAGGGAAGCATTCATTCAATTGATCGAGGTTTTCATCATCTAGTCTAACAAACTCAAGCGTCAGATGAGTCAGATTTGGCATTTTCTTGAGCCCATCTACAGAAAGCCATGCATTTTTAAGGCCCAATTTGATGAGATTGAGACCTGCGTGGAAACAAATCACAGCATGCAGGATTAATCAGTCGGACATCTAAAATTGAATGAGTATGATGGATAGTTTCTTCATCATGCACATTGTAAATCTGAGAATATTTAGCTGAATGCCAAAACAAACTTATTTGCTTAAGAACTAATCACATCAAGTCTTAAGTCAACACTATTCACTTAGGCTATGAAGCAAACATGTCAGCTAATCTTTCTTTCAGAAAATGTATCATCGTTTATATTTAAGAATTTGCCATACAATACCTAGGTGACACATGAGCACTGGACTAAACATGTCAATGAGGCATTGAGCAGAAAATTCAGATCAGACACCTAAACAAGCTAGAGAGAGAAACAGAGGGTAGGCTACTAGCCTTTAACAACAATTGGCAACCAATAATACATAAAAGAAAGCTAGTAAAATATTAGACTATATTTCAGTATAGAAAAAGAACAGGCAGCCAACCAATCTACAGACCCAGGAGCCATTTTGCAAGGCAAAAGCGTTAGATCAGTACATCCTCATTTCCGTATAATTTGTCAACAGGACTACCGATCCAGACTGCATTTTAGCTCGAGCTTAGCTCCTTCAAGGTTCAAAATAAAGGTAAACACGAAAAAACAGATCACAAGGCCACTCGACCTTTATGAACGGCTTGATCAAATGCATACACAGAAACAGAAGTGATATTCGTTCATCTATGATAACATGTTGGTGCTTCTTCTATGCTACACTAGTGATAATTCCTTACATCAAACATAAAACAGCAAAGTATAGACAACTAGTGAATGAATCAAACCGTAATCTGGGATTGGGAATAGACAGCTCACAATAGTGGGAGATGAGAGGGAGCGCCTCCGCCTTCCTCCAGCATGCCTGCGGCCAGTAATCCGCTATCTCCACCTCGCGGAGGACGGGCCCCGCGGCGGTATCCGCCCACAAGGCAACGGCCTCCCCGCAGGTGAGGTGCAGGTCGTCGGCCTCCTCGAACTCCCCCTCCTCCACCCACATCGCGTCATCGGGAGAGCCCTGCCCGTCGGCCGCGTCGAGCGACAGGCAGCGGAGGTGAGCCCCCAGGAGCGACGCGAGGTTCCCGGAGGTCTCGCGGAAAGCGGGGGCCCCGGCCTGGCCCTCGACGCGGCGGCGGCGCAGAGACGGACGCGGGAGCAGAGGTAGGACGCGGCGAGGAGCGCCCGCGAGGTGAGGCGGCAAGCTGCGATGTCCCCGGCGTCCGTGACTCGGCCCAGGACGTCGGCGAGGACCGCCGCCGGGAGGGCATCCAGGGGATCGCCGGAGGCGGACATGACTTCTGTGGATGTGGCGTCCGTCGTGCTAGCGCCTAGCGGCATCATAAAAAGAGAAAAAAAAAAGTTCTTACTCCCCTAAATTGTAACTCAAGATTTTTATAGAGACAATTTTTTAAAAAAATTTGATAAATTTATATAACGAAGTACTAATATTTATAATACCAAATAGATATCATTAGTTTTTTATTAAATATATTTTTAGATTTAATCAAAATATCTATTTGGTTTCATATTTTTTTTATAATTTACTCTATAATTTTGGTCAAAATAAAATAGTTTGACTTTCTAAGAATATTTGAATAACTTACAATTTGAAATGGAGGGAGTATATTTTACACCGAGAAGGTTGGTCCATATTATTTTACACTACTGTTAACGACACTAGACAAGGGGCGTGCTTCGCACGCTTTTAACAAAAATAAACATGAACATAAATATTTAAAAATAGACACATACACATTGCATGAATCTAACAAATTAGATTGAATATTTTCAACTCACTTGAGATGGAGTTTTGGATTGGGGAGAGAGAGTGAGCTATATTTAGGTTCTGTTGAGGCCGGTACCCATTTTGGGTCTTTGCTTTGGATGCTCTGTTGGAGGGTGTGTTTTTTTACCTAATACTACTGTAGCTGACCCAAAATAGGCTTTGGTCTCACGATGACCAGATCGGTTCGCTGTTGGAGATAGTCTGAGACATGATGTTTTACGGGAAGTTTTTGAATCTCGCATTGCCGCCATCCTCTCGGTCTCGCCTAGCTGCGGCGATGGTGCTCTCTCCCTCTCCTCTTTCGCCGAACGGTGGCGCCGTGGTGGTGGTGCGTGTCTGCGTGAGGCGATGGCGAGCCTCGTGTGCGGAAGTTTTAATTGGTTGAGGAGACGCGGACGGTCTCGGGCCGTGTCGGAGAGCAAAGAAGGGATGCCGTGTAGCCGCATGACATACCCTAGGGTTCTTGTCGGACGAAAACACACAAAAACCATATGAAAAGGAGAGTAACGTAAAAAAGAACTGGCATCAGTTATACAAGTATATAGCACAACAAAAACACCATCGAGCAGACTTCCTGTCGTCGCATGGGAGGAGAGCAAATTGCACTGACCCAGTAATTCCATTGTTAATTAGAGACAATTTTCGGAAACAATCAACTTGTGCAACCGCTTTACTTGCGTGCAACATATCGGTAGCATTTGTTGATTCTCACAAGTCACAAGTTAGCCTGTGTTTTCTATTTATTCCTCATACAACATACCCCTCTCTGTAGAAACGGATAGCTCCGACCATTAACGACTATCTGGTGAATGAGTTAATCGGGTTGCCATGTGTTTACCTGAACAAAACTGAAAATCAATGCAGCTCCAATAAGCAGACACACTCAATATGGGGTGTATGGGGAAACATATCCACAGGAATTACACTCTTCAGTTCATAGCATCCTCTCAAATCTTTCTCTTCCTGCAGTCAAAATATTGAAGCAGCAACTAAGCATCACAAAAGAGTCAAAGTATAATAAATGTATTTCATAGCGCTGCCAACAATAGGACAAATCATACCAAGCCATGACATAGGTAGTCCAAATCCCGCGCACACGTAGCTGGATTACAGGAGACATACACTATTCGAGGGGCTTTAACTTCTAACAGCCACTTGATTAACTTCATGTGCATCCCTGGCCGATTAGGATCTGTGAAATTTATAATTCTTAGCTGGGTTACAAAGAAGATTAGGATCGCAACCTGATTCAGCATAGCTTCCTAAAGTTTGAAACTTCATCTCATGTTTGTTCTATACATATAACGCTCCTACATACCAAAGCAGTTGTCGCCTGTAACTGTAAGCAGCTAGTGGAAATGCTAAAATTAAGGCAAAAAAAAAAAAAAAACGAGCTGTTGCTCTCAAACACATTTTCTAGGGACCATCATGACATAATTAAATTTGAGCGCCAAAGACCGTTAGCAATGCATGAACCACTACGAACCTGAGATGATTATGTCAGGCTTCGGAAATTCCTTCCCGAATGATTCATTTATTTTATTGAGGTCTCCTTGAACAAATGTTGCATTATTGATACCATTCAACTTGGCATTCTTTCGAGCATCAGCAATGGCTTCAGGGACAACTTCATATCCATAAACATGCTTTGCCCTGAATCAAACAGAAGTATTTGATAAAAATGATTGCTATAAGGCGTTATATCATAATAGCAAGACGTTTTATGTGGACCAAAGAAAGCAATTAAACTCTCATGGCTAGTGAGTATGTACAATCAGAAGAAAAAACTACCTTCTGGCAAGGGTCAAACCGATGGTTCCAGTTCCACAAAATAAGTCAAGAACAATTTCAGAGCCATCTCCTTTAAGCCCAGCAGAATCTTCAATTAGCTTGTAAAGAACATCAGCCTGCAGAAAGTTTGGGGGAGTGGAGGAATTTAATGCCAGGAAGGGACTTCATTTCACCATCAATCTTTTCTGCCATTTACTGGTCTTTCCCATCTAAGCTAGAACAGAGGTTTGTTTATCTGCTTATGCAGTTTTATTTAACTTATGCTTTCTTAAGCAGTTTTCATTCATCTACTGAAGCAAAAAAAGAAAGGATGGTTGGAGGAACACCAAGATGGCATGGTGCGGTGGTGACTAGAAAGTATGTAGTAAAATTCATTGTTCAACAAAAACAAACCTGTTTTGTGTTGGTCTGAAAAAAGGAGTTGGCAGATATCTGGAATGTAAGTCCTCTCAACATCTCCGTAATGCTTGGCTTCCCATACAAGGTATATTCTTGTTCACCCACAGATGTATTGCCAACAGATGTGTTCACATTGTTTATGACACTGACCTAAATCAATATGAAGGAATCGATGAGGACTAAACCTGGAAAACAGGCTATTTAGGGGGTTTGGAAAGGTAGTTTTGGGATCCAATCCTAGGATTTAATACAAATTTGAACTAAATCAAAAAATTTCATTGATCAATCCATGCCTTCCAAAAAGGCCTTATTGGCACAAAAACAATAACAGTCCTTGCAGGGATCTATGTGAATTATAATACCATATGATCAGAAAATCAAGTAGCTTAAGAATCTTGCTTTTTATACTTATAGTATCAGAACAAGAAGAATCCAATTGCATACCACTTCAGGTATTTTTGTGATATTTTCAACAAGAGGCATCAACAGATCTGGTTTATAACATGAAGTCACAAAATTGACCATCACTTCTGGAGTTCCAGTGCTGATGTTTCTGAAAAAAAAAAACAAAATAACAAGGAATCGTTAAATGTACTCATCGCAAAAAAAAATGATTTGGTTATGGGCAATAAAAGATTCAATGATAGCCTATATGGAAATACCAACATCCCTTGTCATCATCACTTGAGTTTCAAAAATATAAATGTAGACAGAACATCTTCCTAGATAGAGCTAACAAAGCCAAAAGATACTAACTTGATCAGTCATTTAAATATCAAGAACATCTTACGATTTATGAATTCAACGTTTTGTTATATCTTTTTAACAGAGTGAGTTTTGTGTAAACATTTCTCATAGTTAAATTCTAGCATTTTGAATGTATCATGCATAAAAATGACATAATGGAAGGCATGGGATGGAAGATATCAGATATGACATCAATCAATAACATTAAGCATCCAATCTGGAAAATGAGACATATGACATATCACTGGTACAACATGTCAAAAACATAAAATGGGATGACATACCTTCCAGTTCTCATCATAAGATGCTTGAGAAACCCAACATGCTTGTGGACGTCATAAGGCGTGAGGCCTAGGGCAGGATCCATCCAGGTTTCTTGAACAACTGCAAGAACCTATGGACATTAGCAACTAATCAATTCAGCATTCCATATTGTTAATCAAACAATAAAAAACTATGCGCCACTCACCACCAATGAGTTTAGTAAAGTAACCTGATCAAACAAGGTTTTGAACAAATAAAATGTAACACCTCCACCAATTTACACAGAAATACATCAACAGTATGGCAGAGAATTGGCAATGCAATATGGCTTAAACAATCTTGTTTTGGGAGAATCTCAAAGTCACATGATTCCCCGCTTCTAGTATAGTTTTTTTTTCTAATAAAAAAACGCGAGTAGAAAAAACGTTACAAGGATATAACAAAAAGGTGATAGACAAATATTTCTGCCTCAGCTACAGAATATATCCCAG
Organism: Digitaria exilis; assembly: GCA_015342445.1. Lineage (NCBI taxonomy): Eukaryota > Viridiplantae > Streptophyta > Magnoliopsida > Poales > Poaceae > Digitaria > Digitaria exilis. The sequence continues at coordinate 593,555 of JACEFO010001768.1, read as the reverse complement.
TACCAGATTAACGAATGCAACTGAATTTCTCTGATGAAATGTTTAAAACACAATGTTTAGACATTATGCTATGGCATACTAAGACAGACACGGTCTTCCAAACAACATCATTCTGGAATGAAGCAGGCTCTATATATTGTGCATAACCAGGTCATCACCTTATCAGCAGGTTCACTCTGCAGAAAACATTTCTCAACATGCAGGACCTTGTCGAAGAACCCCGGTGCATGCAATCCAAGCGCATATCCATCAACCTCGTTCGTGTCCTCTTTCATCACCTCCTCTTCCTTCTCCTTCCACTCCCTTTGCATCCATCTCTTCGTCCCAAACGAGAACTCCATCTGGGAAATGGGAATGGAAACGAAAAAAGGCGTCACAATTTGCACGCCAAAACCCATCCAAAACCCCGCACCCAAACCTCACCTTGTTCCTGTACCGAAATATCTCGTCGCACGGCACGATAGGCTTGAGGATGGCATCCGGCTCCGAGCTCTCCATCCGCTTGGAGTCGAACTTGCCGACGTTCACGAGCAAGTCGCGGACCTGGAGGTGCTTGTGCCGGATCTGCGCGGCGTACGCGAGGGACTGGGTCTTGCACCCGCCGCAGTCGGCCGCGAGGGGGCACGGCGCCTCTACCGCGTCGTCGTGCGGCTCGAGGGTCTTGAGCTTGGCGGCCTCGGCGAAGGCGCCGCGACGGAGGCGGCGGACGCGGGCGACGAGGCGCTCGCCTGGCAGCGCGCCATCGCAGAGCAGGACGAAGGTGGACCCCGCGACCTTGCACACGCCCTTTCCCTTGAAGGCGAGCGCCTCGCAGGTGAGTTCCACCGTCTCGCCGCGCTTCGGGAAGTAGCCCTTGCGGGGCGGCGCCCGCGGCTGGGACGGCGCCGGGGCAGGCGCGGGTGACGGAGCTTCCGGGGCCACCGCGGCGACCGCGAGGAGGCGGCGGCGGCGGTGGTGCAGGGCCACGCCCCGGCGGAGGAGCCCGCCGGAGAGCGGGGCGACGGCGTGAGCAGCCATGCTGGCAGCGAGGGTTACCGGATGGGCAGTGGACGGCGGAGATGGCGCGAGATAGAAGGCGAGGACAGGCGGGGGATGATCAGTCTTGTCCAGTCAACCGGACAGAGAGGCCCATTGATAGATCTAGCGGCCCAATAAAGTTCCAGGTGGCGGCGGCGGCCCAAGGCCCACGCTCCGCGGCGTCCGGCGGCAAGTTACCGCTGTGCCCCCGACCCCTAATTTTCAAACGCGCGAATTCGCGTGTGGCCCACCTGTCAGCCCCCACCCACACCTCGGCAAACCTGCTCCCACCCGGCTCCTCTCTCTCTCTCTAGCCTCTTCTCTCTCTACTTGTATCCCCTCGCCCGCCAAGGCGCGGCCGCAGCAAAGCAGAAACGCAAACCGGCCATCTCCCCTTCCTCGCCGCCCCATCTCCTCCCCACCCTTCCCTTCCCCTCTCCTCGCCGATCTAGCCCCGTCGCCGGGGCTCTACAACCTCCGGCGCGGGTTCGCCGCTACCCGCCTCGTCGCTCGGTGCCTTCATCGGCGGCGGCGGCGGCTGGAGTTCGCCTCGGGCGTCCGAGGGGCGCCCCCGCGAGCGCGATTCCGCCCAGATCCGAGCCAGGTGAGCTCCGCTTCGGGTTCGGCCGTTGGAATTCCGCGTGTGGGTTGATATCTGGGGAGGCGTTTTGGGTGGGCGCCGCGTGGTTGATTTTCTGCTTTGTGGTTTTTCTGCGCGGGGAATTCGCGGGTTCCGAATTGTTTCTGTGACGAAGGAGGAGGTGAGACCGGGTTCGTCGGAGTCCTCGGTGCTGTCTACGGGGTTAATCTGGTCCAGCGCTGTGGCTGGCGGCAGAACTCTCTTCGCTGCCTGCGAGGCCGAACTGCACCTGGATCGCGGCTGCCTGCGAAAGCGCTCCTCCCGAGTCGACCTTGGCTGCGCGCCACCACGGTGGGGCGCAGTTCGACCTCCTCCTCCTCCTCCTGTGCGAAGCCGCCGTGCCGCCGCGACGCTCATCCCGCCCGCAGCGGGTTCACCACCGCTCTCCGAGCCTTTGTGTGGCATAAAAGGGCGGCACGTCGACTGTGGTGCGACCTGTCATAGTCACTCTGCATAAATCGGGACGAAGTTTGATTGGTTTGGTGGATTTTGTGTAGACTTGGTTTTGGCGTTTGAATTTTGTGGGGAAAAAAATGAAACGGGTTTGTTTCATTCGAGATATTCTTTTGGCACGGGCTTTGGAAAGTATGGATTTTTCTAATGAAATCGTCACCACTTTCTATGTTTCGATGATCTGGGATGGGCTGCTTTGGATAGTTTCTCATCCTTTCTGAGGTTGATAGGTTGGTTTGATCTGAGTAGTTAATGGGTTGCAGAATGTGTATTTTTAAAAGAATTCTATCCTTTTCACTGCATCTTAGCTTACACTAAACTACTAAAGCAAGCATGTGAAACTTTTGAAGGTTGCAGGATACTCATTCCACAGCATATGAATAGCGTTTTTGTTGCCTAATGCTCCATTGACTCCCTCCTTACTCATATTTCATTTTCTGCTCACAGGAATATTTGTTGAGTCTGAAGTCAAGGACCGTTTTGATGGCCCCAGCAAAAGGTTCTCGAACTATTAATAAGACGATAATCAAAGGATATGAGGATCAACAGCACTACGATGATCCACCTAGTTCAAGCAAAGCTAAACAAAAAGTAAGCATACTTACATGGAAGCTGCATGAAAATTTACGATAGATGGCCTCTAGATAGTGATTGGTGATTGTAGCATCATGTCCTCTAGCTTAGCATCCCACACTGCAGTGATAAATTATTCAGTTCTCACTCCATCAAAATATTTTGATTTCACAGAGGAGGAAAATTTCAGACTTCGATCCAAAATGGAGCAAGGATGAGCTTACTCTCTTTTATGAAGCCTACCGCCGACACGGGAAAGACTGGAAAGAGGTTCAACTGTTCATTTCCCTTGTTTCTTTTCTGTTATTGGTAAAAGTCTGTTCAGGCATCATGGCCTGCAAATGTTGATCAGTGAATTTGCTTAAGCAGATCAGCTTAGCAGTAGGAGGAAAATCGTCAGACATGGTGCGATCTCTTTACAGTGTACATCGGGTGAGACCACTCTAGCCCTTTCCTAAGCGCACCAGCTCTGCATTATCCACTGTTTACTGTCACGTTTAAGATGATATTTTGCTGCTCTTATAGGATTGTATAACATGTTGCATAAATAGTACTTGTTTGGAGGTTCACGTACACATTTTGATGCATATCATTTCTAATAAATGTATATAAGCTACAGTTCAGCTTGAATGTTATGTTTCATTCTTTGATCCTTGTAGTCTGAGTGTCTGACATGTTTTTGTTTCTTTTGGTAGACTTTCTTATCTCTTCCCGAACGACAAGCCACTGCCATGGGATTTATTGCATTGGTTACTGGTCATCACAATGCTCCAGTAAGGTTTACTACCAACATGGTTTAGCTTAATCGAATTAGCATAGTTTTTAATCGAGTGACGTCTGATGATTAACTGGTAGGACAAATCCACGAGCCATATAGGAGATCACCAAATGGTCAGAGCATCTGGAAAGTCAAGGAGACATACTGAAGGGCGTGACCTGCACGACTGTCATGAAGGGATAATTTCTGGATTTTCATCTTCCTTCAAAAAACGATACTATGGAGGTGAGTATTCAGTATTGTAACAAAAATGTCATTTTTTCCCTTAATTATCTTTCAATTTTTCCCATAAGGATTGCCAACTAAGAAAGAAGTAATTGTTAAAGAAAGGTCAAGAAGTATTTTCATTGTATAATCTGCTACCTTAGTCTAAACTATTTTATTATTTCTTCAGAACTTGTCAAGAATAGCCGAAATCATGCTGTTCGAAGGCGTACTCCTCGCATACCGGTTGTAGCTCCTGCAGACAGGAATCGCATTGACGAGGCCACACCAGTAATTGGAAACATCAACAATACTACCAAGAGAAAGTATGGAGCAATCGATAGCGATTGTGCTATTGTTCCAATGAACGAGTACTCCCCAGACAGTTCTGGAATCACTGAAGCAAATAAGGCTGGTCAAGATCATACATTCTTGGAGGCCAAGGGAACTGAAGACAAAGTGATATGTCAGCAAAAGTTGAAAAAGACAAGAATTCAGCAACCTATGGAGGAAATTCAAACTGTCAAAGTTGAGCATGAGACAATGGCATCTGAAGATAGGAATAAGCTTGATGATTCACCCAACAACCATCATAAACCTAGCAATATCATTTCTGAAGGTATATCTGCAATGGGTTCTTTCCTTTCACTGTTGTCAGCAACATTAATCTGAACTCTGTTACCTGCCTAGTTTTCACCATTTTCTGTATATGAAATTGTACTCTAGCAGGAACGGGCCTCTAGCTGAGTTGCTTAGGTGGCTCTAGTAGCACTCAGGTTCTGGGTTCGACTAATTTCAGCCTGTGTTTCAGCCTGTGGTTGAAAAAATCCCCTTGTCTGTAACATGCTAGACTAAGGTGTGCTGTGCAAGGGTGGGGCAGGGTTCGAGGATTTCCTCGATTTGCGTGTCTTCTCGGCAAAATAACTGGGTGCTGTCTTACGTCCCGCAGGTCGATTTTTTTTTTTTTTTAGGTAGAGCCTGAGCACACACCCCATCAACCCTGCACCTATAGTCACTGCCATTGAGAAAGGAAAATAGAGATTTGGTGCCAAGCTCCACAGATAAACTGGGTCTACAAAATCCAGCCAGAATGGGAAACCATTTGAAATTATGTGATTGAACATTCTTTAAGTTCACTTCTGCCACATGATTGCTGTATGGTGCATTGGTGAATCTTCCTCACCATAGGATTTCAGCTATACTGTTGTCGAAAGGCATTGAGTGATTTATTGTTTGGACCTGTTAATACATATTAGTAATACTTGGTACTGCTAAGATTAATACAGTTTAAATGTTTTACTACTTTGTTAGGTGAAATAATTGATGTGTTGTTTTCCTGTTATGATTGCAGATGATATGTTGGTCTTAGATGTGTTGAATAGTCTGGTGAATGCACCCTCCAAAATGTCGAAAATTGAGTTTAATGTTCCTTCAGGTCAGCATCAATTACAACTCCTAGCTCATCTTTTTTTTCGCATTATATGTTATCTCAGTCATCTGGGTCATTTCTTATGAATTACTCTCTCATGTACTGATCCAGGTTCACATGGAAAAACTGACTCCGCAGTATCTGACAGAAGGGAGGAAGGTCACCCTACCATTGGTCAATCTAAACAAGGGAAGCCAGTTGGTAAATCCAGTGCTTCCAAGACTAGGAAGAGAAGGCATAAGAAGCTACTGGGTGCAGAGGTAAGGTTTCTTTTTGGTACTTTCTGCAACTTACTTCCTGTGATCCGCTTCTACTTTGAGTCAAATGTTTCCTTGTCCTGTGTTTAATGAACTTGTGCAATTTGGCTCTTATGTATCTGACTGCTGGCTCTCCATAGCTATTTTGTTTCTTCAATTGTTATTTCCCTTTTTTGAACTAAAGTATGTCGCATCCCATTGAGCTTATAATTTATGGGCATGATGTTAATTATTGTTTATTCCTTATTTGTTTTAAGGATATTGATTTTCATCACTAGGAGTATATTTCTAGCTGGTGTCCACTGTTTGCATAAGTTTATCATTCAAAATCATCTTAAATTTTCCTCGACATTTGTATGTTCTTCTGTGCTAAATGTTAATATCTTCATATAGTTTTTTTAGGGTAATATCTTTAGATATAGTCTTATGATACTAATCTATTTTTCCTTTATTTCTCTCTTTTTTTTCGTCATAGGTGCTTGCTGAAGTACAAAATATTTCTGTAAATAATTTAGATCAGCCAGAAGCACAGAGGGCTGGTACCACTGATGATTCCTCATTGTGTGCTGACTCTCCGAGAGTGGGGATACCTGAAGCATTCAAAGATATTTCCGCTGAAGTCCCCAGTGCACCAACAGAAATCAAGCCTGAAATTAGGATGTCTAGAAGGACCAGAAGGAAATCTCAAATGCATTGCCGAACGAAGCAAATGTCATGCAATGAAAGTTCAGATAATGTGCAGGTAGTCTATGTCATTATTTGTCAATATTGCAAGTCGAGCCCATGCTTATACTTGTCTCCTAACTCTTGACTGGTCAGGCAAAGAAATTACTGCACTGTCTGTCATCCGAATCGCTTCGTAGATGGTGCACGTACGAGTGGTTCTACAGTGCAGTTGATTATCCATGGTTTTCAAATAATGAGTTTGTGCACTACTTGGATCATGCAAAACTGAGTCATCTGTCAAGGTTGACTAGATCAGAATGGAGCGCAATTCGAAGGTATAAGCCAGCATCCTTGGAAGCTGTAGTATTTGTTTTATCCCCAATTCTGTCAGTGCTATGTCTCTTCGCACTATACACTGAACATTTGTTTTCCTACAGTTCCCTTGGCAAACCCAGGCGATTTTCAGATAATTTTCTGGCTGTTGAAAAAGAAAAACTTGAGGATTATCGGGAGAAAGTTAGGAAAATCTATGCTCAACTCCGTGATGGTTCACGGGATTCTCTACCAGCAGACCTAGCTAGGCCATTTTCAATTGGTCAGGAGGTCATTGTTCGTCATCCAAGTTCTAGAGAACTTTGTGATGGCAAAGTGGTGATGATGGGGCCAGACTGTTACAAGGTCCATTTTGCTAACACTGACCTTGGTGTTGATATTGTAAAGGTATGTAGTTGCTGTTTTGGTTGTTTTCATCAATTCTCAGTATGTTTTTAATATAAATTTTAGATTATGCAGGTAACAAGGCCCCCTTTTTTCATATCAAGAATCAAATCATTAGTTCATTTATGACAGAAGAATCAATTTTGCAATTCATTAAACGTTACTCTATGTTTCTCCCCTACGCCCATTGCCGTGGAAATTTAGTGCACTAGCTTTTGGGGCCTTTTGCATATGGAGAATATTAATGTTTTTTACCAAATAAAAAAAATACAAAAGCCGATCGTCAGCTTAAGTCATTGCATTGATTTAATATGTTGATGCGCCAGCATTATCATCATTCAAATTGCTCGTCTTTTAGTTGGCTTGTGATCATCCATGCATGCTTTCTTTATGACGCATTTTAGTAATTATCCATGTAGTTATTCACAATCGTATCTGTTCATGTGGTTGAGAATCTCAATCTGATTCTGACTGTCTATTCATATAAAGAGACATAACTGTAATTTTTTTTTCAGGACACTGATTGTATGCCAGTTAATTGGTTGTATAATCGTCCTGACAACATGAGAAGGGGTTACCTTTCGAATAATGTGTACAGCATACTGGAGACGGAGCACATTCCTGACCTTACACCAAGTGAGAACTGGAACCACACTGTAAATGGAGTTACTGGACCTGAGCAGCCAAAAAGTCTGCGCTTAACATCAGATGAACTACTTAAGGTTATTATTCTTTAAAATTCTTTTCCTTGGCATTCATAAATTCTAGAGTAAAGTTCCCTTATAATGCTTAATCAGGCTAAATTTATAAAATCCTGCTGAATCTTTGATTCTTCCAAAAAATGCATTTGTCATGATCATAGTATCTCAGGGCTCGTTTTTCGTTGATGCTTCACTTGCAGGTTGAATCTGTAGTTAAAGGTGAAATGCCACCATATTGGAGTACATCCAACGGCCCTGCAAAATCTAGAGGTCACCCAGATAACGATGCAGATTACAATTATAAGCTAGAGTCATTTATAGCTGAATTTGTACAAAGATCGCTATCCCAAGCCAGGCAGATGGTTGACGAAGCCATGCAGGTAGGTTGCCACTTACCACTTAGCTGGCAATTACCGTACTCTTTTGCAGCGTGTTTTTCATAATTTCACTGGATTTGTTGTTTATTACCTAGGCAAATTCTGAAGGTAGTGATGAAAGGGTATGGACATCAAACCACGGGACAGGTTGTGTAGGCCCAGAATCTGAAGCTGCTGTTCGTGGCTCCCAACTTCCATGCGATTTGATATCGAATTGCATTGCGACAGTTCTTTCAATCAAGGTAGATATTTACATATCTTTACCAACAAGATGTGGTTACAGTTGTTCTGATCTCTTGTATGTTCCTTCAATTTGGTGCAGCACCTTAGCGACTCGCGGTATCCATTTGATAACATAGCAGGTGTCTTGGAGCGTGCTTCCTCAATGCTGCGCCCAAGCTGTCCAGAGAACCTTGCAATCTACAAAGACATACAGAACTTTCTCACTGTCATAAGAAACCAGATAATTGCACTTGTCCCAACATCGTTGGGCAATTGTGGACCTTCCATGTCGCCTATGTAATTAGCTCCTGGGCAAGATGCACTCCTGGCTGCCTTCCTTCTTATAGGCCATGTGCGATCGAACATGCTGCTATCTCTGATGTTGGTTCCCCACAGGTTTTGCCACCGTCCGACTGCGGCCTGACAAGTCAAGAATAAGTCCTGTTGAATGGCAGCAAAGCATAGCATATACAGGAAAGAATTCTAATGTAGGACTTGAGCTTGGATACAGACTTTACAGAGGGTAACATCGACTGACTAGCTCCCTTGTAACCCTTGTATATACCTGAATGATTAGGTTATAGGTTGAAATACAGATTCAGGATAACTGACATCTGACAATGTAGTCAATAATGGTGTACTGTATGTCTGCAGTCATGATTCTTGAATGTAATGTGACAGAATGCTATCTTGATTTTATAGAAATCATGATAGAATATTTACATACTAAAATGAGGGAGAAAATGCGATTTGTCTGCGTGTGCGGGATGAGTTTGTTCCCATGAATCTTCATTCAAAGGTGCTGCAGATGCATCAGATATTCAGAGCACATCAGAGAGGTGGACAATTAATTTTTCACGTAATACTATGCTTCCTTGCTTACAAAATGGTACATATCTCACAAGCGGAGGGATCCAGCGGTGGATCCAAACCCCTGCGCTAAAGTACCCAACCAGCACCATGTATACCCTGCCTGTATTTTCCTCTCCCTGTGTCCTATCTAAATTGGTACAAAGAGAACCAACAATCCTAGCCTGTATAGTTTGTCGTGCTGCCATTTCCTGTTTTTTTACAGTGTACTTGAATTTACATTATGTTAGTATAGTACAATGCAATCAGAGAAGAAACATCCTCTCACTGCCACTATCAGATCACCTGCTGGTCATCTTTCGTCGTCCTGCAGGACGGTGAAGTGGAACTCGATCTGCAGACGCCGGTGCGGCGCGCCGACGCCATCGCCGGCACCATTCTTCTCGATCTCGAGCTCCTCCCTGAGCGGGATGGCGGCCAAGAACCTCTTGATGAACTCCCTGCAGCACTCCTTGCCGGTGACGATCACCTCCTCCTTGTCCTCCGCCGGTATCGACATCTCCGACGAGCCATCGAACCTCAGCATGTAGGCCCTGTCGCAGCCCTCGTTCAGGCGCTCGCCGAGCGTGTCGATGATGTAGTAGCAGTCGCTCTCCACCTTGAGCACGAAGAAGTGGTCGTTCCAGCTCACGATGTACACGTCCGCGCGGCCGTGCTCGCGTTCGCCGCCGCTGATCTCGCGCCAGATGTCGTCGAACGACATGGCGCCGGAGAGCGACGCGAAGCTCTCCGGCTGGAAGAAGCCGACGAACGCCTTGTCGTGCTGCACGGCGATGGGGCGCGTCCGGGCGGCGAGGACGGTCTCAAGGTCGAAGTGGCGGTTCGGGAACTGCGTCATGTGGGCGTCGTCGTCGCAGAGCTTGCGCCACTCCGACGAGCCGTCGCGGATCAGCGCGTCCAGCTCCGGCCGCGTGGGCATCGTCGGGTGGTTGGCGTGGAGCGCCGCCGCGAGCACCGCCACGAGCGCCGTGCACGCGCTCTCCCCGCCGGCGCTGTCGTCGCGCTGGTCGAAGGACGCGAAGAACACCGGCGTCCTCAGCTTCGTCTCCGCGTCCCTGCTCGTGAACTCGCGCGTCTCCCAGCTACCGGCGGGATCATCATCCTGCACAGATTCGTCACCAGTTAGTGCTACCATCCCAGGCCAATGCATCTATGATCGGCAACGTTTCGTTTTCAGTCTCGTGTCAGTCAGGCGAATGAAGCTCACCATGCATTTCATCGGCAGTTCTTGGGAGAGTGACTCGGTGCTCCTCTTGTCGAAGTCCCTGCTCCTCCGCATCCATGGCAGTAACCGGCGCTTGGACGTTGAGCTTGGCTCTGGGCTCGCGCCGCCGCTGGTGCTGGCACTGCTGATGCTGATCGTGCTGCTGCTGCTGCTGCTACTACTGATGCTGCTCACGCTGCTGGTGTCAGAGTTCCTTTTGTTCCCGTACACAGCCACCCGGCCTTCCTTCTCAGCCAGCTCAAGCAGCTGCTTCAGATCAAGAACATCATGGTAAGCTGCTGCCTCCAGGCTCTTCCGGTGGTCTCGCATTGACGGCGGCGGAGGCATGTTTGTTCTCGGCTTCTCCCTGAAGGAGACGGCCCTTTCGATGTCAGAGCGTGCGTTCATGTCCACGAGCTCCACGTTCACCTGAATCATTTATTAGCCACACTGTTAAGGGAATAATTCCACAAAACTTGTCACATCTATCATCCAAATCCAAAGCAATTCCACTAAAATTGCAAATGGACAGCAAGGCAATTGACAGCGGGTCAGGTGGGGAGAAAGACAGAAGAAGATCGGTGCTTACATAAAGCATGGCATCACTTGCCCATCCATCCTTCCTCACCCTGATGGGGACAACCACCAGCTGCTGCCGCTGCTGCTGCAGTTGCATCTCCCAGCAGCACTCCTCCAGGCTTATCATGGCTGTCCCGATCTCCTCCAGCCTCACAAGGTCCTTGCCCCTGCCTTGTTCTTGGAATCCCTGCAGCACAAAGCAATTCTTATTGCCAGCCTCGATGGCTACAAGCCTACGCATCCGCAGAAGTAGATGCCTTGATTGCTACTCTTGTTCCAGTGTTCCCCGAAATGGCAAAGCTATAAACATTGCTTGCTGCGTAAATAGTACTTGTACTGCCCTTCAAGATTACTGCTTTGGAAGGAACCTATATATTCTTTGATTCCTAATTTGGTTCTGTTCCATGTGAGGTTACAACACTTCAGTTTATCGCTGCGGTAAGGTAATTAACATTTACTTTTACCTCAGGAAAAAGCTTAGTGTTTAAGAATATAGTTACAAAAAAGGCTGATAAATTGGAATGTAATCGAAATGTCATAGGAAAACTGACAGACCACACATTTAGCAAAAGAAAAGATTGTGAGGAGAGCACCTTCTGAAAAAAATGCAACTTTAACGCACATGAAAGCGAGGGGTACTGTTCAAACATAACCCTCATAATAAACACCCTGACACAGATCTAGCAACCTAAAAAATCCAAGCCTAACTGAAGTCAAACAATGCCAACCAATAAGAGCGGCACACGTGGCCCCGGTCCCCTGTTCACCGTTTCAAACCACACACACAGAGACAAACTTTAGACAAAATGCTCCCCGGCAAAGTTGAATACTTTTTCCTGAACCAAGCACTAAGCTATGGATTATGGAGGCATGCTTAGCCCAACATTTGACTTGTCATCCCCAACCCCAATTGCTGACCAGACCGCTCGCTACATGGGGGAAAGTAAAGTGGCTTTGCATTGACCTGAAGAAGCATTCCACACCGTAGCTGCTGCTGCTGCGGTCACAAGCTTCCAATTCGCAAGAAACGGTATCTATCCTCACAAACTTACCACCGATGTGGTGCCAAAAATATCAACCACAGGCTGATTAGAAAGAAAAAAAAAACTCGTCCGTTATAAATTATGTTTGTAGAAGGTGGAGTTGAAATCAGGACGCCTTAAACAAACCATTTCATTTGTTTCACTATACGATTTAAATCGGTGTTATTGCTAACGAAGATCCAGCACAAAGCATCTGATGATTGAACATGGGGGAGGGTGCGTTCTGTATGGTACTAAGCGAGGCTATCGATTTGATGGAGAACATCAGTCAGGTCGAACAGGGGCAGAGCAGAGGGGGACGAGCGCTTACATAGAGGACGGAGAAGAAGACGCCGCGCTCGGTGCGGCCGCGCGCGGCGGCGCCGGCGGGGTCGAGGTGGAGGGTGAAGCGGTTGGCGTCGCGGGGCTCCCACCGGACGGTGCCGGCGGCGGCGACGGGCTCGACGGCGGTGACCCCGCGCGCCCATCGGCCCGTGAGCATGTGCGCGAGCGCGCCCCCTGGTGCCGGCCACTTGACCTTGACGGCGGCGGCGCCCGGTGACCACGCCGCGGGAAGGCCCTCCAGCCTCGCCGGGCCCACCCTCACGCCGCCGCTCCGCCGCGCGCCGGCAGGCGGCTTGGCCCCCGCCACCACCATCCCTGGCGCCCAAGGCACGGCCACCTCCGCCGCTGATCCTCCTGCTCTTCCTCCTCTTGGCGACGAACGGGCGGGGCGAGGCGATCCCCTCGCTCGTTTGCCGGCCGGCGCGAGCTGTGGGCAGCTTGTCCGGTTGCGCTTGGCGGGCTGGGCAGCACCGACGAGGGGGACGGCGTCGGTTGCTTGGTTGCTTTTGTCACTGGCTGTTACGCTGGGTGTCCGTCCCCGTCGCCGGCCTCGTTTATTTGAACCGCCCCGAGGCGACACGGAGAGGCCCGAGAGGCTTTAAATAGCCGGCCGCAGGGGATCCCGGCGTGGGGCCAGGGTGCCAGCGTGGGGGATGGGATGCGATGCGATGCGGACAGGGCGCGGGTGGGGGCCCCACCGGACAGCCCACTGGCACCAACCGCCGCGGCGAGGCGGACGGCGCGGGGGCAAGCTGCTGCGCGCCACACCCCACATACAGAACGAACGGGAAGGGAAGGGAACGGAAGGTTTCTTTTTTCCACGCGCATTTATTTTTGTTTGATTATTGTGGCGCCGCCGCTGGCGTTGGTGGCGCTGTGTTCATTCATTGGGATTTTGATTTGTTTTTTAAAATTATTTGTTGGTAAGCTTGAGAGAATCACATGGGGATCTCTCATGCAAATATTCTTCTCAAGCCTTGCCGCCACTACGTACGCGCTCGCTTGGCCTTGTAGACAAGCTGTGACCTGTTGGTGGGGCTTTGTGACCTGTTGGTGGGGCTCCGGTCCGTGACACTGTGTCAAGAGTGGAGAGAGACGTCGACTGAAAACAAGCACACACCGACACGATTCATCGACACCCCATCCCGTTGCAATTGGAACGAGAATGGCCTCCAACGGCGGAAATCCACACAGCTCATTCCATCCGTACCATAAAAGTGTGCGTGACACAGAGCTTGCAGCAGGCCTCGCTACATGCATGTAGCGACGATAGTCGTCTGATGTGGCTCCAATCAGAGAGACGCTGTCACGCTGGAGACCGTTGCGGGTGTCCTCACTGAGCAGCACGTAGCGGGCGCAGCGTGGCAGTTTGAACGACAAAAAAAAAAACGTGTACGGCCGTGGATCGTCGCATGCATGGCGACGGACCGACGGATGGAGAGTTAACGTGGAGCGTACACGGTGCTGTCAGTCCGCTGGTTAGCTGGTCGAAGTCCCGTCCCGGTGGTTGCAGGGTTCATTCTCTTGATCCCTCCCGTTCCCCTTCCCGGATACGGTACCATACGATACGTGTGCCCTCCTGAGTCCTGACTGCTAGTATGCCCTTCCATCCTTGCGTGTACGTACATACGTACAGAGATATATATGCTACTACGACTATCCTGCGTTCCTACGTACGCGGCACGACCGGCGGGGGGCAAGCATGGGCTCGTTTGACGATCCGGTCGTATCGGACGTCCAGCCAGGCTGACCTGGCCTGGCGCGTCGGCGCGTGGGGCCCAAGGGAGGGGTGATTAGGTCAAGTCGGTCGCGGTGTCCACTTTTTGATTACTAGTCACCGAAGTAGGGCACTTGCTTAATTGCTTGAGCGTCGTGTCGTGGCCATTACTAGATTAGTTTACTCGATCTATCGGTACTTGATAATCATTGACGACCAGGTAATCATGCGCTAGCTAGCTAGGGCCCCTGTCCGGCGGAGAGCATCCGGGCTACTATCTGCTGTGCGTGCGCGATCAGCTGTACGTACACGTCGTTGTCTCGTACGTACTGCGTAGTAGAGCGCCGACGACGGCGTACGTATTAGTATACGTATTACGAAGAAGAAAGAAGGGGTTTTCCGAAGGAAACAAGGAAGGGGAATACGATTGACTCCCTTCACAGGCTCTGATCTGCTTTCTTCCGTGCGCGGTGTCGGTTGGGCAAACTGGGTACGTACACGTCTCGATCATCAGCCATATATAAAGAAGTACTGTACTATGTTATATACCAGCTGGCATAGGTGCCGTTTGCTTATGGTTTTTATTAGGCCACGAAATATATATGTACTTCCTTTGGGCGAAACGAATTTGTAAAGTACAGGAACCGGACGTGCGCACGTGTACTGTATGTGTGCGTAAATATTGCGTGAATGCTATTCATCCGCTGCACGTTTCCCCAGTTGACAAGGGAAACCAACTCGATCAACATTGCAGCGTTTTTCTTCTTCTGACAAATCTCCCTTTTGTCGGTGGAGTGGGCGCAAAGGAAACAGAAAACTTACGGGCAGCGGCATTTCCATCATCGACATGTGCGGTGCACCCTTGCCGCGTACATGCAGCATGCACGGGTGGCCAAGACTATTTGTTTATATTGCAACAAAGGAAAGGTATAGTAGCAGCAGCGTGGTCGTCGGTCGTCGCAGCAGGAGCCCCATCCAGAACGCGGCATGCCAAGCGTACGCATCGCATGCGGCTGCCTGACGTATAGGAAGCATGCAGGTGTGCCACGGGGGCAGCTGCTTCGTCGCCAAGCAATGCAACTTCTTCGTTCACGCGGCAGGGGCTAGCTGCCTCTGCTGGTTAACTTGCCACGGCCGGACGGGGCAGCATGTGCTTGCAATTGTATTTCCTTGGATCACCATGGATGGCAAGTTTCCTTAATTTTCCGCGGCGAGCTGAGCTGAGTTTTGTCAGAAACGGCCAGCGAAGCTGACTTGCCGTGCTTGCATTGGCCCGCCAATACAACAACTAACGGGCATCGCGTCACGCCGCAGGCGCGTGCCTGCGTATCCGGAGGAGTCCAAGGTTTCTTCTTCCGGCCGTCACCACGACACGAGCGATTATCACGAAGAAGCACCAGTAGTCCATCTAGATAACTACTGATCCGTGGCATCCACTATAGCTAGCTACCTGGGACGCCACGGCACGACGCTGTTCGTTCGCGACCGAGCTGCGGCCTGCTGGCACACCACACACGGCGGTTGCTTCGAGCGCACGGCGCGGCGGGCCGGGTCGGTCTCCCATGCTTGCTTGCTTGCCTGCCTCGACGGGCTAGCTAGCCCGGGTTGCTTGCTTGCTTGGATGCTGCATCCTGTCGTGCCCATCTTGACGACAGTTGACGTGCCATTAACCTCGCGCGCGCGGATCGGCGGATGTACAGTACGCCTGCCTCGATCGATCGATCGATCACCCGTGTCGTATACATATTCATCATCATCATTTGGGTGAAGGAAAAAAGAAAGAAAGAAAGAAAGAAAGAAAGAAAGAAAAGGTGGCCTGGAAAAATTCAAAGTTGGTCGATCCCCATCGATCCGATGGAGATCTATCGATCGGTCGTGTCATCTGTTAGTGACCCTTACGTCACGCCGGCATGAGACATGCGTCGCCGCACGAGGAACCCGGCCGGGGCGTGCAGAGGAGATTCGTGGCCTCCTCGCCGGTCGCCATCCATTTCTTTTTGCCTGTGCTTCTTCTAGACGACGCGTCGCGATTCGTTCGTCCCCCCGGAAACCTGCCGCGCTCCGCTCCGCAGTCACCACCCCGATGGCGACGTGCCGACGTCACCAGCAGGGCCATGAGCTAACGGCGGCGTACAAAATGAAATGACGGGCCTAACGGGCTTGCTTGCCACCCTCCGCGGTAATAAACGGGCCTAACGGGCCAGCCCATTTTATTTGAGGCATTGACAAACCCTCCCCCTCCCTTCTTCCTTCTCTCAAGTATGAATGCATGATCATGCTAAAAAAAAAAAGTATGAATGCATGATGATGATCCTGCAGTAGTTATCTTGACATTTTGTCCATTTCATGGTAGGAAAAGAAATAATGTCTGCCTATCTGGTGAAGCGATAAGGAATCAAACATGCATAATACAATGTTGCTCCGTGCATCTGCCGTTCTACATGCAGCTATCTACAAGACTACAAGTACTGCTTTTTACATAATAAAAAAAATACAGGAGAAGTATCCAATATCATAATCATATATAGCACATCAATCAATATACAAACAAACGCACTAGCTCTATAGTACTAGTAGTAGGTATCGCGTCGGTGCTGTAGCTTCATGCCAAGGATCTGGGAAAACAAGCCGCAAACAATAAGCCAGCAAGGCGACGCAGTTATTCGTACGTACTTTCGTAGGCGCGCTAGCTTGTCATGCGGCCTCGCCCCCGACGACGACGGGCTCCGGCCAACTCCCACCGTACCGGCTGACTCCGATGGCAAAATACGGGCCGCTGGTATTGTACGTATCCTCGACCAGCAAACGACAGGTCCAAGCCACGTGTACCAATCCTCCAACTCCACAATTCTCTCGTCCGTTTCCTGGGTTCTCACTTCTCACCGTCGCCAGCCGCGCGAGGAGAGCCAACGGAGCCAACGCACACCAGACCAGACAGGATAGAATATAACCTAGAGCGACCGGCCGCGACGTGTGTCTGCACCGAACACTGCCGTCTCTCGAGTCTCGAGCCGTCGTTGCACGCGCGCGAGTCCTCTTCAGATCACTATCACTTCACTTGCTCTGACACTTCTACGAGCGGTCGGGTTTAATTTGAGACAACAAAGATCATCAGGAACTCTTCCGATGCACTCAAGCCGTTCAGTTGATTAATTGCTGTTAATCTTGGATCTCATCGACACCCACTTTTCTTCCACGTTTACGCTCAGCTGAGCCTGACCTGAATCCTGGCCCCGGCCAGAGGGCCCAGAGCTGAAATCTCTGTCCACGCACGACGCCATCTCGCCTGCCTAGCTGTCTCAGGCAGCATGCCACTGAGGGTGATCTGGGTACCGGGAGCATGGGCGGAGCCATGTTCGTTGAGCGATCGCGTCGACCAAGTTGCACAAGTTCATTAAACACAGATGGTGGCGGCGCTTGTGGAGGTCGCCGGCGGCCGCCCCAGATTGTTTGCGAAAAGCCCCCTGGTTTGGATCGCGATCCAGATTAGGGGTATTTATGTAAATAACGCGTCGGACATTTTCTCAAAGCCCCTTCAATTGGGTTCTTTTCGTAAAATCCAGATCTTATACTTGCAGGAATCACCCTGGTACGGAGGCTCCGTCGGCCGCCGGTCCACCGACGGCCGCCGCGGCCGCCGTCATTCCCTGGATCCGCTCCACCGGACGCGCAACGAGCCATCCTCCGCGCAGTCTCTGCTGTAGGTCCAGATCTCCGCTGCTCCCATTCGTGCCGAGCGAGACGCCGGCGGGCGCGCTGGCATCGTCTCCTCCTGGGACACGGCAACTAACGCGTGATCTGCGATGGCTGCTAGGCCCGCCATGAGAGGTGGAACAGAGATTCCCCCCATCAGACGTTTGATCTGATGAGGCAGATGCATTTGATTTGTCGTCAATCAAACAATGATGTGGTGGCCACCATGGCAATCTCTGCTCTTTCTTCTTCGCAGGCTCGGCAAGCATTGCAGTGTAGGTGAGCAATAGAACGCAATGTTCGTCGGGGGTCTCGGGGATAAGGAAAGCAGTAGTCCGTGAGGAATGAATCAATTAGTTGTTCAGCACTATGAGCTCAGTCGATATTTACAGTTTTCAGATGGTCAAAACTGTGCTAGCAAAAAAAGAAAAGAAACATAACAAACAGCATCATGCCACTCGCATTTCTCATCTGGATCTTCTCAGGTCAATCCCCACGCCTGCAATAAGAGAGACAAATCACAATGTGAGTTTTGGTAAAGTGATTGTAGATACATCCATAATGATAGACCTTTTGCATCCGTTGTAGTTGGCACTTGACTGTGAAGTGTGAACGATTCTACCAATAGGCATGGGTATTGAATAGCGGCACCATCATTGTTTAAAGTTCTTGTTGTTTCAGCTTCACAAGATTAAACATCATCCCTTGAATGAAACATCAATCCTTTGTCATTGTTGATTATAGGCTTGCCTTCAGTTTGACAAAGATTTACTCAACAATCATTTAGTGTATACTGTTGGATAATTATCTGCAATAGGCCATATTTTAATTCCAAAAGTTATAATTAAATTCACGAATGTTTGCATGACTATAATGAGTGAAACGATCCATGTGCACGTGTTCAAATTTAACACAGATTTAAAGAAGAACACGAATAAGATGAAAGATAGCAGTTCGGATATCGAAAAGTACCCTGGGGCGGGACCTCTGCCAGAGGCATCGGTTGCGCCGTTACCAGCTGGAGGAATATCATCCGTACTCATGATATTCCTCGACTGGCCTTGCCCGAAGTAGTTGTACAAATTCGATGCAGGAAGATCTGTTGACGCAGTGCAGTCCGTGCGCCGGAGTCGTGCAGGAAGAAGACGCGGCGCAGTGTAGTCGTTAGACGGCGGCGGAGTCTCCAGAACGGTGAACCGTACGCCGGTGAAGACGTAGCAGTTCTGGGCGAGCAGTCGCGTAGAGTCGCTCCCCAGAAACCTGATTGCCCCGGTATCCTGAGCAGGATCTCAAGGAGGCAATGGTGTCGGAGGCACCTGCTCTCGCCGGTGGTGTGCGCGCAGCGCCGGCGATGGGGAGGCTAATTTGCAGCAGAGGTAGGAGGAGAAGTAATGGACTCAAAAGCTCCGTTTCAAAGGAGAAGATGGCTTTCTATTCATAGCCCTCGGGTGAGACGAGAGGATGAACCTGGACGGGAGAGAATCGGGAAGGCTGAGTTATGGAAAGCTGAATTATGGAAGGCTGAATCATGGTATCAGTGATTGCCATAATCAGCCCTTCCAATTACCGCGTCTTCAGTTTCCATAACCAGCAAAAGAGAGATCCCTCCCGCACACAAGTCAGGCTCAGGCTCAGGCTCACGCCAGGGTTCTTTGAGAACCGCCAGAGTTCTTTGAGAACCTCCAGGGTTGTCTGAGACCCACAGGGTTCTCTGCAGAATCAACCCTGTGACTCGTACGAAGCGTTGCCAGGGTTCTTTTCCAGTCCGAGCAGAGTTCTTTTCCATTACCAGTATGGTGTTGACCATAATAGCTATAACATAAAAAGTAGGCTATAATCCTTTAGAATAAATAGAATAATGGGCCATACCCAAATATTCTAACAATCCCCACCAAGGATTCTAAGCCGTACTTGAAATGTTCTCAGATCCTCTTTGATATACCAGTATTTGATGGAGACTGTTAAGTTGAACTTCCATCTAGAGCTAGGGCTACATTCGTTCACAACTGAACAATGGACTATGCCTTGAATTGCCAGTTTTGTGCGAACAAATTTCACCAGAGCTCTACACTGATACTAGGCTGCAGTAGCATCCCCGCTGTTTTGGAGCTTATGGGTCATACTCCATACCTTTCATGAGTTTCTAGAGATCACCCAAACCTCATAGACCATGACCAGTGGTCAGGCTCATATAGGTGTGTTCCTTAAAGATGTTCTGTAGGACAACATCTCTGTTTCAATGAAACAACTGCCTTGTTCCATGAAACCACTTGGAGCTCATTAAGGTATAAACCATCCTACCTTACAGGGCTGAAGAGAAATGCATCTTCTCATGGAATGAGCCTTCATTAAAGGTTCTCTTCTCTCAGTTACACTATAGCTTGTTGCTCCATCCTGCTTCACGGGATCTCCGATCACACAGAATGGGTTTCAACCATAGAGCAACTCACGTGGGTCTCAAGCCCAATTCCAAAGATGCATAGTCTATCACATTGCGTGAAAGACCCTTTGTGAATTGATCTGCCAGGTTTTTAGCCGTCTGAATATAATCCAAGGCTATAACTCCGGAGTTTCTCAGTTTCCTGACAGACTTTAACCGCCTTTTCACATGTCTGGATGACTTCATGTTGTCCTTAGAACTGTTCACCTTGATAATCACAGTTTGATTATCACGGTTCATCAGAATTGCCGGTATCGGTTTTTCAACTATCGGCAGGTCAGTAAGGAGTTCACGAAGCCATTCGGCCTCAACTGTGGCGGTATCCAGTGCTGTGAGTTCTGCTTCCATTGTTGACCTCGTTAAGATGGTCTGCTTGCAAGACTTCTAGGAAACAGCGCCACCTCCGAGTGTGAACACATAACCACTCGTGGCCTTGAGCTCATCAGCATCTGATATCCAGTTCGAATCACAATACCCTTCTAGAACCTTAGGGTCCCCGGTATAATGAATTCCATAGTCCATTGTTCCTACTAGATAGCGCATTACTCTTTCAAGAGCTCTCCAGTGATCATCGCCCGGGTTTGAAACAAACCGACTCAATTTGCTCACAGCATATGCGATGTCAGGCCTCGTAACGCTGGCTAGATACATCAATGAACCAATTATTTGAGAGTATCTCAATTGATCTCTCGTTATCCTTTTATTCTTCTTCAATATCAGACTGGCATCATAAGGGGTTGAGACAGACTTGTAGTCGCTGTAACCAAAGCGACTCAACATCTTCTCCACATAGTGGACCTGCGACAGAGTCACCCCACCATTTCCGTCCTTTACCAGCTTGATATTGAGGATAACATCGGCCTCTCCCAGATCTTTCATCTCAAAGCTCTGAGAGAGAAAATCCTTGACTTCCTTAATCACACTAAGGTTAGTCCCGAAGATCAGTATGTCATCCACATACAGACACAGAATGACTCCATCACCTCTACCAAAGCGATAATACACACATTTGTCGGATTCGTTTGAAACAAAACCAACAGAGGTTAGAGTTCTGTCAAACTTCTCATGCCACTGCTTAGGTGCTTGCTTGAGGCCATACAGAGACTTCAACAGTTTGCACACCTTTTTCTCTTGACCATTTGCTACAAACCCATCAGGCTGATCCATATAGATCTCCTCTTCCAACTCCCCATTTAGGAAAGCTGTCTTCACGTCCATTTGATGAACGAGAAGCCCATAGGAGGCTGCCAGTGAGAGTAGCACTCGAATAGTGGTCAGACGAGCAACAGGTGAGTAAGTGTCAAAAAAGTCCTCTCCTTCTTTCTGGGTATAACCCTTGCCACAAGTCTAGCCTTGTACTTTTCGATAGTACCATCAGGCCTAAGCTTTTTCTTGAACACCCATTTGCATCCCACAGGCTTGCATCCATAAGGGGGATCAACAACCTCCCAGGTACCATTAGTCATGATAGAGTCCATTTTATTTCTGACAGCTTCCTTCCAATAGTCAGCGTCAGGAGTTGAATATGCCTCTTTAATGGTCCTAGGTGTGTCATCCACGAGGTATACAATGAAGTCATCACTAAAAGACTTTGTAGTCTTCTGTCTCTTACTCCTTCTAGGAGCTTCATTGATATCCTCCTCAGGATGTCTCACATGAGAGAATTCATCGTGTACAATCGGTTCGGCAGAGATATCATCCTCGATAGTCTCTTGCCTAGATAAACTTGTCCCATTTTTCATTGGAAACATGTTCTCAAAGAACGTAGCATCTCTGGTCTCAAAAATTGTACCGACCACCATGTCAGGTACTCCAGAGTTCACTACCAAGAATCTATATCCAACGCTGTGAATAGCATAACCAGGAAAAACACAATCTACAGTTTTAGGTCCAAGTTTGCGCTTCTTATTGATGGGCACACATGCTTTGGCCAAACAGCCCCAAGTACGCAAGTAGGAAAGCGTTAGCCTTTTCTTTTCCCATTCCTCGAATGGTGTCTTCTCTTTATTCTTTGGAGGTACACGGTTTAGGACATGACATGCTGTCAATATAGCCTCACCCCACCATTCCCTAGAAAGTCCCGAGGTATCCAACATGGCGTTAACCAAGTCAGTCAAGGTTCGGTTCTTTCTTTCGGCAACCCCGTTTGATTGGGGAGAGTAGGGAGGCGTCCTCTCATGAATAATACCGTGTTCTTCGCAGAATAAGTCAAACGACTTTGAAAAGTACTCGCCACCGCGATCTGACCTAATTCTTTTGATTTTCTTCTCAAGTTGATTTTCTACTACAGCTTTATAGATTTTAAAGTAGTGAAGAGCTTCATCTTTAGTTTCCAACATGTAAATATAACAATATCTAGTGCTATCATCTATAAGAGTCATGAAATATTTCTTTCCACCTTTTGTCAATAATCCATTCATCTCACAGAGATCAGAATGAATTAATTCTAGAGGTGCCAAGTTTCTCGCCTCAGCAGCCACGTGTGGCTTGCGAGTTTGTTTTGAACCAACACAGGCAAGGCACTTAGAATTCTTGGCAAAGGTAAACTTTGGAATTAAACTCAGATTTGCAAGTCGTGACATACAACCAAAATTAACGTGAAAAAGCCTCGAATGCCAAATATTAGATTCATCAACGTTAACAATATTGTTCACTACTTTATTACATCCATCATCAAGTGAAAAACGGAACAAACCTCCGCTATCATAACCTTTACCAACAAAGGTTCCAAACTTTGACAAAATACATTTATTTGACTCGAAGACTAATTTAAAGCCATCTCTACAGAGTAGAGAGCCGCTGACTAGATTCTTCTTGATGGTGGGGACATGCTGCACGTTCTTCAGCTGCACGATCTTTCCCGAAGTAAACTTCAGATTGACCGTACTAACACCAAGTACACGCGCATGAGCTCCGTTCCCCATCAGCAAGGAGGTAGTCCCCCCGACCTGGTATGAAGAAAACAAGGAAATGTCAGCACATACATGAATGTTAGCGCCAGTGTCCACCCACCACTTGGGTGTACACATAACTGAAAGAACTGTAGGTATTTACAGTTGTGAATCAATTAGTTGTTCAGCACTATGAGCTCAGTCGATATTTACAGTTTTCAGATGGTCAAAACTGTGCCAGCAAAAAAAGAAAAGAAACATAACAAACAGCATCATGCCACTCGCATTTCTCATCTGGATCTTCTCAGGTCAATCCCCACGCCTGCAATAAGAGAGACAAATCACAATGTGAGTTTTGGTAAAGTGATTGTAGATACATCCATAATGATAGACCTTTTGCATCCGTTGTAGTTGGCACTTGACTGTGAAGTGTGAACGATTCTACCAATAGGCATGGGTATTGAATAGCGGCACCATCATTGTTTAAAGTTCTTGTTGTTTCAGCTTCACAAGATTAAACATCATCCCTTGAATGAAACATCAATCCTTTGTCATTGTTGATTATAGGCTTGCCTTCAGTTTGACAAAGATTTACTCAACAATCATTTAGTGTATACTGTTGGATAATTATCTGCAATAGGCCATATTTTAATTCCAAAAGTTATAATTAAATTCACGAATGTTTGCATGACTATAATGAGTGAAACGATCCATGTGCACGTGTTCAAATTTAACACAGATTTAAAGAAGAACACGAATAAGATGAAAGATAGCAGTTCGGATATCGAAAAGTACCCTGGGGCGGGACCTCTGCCAGAGGCATCGGTTGCGCCGTTACCAGCTGGAGGAATATCATCCGTACTCATGATATTCCTCGACTGGCCTTGCCCGAAGTAGTTGTACAAATTCGATGCAGGAAGATCTGTTGACGCAGTGCAGTCCGTGCGCCGGAGTCGTGCAGGAAGAAGACGCGGCGCAGTGTAGTCGTTAGACGGCGGCGGAGTCTCCAGAACGGTGAACCGTACGCCGGTGAAGACGTAGCAGTTCTGGGCGAGCAGTCGCGTAGAGTCGCTCCCCAGAAACCTGATTGCCCCGGTATCCTGAGCAGGATCTCAAGGAGGCAATGGTGTCGGAGGCACCTGCTCTCGCCGGTGGTGTGCGCGCAGCGCCGGCGATGGGGAGGCTAATTTGCAGCAGAGGTAGGAGGAGAAGTAATGGACTCAAAAGCTCCGTTTCAAAGGAGAAGATGGCTTTCTATTCATAGCCCTCAGGTGAGACGAGAGGATGAACCTGGACGGGAGAGAATCGGGAAGGCTGAGTTATGGAAAGCTGAATTATGGAAGGCTGAATCATGGTGTCAGTGATTGCCATAATCAGCCCTTCCAATTACCGCGTCTTCAGTTTCCATAACCAGCAAAAGAGAGATCCCTCCCGCACACAAGTCAGGCTCAGGCTCAGGCTCACGCCAGGGTTCTTTGAGAACCGCCAGAGTTCTTTGAGAACCTCCAGGGTTGTCTGAGACCCACAGGGTTCTCTGCAGAATCAACCCTGTGACTCGTACGAAGCGTTGCCAGGGTTCTTTTCCAGTCCGAGCAGAGTTCTTTTCCATTACCAGTATGGTGTTGACCATAATAGCTATAACATAAAAAGTAGGCTATAATCCTTTAGAATAAATAGAATAATGGGCCATACCCAAATATTCTAACATATACATGTAAACTCTGGCATTTTGATCTTGCAGATTTGTATTGAACGCCATGTAAGTTCAGCTGCACATTTAACTACTCTGTTTCACAGCCCAGCTGCATATTTAATATACTTCGAATGGAATTTTAAACTTGTATTAATCATTTTTCAATACTAACTTGTATTAATCATTAGGAGTTGTTGCAGAGCTAGCGGCGAGTAGGGAGCCAGCAGATAAAGCTGAGGCGTATATGGCGGCAACGGTGAGGCGCAGAAATATGGAGCAATATCGTTAGTTGTTTCACAATTAGTTACATTTCAAATTTTGAGCTTTTATTTGCTTATTCAATCGAAAGTATTTGACGTCCATGGACCATGGTAGATACATTTTATTGTTATAAGTTGTAATACCCACCTAGGATGGCTTTGAGTATTCTGTGTGAATTACACACAAAAAATTAAGAGGAGTTGACTTTCTTTATCAAATCAAATTTTATTAGACCTTATATCTGGACATAAAATGAGTACATACCTCCTTGTGTATAGAAAAAGCAACTTGCAGTAGATTTTGCCCATGTTTTACTCAAATACTAGTAATTGTAGTACGCCAAATTTTGCAACTTGGTATAGTGTTTGTTTTAAGGGTATTTGTTGGCACTGCTAATCAGAACATGCTGTTTCAATATTCGAATAAATGGTAGAAATTACTGATTAGGGGGGGTACAATTTGTGATATTAATGGTTATTTAACTATGTGCTTATTTTTTTTTCCTCCTTTGACAGGGCTAGAGACCTTGTATAAAATGTAGATCCAGTAAACATGCAAGGCTGAAGTTGATATAGGGGCAGCGATGTTATATCTGCTGAAGTTGATGAAGAAATGGGTCTGAAGATGGAAACCAGGAATGGATCTACAAGCAACAGGGCTTCGTGCTTGATTAAGTGGCAAATTATATCAGAAATGAGCATGCCGTACGAAGTTTGTGGTCGCCTCGTTTATTGTACCACTAGCACCCCTTCGGAGAGGCTTTTATGATCGAAATGGGCGTGCTATGACTTACCAAAGTATGCTTGACCTTATCAAGCCTATGCGAATCTGTACTTATATCTTCGAGGAGAGATTATCCGTGACCCATCATCGAATCTGTGGGAAATGTCATACTACTCTCCAGTCTGGAAATGCTTCATGCTCATGATGAACGAACATAGCGACGTGTGTCATGGCATAAGATTCTTTACTTGGAACGTGCCCAAGCTGAAGCTTTTAGTTGGCCCACTGCACATCATACGAACAAGGAGTGGCTATTTGACCATTAGCTGGCGCCATTAAATCGTCTACGCATGCATGACACTACAGACCCAGTGATCTTCTTGTTCTCTTGGCCAATTCGGCCTCTGAAGTCTGATTATCTAATCCACTCGTGCTACTGCTCGTTGCGAATGAACAGCAAGGTAAAAGCGGAGTGAAGTGAGTTACTGATCTGCCCCCACTCGATATCAATGGCATAAAACTGCAGAATTGTTTCAGTTTTCCTGCCGGCCCCGCTCCCGTTTGTTGCATGCTCATGATGAACGAACAGGAGCCCCCAGCCAGGAGCTACAGCTGAGCTGCGCTGCGCCCGCAACCTCCAGTGTGTTTACTGTACTGTGTTCTGACACCACCAAGGTAGGGTGGAGTAACATCGCCTGCCAACAAATGTGGAGATCTCATCTATCTATTGCTGTGTTCAGATTAGAAGTAAAAGTATTTTTTCTAGATGAATAGTACACTGAGAAACGTGTTTTGTGAGTGTAATGAATAGAAAAAACTTATTAGAGAAGTACTTTTTCCTGAATCTGAACACAACCTATGGTTTGAAAAACTTGCCTAAACAGATCCAGATCCTCTGAAGTTAGGAAAACTACATTAGAGGGAGGTAGCTCTTGCATCCACCGTTGCTCCAGCATCCAACGCCTGGACAAAGCCAAAGCAGATGACCTTGGAGAATGCACTGCTCCTTGGTCACAGACTCGCCACAACGCTGACCATTTCATGGGGTCTAATTTGTGATGCAACTTTAGCATATGCCTGATATGGACTACATGGCCGTGAACCGGCCGTCAGCATTACATTAGACATTAGTGTGATTCTTCATCTGAAAAGCATTGTTATCTGAATGTGTTGATATGTGATAAAAAGAGACAAGGCACAAGCGACTTGTGTGTAGTGGCATGAATAACTAGGAACGACACCATTATGCGACGCCACTAGTAAATGCAGATAGATCGGATATGTGTGGATGTAAAGAAAGAAGCCTTTATTTTTTGCTTTTATCTGGATTTTTTTTGCAGCAAGTTAAAGAGAACAAAGCGAGCCAGATTAGCAGGTAGCAGGAGTACCCTTAATCCTTTTCGTGGTAGCTCTAACTCTCTACTCCTAAAGAACAATTCTCCGTACGTCGTCTGCCAGCCCTACGACACTACTTAAAAAAAACGTTTCAAGGACACTTCAAAAAAATGGCTCAGAGGCCGTTAATATCGGAATTAACAGAGACGGTCTTTTTTTATTTTCAGAGGCGGATATATCTTAAAAGATAAAAAAGATGCTTCTAACTAGTATCTTAAATGCATCACAGGTCTAAATGTAATATAGTACATTGTTTTGTTTTACAATATAAAACTATATCATTAAATTTGTCTTGTGTAATGATCTATATAGTGTATTATAAAATTTTACCACCCATATCAACGCACGAGCTCAAACTAGTAAACAAACAAACAAAAGGTGCACATCGATCCAATCCAATTACCGTCTCTGTGAACGTCTCGGTCGGCTAGTAATCTGTAAAATAAGAGCATGCCTTTTTTATAATCAAATAAGAGCAGGCCTTAAATGATCCTTCAGGGTTTTCACACTACCAAATGGCTACCGGATGGGATAGCGTCTACTAACAGCGGGGACTGTCCAAAAGCTTGGGAGACGTTGGATGCTTGAGCAATGGTAGATGCAAGAGCTACCTCCCTCTAAGGTAGTTCTCCCAACTGCAGAGGATCTGGATCCAGCTAGTTGTAACTGTTCAGATACAATTGTTGCAGTGTTTCAGACTTCAGAGCGTATAAACTTTTCAGCAGAACTTGTCATCCCCTCTGAACGAGCTCTGTACACCATGTATTACTGTAAACTTCGAACGCTTCAGGTTAGACCCAAGCAAGCTTTCAAAATGACTGAGGTTTGACATGTTGACCTAGTATTATTGAGTGTTGAAAGCTACAAATTCGAGCGATCTTGGTCGTATTTACCGACGAAAAATTTTCGACGAGACTCCTCTGCAGTTGGCCCTGGTCACTGTCGTGGGCCCGGTCCCACGCGTCAGTGACTCAACTGCAACTGCAGAGGGACCACCTGCAGAGGAACCCTCTCCAAAATTTTGGACCCTCTGCTCGAATCCAGGCAGTATGTTTGGACCCAGCACATACACTCATTGATTGGCCGCATAGCAGGCTAATAAAGTGGTCCTGAAATTTGCGGTGAGATTCTGGTATCTGGAGCAGAGCACAATCAATGCGCATTCAGATAGTGACGAGGAATCCAATCAGGGTGTGTTTAGATTGTAGGAAAAAACACTGTAGCATAAGAAAAATACTGTAGCATTCGCTGGGAAACGTGTTTTGTGAGGGAGGAATAGTGAAAAGTTAGAATGAATAGTGAAAAGTTGGAATGAATAGTGAATAGTTGGGAATCTGAACATGGCCTCAGTAATTTTTTTGGCCTTGTCAGTAAAGTACGACTGCCGTTTCATTGTTATTCATAAGTCCAGGGCCAACCTGGAAGCAATCATGCAAATACATATTCGCAGTATTTCAAAATTTGGGCACTCGCATGATGCATTTTCATCACACACAAAAAGGAAAAACATATTTGAACATGAGCAATTGTCTATTTGCAAGGCGTTTTCCCTATCTGAAAACTGCATTGCTCTGTGAATGTCTACCCCTTTCCCCCCTGCTTAGTAAAAAAATGTCCTTGATTTTTGTTGTAGGTCTAGTCAGTTATTAAAAAAAAATTGCACGTGAGCATAGATCACTAGGGACTTTGTTATCTGGGGGCAACTATGCTCTTTGACCTAGACTTTCTGTCTTGTCTGTTTGTGGAAACATCAGCAGTTCAAGGAGGTCAAACAAGGCCAACCCTTGTGTCCTGTCCGATTCCGGGCAGAATCTGTACTGGTCATTTAAGAGCAATCAGCAGTTTACTTGGTATACTGTCGTGTGCAGGGCTTAAGTTATTCCTCAAAGCATGAGAAGTGCACAATATTAACCGAAAAGGTTCTGCTGCTGTGTCCTTGAACTTGGTAATTGCTGAGCTTGTTACTCACTAGTACTACACAAAGCTACAATGAGCATGTGTCTCTAGGTGGTATTGCATGCCACTAGCTATCAGTTCACAAGTAGGACCGCCTGTTTCAGTGGCCAACAAAATTTTATTCATCTATACAGACCACAGTTTTCTAGGCTACTTGTTGAAATGGGTGTTGTAGTTGCGGGCAACAACTTGGGTTTAATTTCATCAGACACTAGCACCATGGATTGGAGAGCATAACATATTCTGCGGCCTGATGGAAAATGCCACAAAAAATATCCTAGGATGCCAAGGGACATGGTAATTTATCCCCTTTTTTCACAAGAAATCAACACCAATCGACAATGTTTTCTACTCAAAGAACTATCATACAGAGACTCTACCACAGACAATGTGACAGTGGATGCTCCAAGATGGGGCAATCAGACAAGACGTTGAACAACCAGACCAGCAACACACAAACAACTCAACAATGCAGGACCGAGCCACTCAAGAATGTGGCAAGACACCTGATGAACACCCTAGCGAGAAGCAGGAGTCGGCTTCACCTCTGCATGGAGTTTCATGGACACTAGTACACTACTACACCTGAACAGCGTTCAACTCGGCACTCATGCCCTTCCTATCCTCTGATTGCTTCAGCGCAGATGTTCTCTGGGCATTGCATGCCTTCTGCTTCGCCTTGATAGACTCCGTCATGCTCATATAGTTGGGCCTTGTTCTAACATTGTCCTCAGTCTTCTCCGAAGTGACAAATGTGGAGAATGATATCGGAGTTGATGCGAAACATGAAGATGACGACGCGGAGCTCTCGTCGTTGTGCAATTCTGTGCTCAGAGATGATATTGACTGGGCTTTGAACCGCTGATGGTGGGTCTGCGAGTGCGATGCTCCTGGTGGCTTCACACAGACCCGTTTGCTGACATTGTTCTTGCGCACCTTCACTGAATTCGGTTCAGAGAAATCCCCGAGAACTCCGAAAGAATCCTCGCAGTTCTTGGTGGACCGGAGATCCGGTGAGCTGGAGTTGGTTTGGTTGTGCTCCTCCATCAATCTATTCTCCCAGGGCCGTGCGGCCATCCACCTCTCCAGCCAACTCCAGTTGCCATTGCTCTTGTCAAAATTCTGATGCTTGAGTAGCATACCAGAGTGGTTTAGCCGGCCATTACAAGTAAGCTTTGGAGGCTGCAGAACAAGAACAAGAAAGTTCAGATTAACATTCACAGTTACTTCTGCAGATTCATAAGCAGAGTGCCAATGATTCCTACATTGCATTTCACTGCGCCGTCCACCTGTTGTGAATATGCATAGGCGATAGCCCTCTCACGCTTGATCGCGCCTTCCTGCCGCTTCTGCAGCTTCACCCTCACCTCTTCCAGTGTTCCCTGACTATCACACCATCCTTCCTGAACAAAAAAAATACATAGACAATGAGGTCTTTTCTGGTTCATTGTCCCAAGAGTGTGAATCATTTGTAAGGAGGAGGTTATTAACGTGTAGAGAATGATCATGACCTCGGCTTCCCTGAGGATGTCCATCTGAGTGCGGCGTGCCTCGATGAGTTTCTGCACGGCCTGGCCCTCAGTGGACATGCGCACGCGGCGCGCCCGGATGCGAGCTTGCACCCGCACCAGCGCCTGCATGCACCGCAGCGTCACGGCCGCTTGCTTCCTCACCTGTCGCCCGCGGACGATCGCCTGGAGACGGACGAGCCCCTTGAGCGCCCGCAGTGCTCGCCGAGCCTTCACCGATGAACACACGCAGACTCATCAGGAATTGGCAATCTCTATTACAATCAAGATGGATCCAAAGAAGAGGTGTCTGGGGAAATATCAGTACCAGGAACCCGCGGAACGCGGTCTGGATGCGGATGGAGGCCCACTCTTGCCGGACAGCCATGAAGTCCCTCGCCGGGGCTCGGGCGACGGTTGCAACGGCGGCAGTGAACGCGTCGGTAGGGGCGGCAACGGAGGACGCGTCGTCGGAGGCCTCCGACGCCGCCGACCGGTGACTGCCACCTCTCGAGCCGCGCCAAAGGGAGCCGTGGTCGCCGGAGGAGGTCCGCCACAGCTTCCAATTGCGGCCCTTGCCTCGCAATCCTCCATGGACAGATGGGATTTGCAGCTTGTCCTGCGCAGGTGCGAAAAAATTAAAGATTTAATCAGAACATCAGAAGAAAATTCCTTACAGGGAACATTGATGACTTGGTACAAGATTACAAAGATTTTTGTTTAGGGCAACGAAAATATGGGTTCGAGCTAAATACAGTACAAAAATATGATTCTAAAGCCGGAAAGCACAGCTGAGGAAAGAAATTTATGCTCTAGTACTCGAGTATTTAGACAAGTACGCAGGAATGAAAGAAACACTTTGATGACCACTGAGAGGTAAGTATTTCAGATAAAAACATTGCCATTCTGGGAGACAAAAAAGGATCGACCTTGAAGTTTTGTGTCTACTTTGCAAAGGGAAATAACATTGCCACTCCAAAAAGTTTGTGCCGGACACCTATTACTATACGGACAATATCTACCGTTGCTGAGGAAAAATAGATGAAACGAGAAGCAGCAGGCATGGTGACATCTACCGTTGTTAAATCCAAACAAAATCTCTTTTTTAAGCAAAGAAATAGCCAGGAACAACACCGGAAAAGATACCAAACAAAAACGCCTGATATAAATTGCCAAGAACACACAACCCCCTCACCTTGCAGTCTTCTTTCTCCGGCTTCCTGAGCCCTATCAGTGACTTGACCCATTTCCCGGACCCTCCCATTGTTTCTCCTCACCAAGAACAGCGGCGGCGGAGGCAACCGGAGGAGGCGGGTTTCTCCCAAGTTGCGGTGGGCGACAGACACAAGAACACGAAGAGGAGCGGCACCCCACACGGCAGCAGCAAGCAGCCTTTGCCAAGAACAGGGCAAGACTGCGAGAGGCAGGTGGCAACGTGGAGAGACGCGCGAGACAAAGAGGGGGCGGCGTGCGCGTGCGCGTGCTTTGGCTTTGCAGATGAGGGCAGGAGTAGAGTGAGGCGCCGGGTGGGGTGGGGATTTGAAATTCGAAATGGAGGGAAGATACAAGTGGTCAAGCATGGAGACTGCGTGCAAAAAGCCAGGGCTGTGCTCTGCTGACAGGGACAGCTGCCCGCTCCATTACTGCCATTGGTTACTCGCTAATCACTCCCGAGCAATTACAGAAATGATTGATTTCAAAAGTTTTGTTTTATGGTTTCAAAAAAGCGGCATCGATGCGGTTGGAATTGGAACTTGGGAGCAGCAGCGGGAGAAGGATCCGATGTAAAATTTGTTTTGACCGTTTCTGGTAGTAGCTGCATTTCACATCGCATTGGATCCTCTTCTACTGTGACTTTTTCTCGCAAATATTCCCAAAAAAAATCACTATTCATCCAACTTTTCACTATTCATCCCACCCCTTCTACTCAAAAAAATCACTATTCATCCAACTTTTCACTATTCATCCCACCCCTTCTACTCACGTAACACTATTCATCTACAGTATTTTTTTGATGAACAGTATATTTTTAGGGAATCTTTCCCCAATCTAAACACCACCTAAACGGCTGATGTGCCCGATGGACGGCAGGGTGACACACATTCATAGGAATTCTTATTTTTTGACTGCCTGTAAAAATATACTTGTCGCGCCCGCCGCATCGAGAACTGCGAGCTGAAGCGAGAGAGAGGCAGGGCTTGCACCTTTCCGTGCTCATTTGTTTCTTTTTTCTTGGGTTCATGGAAAAGCCTCGCGTGTGTTTGGGAGCCATAGGAAAGCTGTTGGATTCATGACTGTGCGGTCTGTGGTGAACCCGGGACCCTTTTCTGCTCTCTGTGGAACTGCAGTGCATTGCGCACAGCGGCACAGTGGTTTTATGTGGGGACAGCCTGCAAGCTACGGATGAGAGAGTGATTATGGACGACGAATGGGTCAAATATTTTCTTTCGCATGTCGTCACTGTCAAACGCCATCAGAGGTGGTGACCGATGGATAGCAGAGCATAAAAGGACTGGAGTGATGCTACTTCTTGAGACCACTAATAGTAATCACTCGCTACATTTGCAAAAGCGGAATATCCAAAGTGGCACCTTTGCGGGGCACAATGGAATTCAAATCTAACACCGGCTGTTCTGCAGCTGAGTTGCTTGGGCCTGCAGCTGCAGCCGGAGCTGCTGCAAAAAAGCTC
Source organism: Digitaria exilis (assembly GCA_015342445.1). Lineage (NCBI taxonomy): Eukaryota > Viridiplantae > Streptophyta > Magnoliopsida > Poales > Poaceae > Digitaria > Digitaria exilis. Next base: position 560,535 of record JACEFO010001768.1, on the reverse strand, counting down.
AAGGCCCACTGCTATCTCTCTATTTTATCCCTTTAAAACGAATATTCTGTCCTAGTCATCGAGATTCTTTCCTACTTCTCCCGCACCCATCATCCCTCTATATCCTTCCTCTATACCAACTATACTATATTTTATTCAATCATCCCAACTACCATATCCATACTCTCTCCCCCTCCCTTTTTATTTTCTTTTCTCACCCTCTCCTATTCTTTTTTCTTCCTCTTTTTCCTCTCTATTTTTTCTTTCTTTTTCTTCTCTTTTTTCCTTTTTATTTTCCTCTCTCTTTTCTTTTCTCTTTTCTTTTCTCCTTCTCTCGTTTTGTCCGCCCGACCGGGATCCCTCCGTCTCTTTCGCTCGCTCTCGCAATCTCTTGAAGCCGCGCCGCCCGACCTCTCTCTCGCTCGTGCCCGGCAGATCTACGAGGAGATAGCAGAGAATCTTCCGCAGCGTGCGGGATTCGCCGGCTGTTGTTGCTGCCTCCCTGCTGCGTCGCGGCCGCGGGCGCTCGATTCGGCGTCGCGGCGGGGGCAGCGAGACGACCTGAAGACCAAGCGGCGCCGCTGCAGACCAAGCGGCTCCGCGTGCGGAGGCGCGTGTGCGGGCGGCGGCGTGCGCAGGAGCGGACGGCGGTGCGCGCAGATGTGGGCGGGCGGAGGCGCGTGCGTAGGCGGCGTACGAAGCTCCTCTTCTGCCAGGCGCATCGGCGGTGGCAGCACCAACTCCTCCCTCGCTTCTTCAAAAAAAGAAAAAACTTCTCCCTCGCTCCTCCTGTGGAGAAGCAGGCGGATCTCACGAGGAGGAGGAGCAGCTTCTCCCTCGATTTGCCTTTTTTTCTTCTTCGGTTCAACTTTTGTTGTTGTCAATTTGGTCTTCTTGAGTCGATTTGGCCTTTTTTTTCTCCTTCTTCATCTGCCTCGGTCCCTACTCTCCCTCAAGGTCGCGCCAGCGACGAGCCTCTGTGCTGCGTCGGCGAGTAGGAGGCGGCGCGGTGTGCGGCACGGTGGAGCAAGAGGCCTCCCGATGTGCGGCACGACGGAGCAGGAGGTGGTGGCAGCGCGCCATGGGTCACTCCGCCTCTCTCTCACTCCCTCCCGGAGGTTGGGTTGCGCGGGCCCACGCCACGGTGGCAGGGTAGCGGGGGGCCTATACCTGCGCTTGCTGTAGTGGGGTCAGTGGCTTCCGCTCCCATAGCGGGGGTCGTAGCGGGAAGCGCTGCAGCGATTTTTCTGCTATCGGACCCCTGAAGGAACCGATAGCGGAAAGCGCTGCAGACAGCCTAATGTCTACAAGAATCTATACCATATACACAAATACAACAACATTCCTACAAACCATGATTTGCATCTCTAAAGTAATCATCATCAACCTCTGAGGACATGTTTAGTTTCCATATACTTACTATTTCTCCCATCACATCCATCACATCCTTTCCCATCCTTTCCTCACTATTCATTGCTACAGTGCATATCTACTACGGTAAATCTCCACCTATCTCCACCATTTAAACACCCTCTGAATAGCAGTTCTTCTGTTCATACCTATTAGGTGAATAGTCCCCCTAAAGTGAGAGAAACAGAGACACATCCGGGCCATGCACAGATCAGGCTTTGCGGCCCTACTCGATCACAAATTCCAGTCCTGTGCAGGGCCAAATGCCCAAATATAAAAAGCATGCTTGAACCTCCTACCAAACGCACGCAAACAAAAAAGCCTCCAGCAGTGCACACCGGCCTTGTCTGATAGCCTGATCATTCCCCTTCTGCAGCACTTTGTTGGCATCATTTCAATTGGGGGATCATGGTCCCATCATCACCGTTCTTATCTTATCCTTGTGTGATTAGCAATTGTATAGCAGTGATCTGCTGCTGCCTATGGATAGCAGTGGCATGTCTGGTCCCTAAACGTGGAGTAGCACACTGCACACTGTTCGCATGTGCGCGTCAGGTCGTTCAGTTCAAACTCGTTTAAAATGGCAACGGTTTGAAACTAATCCGGCAAGTGGCGGCAGCCATGAGTTGACAAAGGATTTGGTTGGCGCCTCCGCAAAAAGGAGTAAAAGGCATCCGTTCTTAAGAGATGGCAGCAAGGAAGAAAAGGTTAAAGTGGGAAAGAAAAGAATATGTTCTTGCCCTTTGCATACAGCGAAGAGAATCTCTACGTGGGGTTTGAATTTTGGTGCGCCCTGCAGCGGAACAAGAACACCGTAAATGACAACAAGAGCAGGTGGGAATTTGAAATTAAGCTGGGAGTTCAGGATTCAAATCTTCGCATTTTCTGTTCGGTACTCCAAAACAGGCGCTGGTGTCAGGGGGCAAGATGCTGAATCCACGAAAGGTGTCTGTCTCCCTCTGATGCGTATGCTGGGCCCCATGCAACTTACACTACGGGGTCGGTCGCCCCGCCCCCCACTGGCCCATGTACGGCCTGCCAGCAGCGTCGTCAGTTGTAGGCCGCTGAAGCTCAAGAAGCACATCACGATGTTTCGGGCCGTGATGGCCCAGCTACGATGATGTTCCGAGTTGAAGCGCAGCCCAGGCCCACCAACGCATACAAAAAGGAAAGGAGCAAACCGCCGCCGCGCGCCCGCGCCACCACACCTCTTCTCCTATCCTTCCTCGTTTCGGTCAAAAATTCAAAGCCCTCCTCCCCATCCTCCTCCTCCGGCGGCGGCAGCAGCCAGCAGAGACCTCAGGGAGGGATGGGCGGCGAGAAGAGAAAGGCGCGGGACCGTCAACGAAGGTCCAGAACTTCCTCCGAGCCATCCATTACGGATCCGCAGTTGGAAGTCCCCGATCAGATGGGGAATCCGGAGATCGTCGGCGGCGGCGATTCGGACCGAGCGGATGGCGATCCGCCGATGCAAGATGTCAACCCGACGGGGAACGTCGGCGACGATCTGGATGAGGGGATCCAAGGTCGGTCCGCCTACCTTGTGGCATGCCACTTCGATTGGGCCAGCAATCCCAACCCCTACGCCGTGTACAAGGTGAGCGTCGCCACTGCCTCTCCTTCGCGGATGAAGCGGCGGCGGAAGCGCCTGCACCGGATCACCCGCCTAGCAACAGTTGCTGGCGGCAAGACCTTCACATCAGTGAGGTCAGTGCAGCGCTCGTGGATCATTGGCGTCGGCGGCGATGCAGGCGATGCCGTCATCTTTGACACCAAGACGGAGGAGGTCATCCACGGGCCGAGTCTGAACTCTGCAAAATGGTGCCCTGCCATGACAGCCGTGGGGGATAAGGTATATGCCCTTTCCAAGACTCCCTCCTGGGTTGCAGACCCTGATTTCCCACCCTGGTTCGAGGTGCTCGATCTTTCCAACGCCAAAGTTGTCACGGTTGCTGACCGATCCCACCTGGAGGGATGCTCATGGAGTCAGCTACCGCATCCACCTTGCTTTCCATGGAAGATTCGCCCCATAGGCTACACCGTACCGCTCATTGTAATCCTGAGGTCCTATGTGGTTATCGACAGATACATATTGGTATCATTCAATCATCCCTGGGGCACGTATGCATTTGACACCAGCTCAGTCGACCCGTACGAGTGGCACAAGGTTGGTGATGAGAGGCTGCCGTTTATTGGCAATGCCACCCCACACGGCTCTTTGTTCCTTGGCTTATCAAAGGATGATGGGCCCATCAATGCTTATCGCATCAATGTCACAGCTTCTGTCAAGGACCAAGCTCCTAACTTATCCATCACTGTGCTTCCGGTAAAATACATGGGGCATGAACTTGTTGCAGGGCCCTGCTTCTTTTCCTTGGAGGATGGTTGCTTCTGTTCGTTCAGTTTTTCGCTTGATAGCCGCAGCATCACTCTTGATCCGAATGATCTCAAATTGTTTCCAAAGGTGGCACATATAACCATTACAACTTATCAAACAGAGAACCCTTCGTCCCTGGGGGTTTCAGAGGAAACATTGCTACCATTGAAGCCGGAAGTTCTAGTCTGCAGCCAGTGGGAGCAGGCCTTCAAGATTTCTTGTTCATCCCATGGATTCTCTCCATCTGCCTACACTCTTTTATCCATATAAGATTGACACCTTTATTTCAGTAGTATATACGTTCCTTCTAGCTGTAAATATACATGCCTTCTGCTTTTCTGCATGCCTGTTCATTTCTCACAATTTCCTTTTTCTAAAAAAAAAGGAATATTACTAGCATTGCTAGATTTCCTATCTTAGCGTAAGTTTACTTTAATTATTTGTCTTTAAAAAAAGACATAGAAACATCAGTTTGTCATTTATCCTTTTCGTAAGGCTATTCTTATTGTGGAGGCTAGAAACTTTTCCATATAGGTTCCTTGAAACTTTATGCTACGAGTATTTTTTTTTAGGAAACTATGCTTTCTGATATTCAAAGCTAGAGTTGCTGCCTCTAATCAATATTGGCGCCATTGCTTTATACATTTTCTTTTCCCTCTTTGCACTTTAAGTATAATATGTTACTGTAGAGAACAATTGCTTTTCTAGTTCAGTTTGGAAAGTGCTGAATGTACTGTTTGGTAGGGTTGAATGCTTTGGCTTTGGCTTGACTCATGTTCCATGCATAAGTAAGTTTAGGCTTGTTAACAAGAAATTAGAAGGCGCCAATTTAGGAAGTAGATCAAATGTGTTTTTTGTTATTCATTTAGACCCATTTTGGAAAAGATGCATTGTTTTTTAGACTTGTGAGTACTGTAAGTTTGTAGAAGAGTTGATAAGGGCAACCCACTTCATATCTTGGAAATAGAAGAGAGACCCTCGGGTGGTTCGTGTGTAAAAAATCCAAGCCAGATCAAACCAGCTCGGCATGCTTTTGCCAGGAACATCCCTCACACTTTCTGCTTTCGGCAATCCTCACATAGAGTTGCTAACACTCGGATCTCGAGCAGAGATTTTTTCAGTTTACATCCTTCCAGAATAAACAATGCATAGAAAGAGATACCGATAGCTTGTCACCATGGCGAAATGCTGCACATCGTATTAGGAATTTTGCTGGTTTCTTGGCTATATTGCCACCTAGTTCTCCGGTTTTTCTTTTCTAATCTGATTGGGGTCCATGAAGGAACTGAGCTCCTGAACCTGCCAATTTTTTTTTAACTTGTTGTCTCTGGACCAGCTCTTGTAAGTATAGAGAGATGATATAGCTGTCGAGTAATTCTGGAACTAAATGTGATAACGTTAACTTGTATTTCATCCGTTCTCAAATGGGCGTAATCAGGTTTTATAAACTTTGACTAAACATGTGCAGATAAATATTAATATTTGCAACATGGGAGATATATTGGTAGATTTTCCATGACTTGTACTTTCAAATGACTATTTTCACTAAAATTCAGCCAATTGCGCTGGCTAAGTTCAGAACACATCCTCCTAAAAGGTTCAGTGAAACTTGAAGGTTCTTTACCTTAGCTTTCACAGTATTGCAGTTCTGTGTTTGTTAATAAGCTGCGTTTACATATGATTATTTGTTCAATCATGCATTTATTTCAAAGCAATATCTTCACTAAAAAATTAAATCCCTTAATGTTTCTTATCTGGCAACTTAGACTTATCAGTAGAAACCCAGCAATTGAAATGGAAGAAGCAATGCAGTACGAAGCAATAGTAGTACTGACTGTACTATCCATTTATCATGGTAAGTTATGCTCTAATATTTGCACTAAAGCTGATCCTGAGAGAAGGGGTATCTATACATGTGTTTAACACAAAAGTTGGCCTGGTTCCATACAACACCAGTTATCTGCCTAAGCGAATTACAGTTGCTTCGAAGAGACTGCTATGAATTACAGGTGCTTCGAAGAGACTGCTATGAATTACAGGTGCTTCGAAGAGAGTGCTATCACTTCATCCCCAGCTCAATAGTTTGTGTCCCTAGTTCATCATAAAAAAGAGGCCAGTCAGCACTCACAAAGCTTTTTGACCTCTTCAATCAAAGTAGGCCTTATATTGACGGACAAGATTATCACCATATGGACGGTGCAGAGTGATGAGAAAGGATAGAAACTAGTCGGCATATAATAATGAACATTTACCAGATTTTTCGACAGGAAGTGCAAAATAAACAAATTATTAATTACGGTGCATTACCAACAAACCATAATCTGTAGAAACTTAATAGTGACTTTTACAATGTAACTAAGTTTTGAAGGAAAAAGAAACTGCCATACGATAGCAGCAAATGAAATTACCCTACATTACCTAACTTGTTCCAAGAGTAAATGGATTTGGTCGCGCTAGAAATTTTAGATTTAACCCAACAGATTGTTGGAACATTTATATATGAAAACCAGAACACAAATATACTTCCGTTCATTTGCTGCAACAAATATGTCGAAGATTTAATGTACTTCCGTTCATTTGCTGCAACAAATATGTAGAAGATTTAATGCAGCAAGCAGTGTTTTAAAGACATGTCACCTAGGTGACAAGGCGTAACCACGGTGCCTTAAGGGTCTGGTTACGCATCGTTTGTCTAGGCGATAAGGCACACCCAGAACGCCACAGGGCGCCTTAAGATCAATGGTAGTAAGCATATATTGAAATGGTAGATATATACTAAAGAAATAAAAGAGAGGGACACTCCTCATCATATGCTTATATGGAGAGGGCCAGTAACCACAGCCATGCCACGTAGGCTCTTGGATTTGGATCTATAAATCTGCTCCTTGACTTGTACTGCAACTAGCAGATCATTAGCCTTGGCGCCCTGGGACTGACAATGTGTGATGATAGCCTCAACATTCTCGATCCATAAGGCAGTCAAGATAACCCGGAGCCGCTTCAAGCAGTTAGCTTTGCGGCTGTGCCGGCGAACAGAGGATCGCAACCTGATGAAACAGAAGCTGCCCCTCCCCAGGGGGCAGAAGAGTGGCCATGGAATCTTATCCTCTGATGCTGCTACCTTGAACTCTTGGATTATTAATGAGGAAGTGCTCTCTTCAGCAACAGAGGTATGTGGAACACAGAGGCAGAGGCTGAAATACTGTTGTTGGATAGGGGTCAAGCAGCGAAGAGACTGCCTCCAACTTCAAGGGGCAGAGCCTGGCCAACAAAAGGCAGGTTGTTGCCATGGATCTTCTCCCAAGTTTTATTCACCACATGAAAAGCATAAGTTCCTAGGCTGCGTTCAGATTCAGAAAAAAAATACTTCTCCAACAAGTATTTTCTATTCATCTCACTCACAGAATACGCTTTCCAGTGCACTATTTATCTAGAAAAAGTACTTTTTTTTACTTACAATCTGAATACAGTAGCGCTAGCTCTGGTTGCGGGGAAACCAAAATGTAGGAGCCGACGACAGCATAGGACGAGACTGAAATTTCGGGTGGATTGCGAAATTCATAGGGGTCCAGTAAAGCAAGGGAAGAAGGGTGGCGGTGGAAGGATATCCCAGTGGGCCCAACCGCCGCACTCTCGGCTGGGCACGCCCTTGTTGAAGGTGATGGATTCGAACCACGGCTCGCGGTCGATGGGTGGCACCACCCGGGGGCGGCGTGTGAGGGCGTATACCTCGCCGCCGTGCGAGATGAGGATGGGTTCGTGCTTGGGGTACGCGAGCCGTGGGCCCTGGAACGTCTCCAACGTCCTCGGGTCGAAGATGATGGTGCGCGCTCTCTGCCCGCCCCCGACGCCGACGATCCAGGAGCCGTGCTTGGAGTGCGCCGCGACGAACGACATGCCAGGCTCGTCGGCGATGGGCAGGCCGGCGACGGAGCGGACGCGCGGAGGCTCGTCGTCGCCGTCGCCGGAGGCAACGGCAGCGGCGTCGATCTGGAGGACGGAGTAGGCCGCCGGGTCGTCCTCGCGCACCGCCACGAGGTAGACCGGCTTGGCAAACTCGGCTGACGATTGCGTCGTGTCGCCGTCCATGTCCATCGGCTTTGCGAGCTCCCCTGGCGATTCGCCCACGCCGTCGCCATCCAGCCTCCTCTTGGGCGCCATCTTCGTGTACCTCGACCAAAGGTGAGGCCCCGATGGAAACCCAGAAAGAAGGAAGAGAGAGGAGGGGGGGGGGGGGGGGGGGGCGCCGCAGTCGTCGCCTTGTCGGGGGTTGGCCTTCGTCGGGTTGATCCCATCCGTCCGATCCGATGTGTATAACTGGGCCGGGCCAAGATCACATTGCATTGGGCCCAGACGAAAAACTAGAGGCCCATTTCGATGCTGCGTGTTGTGGTGACCTGCACGGCCCACCGATCTGATGAACGAAGCACACCGACATCGTCAGCGTTCTCCATGCGTGCTTGCTGTGAAGAGCAGCAGCGATGGCCAGCCGTGGCTCGGGTCGCCTCGCTTGCCATTGGCAGTTTGGCACAGGCGCACAGCTTCAGAAACCAAACAAGACGGAGGCTGTCTGCTGCCACCATAAAACTTCCAATCATCTTCTACCATTCAAAATCCAAGCATCTTGAGTTACCAATTTTTACATATATACATGCATATACCTAGTACACAAATTGTATGGAGATACTTAGTGCTATATGTTTTCCAGTAATACTACTGTACAAGCTCGAGAATGGCATGCTAGATTGTTAGAACCACTGGGCGTGGACATTGCGCAGAATGGCATTAGCTATCAAAATGGCGGGGAAAGGTGCCAGGCTTTCCTTTAATTTTATCTCCTAGGCCGGATAGCTCCCATCGATGTTTTTGTCGATGATGAAGAAGATGAACGGGCCGACCTGTCATTCTCTTCCTTGTCCTCGCTGAACGCCTTCTGGAACACGTCTTGTAGGTCATGGAACCTCCTCTTCTTCTCTGTCGATGTGTCTCTCCCAAGGGAAGCCATCTCAGTTTCGTCGTCCATGATCTGGTCGAGTACTTTTGAACACCGTGGGAAGAAGCGCTTCCCAAGTTCCACTGGTACACAAAATCATCTTGTGATTAATCGGGTTTCAATTGCTACTGCTTCCAAGTCTCAAAAGTAAGACAAGTTTGCAATAGCCAACAGAAAGGTCATACTACAATTTCACATGAACACTGTAAAATGCCCATAATACTAGTAGTTAAGCATGTATTGTGACGGAAACACCAGCTAAAATGTGGGCATCACAGGCTAATTCATGCAGTATCTAACAAGGTATTTGACAGTAAATTTCTCAACTTGAAGACCAAAGAAAATTTCCAGTTTCCATCACAACAGATATATGCTGAAAAGTAGAACACAAAATCGGTTGAAAATAAGGCACTGTGATTTAAAACAAGAAAAGGCAAGCCGAGTGTCAGTGTGTCACCTGTTTTGGAGAGGGCACTCATACGTGTCAAGTATTCTTCCTTCATTATGAAAGGAGTGTCATTTAGATCAACAGGAGGCATATTATTAGCACTAGAACCAAGTGTGAATTCCATGGTTCCATCCACTTGAGCAATGTCCATTGCTACCTTTGCCTCCATCGGAAACAATATCCTTGCTAAAGCAACTGCATAACATAAACAATAAATATATGAATAAAGAACTAAGAATGAAACAGAAGTACAAAACACTAGTTACTCAATTAATTGACGATAAAGAATTCATGTCAACACCACCAGTGACAAATTGAACAATTTGTTCTGAAAACAGGGCACTATAAGCGTTTTGCAAACTGAAGATTACCTCGATTTTCAAGGTAGAGCAACTTTCCACGCAGACAGTCTCCTGCCATTGCAAGAGAAACCGATGCTTCTCCAAGTTGTGGATCCCTTCTTTCAGCTTGATCTAGTATCTCGATACATAATCTATCTTTCGGAGAAGCTTTTCCATCCTCAATCTGGTAATCCCCGTGTTTCGTAAGTCGCTTAGAGATCTGTACTGCTTTTCTATTGTCAAATGTGACATCTGATGGCCGAGCTCCCTTGGTCAATAAAGAGACAATGATTTTAGGCTCCATTCTCATAGCAGCAATATGTAGAACTGTATAACCTCTTGGGTTCCTATGATTAACATCTGCAAGTGCGAGATCCAGAAGCTCTGTTGTGATCTTTGAGTCACAATGTTCGACAGCATAGTGCAATGCATATGCGTCATCAAGATTAGTTTTCCCTTCCTTGAGTAGCATTCTGACTAACTCCACATCGTCAGAATCCAGCGCTCTGTGTACTCTTCTTACATGTATGTTAGGGAAGCCCCTGTCTTCAGGTGAAACTAATCCAAGACTTAGCCTTGCATCAACAATTTGTTTGACAACGTCTGGAGGCAAAGCCTTCTCCAGAGTAATCATATCAAGATCTGACCAGACTACTATCTCAAGGCATCTCTCAAGCAATTTCACACAAGATTTGCTGCATAAGTTTGCAACAGATAAGATCAATGGAAGGTTGTCTACTTCAACCTTATCAAGGACATCAAGGAGCCGCCGCTGCACATAAAAATCAGGGGGGAAATTTTGGCTTAGTAATGGCATGTTAGTGGCAAAAGTCACAAACAATTATAGCAATACTAACACATATGATGATAGAATAGTAAACAGGTATGCCTGCACATTAGTGCCACTTTTATAAACAGGAGTGGGGTACTAAAGCAAGTAGCATCAAACGTAAACTGATCTTACCATGAATTCTCGAACTGGTACGAAGTCGACAATTAAATATTCCAGAAGACAAAAACAGCTCCAGGCTCCTTACAGATTTTTATTTAAAACCAGCGACAGAAATGGGGAAGCAAGGAGTGTGTGCTTTGCATATGCAGACTAGCACATGCATAAACAGAATAATTGCCGGAAGCCCGGAATGGGGAGACAGGACACTAGGATAGCCTGCCTGGCTATACACTCCCACTTTGAAAGCTCCATTAAAGGTCCCAAAACTTGTGCAACCAATTGAATTTTTTTTCTGTAAGTTAATAGCTTGAGGTTATAATGCTATTAGCCTATTACTACTCTCTTCATAGCATAGTGGCAAAGCTTTAACTGAACAATACATTTTCTATGCAAGGTAGCAATGGTAAGTTTTGCCATAACATAGAGAACAGTTCCTGACCGGCAATCTCTTTTCTTCTTAGACCTTTTTGTTTTCCTTTATAGAGATAGCTTAATGGGTTTGTTGAAGTACAAAAAAGTACCAGAATGTGTCATCTGTCACACTCCATAAATGGTGTGCCGCCTTATCTTGTACGCACCATCAAAATTAAGTGGGACAACTATGCTGGTTTGTTTTGTTTGCACATAAAGTATTGACATTGTTGTATCTTTGTAAACTGTCGGTATCTGAGCCCAAAATAGACAGTGCAGAATGTGATCACAGACTATCCAGTACTCTAGAAAGAAACTGTCTTTATCCTGAAAGCAGAAATAGTAAGCGGCTTTATCATATCTGCACTACAGTTACAGCAATTTACCCTACAAAACTACAACACATCTTAAGTGAACTTGACAGGCTGGAGAGGATTTTTAGATGTAAAATACATTTATCCAGGTAGTTTCTGATCAAATTGTACTTGGACTAACAAAGCAGGGCATGGCGTGAGGGAATTGATCAAATTCTGTTGCATAGCGCTATCTGTGCACACGTGCAAGCAGTCGACAGTCGCACACAACTCAAACTTGTCGTGGTCTACGTCTAAAATTCACCAATCACTGTGTAATCAGCACGAGGTTACTGTCACATTAGCACTGTAGCATCCATATTGTACTAGCGATTAACACTGTTTTCCAAACGCAATGAAGAAAACGTTTGCCATTTCAAGTAACGTCTGCGTGCGCCGGGCAACAGATGAAGAAAGCCTCTTTGCAAGTCGCCAGATTCAGAGCAGTCGCGACAACCAAAAGGCGCCATGAATCGCGGCATCCTTTTTTTGGCGGCGCAAGGGTCCTGAACCGCGAGGTGAGAACGAAGGAGATCGAGCAATCGAGGGAGATGGATGGATGCAGACCTGGAAGAGGCTGGTGAGCTCGGTGACCTCGAAGGTGGATGCCGCGAAGAGAACCTGCGCCATGAAGGCGACCGCCGGGCGGCAGCCGACGTGCGCGCAGCCGCCCTCGTCGACGCAGAGGCACGCCGCCTTGGGCAGGGCGCCGACGCGGCCGCTGTAAAGGTACTCGATTACCAGCAGCAGCGCCTCGTATCCGACCTCCACCTCGTCTCCGAGCAGCTCCCGGAGCTCCACCTTGTCCTTCTCCTCCTTATTCTTCTCCTTCTCCTTCTCCTTCCCCTTCTCCTCGGTGGCGCCGGCGTCCGCGGCGCGGCGGGCGAAGAGGTCGCGGAGGAAGGGGCTGCGGGCGCAGAGGACGCAGCGGTGGACGCGGATGTCGGGCGCGCCGGGAACAGATATGCGCGCGTCGGCGAGGAAGGCGAAGTCGTCGGGGGAGCGGAACGCGGCGGCGAGGTTGTCGGAGAGGCGGCGGAGCGCCTGCAGGTCGGCGTCCGCCGCGTCGGCGCCGTCGACGGAGAAGCTGTCCGAGTCGGAGAGCGCGACGGCGGTGACCTGGCTGTCCATGGGCTCCATTGGCTGCGGGGCGGGCGGCGCGCCGGAGCCCGGGTTGGTGGGAAGGCGCGAGGAAGTCGAGGAGAGCGCGGGGGCGGACGCGGGGCGAGGCGAGGAGGGAGGAAGTGGGGCGCGGGGAAAGAGACGCATTAGTAAACGGGCTCGGCTGATGTGGCAGACGGGGGAAGTGTTGTGATTTGGCCCCTCGCTTCTTTGATTTATGAACCTGGCCCTACAGTTGACCAACTTTTCTTTTTCCCTTTTCTTGTTGTCCATAGCCTAGTGTCAAGGGATTGCCACGTCAAAATCGTGGCATGTTATACTGTCTTAAGTTCTTCACACATTGTTTCTATTACACTATGAAGTGTCATTCCACTAACCCTCATATTCATATTACACCTATTTTATATTTGTCACTAAGTTCGACGAACAATTTGTCTGTTGCTATGAAGTTTGCTATGGTGATATACACTTGCATGCCTGTCGTTTATGGATGTAATCCAATATACATATTGATCGGCATGAAGTGTTTTTTATCAACCTTTTGTTGTGTCGATTCCACATATGCCATAAAGTTGGCGGATGGTTTGTCTACATGTAAAATTCACAACTGCCGTATACGTTTGTGTCACATCCTTAGGACAACATCCGAGCACACCATGTCGTTTCATATGCTGCCAATGTCTTATTTGTGTTCGGAGCACACCATGTAAAAATGGATATACGTCCTATTGTCTTAGTACACTGTTTCGCGGCCGAATGTTTAACGTGTTGTGCTTACACATGTGTCATTGGATCAGTTTTTTCGTTGCATCTATATATCTCTACCATTGGCCATAAAGTTTTGTGAATGATTTGTCTATTGCTATGGTGTCCCCGTATTTGGTTTTTATTCAAATTAAATAGTACGAAACTTTGTCACATCCTACAGTTGTCACTGTATTGAAAGGCTGAAAGTTTGGCGCACGGAGCCATTATTTTCATAGTATCTCTATTTGACATTAAAAAAACTCATGTGGACGATGATTTGTCCGATGAGCTACGCGCCGCACACTTTATTTATTTTTCTTTGATGTTCGTTTCAAAAAAAAAATTCTTTGATGTTAGACCATTTCTTCGCTTACACACCAACCTAAATTCTTTGATGAGGACTAGACGGCAAAAGAGGGAGCAACACAACCGGAAAGCTTTTCACTTTGCACAGGGAGACAAAAGGCATAGGCCGCGTAGGAGTCGGAAGAAGATAAGCTTCCCTCTTGGGCGTTATAAAACAAACACCCATAAATCCCTTTGCTTCCCCTAGCTCCAGCCAGCAGCACCAGCAAACATTCGGGTCGGTCGCAGCTGGAAGGACGTGTCGATGTGGCTCGCCACTCGCCAGTGCCCTTGCCATGGCACTGCCTGCCAGTGTGAGCGCTGGGACGGCACGTCGGCACCGGACGTTGCCCTTGCACAGTGCCCTACGCTTGTTTACTCCAAACAAGGCAGAGCGCTACAAGATACGTGGGTGGGTAGGCAGATTCAGGCCACAGTTTGGGCTCGTCATCAGAGATCTTTATTTTTTTAGTCGCGTGCATGGCCCCGGAGCCACGAACCCTGCATGCCAGTTCCGGCATCGCTAGTGAGCTAATCACATGGTAGCTAGATTGATCCTTTAGTCATTAGTTTTTTTTCTAAGCATGGGCACGTCAAGCTAGCACTAGTCACTAGACTATGTTTGTGTCTCTTATGGGACAGTTGAGCTTTAGTAGAATCAGAAGCTGGCTGGGTGAATGATGCTGGACCACCTTTGACCGGCTGAGTGAGATCGATTTCAGCTCTGCTGTGCCTGTGCGCCAACAAGCCAGGCAACGAGTACGGTGTACTTGTCTCATAATCTCGTTTCGACAGCTAGATGCGCCTATCTAAACCTTGGATCTTGTAGCTGCTTGTGTGTGGCGTAGTTAACGGAAGAGTGTCTTGCCTTTTTTCTAACTTTATAACTTTAAATAGAATCCTGCCTCTCCCCCTCCATCAACGTTGACGTCGTTGTTTGACACTTGAAAAGTCTTCAAGCTTACTCTAGATTTTTGTTAACGAGTAGTAATATTTTTATAACGAAAAAATAAAGTGATTTTGGCATTTTGAATTTCTTATGATATATATTAATTAATAGGAATATCGCCATATAATGAATTTAGACTTAGTAAATTTATGCAGCCCTTGTATAAGCAGACATACACAAGTTTTTCTTTAAAAAGTACAAGAAAAAAATACGATAGGAGAATTGCATGGTATATGTATATATAAAAAAAGGAGTCGGTAGTAAAAAAATTATTTTATGTGAAAGGACCACTAACCTAGGGGCTAGAGCACTGAAGTAGCATATAATAGACCCAAATTATGCTAAAAATGGGTTTAGAAAAAAAAAGAAAATTATGCAAAAAAAAGTTAAGGCTTCCCCTATTGATTTCAGTAAAAAAAAGTTATGTTATAAAAATAAAATATTAATACTATTAAAGGATGTGAAGCTTGAACCATTTTTATTTGTATTTTTCGATGGAGGGAACTTCTGCTGGTCAATTGATTTCCGTTTCGCTTTGCTAGAGGAGTGATGAAGCACCTCCAACATCCCATTAGTTCCAACTGGTCCAAACATATACCTCCAAGTCCTTTTGGCTTCAATGCTTCACAGAGTACTTCCTACCACAACCTCAACGGCTAAGCGTATATGTAAGAGAAGCTGGTGGAAAGTTGGATGTGTGAATAGTGCATTGGTAAGCG
This sequence comes from Digitaria exilis, assembly GCA_015342445.1. Taxonomy (NCBI): domain Eukaryota; kingdom Viridiplantae; phylum Streptophyta; class Magnoliopsida; order Poales; family Poaceae; genus Digitaria; species Digitaria exilis. The sequence goes on along the minus strand of JACEFO010001768.1, from coordinate 545,389 downwards.
TGTCTGTGAGAGAAGATGTGACTTGATGTGACTGAAAAGTTGGTGAAAATTGGCAAACTAAACAAGACCTAAGTTAAAGAAATGGCTGGCTTCTTTCAGTTTAAGCGCTTGTCCGAAGTTAAGTATTTAATAAATGTTTCAAGCCTGATGGGGACAGTTCTGGGTACTTTGAGGTTGGACCAACAATCTAATGGGATCTATTTCGTTGGAGCATTCAGCGTGTACGCTGACGACCAAGCGGGAGGGGCTCGGCAGGCATATCTAAAAACACGTCACGACGGAATGTTGTAGGTTTGCTTTTGCTTAACGCAGTAGTGGCAGTTAGGTGCACAAAATCTCGTAGAAGATAGCCCTGGGGGCAGCGCGACACTCGTTTAGTTGGACGGTCCAGGGTGGTGGAGATAACTCTCAATTAATAAAAAAAAACCCCGCAAAAAAAACTCTCAATTTTTGCTATTTCAGGGCAAAAAAAAAGAGTACTTGTCGACAATTGTTAGTAACTCGTGAATCATGACCCTGAATATACGTTTTAACTTTAAGGACCAAGATTTTTTTTTCCTAGAATTGAACAACAATTGTTACTGATGCCCTCACTCTTGGCCAGGGACTCTATCAAGCCAGCATGCATGTCCCTATACAACGCACCTTCGCCGTCTGCGTCTCCGGCACCGTCCACCAGGCTCCGCCCAACGGCTACGCCTCAACGTTGCTGTCTGGTGGGGCCTGTCCTCCCCTAGTGGACGGTACTCCCAATCTCCATGCTATATACGGAGGATGAAGTGGTGATTGCTTAGCTTTTGGGTATGGCTCGCGTTTAGTTAAGACGACACAGGTACGTACAGTAGAGGTTAATGATTATTGTAGGGGTTACTGTGGGATTGAGGCGTATCTGCTGGGGCCGAAAGGTGATTGATCGGCTGGGACAGTGGACACGACACGGTACGGTTCAAGCAGATTTCAACACGGCGCAGTTTGGTTGGCCGGGGAGGGAATAATCCAGGTGAGCACGTGTGTTCACTCCAATTTTGAGCTCGATGAAAGAGAGAGGCTACGAAAGGGACGCGCAAGTCCCGTACCGGGTCCGTCGAGTTGAAGGCCCGGTCCAAGTCAAAGTCTAGCGGAATAGTAGATCGAACGACGTGGCTGAGGCCGACGAGTGGGCCAGGGGCGACGACCGCTGACTGACCGAAGCCGCTCTCTGGTTTTGCTTGGATGCCCAAGAACCTACACTGATGTGAGTTGATTACTCCTGGAGTATGTTTTTTTTTTCTCTCTCTCTTTTGGCCTTGCACCCTTCAGCAGAGAGCAAAAGCGTATCATCAATTTGGATCGGATTCGGTTTGCACTGTCCGGAGCTCTAGTGGTACTACTAGCTTCAAGTGCACCGGCAGTTGCATGCAAGTACGTACCACGTGTTACGCCTGTCCGGAGATGGAGCCAAACGCGTACAAGCCAGTACTGTACATGTATCTGATCCAGGCTACGTATAGCAAAGCTCCTCCGATCCGATGTTGTCATGCCGTTGCCGAGTCGACGCGACGCGACGCGACCGAGGACGCAGACACACATGTTGACGGACGGCGGCCCGGACCACCGTGAACATGGCGCCGACAGACACTTGGCGCACGGGGCACGGCACCAGTGAGGTCGATCCGGCGCCGCCGATCCACTTCTGTACTCTGGCGCGCGCGGGCGACAGGGGACGACGCCTCTTTTTTTTTTTTTTTTTGCTTGGAATCGGCGCGGCGGCGGTCAGATGGTCTCTCGGCCCATTCGTTCACACTCACAGTCTCACACAAAAAGCAGTGTGGGCTTCATGTAAAAGGAAAAGGCCTTGGGCCTGCTGCTCGAGCGTCGGGCTGCGCTGCACAGCACAGTTGGAAGCCCAGAACGCTGCTGGGGGCCCGGGGCCGCTTGTGCGTCCAAGCGGCGGCGTGGAGATCCTCGCGCCGGCCCGCAAAATACGCACGAGTCACACGACCCCAATCGACCACAGAAAAAAATTCGGCCGAGCCAGTCCAAACGGAGCCTTTTCTGACCCTAATCTAGGAGTACACCATTAATCAGACCTGTAGCTTATGACCTCGATGGCATTTTTTTTACATATAATCTACATAGCTATCTACAGCCTACTACTACTATCAGCCCATACAATACGACGCGTAGGCGGTAGATACCTTCTGCCTAGTTCAATTCTGAATTCTCCACGGGCCGCCCAGATGGCCTTGGCCTGCAGCTAGCTGTAGCATCCATCACCATACTCTCAGAGAGCCCGCCGGAGACGATGACGATGGGCCGCTGCTGAGAGATGCCGTATGGATGGATCACAAGGGCGCAGAGCGAGATGCGTCTGCTGTTTCACTGCATATCTGGAATTAGGGCGTCCGCAACGGCAGGCGATTTGCTAGCGATTTGATTTGTTAAATGCATGAACAGTTAACGCACAGTGCCCACTAGCGAGGAGTTCGTCGCTAGCTCGCACGCTCGCCAATGTTGCTCGCTCTCACACGCCTGCGTCCCAGGCGCCTGCTGTTCTCCTCTCTCTCCTCCAAATCGCTCACTCAAATCGACAGATTGCTAGGGACGCCCTTAAGCGGAGCTCTGGAATGGTTTCCGGATGAACAGTGCACGCATAATGACGTTTTATGGATCTGGAATGACCGTTTTCGTCAGGTTGCGACGGACGGACGGCACGGCTGGGCTGACAGGGGCAATGGTTGGAGAGCAAGGGCCCGCGTCACCACGTGTGTCGTCTCTGCTTTGCACTGTCACTTTCTACACGTCGGGGAGCTAGTACACTACTCCTACTTGCCTACTTGCAACATGTATGATGAATCTCGATCGGCTGGCTGTCATACCGGCTTGAAACACGACACCGATTCTTTCCGTCGATCTGAACAAGGAAGGACCAAGGGAATTTCTGAATTTCTGATGGAGGTACGCATGGCGGCTTCTCCCTCTTGGTTAAGCATTGATCGATCCAAAGAAGCACGCATGCCGGCTGGCCATTGCCTCGCCCAGACCCTGCTCGTTCAAGAATCAGACCCCACCACACAGGAGAGTATTACGTGCCAAAACGGTCGAGAGGAACACGACGGCTGCTGTTGGCGGCGGCGCACAGTGATGGCAACCGGCTAGGCGCGCGCGCTACTGTCCAAGTCCATTAGACCATGGGCCGTGTTTAGTTCCCAAAAGTACTTTTTACTTCTTATTCATCTCCCTCACAGAACACGCATTCCCAAAAATTCCTTTTTTCCCTTTCCTATTTATCCCCCTCACATAACACGCATCCCAGAGAAAAAGTACTTTTTCCCCACCACAACTAAACAGGCCCCATGACTCATATTCCATCGATCTAGTCCACTAGTGCATCTGTCAGCACAGCACGCGTTTCAATCTGTGATGCGTACATGAGAACAATTATTTCCTGCCGAAATAAAGCGAATCAATTGCATGATGTTTCAAACTCTTAACTAGCACACGAGGACGACACATTATACTGTAGCGCCATGTCAATATTGGATTGCCAGAGACGACGACTGGTCAATTCTTTACCTGATTGTTCAAAGTAGCTCAAAGTAGCAAAAGAGTAGCGCAATCGCCGAGCGCCTGAGCCATCACAGCCACAGAGCTAGTTCATGCGGGGGGCGTTGACTTGTCCGTACGTATGTATACGTGCACCAGCATCAGATCAGAATCGTAATATTCCAGGCAGATCCGATTCGTGCGGCCGGCGCGGAAGATTCACAGATTCTCGAGAGGTCCAGGGATCCATGATCCTGCCCTGAGTGCCCTCTACCCTCCACCATATCAGCAGCAGCAGAGACTAGCTAGCTAGAGAGAGCCGTGGAACATTTACATGCCGCCTCAGGTCGCCGGCCGGTGTCCACGACGACGGCGACGGCGCACATCGCCAGCACGCACCACCCGTCAACCAACCAATCAATCCAACGCTATCTCGTTTGAGCTAGTGCGGCAAATCAGCGCTAAAAGGCGTCTTCTTTCCCATCACCAAGTGCGTCCCGCCCCCCGGATAAGAAAACTACGGCCATTATATTTAGCTCCGTCTCCGGGGACGGCCGCCGCCGGTGGAGGAGGCAATTGCATATGCCGTGGCAATGTCGCCGGTGCTGTGTGTAACCTGATGGGCCACCACCGGCCGGCTCGATAGCTCACCACCACCACCTCACGTGGTTGGAGGAAGCGAATAACCAAGCGATGGCGCTTGTTTTGCTATTGAATGGATCCCGGTCCAATGGGTAATCAATGATCAGTATGCATCAAGTCATGAAGAGTTTTTTTTAAAAAAAATAATAATAAGGAAGCATGTGTGCATGCGCCAGCAGGAGTAGCAAATTGGTGGACGACGATGATGCAGTGTGAATCGGAGCTGAGGGGAAAACAGTTTAGAATCAGCAATTGGAGGGTTGGGTTTACTGATGCGGGCTCGGTGTTATTGGCTGGGGGAAAAAGACAGTGAAGGATCAAGCAGGACGCTATGGTTTAGATATGTCAGCCGTGACGATGTATGCATGCTTTTTATTGCAGTTGCATGCTACTTTGGGTTGAGATTGCCCATAGGACTTGGTTTCTTTTTTAATCCTCTTTTACGTTTCCTTCTCTGTTAGACGTATATATGGATACACACATTATCATTCCGGAGAACACGTCCAGGTGCAGGGCGTGCCCGATCAAGATTCAGGCCGATGCATATGGTTCATTGGTTCTTGTGCAAGGAATTGGGCGGAAATGAACGTGCCAAACTTCTCTTCATTCATCGCTCGTTGATGATGATCGAGCAGACAAAACTAAGCTGCCTGATGACGTGTGGTGTGGCATGTGCCGTAAGACCCGGATGACGTGGCCGGCATGCATCCCAATGCGTTGCCTTTAGCAAGCCCAACGCGCCACCGTAGGTTTGGGTGCCCGAAGTTCCAGGTACTCAATCTCCCTTCAGATAATGCCATGTTCAGATTTCCAACTATTCACTATTCATTCCAACTTTTCACTGTTCATTCCAACTTTTCACTACTCCTCCCTCACAAAACACGTTTCCCAGCAAATGCTACAGTATTTTTCTTATGCTACAGTGTTTTTTCCTACAATCTAAACACACCCTAAGATCACTTGGTTACCTCGCAGTATGGCATAGTAGCCTGCAGAAGCAACAGTGACTCCGTCTGATAAAAGACCAAGGCACTCGCTGAGCATGCATTGTGGCCGGAGAGAGAAGGCCACTCACCACACGTTTTCACTGCCAAAGAGTAGAAGTACTTCTGCTGCGACAGAGCTAATCCATAGACTCGCGTTGGAGAGATAATGCCCTCATGTTTCTACGGTGACCTGTCATGTTACTTTTTTGCGATGCCACCAAGGAGTGTTGCCCACGTTTGGCTTGCCCTTACTTCCTCCACCTAGTGCCGTGCCGTACTGCTTACCTCTGCTCTGCTTCATTCGGCTGCCGACATGCATGCCAGCCGATCCCACACAGGGGAGGCCCGCCCTGATCGATTAACCGTCCAGATCGAGTGCACGAACCGTCACGACGGCCGTCGCGCCGCTGGTTACCATGTGTAGCCGGCGTGTGTACGTACGCGCAAGTTGCACTACCGTATCGTCACGGCCACGTAGGATGACACGGCCCCCCTTGCGTCACCCTGGCCCCCGCGATGGCGGCGTGTCAACGGTCAACGCCACGTCCTACCACAGCAGTAGAGTAGAGCTACGACGGCGGCGAAACGCAAAAGATCTCCCGCCGAAGTGGAGACGGGCCGGCCGGCGCGATACGATGCGATACGATGGCGACCCCCGGCGTGGATCCTCGCCGTCCATCTCCTTCCCCTCCACCACCGGTCGACGTCGATTGGCGCCGCTCGCAAGGTGCAGTGCAGGTGCTGCTGCCGGCAACAAGGCTCCTCGCTGGTTGGACGCCCCGCGCGGCGGGGAACGGAACGGAACGGATCGGAGGAGAGGACCCCACCACCAACAGCGACGTCAACGGCAGCCAGGGACGCCACGTGGTGCGCCGGCGTCGCCTCCTCCTACCCTCGGGGCGTGACCCCTGATGCGCCTCGCCGTGCGAGCCGTGAGCCGCAGTGCGGGACGATCGGCGATCGTGCCGCGTGCTGACGCCAGGCCACACTGGTCACGCGTCGTGCTGACGTAGGCCGCACTGCTTGCTACCTCCTCCAGTCCAGCTGCTAGTACAGTAGTACATGGGATGATGCAGCACAAGTACGCTTCTTGTTTGACGAAGCCCAGTTGGTACGCCATGTCCGTCGTCTCGATCGGAAGGAAGAGCTCGAGGTCAATGATGAGCTACTACTGCCACGATACGAAGAAAGAACAATCGTGTTGGTACCATCGAATTCCGATCGGCGGCATCTTCGAGCGGAGCTTCTCTCTTTCTCGTTAGCGCACGCAGATTCTTTCCTCCTCGACGACTGGCCCAGGTTGAACGCACGCACCAAAAAATCGACCTCCTAACCATTTTTTTTCTTTTCCTTTTCCTTTTGATCAATGATGAATTCTTTTTTTTTCTTTCCTCAATCGACGCAGTAGAATAATTCGATGCTCTGATGGGTGGGTGTTTTAATGTGGCGCGGCCGCTCTGAATTTAATGGCCCAGCCACGTGACGCAACACCCGGCCCCACCGCTCCCCGTCACCATCCCTCCCTGACGTCACTTCCCCGTCCCTATGGCCATGTGATGTGCCGCTCTCCCCCGCTATATATCCGACGCCATAGCTGCGCCTCCCCATTCCTCCCCGCCCGCCTCGAATCCTCGATCGATCGTCTTCTTCCCACCAACTCATCTACGCAGCATCCGGCTAGTGTTTCGTTGCAGGCTAGCGAGTGGGTGACCAGTGGGTCAGCCGGCCGATCGAGAGGCCACCATGCAGGCGGTGAGCATCCGGCGAGGGCTGACCATCGACCCGGCGGGGGAGGAGGAGGCCCCGGCGGCGAGGGTGGGGCGGCTGGTCCGCGAGAGCCCCGTGGTGATCTTCGCGAGGCGGGGTTGCTACATGGCGCACGTGATGAAGCGGCTCCTGGCGGCCGTCGGCGCGCACGCCACCGTCATCGAGCTCGACGCGGCGGCGGAGGAGGAGCTCGCGGCGGCCGCCGACGCCGGGCACGGCGCCGTCCCGGCGCTCTTCGTGGGGGGCGACCCCGTCGGTGGGCTCGAGGGGCTCATGAGCCTCCACCTCAGCGGACGCCTCGTGCCCCGGCTCAGGGAGGTTGGCGCCCTCTGATCCTTTAAGCTCGCCGGCGATGATCGCCGCGACGGCGTTCCGGTCACCATGGCGCCGCGTCCATGTACATACGGGCAGCCCCTGCGCTGCGATTCGGAGAAAGCTTCAGGGTGCGGGACGCAAGATACACCACGAATAAGTTGTTGCAGTGTGACAGCATGGGCGAGATGGTTGTGAGTGGAGGAACAGTAAGTGTTACAACAGGGGGGTTTTGTGAGAAAACGGCAGGACTTAAATGTGATTACTTAGGAGTAAAACTACCTCCTCTTTTTTTTTTTCGTTCTTCCTTCCTTTTTTACAGCAGCAAGCAAGCTAGCAAAGCAAAGCTTCTGTTTTGTCCTGGCGTAACTTGATGGGTTGCGCGCGATTAAACTAGCGCGCATGATTGCGGCCGTATAGTATGAATGATCCTCGTCGGAAGCCGATTATCTTACGCCCCCGGAAGATAACATTTTTAAAACCGGAAGCGTTTCGAGGGCTTGTGCGTGTGTGTGTAATGGAGGGCGACGTCACCACTTCAGTCACTGACTCACCATGGGGACGGGCTTGCTTGATGGCAACCCTACCAAATGGCTTCGTGCCCGTGGCCGTGCCGGCCCCCAGGTTCATTTTCGTGTCAGCGTGCGATTGGTATCCCACCGAATCTGGCTCTCTCCCACGCTCCTCCATCCTTTCCCTCGGCCCATCTGGACCGTCGATCTGCGACGATGATTCTTTTTGCCGGCGCCGGAAGCCAAGGGCGGCGTGGCGAGGGAGGCGGCGAGATGACGCGACGAGGGGTCGAGTCATGTGCTGGCGGCTTAATTCCCGGGGACGCGCGCGACGCGAGATGGGGGACCCGACGCGACGGACCCCGAGCGAAGCGGCACGCGATCCCACCACTGTTCACCCGTGCGCAAGAAACCGGCGATCCATCCAAGCGGCGGGCCATGCGCCGTATATATATATTTTGCTGTGTTCGAAGAAAAAAAAAGTTTTAGATGAATAGTATATTGCGAAGCGTGTTCTGTCAGAAATATAAATAAAAAAACTTATTGAATAAAGAAAATTTGTTGTATGTGACAACACGGCTGCTGACTTGCTTGGTTGTCCGCTTCTTAGGACACGTCACGGCGGCGGCCACGTCACCCCCGATCAGCTTGTAGCGTGCAACTCGTTTGGCACCTACCTCTGCTGCTCATGTTCCAGTGTTTGACAATAATTGCACATAGATTAGTCTCCCGGGCCAAATCGTTAACTTGGCAGCTAGCGAGAGGCCGCCAAGAGACGAGTCGTAGTTAATTGAGTTTTTTTTTTTCACTTTGAGATTGTCGTAGTTAATTAAGTGCGCGCACGGAGCGGTGGACACTAGTATAATCGGTGCCACGGGTTGCGCCGCGCGCGCAGGCAGAGTTGAGTTCGCGAGATCCGAGCTCAGATGCTCTCTCCAGCGGTCCCGCCCGATTCAGAAATTCACAGAAGAGGAGAGGAGATCAGGAGATACAGACGCAGATCGACGCCCACCGGTTTGTGCGCGACGCAAACCCAACCCGTGCGTGCGTGGCCGCCTCTCCGTCGTCTCGTCTCTGCCCGCATCGCGCCGTGGCATCGCTGCTCACGTGCTCACCTGGAGACGTGGCAGCACGTAGGACAGGAGGCCGCGTATGATATGATGCGTACGGAGTATATTTCTACTGAGAATTGAGGGTGTTGGTTTCGCTCAAACTGAAAAATAAGTAAAGAACGGAGGGTCAGCATATTGGTAGTTTGAAGCATCAGCTCTTGTGCATATGCATCGTTACTGTTACTGATCTGATATACTTGCTTGTACAAAGCTTTTCTACTGACAGTAGTCTGCCATGATGCTTCTTGTAGCATAGATCGGGTGGCGATGAAGAGTCCCAGAGTAGTTTTGCATTTTGCTAGAGACGAGAGAGCAGAGTTCCTAGTGGATGGATGGTGTGGTTGGTGGGCTTCGGTAGTACAGTAGTGTGCTCTCCTCCGTTATGATCGATGGGCTTCTGTTCTTCGTGGCTCGTGGGCTTCAAGGTCCGGACGTTTAGGCCACACATGAGGAAGCAAGGCGCAGGCCCGCTTCATTTCTTTCGATCGGTGGTAAATAAGACTGGCCCAAATCGTCGAATGCTTTCAGCACCTTTAACTAGGCCCAAGAAGGTTTGTACTGCCCTTTGGGCCTAATAATTAGCCCTTTTGGTCGTGTTTCTCTATAAAACTCTCCATCCGGTTCAAAGTTCAAACTGCATAAGTATTGTCTAAGACGCCGATAAGGTCTACCATTTGAAAACTTACATTTCCCTCAAAAAAAAATTAAACTTACATTGTCATTATATGTAACCTTTTTCTTTATATATTGACTGATGATATCCGAAGCCAAAGTAGTACAGGCTTCCAAATCCAAATCGAACAAAATTTACATATATACAACGTGTACGTTACATATATACTGTATGAGAGAGAAAATTAAATGTCTAGAATACTGATCATCCTTTGGCTCTCTGTTTTTTTTTTCTTTTTCAAGACGCCACAGACAAACTATCCTTTTAGTGGCTATTCCCTAGTGGTAGCTTAGCTAGAGAATTTCAGGCGTTTGTCTCTGGTGCTAGTGCATGGTGAGTTGGCGACCTGTTCGTTCTTTATGCTTTGTGCAGCCCAATGCGCGCAGCATCAGGGCAAAATAAAAATCATGGCTACGGTGCTGGGAGTCAAGTGACATCACGCGCGCACGGCCGTTCACGGGCATCAACAACTATTTGTCTCGTGTCAACGACTGTCATCTCGATCGATCCACCACACAATTCTTCCTTGGAAACCGATCGTTTTGGCCGCCTTCACTTGATCTCTTCCGCTGAGCAACCATTCGCCTCATGCATGTATCCTTGTTTTTCTAAAACAAACCTTTGGACAGATTGGTGTTGCATGACATGTCATCATCCAATCCAAACACTAGGAACGAAATGGAACAGCTGATCACACGGCAAAGTTAAAGCAAATCTACCAACTTGCTCCACCTGATTATTAAAAACGCCGACCCCTAGCGCTAGCTACTGGTAATAAACTGGTTTAAACCTTTTCTTGAACCCAAGAAGAAGCTACCTAGTTAAAGAAAAAGGTTAACAATGGAGCCACTGCATCACTTTTTAATCTGGGTCCACTAGTTCATACATTTGTTTGGACACAGGCAGCAGACGTCGCTGTTATTCGATCGGAGATGTGTATTTGTATCGGTCTAGAGGCCGTAACCATCATATTCTACGTCACCGACAAGCTAGTAGTACAAAATGCAGCAGTAGCCAGTAGCCAAGTACATAGCTGGGTGGACAATGTCACGGGCTAATGGACAAGGAGACAGAAACACGAGGGAAACGGCAACGAATGTGGTTTAGCTTGCTAGCAGCCAACGCAAGGACCAACAGGATCCGTCCATATGAATCGGAGCAGGTCGATCGTCAAATGAGTCATCAGCTCAGTCTGCAACACACACGGACAACACATACTTTATATATGTCAACATCTACTGGAAGAAGACCAGAAAATGTGAACATATATGGTATAATATGTTCAACATTTACGTAGCGTTTTTTTTAACTAACCTAACATTATTGTTCTTGTTCATGTGTTTTTTTTCCAAGTGTCCGAGTGTTCTGTAGTCTAATTTAGGCAATCTTAAAGAGAGACGAAACAAATAACAACCGAGAATCCTAGCCAGCATCTCGTAGGAGGGGAAAAGTGGGTCGCTTAATAATGGGAAATATCTCATTTTAGAAAAAAATAATTCTAAAGAAAACATTAATACAGATCATTCTAAACTTTGACAATAAATATCAAGCAATATGTATAATGCAATTGAGCTATATACTTTGGAAAGTCCAGGCATGATTAATTCGCCCAAATTTGTACTCCCTCTTTTTTTTTTTACATGTAAGTCAAACTTTGATGAGGTTTATATAAAAATATAGCAACAACTATACTACCAAACATATATGGTATCAAAATATATTTGGTGGTAGCAAAGATTCAATGAAATAAATTCGGTATTATAGACGCTGTTACAATTTTCTATAAATTTGGTCAAATTTGAATAGACTTGACTTAGGGCAAAACTAATATGACATTTTTTTTAAAAAAAACGGAGAGAGTAGTATATACTCAGCATTGGATTCCGGACAATATCGGGGCCATGATCACGCGGCCGGTGCCCTAAAAATAAAAATGATCCGTAGGGTACCGTAAAGTCCCCATCATGTGTTCCATCCAAATAATGTGTACCAGCAGCTGCAAAACGATTTTGGATTTTAGGGGAAAGGGAGCAACAATGCAAGGCCCCAAACAAGAGGTAATGTACAAATAAAACAGCAAAAATCATTGCGGAACGGAACTAGGTGAAACACAGTACTGCTACTGCACATGTATAGATCTCTCTTGTCCAATCGAAATAATTGGCAAAAGGGAATTAATCGACGTGGAAATGTGGAAATGCACTCACGAGCATGTTGTATGCCCTGACAATCTAGCTTTACTCTGCCTCGACGACATCTATATATTCCTTGCTTGGCTCCAAAGGAATTACTCAAAGGAGGCTAACCTTACTTGACAAATATATACATAGTATATGTTATCTATAATCATGCATATAGTATCAGTAGATTTTTTTTAGCCCCCAAATAAGTACTAGTAGGATTGAAAAAGGCGCTTTTGTGACGGAGGTAAGCAAGCAAGCCCACGGGTGCATCCTATGGCTGTCTGCTGTCATGTTCTTTTGTTTGTTTGTTTGTACATGTCCGGCCTGCCCGGCCGGACGGCAAATGCAAACCATCTCGCTGACAGGGCAATTGAAATCCTTCCTGGGGGCGATTATTTTAGCCCAGATTTAACTCGGCTTCCTCTTTCATCTGTCCATGGACGGAGTGACGGACGGACAACTGGACAAGGACACGAACGAACGTGCAGCAGCTAGGTCAGCAGCTAGCGAACCCCTGCGTCGGCCGGTCCAGTCCCAGGCGCGCGCGGCGTCACGGGCCGCCGCGCCGGAGCGGAGGGCGATCCGGTGATCTGCACGCGTCATGCACGATCACGCCGGCGTCGGCCCTGCAATAACGCATGCGAAACTAACGTATACTAGACGGGTCCCGGCCGGTGCGGTGAGCTAGCCTGTCGACCTTTCCTAGCTCCGGCGCCCACCTGTGGCCGGAGATGGATCGAGCTCATCCCTGTACGTGCTGTGACCAAGCTAGCTAGGTTGAGGAGGGACGGGAGCCCTGGCCGTGATGGAACCTGAAGGCTGAAGCCAATGCCATCCCTGATGGAACTGAAAGGCGTCGCTGCAGGCCTAATCACATCGGCCACGCCGCATCAGTGGTGGCAAGGCCGGACAGGCCATGGCCATGGCAGATAAAGGGCTCCATCAGACCGTTGCTTTCGTTCGTAGCGGACCCAGAACATGCATCATCCATGATCCATCAGGCTTTAAAACAGGGGCGCTTTGTGCTTGCATCAAAATGTGTTGTTTGTTGTTGTTTCTGTCTTCCTCCCCCTGAACAACTGCATGCCCGCCTGCCATGGCCGCAGCCGCTGGCCTGGCCTACCGCCGGCCGCTGGTACGTGTGCGCCATGCCGCCGGACGCATTGACATTGCAAAGGCTGCTTGCTGCTGCTCGCTCAGCCCGGCCATTTCGATTCGACATTTTTTGTAGAATTTTTAGAATTTTCCTCTTTCATCTAATCTTCAGCTTTATTCACGGATTTACATTCTGGAAAATATGTCTTTTCAGTTTTTTTACTAGTGAGATTATCAATCATCATCATCTAGACTAGATCTTGTTGGTTAGTGCACTAGTGTAGGGGAACAGCGGGCATTTTGGTTTTTTGCCTGTGTTTGACCACCCGATTTGACATGCGTCTGCTTTTAGTGCTTTGTTTTCAGTCAACATTTTTAGCAGCAGCCTAGCACAACCATATTGACTTGTAATGTAAATAATGTATTGATCCTACACGTTCTTGCTCGCATCTTGGCCGACCAAACTGGATGAGCAGAATTCTGCACATGCCGGCACAGCGCCGGCTGCAGGGTCAGGGCATGGGGTGCTTACATGCATGTCATGCATGATGCTGATCCGCAGTCAGGCATGTTATGTAACAAAGCAGAAACCTGTGAACCAAGAGCTTATCAATCGATGGACCAATCATGCAGTTGTAGTATGTGTAAACGCTAAAAAGCTAACCTTTTTTTTTTCTGCTTAATGGCTTTCTCCACCACTGACTCCTCCTTTCTCCTTCCTTGCGGCTTAACAATAGCATAAAATGAGTCGAGAGCGCATCATGCATCTCCCCCCGGGAAATCATACCAACCTTTTTTCTGTGCATGGATGTCCCCAGGGCAGGGCCTTTCCACTTTCATGGCCGAAAAGGCTGCGTGCCCTAATTTAATCGCGCTACCTGAAAGGCACATCGTGCCACATTTGTTGAGGGCGATCGAGATACGAAACCCAATGCCGCAGGAAGAGACGACGGCCGTGGCGTTGGTTGAAAGGTGGATGGATACACTACACTACACAACACATGCAGATCAGTTGCAGAGGCAGGCAGGGCACTACATACACTCTCGTCAGTCGTCAGGAAGACAAAGGAAAAGTCACCTCTCTGCGTCTCATGCTTTGATGTTTTCTGGTCAAGGGTGTGCTCGACAGATGCTTTTGAAGCAGCTGAAATGGCATTGAAACATGTGAGATCAAGTTCTCAATGAATCGGTCTCTTCCTGATGTGTAGTTGACGACGGCTTCATTTCATACTGCAAGAGTGCAAAATATTCAGAACTCAGATTCAGGTCCAAAAATTGTTTCATCTTTGCTGTTGCGTGTTGAAAACTTGAGAAATGAAGGCATTCAAAATGTTTTGATTTGCTGGATGGCTACCGAATACAAACGCGTACGTAACTAACCACTTGCGGCTACAAGGCTGTAGCGTCACTGTTCCTGACAGTAATGTACAAGTGCACAAGCACAGTGCCGTGTGCTCACTGCTCTAAATTAAACCCCATGGGTTATTGGCCCAACCAGCTACAGAATCGTAATCTCTTGAACAGAGTCGAATGGGATTACAGGATGCTAACAGCAGAAGGTACAAGGGATTTCTCGAGCCAGTGGCCAGTGCATGCATCATCGAAGAGAGAGAGTCTAGAGAGAGAGAAGGGCCAGAGGAAAAGACAGAAAGCCCCGCGCCCCGTGTGGGCTATAGCTGCTGTTTTCTTCCTGACGGGGAGGGCAGCGATGAGTGTACTCCAGACCAGTGTGATTATATGGGTGGGTGGAGGCGATTGCACACTAGTCGCTTTTACCTGCAAGCCTCTCTCGCTCGACCTCATCCTCCTTCCCCGTCTCTCTCTCTCTCTCTAGTCTCCTCTTGCTTCCTTTCTCCTCCCCCTTCCCCTCTCTCTCTAGGCTCCAGCTCCCAACCCTAGCACGCAGCTGGTTACATATCCAAAGCCTCCTCCCGTCTTCTTCCTCCAGCCCGATCGATCATCAGCTTAACCAAATCGATCCATCGCTGAGCTGACTCCACTCACTCCATGTATGGCAATTCCGGTGCCGCACGGGCTGTACTAGCACGACGTACCAGGAGCCAGTCCCCTCAAGATTCAAGAGGCCTAGTAGAGAGCTACTAGCTAGGTGCCCGTCCGTCCCCACCGCTAGCTGCTGGAGCAGGACAAGCACTAGCTGAAGCTGATCCGGCCGCCCGGGTGCAGCAGCTGCTGCAAGTACCACCACGGTTAATTAGCTGCACATGCATGATCAGCTCGCCGGTGAGATCTGATCCGTCGTCTTCATCCATCCATCCGTCCGTCCACACAAGGTGAAAGCGTGTCGCCGGGAAGAAGAAGAGAAGATCTCGTATCCGTCGAGAGCTAGAAGATGATGCTCAAGGATCTGGCAGCAATTCAGCAGCACCAGCAACAGATGGCCGCCGACGAGAACATGTCCAACCTCACCTCCGCCTCCGGCGACCAGACCAGCGTCTCCTCCCACCCTCTCCCTCCCCCCGCCAAGAAGAAGCGTAGCCTCCCCGGGAATCCAGGTACTACTTCTCGTCTCGATCGATCAGTGTCTTGGTTCATATACATATAAAATTCTGTATATATACATATATATCCCGGCCGTGAATTCGCTGATGAAAAAAATCAACAACTTATCTGATGAATTGCAGACCCGGACGCGGAGGTGATCGCGCTGTCACCACGAACACTGATGGCGACGAACAGATACGTGTGCGAGGTGTGCGGCAAGGGGTTCCAGCGGGACCAAAACCTGCAGCTCCACCGTCGCGGCCACAACCTGCCATGGAAGCTGAAGCAGCGGAACCCCAAGGAAGCCGTGAGGAAGAAGGTGTACGTGTGCCCGGAAGCCGGGTGCGTCCACCACGACCCGGCTCGCGCCCTCGGCGACCTGACGGGGATCAAGAAGCACTTCAGCCGCAAGCACGGCGAGAAGAAATGGAAGTGCGACCGCTGCGCCAAGCGCTACGCTGTTCACTCCGACTGGAAGGCTCACTCCAAGGTCTGTGGCACGCGTGAGTACCGATGCGATTGTGGCACGCTCTTCTCTAGGAGGGATAGCTTTATTACACACAGGGCGTTTTGTGACGCCCTCGCCGAGGAGAGCGCCAGGGCGGTGAACGCCGCCGCGGCGGCGGCTGCGGCGGCGGCGGCGGGACAGCACCATACGCCGGAGATGCTCTTCTCCGGCGGTGGAGGGGGAGAGGGCGTGCACATGCCGGCGGTGATGGACTCGACGCTGGGTGGGCACGGGATGTCATTGCAGTTGCAGGAGCTGTGTGGACTCAAGAGGGAGCAGCAGCAGTTCGGGGCGTCGACGTGGCTGACGCCACATCAGCAGCAGCAGATGGAGATGCAGGCTGGCGCCGGGAACGCGTCGGTGTTCGGTCCGGCGAGGACCATGGACGGCCAGGAGTACAACATGGGGAGCTCCGCCACGCCGGAGAGCGCCGCCGCGGCGGGGCTCGGGTTCGGGTTCCCCTCGCCGTCGGCGACCGGCTGCGGAGGCACGGCGTCGGCGCACATGTCGGCGACCGCGTTGTTGCAGAAGGCGGCGCAGATGGGTGCGACGCTGAGCCGGCCGTCGAACCAAGGCCAGATGGCGAGCATCCACAGCACCACCACAGGCATGGCCACTGCTGCCAACACAGCAGGCAACGTGTCGAGCACTGGCGCTGCTGGTGTCCTCGGCTTCGGGGCTTCGTCTCATCACTTTGGAGCGGAGGAGAGGAGGACAAGGACCGATCGCGACGCCGGTAATGGCGGCGGTGGCAATGGCATGGGTGCCACCGGCGTCGCCGGAGGCGGCAACGAAGGGCTCACCAGGGACTTCTTGGGGCTCCGACAATTCTCCCATGGCGACATACTCAACATGGCCGGGTTCGACCCATGCATGTCGTCGGCCTCGTCGGCGGCGTTCGAGCAAGGGCATCACCAGAGCAGCAAGCAGCAGTGGCATGTCTAGTCATCAATTCATCAGCATCAGCTCAACTGATCCGTTAGCCCGCCATGGATGAATGAGATTCTCCTACAAGTTAGATGAGGTGCAGCATGCATGCATGCACTGCGCGCACGACATTGCTCTCGATCGACCATGCATGTCGAGAGATCCATACTGGATTAATTACTGGGTAAGTTGGATCGATCGAATCCAGCAGCAGCTTGCGTCTTTGCTTGGCATGCACTTGCTTTCATGTTCATTTGGAGGGTATGGGCATTTCAATTCTTATATAAAAAACTTCAGGTGCTGGTTATATATGAGGGAGACACGCAGATGTTTATGTCTTTTATGCTACTCAATCATAGTTGTTGATTCATGTCCTTAGCCAGAATTTAATTTATTTATATATATATATATATATGTATGTATGTATGTATCTGGTCCACTGCTAGTCAACGGCTACGGTATTTCTAAGCATTTTACGGAGCTCTCTATTAGGGCGCTATTTGGAGAAGAGAGGGAGAGATGCAGGTGTTTGGGAGGAGAGCTTGTGAGAGAGAGCTGTATCGGAAAGCGTGCGAGCTAGCTAGGAAGCAAGAGCTAGCGAGCACTGTATAACAACTGCTCATTGATTAAAAAAACAAATAGCTAGTCAAATAGCCAGCCATTGGAGAAGCCGTTACATGCAAATCCATTGTTTAGTACTGGTCTACTGGACAACGCTCTGACATGTTATGATGCGTGTCGATCGTTGCACGTACCTGTTCAGATACACGTTCACTTCAAAGGGTCATTTTAAATTGTTGTGAAACTAGGAATGAAGTCGAACATGATATGCTAGAACTGAAAATTTATGAAGAAACTAAGATGTGCCTATAGCATATCTTCTTCTTCTTCTTCTTTTTTTTTTTTGAAATTCTAGTCTTTCATTGCCATGGATTAATGCAGTTGTATAGCTAAAGCAGTACTGAGAACACGCATATCAATGTAACTGCACAAATACATGTTTTAGTTGGAATGTTAGTTAAAACGAATTGATTAGTCAGTTGATATTGTGCATATCCATTTCTGAATAGAGAATAGCATATCCATTTCTGAATAGTGAATATGTACACATTTTACGAACTACTGTACCTTCCCAAAAAAAAGTTCATAAAAACGGTTTTTAAAGTATCTATAGTGTGTAATTTCTTCTCTATTTCTGATAAAGTTTATGTTTAAATGAAATGGCTAAACAATATATTTGAAATAAATTTTCCCCGACAAATATTGATGGTATTTGCTTATAGATATATGGACTCACAATAGCCTGATAATTACTAGTCACCAGCAGAGTGAGTTGAGTGCAATGCATCGTTTTAAAAATAGAGGTAACCAATATTAGCGTTTGATTAGATAAGCCTAAATAAGATTCATTGAATGTTGCTGATAAATTAATTTAGTTATATGGCCATATCTACCGCAAGAAAGCCTTTTCTCCATAGAATAGAGGTTTATTACAGTGTTACTGGCAGCTGAGAAATTGAACAACTTGAGAATAAAGCATGTATACAGACATCTCTGGTCCCTTGATTCGCTCCATGAGAGTATGTCTCTTCGTGCAGATAAAAGTAACCCGTTCAGTGATAAAAGAAGAATATTTGTACAAGGAATGGGCATTGCATTAGTTAACTGCAATATGTACTGGTTAGCTTTCACTTTTAGTTCTTTCCGAAGCAAGATCTACCATCCAATCTCAGTTAGCAACAAAATTAATCCTAGACCCATGCTTCAAAACTTTGTGCTGAAGAGATGCATCAATTTTTATTTGAAAAGATGGAGATGCATCAACTTCCATGACTTTCTACTCTGCTTGCATACAAATCAGTGAAAGCTTCTAGTAGTGTATCTAACCTTTTTGGGCATTCAAAAAAAGGTTATGGTGGAATGGTGGTGATGCATTTGTCTGTTTCAAAGAGTCTTATTCACCTATCATCACACATGTGAAGGGAAGTGGTACATGATATATAGCTAGGCATTATTGCAGTTTCTCACCATTTTCCTTTTTTACTATGGAGTACTACTTCTGTAGTTTTTCCATATACATGATTGCGCAAGTAGAACTCAACCATGCATAAACCAGCAATTGTTCCTTTCCTTTTGGTACTGCCTTGGTGATCATAAATGTTTACTACTAGCATATTTCTCCCTTGTCTTGTTTCGGGGAATCTCCATGATTTCATGGCAGCTTTATTTTGTACCATGAACATATATGTTCCTCCTAAGCTTCAAATTGCCCCATCATTCAAATCTTGCTACTGGACAACAACCACCATGCATTATTTTTCTCCTGTTTACCGTTCTCTAGGCAGTAATAATATGAGATTGAGATGCAAAGGATGTACCATTAGTCTGTTGTTGACTTGGCATGCACTCATGCATGGTGTAGCAGGTAGCTTATTGCGATCTACTATGGCTAGTATGCGGTAGCGTAGTGTGGCTGGGCCGGCAGAGCTGCCGGCGGGTAGGGGCTGGCACACTGTTGACATGTGAGCATGGATGAATGATGAATGATGCTACTATAGTCTACTGTATTCTCCTGCAGGCTTGTAAGTTTGGAACGGCGCATGCCTTGCCTGCCCCGCTAGCTTTCCACATCAAATATTCTGCGCATCAAAGTTTGGGCATGCTTCCAGGGGCTACGCGACAAGCACGGCTTCACGTGTCCCTTTCCTAGTCAGGGTGCGTAAGAGAGATAGAGAGAGATGGTCGCTGCACTCTCTCTATCTCTTTGCTAAACAAAGCTGATTCAAATTTTGGAAGGAGAGAGAGAGAGCAGCCAGGACTCTGCAGATGCTGATCCATGGTGTGAAGCCTGACGATAATGTGATGTGGTGTTGTCAACGGGTCCAGAGGATGAGGACGAGTGCACGCCGCCACGCTCTTCTTTTCTGTCGAAAAACACGACACGGGCTTTACCGTTATCTCAGCTGGTATGCAGTTGCCTACCATACGTATATCTACGTACGAGTATGTACATTATTTACACATGCAGTCACTACTATTGTTCGTTGTCCGATATTTCTAGAGAGAGAAAAGAGACCACTGCCACGACCACCCTACATGCATGAATGGCAGCATGAACATGATAATGCACGATGGATCGACACAAACTCCGAGCGACGGATCCTAACAACAAAGTCACTTGGCTTTCATCCGGTCGGCCGGGTCCATGCATGCGTGCAGTGTCATTGCTCATCACTCACTCGATCCCTACCCTAGATCGCATTGGCAAGAGAGATAGAGAAAGAGTGTGTCCACTGTCGTCAGAGAAAGAGATCGATCATGGGAGTGTGAGACCGCGACCATGCATCTGCGTGGCAACTGGGCACGACGCGTACGTTCCAGCTTTGCAAGTCGCAAAGCCTAATCCTCAGCTCCTTTCCCTCCCTCGCACGCTGCTTTCTTCGATCTCACGGTCCTCCCTTGCGTGGACGACGTACGCGTTGTAAAAGGTCTCTTCTTGTTGGTGTTGGCGTCCATCACGAGGCGGCGCGGCAGCCCTTGTTCTGTGGGGTTCCTAGCCCACTACGCCCTGTGCCTCTCCTCCTCTCCTCTCTCTCTAGTCGTCGCTCAAGCCCCACACTGTAGCTCAGCCACTGTTCGAGCTCATGATCTCTCTCTACATCTCTTCCATGCCACGGCACGCCACACACTGCACCGCGTTGCATCTTCATCATGCATGCACATGTACACATCTCTCTTATACACAATTCCCATGTTCATACCTCCTAGCGTGGTAGTTTTGGGGGTTAGGCGTGAGAATTAAAGATAGCTGAGAAAAAGTAGAGAGCGAACAGAAAATAAAGATGCATAAATGAAGAGAGAGAAAAATATAGAGTTTCTAGAACTACTCTTATTTTAGGGATAAAACTTAGGCTCTAGAACTACTCTTTTTATGGGATGGAGGAAGTAGATGATATGATTTTAAAAGAATGTTCATCTTTTGTGTGCGAGAGAATGAAACTGAAGAAACACACGGAGCAAGCACGGCACGGTGATCATATGTGTGCATGCAGACCATGGATTGAGATGTCAAGGACGACACAGAAAGCCTAAACTTTTGTAGCCGTTGACATGGGAGCTCGAGCCAGCTCTGTGCTATATAGCTACCGATCGAGAGGCGCCATTTCTGTCTCGGATGCTTCGAGCTTTCGGGGATGAAAAGGTGTGCAGCATGTCTCCCTTCTCTCGCCTTTTCTGTGTGTGCCTTGTCTTTGACAGTGTTGGAAGAGAGATCACATATGTCGAGCCCCAATGCAAGTTTTTCTAATATGGTTTGGTATCCGTGCATCGAAATATCGAATTGTCGGTTTAGGGTTGACTGTTTGGTCGTTCCCACACACGCATCAGTAGTGGTGTCTTTCTTGGTTGGATCAATTTTTAAGCGTGGTTTAGCGAGGAGGATCTCAGACAAAGCTTGACAATTCAGTAGAAATCCTAATCGCCTGTCTTGCCTGTCTTGGAGCTGTCAGAATCTTCTCGCACTAGCTTATACAGTGTAGTACTGTTATCTCGGTGTGCAAGGCTGGCTGCCCGTGTACACATCTGAAGTTCTTTGTGACTTATTCGAGATTTAAAATTTGAAATAGTTTTTGAAATGTGCAAAACATTCATAAAATGCGCGTAGTTTATGCTACTGCAGAATGCACGCACCCTGTTTGGAAAAAAAAGATCTACTAATTTGAGATTTGTTTTTGAGCATTACAAAATTGAGGGGAAAAATGGTACAGTGATAATCGCGCCTCTATGGTGGAAATGGTGCGAAACAGAAATAGCAAAGCATAACGGGCCGTATTTTTACTTGTAAAGAAGATGAGAGTTGTTGTGGGTCGTTATCTGGACGGAGTTGGGCCATTGCGGCTGAGTGTCTGAGTCTGCGAGCCCATTTACCCGGGACAGCCTTCACTGCAACTGCAAAGGTACCCAGCAAAGGTCACTGTTGAGCATCGAGTGGCCGTCTCTTTCTGCAAGCTTTATCAGACTCCGCTTGCACTGCACTTGTCTGATTTGGTCTAAACTTGCAGCGTCAGGCCACAACTTTAGTGATCCTCTTCAACTGAAGCAGGCATGAGACTTCGAGAAAAAGGTGAGAAAGTGGCCTTGGAACTAAATCAAATTGGCCTTGTCTCCTTCGACAGGTAGCCCAGTTGCCAATTCCCATGCTACAGCATAGTCTCAGTGGGTGTGTGGAAATGTGTTTACGAACGCGGCTTGTGATGCCATTATGCCAGAGAAATTTTACAACTCGGATTCAGAAACACGGAATGATGTCCAGTAGGCAACATTCTCAAGAATATTCCTTTCGCAAACACAAGGAACCAAACAGAAGCAACTAGTCAGAGCCAAGCATCTATCTCCTCTTTCCAGCAAATGTCAGTGTACAAGTCTGTCGAAATCCACAAGCACCGAGAAATGTAGCCTGAATCTATACACATCAACAGCCCTACCAAACAACTGATCGAACAAAGATTAAGTACAAACAAACTACTAACTAAACAAAAGAAGGAACTCAAAAACTCAAACTAACAACCTGTAAAGGGAATTGGGGAATCAGGATTCTGGAGTATGTCTCATGTGCAGTTTGTAACACATCAAATCGAAGGTCCACAGCTCAGGCAATCTGGCTCCACTCTTCTACTTTGATGAGATACTGAACTATAGCTGTTACCTCCAGATGAATGATTTACACTAGCTCAACTTGAAACTCTTCAATTCCCATTCAACCAAATGTCCATTCGTCTTCACAAAACTAGAGGCCGAGCAAAAATGTCCTCACCTGCCGCTATATTGAGAGCGTGTTTCATAATCTGGTGAAACACCATGCTCGCTCATGCTCCCCCTTGATAGGCTTCGCAACCTCTGCCAGAATTTTCTGTTCTTGCCTGTCATCAATGGGCCTGAACTGGACTGCTTGCGGAAAGAGCCTGAGTCGGCAGCAGGAGTGAAGACGGGCGTGGAGCCAAATATCTCAGATATCAGCACTCTTTCTGCTTCCATGCCAGTCGCGTCATAAACCGCTGTAGTTTGCATGGGCAACTCCAGGCTGAATCTTCCTGATGCAAGGCAATCGTCACCCTCACTGCACACAAGTTTCAAGGCCTGTACTACTTCACCCATGCTAGGGCGGTGCGCAACCTCAGGTTGTACACACATTGATGCGATGGCAGCTGCTTTTGCTACATTGTCCAGTGGCACATTAGGGCCAAGAAGTGGATCGACAGCTTGGCGTAGGCTCAGAACATTTGTTAGAAGGGGTCGAGCCCATGCGACTAGGTTTTCTTGCCCTGCAGGCTGGGACATGTCCACCGGCTTCCGGCCAGTGAGGAGCTCAAGCAACACAACTCCATAACTGTACACATCGCTCTTTACAAGGAGATGACCTGTCATGGCGTACTCTGGTGCAACATAGCTGAAAAGAAAGCCAGGCGATCATATATTTGTTTATAAAACATATTGATAAAAAAAGAGATACCGGGATATGGTTCATACCCAAATGTTCCCATGACACGAGTGGAGATGTGCTGGTTCCCCTCCCCCCTTGCGGTCCTGGCTAGTCCAAAATCTGATACTTTTGGTGTGAAATCATGCTCTAGAAGAATATTGCTTGACTTGAAATCACGATGAATCACACAAGGGCTTGAATCTTCATGTAGATACGCAAGTGCTCGCGCTGCCCCCAGGGCTATCTTCATACGGGAATTCCAATCAAGTGGAGCTGTCTCACGGTCCGCTCCTATGTTGAGCAAACAGAAACAAACAAAAGGCACTGTGGTAAGCCAATTCTTGAAACTTCTAGATGTATTTTAACATGCAAATACATACCATGCAAATGGGATTCTACACTGCCATTTGGAATAAGCTCGTATACCAAACACCGTGCATTCTCCTCGACGCAGATTCCTAACAACTTGACCAAATTCCGGTGATGCAAACGTCCAAGCATCTCAACTTCAGCCAAGAACTCTCGCTCACCCTGGCCATCATATCTCTTCAGAACCTTCACGGCAACCGTTGTTCCATCTTCCAGTGTGCCCTGGTAGACACATCCGAATCCACCTTCACCAAGCACTTTTGAGTCATCAAAGCCATTCGTGGCCTTGTCAATCTCAGCAAATTTGAATGTTTTTGCCTGCCCTGCATATGTTGCGATGCTTGATCCCAATGAACCTGACGGACCCGAAGGTGAACTATAGCGACCAGCACCAGCTAAAAGTGTATGGCCTGTGCCTTCAATCATTTGAGATATTTCAGAAGGAAAACCAGTATTGGGGAAAGTGCACATATTATTCTAGCAAGGGCATGCAACAGGATGAATAAACTGTAGAGAAAGCCTTTGAACTTAAATAGAGTAAGCACTATTGGATGGCATTTTAAATAAGTAAAGTAATTTACTCTAAAAAGCAATGAATCATAATATTTGCTCATCAAATATGGATTCACGGTAAATTTCAATGGCATTGCCTCAACTTTGCTGAAAAATAGTAAACAGTTATACTGCTAAGAATCAAACAGCTATGCAAATTACATAACAATATGATGCAACTAAAAAAATTAGCAGGCCAGATACACGTACCAGATGACCTTGAAAATTTTGGAAGTACACCATGCGGAAATCCTTGTGCTGTGTCATTCTGACTCCTGAATCTGACTATCAGCAACCACGCAGCCAGACAGCAAATAATTAATGCTATAACGGTAGATAAAACAGCGATAGCAATTAGGCTGCCGTTCGCTTTTCTCTTGTGTCTGCTTACATCGACCCCTAGAGGTTTCATTGCCCTCGCATTTCTGTTGTTGCCAAATGCCCCGTCACCGACACCTGCTGGTGCTGACGGTGGTGAAGGAGGAAGCCCTGCCCAAAAAATTCATATCTCTTGATGAGAAGCGAGAACTAGCGGGGCACCATTCAAAATGTCCAATAAATGAAATGGTGCATGATTTGTCCACTGCCAACTGTATGTCTACGTGAACGAAATGCAAAAATAGGTTTGACTAAGAAGATGCACTGACCAACAACATAATACCAAATATGAAATGAGTCAGGGCACTAGCAAGACCACAGACCTGGATATACAACATAGAGAATCTCATAGTCCCTAAAGACTGATTGTTTCAAAGAAATTTTTTTGTTCCACAGGCTTTCAAATGCTGAAAATGCTGTAGCGTTGTCAAACTTCACTTGCATTGGTACTAGATCAACAAGAACCATTGTTTTGTCAGGTTGATCACCAGCAACATTTGCACCCATTACACGGACCTGCCTCTGTGCCATGTTTACCCCAGAAGATACTTCTTCAGCAAAATCAGATACCAAGGGAAAGAACGAATAAAGATCAACACTTAGACGAATTCCGACTCTGATTGGTAGAACACATGCACATGGGGCTCCCGCAGGTGGATCTGTTAGAGGCTCAGGGCATGATAATGAATTGCAATCTGCATTTCACAAGTTCAACATGTAAGCAATCACCAATATCATAAATCAAATATAGGTAATATTAGATCTAATTTGAAATTCCAAATATATGAGAACATATAGGCAAAACCGTACCCAAATTAGGTGGTGGCGGAGGTAATGCCCAGATAGGATGAGTTGATGGTGCTCTTGGCTCAGGTAGGGGAGGTATCGGAGGCAGAGTAGGAGAAATATGATGCCCTAAAAAATCCAGCAGCTTGGAAATTTTATTGACACGAGGAAAAAGTATTAACAGACCAGGCAAAAAAAAGGCCATGAACATACTTTTCTTTCCATTTGTGGGACCCCTTGATGATGCTGGCGAAGCAGATGGGGGATGGGCAGGAAAGCTTGGATGTCCTAGACAGGGAAAAATATGCACAAAATTTGTTAGCGTGTGAAATGAATACAATGCACAAACAGGCATAAATTCCAGACTACCTTGAGGGATTGGTGGGGGTGCATGGTGATTTTGCTTTTTAGTCCCAGCATGTCTTGGAGCTTGCGAGACCTCAGGCCCTGCAACACATAAACTTTTAGATCCATGGTCAGAAACTGACAACAATTAGGCTGCATGTGGAAGTGTATTTTCAGACCTTGAGAATGTGCTGGCGGGAAAGATGGGGCAATTGATCTATTTGCTCCATTCTTGGGATTATTGGATTTTCCCCGGGTGTGAGATCTACTAGTGGGTGCTGATTTAGGAGCTAAACTTGGTGATGAGGGTTGGGCATGTGACACTGATGAAGCATTCTTGGGGATCGAAGGCATATTTTTGTTCTGGGGCAAAGGACTTGTTGCAGGCGCAGATCCTGAAACAAGGAATTGGTTGACAAGCTACATTGTCATGTACAAGTGGACAGAGACTAAGCTTATCAACTGAAATTACCTGTAACTGGTGATTTGTGAACTGGGGCAGTTTGACCAGTGGATTCCTTTGGCGGAGGTGCATGTGGAACATGATGCTTCTTAAGATTTGGAGGAGGGGAAATATTTGATGGGGGCACTGTGTTTCCTAGATATTAACATATAGTCAAATATAAATAAAAGAAGGGCTGAAGAAATCACAATCAAATTGATCAAATCAGACAAATTTATCCTCACCATTGTTATGCTCACTACTCGGAGCCTCTGCCTGCTGTCGAGGTGCTTGTACAATAACAGGTGATGCAATTGGAGGATTGACATGCGGAACTGCTTTTCGAGAAATTGGGGGGGGGGGGGGGGGAGCAAAGAACAGAACGTGAGTGATTTGATCTACATTCCAAGATATCAACTTATAGTCAAATATTCAGAAGAAGGGCTGAAGAAACCACAATCAAATTGATCAAATCAGGTAGTGTTATCCTCACCATTGTTATGCTTACTATTTGGAGGCTCTGCCTGCTGTCGTGGTGCTTGTACAATAACAGGTGATGCAATTGGAGGATTTACATGTGGAACTGTTTTTCAAGAAATGAGAAAAAGAGAGAGAGAAGATAAGGAACCTGAGTGACTTGACCTACTTTCATCTAAAAGAAAAAAAATACCTGAAGCAGGAGGAATAGCAGGAAAACTTCCTGAAGGTGGGTATGGCGGAACATCATTCGCCGGGGGCAATGCAGGGGGTGGGTGAGGCGGGACTACAGATATTTGTCGCTAGTGAGGTGAGATCTTCTGCAGAAAGAATTCATGAAACCAAGAATTTTAATCACGCATATCAGCCAGAACATATACCTGACCCAACCGGCATATTTGGTTGATTGTTCACAGATGGAGGTGGCACGAGTGGTGGATTAGGGTTGAGGGCAACAGATGGAGCAGGAGCCTGAACAGAAGGTAGTAGTGCAGGTGTCCCAGGTAGAACTGGAGTGGGATTTTCAACTGCAGCTTGTGGAGGAGCTACTGGCGCAGGGACCTCATCAATGGGATCAGGGGGTGCAACCTCAATTCGGGGAGGTGCATTGTACCCTGCATAGCAAATAGCATAATGTTTGCAGTGTAGCCATTAGGACTGGAACATTATATAATCATATATAACTGCAAATACAGCAACAAAATTGGAGGAGGATGAGTTACCTTTAGGAGGAGTTACTGGACTTGGAGCGTTTTGCAGTTCAGTGGGAGCAGCAGGGCTATCAGCTGCCTTCTCTGGGGAAGGACTTGCTGACGGAGTAGACGGTGCTGAAGCAAAGCAACATAAGGGGTTCACTCTAATGTCGATTATGGTCTAAGAACATGATGTCACTCTGTAGAGGAAATTAGGAGCCACCTGTTGGAACGGTTACTGGACCAAGAGCAAATGCAGGTTCTGGAGGACTAGAAGCTTGTCCTTGGTTTGCAGGAGAATCAGTGACAGCAGGAGAAGGGGCCAGAGTAGTACCTACAGCAAAGTTAAGAACATAAGTTCATGGCATGGACTGCAATTATGTACACTACTCTGCAACTACAAGATCTTACAATCACAAGGTTACTGATAGAGGAAAATTACAGTGCCGTGTCACCATATGAAAGTATCATGTTGCATAACAAGAGCAATGATGATGCAATGCAAGTACGGGGCATAGAAATGCCCATCACATTTACTCGGAAAGAATTAATATGCAGTCATCATAAGCATTTCAGTTAGAAAGCTACAGCAAGCCAGGACGAGAACTACAGCTACCAAGCCACCGACATTGCAGCATCCATCTTAATTAAAATTCAGAAACAAAAATTTCATATTTATTTGTAGCAAATTCTGAGCACCATCCCCACAATTTCCCTCGAATTCAGAAGTAAAAGCTCATAACTTGAATTCCACAGCCAGAATTCAGTTAAACAACATGTGCATTGCAGAGAAAATTGCTGACCCAGACCTCGAAGCCACCCTAACAAATCACAAAATACTCTTCTGAAATTGCTCGACTGAGCAGTAAACTGAGGGGAAATCGCATAAGCCAGTTGAGAGCCCATATACCTTCCTCGGCTCCTCGGCAAGAAACCAGAGCAAAGGTGGGAAGCTGAAATCGAAAAGGATTTTGCAATGCGTGAAGCTGCCCTCACCTCTGGATCCAAGAGCCGAAGCGAGAAGAACCACGACCAGAGCGAGGGGCCGCATCCTGCCCTTCCCTCACACACGCCGCACAGCAGGAACCTTGGAACGCCCAGCAGCAGCAGCAGCAGCCGTCAATGCCGGCACAGATCACAACCACGCCGGCCCCACCGCGGCGCCGCTCCTCCCCGCGCAGCCGCAAGAAGCCCCTGAAGCGCAGCAAGACGACGGAGACTGACCGGCATTTTGGCGGCACGCCATGGACGGCACCAAACCCATGTGGAGGAGCAAGCGGGGGGCGAGCGGTGGGAGGCGAGGAGGAAGAGAGGGGAAGGTGCCGCCCCCTGAGGCAAGGGCTAGACAGCGCCACCACCACCGCCAGTACAAGTAGCTGTAGAGCGAGCAGTAGTTACAGGGAAGGAAAAGGAGTGGTAGTAGACTACTAGACTAGTGGTAGCTGGGAATAAATTACTTAGCATCCTTCTCCTACCAACAGAAAAAATAATTACTCCCGCCATTACAGAAAAAGAGAGAGCTTTGGAGGGAGAAACAAGAAGCTAATCCAGGGGGCGCGAGGAGCAGTAAACTAAACATTCCTTGCTTCCACCGCGGGGCCTCCTCTCACGAGAGTCATGTCATGATCTCACCCAGCTCCGAGGTGAGTGAGAGGTGCAGACCGGACCACATGCGGGGATTTTTCAATAACTAATCTCGGGGGATGAAGGGAGGAAGGGACGAACAAAAGGGTGAAGAGAATCTTGGTTGGGTTTAGCCGCGGGGTAATTATTGAGCTGTACCGGCATGGAAAGATGCAATCTTTGGGTAATTAATCCGGGAATGATGCCGACCTCCTCGCGGCCTCGCCGTGAGCAAGATTCTTGGCCCGCCGGTGTGGGGCTTCCACTGCTGGCTGCTGCGTCGGGGCGGTGGGGGTCAGGTGACCTCGCCGTCCGGCTCCGCCAGCCTGGTCAGGTCAGGTTATGCGCCGCACTGCTGCGTCACTGTTGCGGTCGACATGGGAAGACAGAGCACGGGCGATCGCATTGGCATGGCATCCTCCCGTTCCCGTCCGTGTCACGGCGGCGCGCGCGATCTGGCTGTCGGTCGATCACGAGCGCGCGCCGCTCTTGGGATTCTTGGTTTGGTTCGGTCGATCAGGCCCCCGTGCGCGCGCGTTGGGCGTAAATGGGTAACCGCCGCGCCGGATCACGCGAGGGAGTACGCGACGACGCCATCGGATTCCGCGCCGCCGCGGCAGGTTTGCACCTGCGCCGGGCTCTGACGCGCGGGTTTGTCCCCTCACCGGGTGGGGTCTGGGCCGGCGTGGCGAGGCAAGGCGAGGCGAGGGTGCGGCGTCGCGGTCGCTGACGCCGACTGGTAACTTGAAGGCTTCCAGCGGCAGCCGGCAGACCTGGCTTGGCTTGGGACCCCCGCGATAGCGGCAGCCATGGCCGTTGCCAACTTCACCCCTGCTGTATAGTAGCTGTAGCCTTGTACGGCGTACACGTACGTGTGCTCGCATAGATCCTGGCAATCACGAGGGTATTATTGCGTGGATGTGTACAGTGTACATCGAGATTATACGCTGCTGGATTCGGGCTAATCATCCTCGTCACCTGCTCCTGAATTCCCGGCTGCGTGCATCGTGATCCAGTTGGACACCTCCAAAAAAAAGAAGAGTTTGAAATTGATGATCCAAGTCGAATAATTTGGCTCGAATTATCCCTCAACCAAGCAGCCAATGTTTTCATGATCCACATGATGCAGAGTGCAGACACAAAATGGGTTAAGATAACAAGTAAAACAGCGACGGTTCGCTGGCCTGATTAGACAAATTGGAGCGGCGTTGTCGCCCTGATCCCGCTCGTGATCGCTGAACAGACCCACGTTTTGGACGAGAGCACCCCGTGGCCTGCTAGCGTGTTCCAAGAACTAGGCCAGCAACTAGCTCACACGCAGGCCGGTCACAGACCTGTTGGCTCCATCCAGCAGATACTGCTACTCCATGCTAGTTCTATTCTATCCACCCGTGGGAGACCGTCGTCTTGTCTGCTCTCTAGACTGAATGATAAACTTACGCTGATGATCTAATAGTGCGCATGCTTTTTGTTCACTTCATATCTTCATTCGGCGAGCAAAAAGAATCGATCCTCTCTGAAGCAAGCGGCCATTGGCAGCCAACCGGCGTCGCTTTCTCGTACCCGTAACTCGATTCAGCAGCAAGCAACAGCAATGGCCGCGACGGTTGTTCGTTCTAGATGGCAATGGCCATGGCCATGGCCCGTCCATTCCGGCCACATTTATAGACTTATAGGATGCTTCATATATCCATCGATCGATCGCGAGGCTGCAAAAGAGTTTATGTCTGTATGCACGCAAATGCATTCTGTCGATGAACTGCAACCAGCAAGTGAAGCAACAGCAAAACTTTCTTGATGCTTTGCATGATGTAGACTGTAGCAGAGTCCTCAGCCTCAGGCTGTGCTTCATTGCTTGCATACACGGGGAGCTTTGCGGCACGTACGTACGTACAAAAACAGATACAGAACAGCAAGTGACGTGTACGTGTGTGTCCATGTAGATGTGTCAGGGTTGCTTGACCTACTATACGACTGTTGTGTATACTTCTAGCTGCTGCTGCTTTGGCACCTGATCCGTCCATGGCCATCGGCGTCGAGAGATTGCGTGACAGGCCAAGTTACCTGCACGTCGCCACCTTTGCTTGCCAAGTTGTCATGCCTCCACATGCAAACACACATGGCCTGGCGCCCTGGCCATCCTATACGTCGGCACATCACCCTTTCTACTTTTTTTTTCACAACGCTACAAATCATAAAAACAAGCTTGTATACACATGATATACATCTTTTTAGATCATCCTTGGAGATGGCCAATTTTGGATGGAAACGTAATAATAGAACTTGTCTAGATGAATTTCCTTTATTTTTTTCAAACTATCAGCAATGTTCACTGCTGATATCTCGTAATAATTGGATGGCTGTGTAGGTTTTGTAGAGGCCGAGACTATTGTTACATTATCTCAAAATATGTGATATACATCTTGGGCTTAGAAGGAATTTCATAGGATATGGAGTAGTAACAAAAAGAATCGAAACTAAAAGATAGTACACACTATCAGCTTTGATCTGTTCCAAATGGGGCAAATAATGGGGTTTTGGTCCAGCCTAATCAGTCATCACTGGTCCCAGTTCTATATGTATGTTGTTCATCAAGAGAGACCGGTCCAGCTCTTTCCGACATAAACAAGCAGCGCACCAGCTCTTTCTTTCTTGCAGAGATTGAACTATCACTCTGCTGGTCATCTATCCCTGTACGTTCGTCCTGGCCGTCAAAGTCAGTATCACCGTGGACACTTGATGGGTTATACATGGGCATTTCAGCACCAACGTGAACTGCAGGAGGGCATTGTGTGTTTTTTTTTTGAACGTGCAGGAAGGCATTGTTGCAACGACCTATCGTTGTACACAGCACAGGAGTCAGGGACGTTCTTCTACCCGTTAAATACTCAAACTCTAGCGGTCAAGGAAACTTGCAGTGGCAACTTGCCCTCCAAAGTCCAAACAACATAGAGGGAATGCCTATCCAATACTCGGGTGTTTCTGAGGGGAGCATCATCCCATCGCTTGTCCTAAATTAGTATTGTACCTGATTAATTTAAGAGGAGAGATGAATTAAAGTGGCATACCATCCTAAATATTCAGTTAGGACTTAGGGCCCAGTAAAACAACATTAGGTACGCCGTACGCACCTGCATCCCTATGAAGTGCCAGTTCGGTTCGCATGCGAAGGAATTGATGTGTAGCTAGGAACGTACCTACCTTAATGCTCTGCATTTGCACGCCGCACTCCTGTTCAGTATCCGTAGTCCGTAAAGCATTAGCACGCCGCACTGTGGACTGCGGTAGTTGGGGGTGTGTACAAATTTGTGGTGTCTGGAGTCTGTTAGGTGCGGTACTAGATACCTTCGTCTGCAACAACTAGACGGGACAATAATCCTCCAAGCAATCGTCTGATTGGGCTGTACAAGTGGCATCATGGATTGTGTCTTCAATGATTAGATAGTTCACTCCGTGTTTCTTCAGTTTTATAAATTCTTGGAGAGATAATAGTGTGCACATGTGTCCATATACAGTCCATAATCATATACAGCAATGTGCGTCAGTCTGTCTGTCTGTCTGTCCATACAACGATGTATATTGACGCACGTTGTATTTTTTTTTTCCTAATACCAACTAGAGGATATATATTCTATGCCTCAAAGCCAGCTACCTTGGATCCATGATTGTTTGGTCGCACCATCAGATTTCGGTTAGTTTAATTAGGTTCTGTTAGAGAGTCCTGATGGAAACACTAATCATGCCATGCCATCCTTTTTGTGGAAGGGCCGGAGATGGAATAAGGCACATTGCTAGTCTTTTTTATAACTCGTGGTTGCTTTTACATGATCATTGGTCCATTATTTGTCGCATGAACCGTATCAAATTCATGTCGTTCCTCCAATAATGCAAGCCATTACTGAATTAGCGCGTGCTCCCTCTTTTTCTTTTTCTTTTCTTTTATTCAAATGGGACGTGCTATCTTGGAGTTGAAACATTTTCATTCCCATCCTTGAAAATTATAAATCCCAGATGAGTTGCCAGCTTGCAGCTCGTCCTTCGTATGAGGCCTAGCAATCTCTAGTGCTCAAGTGGTTGGTCAAGATGCATGCATACTATGATGCATGGGTCTTGGACTCTTGGTGAATCGAAGTAGATAGAGTAACAGCTAACAGCCACAGATGGTAAACCTACAGTGTTAATAGGCTATGTCCACTATGTGCTTGTGTGTTGCTGTAAAGCGAAAAGGGTCGAGCAGGCCTTCGGTCCTTGACCAACATCCACATGAGCCGGGCGAGCTTGCACCACGCAATGCAACAACGCACTGCCCGTCTCCATCGCCTCCCTGGATACCTCCTTTCGCCAACACGTGCAAGATCGTGGCACCAGGATTGGCGCTGCTGCAACTGCTACCACCAGTCCACCACCACTACCATAGCACTGGCAGTGCTCTCTGGTATACTCTGAAGACGATTGCTGCATCTCTCCACTCCACACATGTTCAGAGCAAACCATCATTTTGATCCTGAAGATGAGCGTTCAGCAGGCTGTCACTCTATAAATGCAGTGCTTAAAACCTGAGCTTTCTGGCCACCTCATCCTGACCAACACGCAGATCTGTAACAGCGTTGGTTTGGATCACGAAAAGCACACGCATGTACGTACTACACACCTGCGTCCACCTGCTTGGCTGTAAGCCCTTGACCTGTGGCGAAGACATGATAAAGAAGAGATCAATCAGTATGACCTGATCCAATCTGGATACAAGCACTAGCAGCAGGACAATCGCAGGATTCTTGGACCAGGCCGGCCCGGCCTGCTGGAAAAGGGACTTGCCATTGCAGATCTGAAATTGTCACCCAGTGCGCATGCCATTGCAGATCGACTTGCAGTTGCGATGCAACTCTGGCAATCAGGCAGGCATGTGAGGGGCGAGGCATGCCATGCACGCAGCAGGGCCCTTTTGCCTCCAGCAATGAGCGCCCAAAGGGAGGCATGCAAAGCCGGCAGCGGGCGCGGCAACTTTTCCTTTTGCCCCCGCAAAGGAACAAAGAACCAGCCATCATTGCGGTCGATCGATCGTCGCCATTGCCTTGTGTCACAATTCTACCCATCCATCCCGTTCATCTCGCTCTCTTGTAGCCTTGGCAGCATAGCTCAGGATAATGGCCGTGATGGGCGATCGATTCTAGTATGACAGTGGCTGGTCCTGACTGATCCTGAGCTCAAGGGGCTTGACCGGGAAGCTTCCATGCATGTATTCTCTTTTCCTTTTGCATGCAGGAGAAGACAAACAAAAGAACAGTAGTCTGTTGCAGCAACTGAAAGCGTTTTCTTTTTATTTTTAAAAAAGGTTTGACAGATTCATCAGCCTGCCCGTTTCGTCTTTGCTCTTTTATTTGGTGCTACGTACTAGTCTACGTATCTGGGAACCCGACTTTGTTCTTTTTTAATACAGCGACCGATGAACGGTCGGCCTGGATGTGCGGCGTCTTCGATGAGGATTGGGATTGGACTTTGGAGGCTTGGGTCGTGATTTAGGATCATGCAGGGTGAATCATGAACCATGATCCATCCAACTCTCGTTCCGAGTCTTTTCATGAGTAGCATCCGCACGGCGTTCTAAGACAGATCGTAAAAGAAGGTTGATTAGCAGGAGCAAAGGATGACTGCGGGCTCTGACGGGTCTTTTGTTTCTGAAACCGTTCCTGTACTGAGCTGAAAGTCTACTACTATACTGACAGATTTTCAGGTTTTTTCCCCTTCTTCCAGGTGTGGGCTAAAGATCAAGAAATAGGCCCGGCCCATTTACCTGCGTGCCTGCATCCAGAGAATAAAGTAATTGGGCCGTCATCTGCTGCTAGTGTCGTCTGTCTTCTTTTTTTTTTCTACCCCAAGCTTTGCAACACTTCGAAACAGAATTCCTGAACAGCACTAAAGTAAAATCTGTTTCTCATCCTTAAAAAAGAAGTAAAAACTTCTTGCCTTCTTCCGAGATGAGAAGTAAAAAATAAGAAGTAAAAAATCATGCAATGAAGTTGGATGAGAACGTGCACTTCTTGCCTTCTTCCGAGATAGGTTGATGTTAATTTTCAATCGATTCACCTGTGTCGTTGGTTGATTAAATCAAGTGGTATTTGGTTTTTCCAGACTCGATTTCGGTTAACTAGACAGTTCCAAGAGGAAATTGGGTTTCGGGCAGCCATTGCCGTCCTTTGCTAGTGGTGGATCTAGCCCAGTGCGCTGTAGCATGCATGCCCGTGCTATGCACGCACTGCACAGTAGTAAAAAGTCAGGGCTGCGTTCAGATTGGGAGTGAAAAGTACTTTTGCAGATGAATAGTGCATTAGAAAGCGTGTTCTGTGAGAGGGGTGAATGGAAAAAACTAGTTGGAAAAATATTTTTCGGTGAATCTGAACACAGCCCAGTAGCCCCGTGCATGGGTGGATGGTTCGGAGCTGAGCTGATCTGCGGCCGGCCTACCAGGTCTGCCCCTGCACCTGCTGCATTGCATCGGCGCTACTACACGTCATCAGGTGGGTACGGGCACAATGAGACTGTGCCCAGCTGCGCCGCTGCGCGTCCTGCTTTGCCAACACCACCGTGCCAGGCACCACGATGGCAGCCGGGCTGGCCGAGGGTACGTACGGGTAACGGGTTGGTCCGGTCCATGGATGAATGGTGTTGTATTGGCGTGGCGTGAGAGTGAGACGCGTACTCGCGGCGCGGCAACAGATCATGCACGTGGGACACGCCGCGCACGTACAGTA
Source organism: Digitaria exilis (assembly GCA_015342445.1). Classification (NCBI taxonomy): domain Eukaryota; kingdom Viridiplantae; phylum Streptophyta; class Magnoliopsida; order Poales; family Poaceae; genus Digitaria; species Digitaria exilis. The sequence goes on along the minus strand of JACEFO010001768.1, from coordinate 509,754 downwards.
TACAGTACAGACCCAAGACGACCACTTCGTACGCTCGCACCGCACAGCGGGCCGAAGGTGACCGGACGTCGTCCTGGACCACACGAACAGCAAGCAGAGAGGGCCGCGTCGGTTGGGGCCTGGACAGCCCACGGGCCACGGCCTTGGTTGCGCGTACGTACGTTTTACGCTACGGCTCCTCCACGACGCTGCTGGTTCGGCGCTCGAGGTCGCGTTCGTGCAACCTTCGCCGTCCTGTTTCGTGTGAAATCTCTAGGAGCCTAGCGTTGGTTCTCGCTCGATTGTTTCCACGAGATAGACTGGGGTGGCTACCGCTGGGTGTGTGTGAACAAGTGAACGAACAGGTCTGAAAACAACAGAGGACCAACCAACCAGGCAGTGAAGCAACCGCAGCACATCTCTACAACACACAGAACCATGAGGAATCATCTCTACCAGCTGCCATTACCATTTCTCCATCGACTGGACCGGCTACATCACATGCTTTACCGATCACATGTTCTCTACTCTATCTCGATCACCATCAGTGAGTGAGTGACGGCACGACCGGACGAGACCGACCGACCAAGACCTGACCCTGCCCATACGCCACACACACCATACCACACGGCGGAGGAGAGTGGAGTGGGCTGCGAAAGCGACGGAGCGAGACGCGCCAAAACGAACCACCCTCTGCTCTGACCTGACCCCCCATTCCCACTGTACAAGCGTCCAAAAAAGGGTAAAGCCAAAGCCACCATTGCTGCCTGTTCTGCTCCTACTGCTATGCTACCGACGAGAGAGAGAGCGAGCTTGCAAGCCTACCTACAGGACGCCCTCCAGCAGGGGACCACCGCACGTCAGCAGCCGCGCCAGCCACTCCTCGTCGCCCTCGCCGCCGGGGCCCATCTCGTCGCCGGCCGCCTGCTGCTGCGTCGTCGTCCCCGCCGCGCCGTCCACCACGTCCTTGATGACGATGCGCTCGGGCCAAGGCCAGGGCACGCGCGGCGGTGGCGGCGCGCCGGCGCGGGTGTCGAAGGAGGCCATGACGGTGGACGCCGCGGCGGAGATGGACGGCCCGCAGCTCTCCCCGTCGATGCCGCTCACCGCCACCGACCCCGCCGCCGCACCGCCCGGCGCCGCCGCCCCAGCGATCTCCAGCTCCAGCCACCGCATCACCTCCGCCACGTCCTCCTCCGCGATGCCCTCGTACCGCGCCCCCTCCTCCTCCTCCCCCAGCAGGTCCTTGCCCTCGCCTTCCGCCGCCTCCACGGCAGCCTCCTCCTCCTCGTCGCCTTCCTCCCCGCCGCCGCCAGCGCCGCGCTTCCGCTTCCGCAAGCCGGCGTCCTCCGCCTCCTTCACCTCCTCGACGGCCTCCCCCATCCCCCCGCGCACGATCCTGCAACCGCTGGGCTGCGAGAACTGGAGATCGAGAGCGGTTGGTTGGGGAGTCGGCGCGGCGGCTCGGCTTGGGTTGGCTTGCCGGGCACACCACACCACACCAAACCAAACCAAACCACGCGGCTTCGATTCGAACGAAGCCCACGACCGGGGGTGGGGGGAGGGCGGGACGGCGGCCTTTATATCTAACCGGCGCCGCGCCGCGCGCCGTCGGATCCGCGAGACGTGGGTGGGATTTGTGGGGGAACGGAACGGCCGCTTCGATCCCGTGGGTCCCAGCGTACGGTCGGCCCCACCACCCAGCGCCTGTCCGCTAGTGAGTGCTTTTGTCCGTGGCGGGGCCCGCTTGCCGGTGACCGACCGGCGAGAAGTGGGGAGGAGAACTTGACCGGCCACGTCACACGTGGTGACCTGTGTCCGTGTGGTGCGTGCCAGTTGGCCGGGCTTGCCGAAACGATCCGTGGGACGGGGGCAGGTGGGCAAAGTTAATGCGGGTCGGGTCTTGGCGGCAACAAACAAACGCGCCGCGCCCGTCACCGGTTGGTTCACCACCGGCCCGGTCACGGCCAGCCAGCCAGCCAGGACCTTTCTTCTTCGGGTTACATAGCTCTGTGCATGCGCATTCATGGGCGACAGCTAGCTTTGCTATTTGCATCAACACATGCAAAGGTTCTGGCAAGCGTTGCCTGCTGTATAGTGCTGCCTGCTGTATAGTGCTGTTTGACCGGAGGGAGGGAACAAAAGAAACGGGCGGTGAACGAGGAGCGAGCGGAATTCGGGGCGGTGGTGGAAGACTGGACGTGCCGTCCGGTCCGGGTCCGGCCAACCACTCCGTGGTCGTAGTGCGCTTCCGGCGAGGCATCTCCTTCCGAAACAGTTCCACCCAAATTCTACTCACAAAACACGTTTTTCGATATATTATTTATTTAAAAAAAATATTTTTTCCTCCCAACTAAGCATCCCCTCGCTCTCACACGACGGGCGTGTCGGGGCGGACAACCGCCGTGGAGGAGACGATCGAGGACCCTCTTGTCTTGTCTTGACCGGCGAGATCAAAGACGGTGGTACATGTCACTGACTCAAGGTCGTGTCGATGTGACGCATCAGGTTTCGTGTGTATTCGTGAGTCGTGGCTACGTCGCGTTGGGCCGGTCCCCTGACGTGGACGTGGAGACGTGCGTACTACGCGGACGGTGCGGCCGCTTTCCGGGCCTGTTTTGATGGCGCGCACGTCTGCAATGGCGGCGGCGTGTCTGCATCGACGTGGTGGGCTTTGGTCCGGGAAATCGGCGTGGTGGGCTTTGGCCCGGGAGAACCGCGCGTGCAGATCGACTGTGAACCCCTCCTTCGAGTCCCGTGGGCTGTCGAAAATCAAAAGAAAGCATGAAGAATTGTGAGAAAAGCCCAGTTGCAACTGTCAGGCTGTCAGCCCCCAAAAAATCACATACTCCCACTTCTCTAGAAGCTTTTCGGCTTGCAGTGAATCAGGAGCTCCCCCTTCGCGCTTGACACGGCCACACGGGTGTGTGCAGCGCAAGCGTGTCATTGACTGAACCTTCGTGAGCAAAACTTGTGCGTCTACTACTCCTCGAGCAATCAATTTCAATTTCAAGTATTAGGTCAATTTCAACATGTTTGGCTCCTAAGGAATCCAGAAAAACCACATGCATAAAAAAAAGGTTGTCATTGTCAGTGAGCTTGAGCTACATCATCCAGCTAACCCATGAGGTGGACTTTTCACTGGCAGCAAAACAAGCAGATCATCAGTTCATCACCCGGCGTTGTAAACAGATCAGAATGCAGCCGCGCAGTTGCTGTCCGACTATTGCGACCATTCTACGCATCTCGAGCTACCCCTATCTCTTAAACACAACGTGGTTAGCATAGCACAAAAGACTTTGGCACATGCCACGGTGGCCGCAGGTGCAGTGACGACGACGCAGTAGTAAGCTGCTGCTGCCTTTGCCTTTTGTCACTTGGGCGTGTTGGGGAAAGACGACGCACACCGCTTTAATGATTGTGTTGACCTTTACTTAAGGACTCGCCGATCCCGATTAACAAACCCTGAAAGACCCATCTTCACCAATCACAATGGGCTTTAACAGTAGGAGATTAACCCTGTACTGTGGCCTCTCTCTTTTCATTTTTCTGAAGAAAAAAACAACAGCAACATGACCACAGTGTTTCTAGAACTACCACCACAGTTGATGTGTCTCCCTCCAGTGAGGTCACGTCCCGCCCCAAGTTGCAACTCCACCTCACTGTCCTCCACATGACAGAGCGACCCCATGATTTGATTTCTTTATCTTTTTTTTATTACTCATAAACTAGTCAAACACCGGAGAGATCAGGCTCACCGACACCCTCCCAATTCTCTACTGACCTCATGGTCATGGGCTCCTCATGGCATGCACTTGCTTTGCTCATTAGATTATTGGGGATTTTCTTTTTAGAATAAAGCTCTGTTCACTTTCATTTGCAGATTGAAAACACACAAAAATGGGGAGAGTAGAGTACAGTACTAGTGCTACATTTGCATGTCGCTACCAATTATACATTCGGATAATTCAGATTACATAGTTAAAAGTAACAAATCACCAAATTGTACTTGCACTACCAACAAGAAGATGGAAGTAGAAAAAAAAAGTACTAAAAAAATTAACAAATCGTTCAAGCCTCACACTGACTGCAGAATGCATAGCCTCCTTCCACTTCACCACATCACTGGCTGGCTTTGCTCCCCTCCCCCGCCAAATTTGGTAAAATTCAAACATAGAAAAAATTTACAGCGACCGACGTTTCCTTGATTCGGTTTCCTACTGGAGAAACTTCAATCGGCGTGAAAAAGGAAAGTCACTTTTTTTACCCGAAAATTTTTGCAATGCGGCCCCTAAGAGGTTGGCGATGTGACTAGAAGGTCCACTTCCAGATCTTGACTCGGATCCTGACCTCGCACACACGCGCGACGGTGGCCGCCGGCGCGGGCGGCGACGGCGCGTCGTCGACGACGTCCGGCGCAGGAGCGTCAGCTACGACGCCCTTCGCCGGAGCGTCAGCCACCGCCTTGGCTGGCGCCTCAGCCTTGGGCTTCTTCCCCGACGCCGGCGCGTCAGCCTTCTTGGTCGCTAGCTTCCTCTTCTTCACCGGCGCGGGAGGCGGCGCGGGCGCGGCCACCTTGATCCCTTCGCAGTGCACCTGGATGCCAATCTTCTTGGTCTTGAGGCTGCCCACCTTGACGCCGGCCTTGGTCTCGAGGTCGAGGGTGATGGGGAACTCGCCGGATTTCTTGATGTCGGAGCTGGCGGTGGGGTCGATCGCGAGCGCGGAGGCGGAGACGGTGGCCTTGATGACGGTGATGTTGCCGGCCTCGTGGGCGAACCCGGGCACGGACGCCTCCCCGAGCGGGACGGCGTTGGCGGCGGTGGCGGCCGTGACGGTGAAGTCGTCGTAGAAGTAGACGAGCTTCTTGTTGGGGTTCCTGGCGGTGAGGGTGACGTCGATGGCGTCGGTGAGCGCCGGCGCCGTGGCGGCGGAGGAGGAGAGGCTGAGCTTGGTGACGTTCGCGACGGAGAGCGTGAAGGCCGGGCGGTGAGGGCGGTAGAGGAGGTAGAAGGCGCCACCCACCACGGCGGCGATGAAGGCGACGAGGAGGATGACGAGGACCGTCCAGAAGAAGCAGCAGCAGCAGCTGAACGGGCAGGAGCGCCCGCCGCGGCGGCGCTTGGCGCCACCCTGCTGCGGGCGGTAGATTGGCCGCTGGTACATCTTGGGCGGACCGCCGGCGCCGTTGCCGTTGCCGGCGGCGGCCGGGGGCTGTGGGGTGGGCTTGCCGTTGGAAGACATTGCCGCCGCCGCCGCTCTGCTCTGCTCAGCAAGCAAGCAGCAGGCAGGGGAGGGGCGAGGTACAGAAGCTGCCTCCGGTTCTTGGTGTCACTGCGACTCCGTGAGATTGGCGGTGAGGTGTAATGGAGGAGAGAGATCTATAGGCGGAGGGGAAGGGAAGACGAGGAGGGAGGTGGAGAAGGTGAGGGAAAAGGGACAGGGCACCTCACGGATGGTTCGACCTCACCAAATCATTTGTTGCTGGCATGCTGTTGCTGCCGCTTTTCGCTGTCCTTCTTCTCGTCTTCCCTCACCTCCTGTCCTGATTGGTGGTAGGTATTTTTTCCCGGGAATTTCTCTGCTTGGAGCCTTGCTAAACTTGGAGTATTTTGCGGCTTAATCGCTGTACTCTTTTATATTCTACTGCAGTAGCATCAAGTTTGGTTGGTTCGCCAAGTCAACTCAGTGCTGATGAGTTGCCTTGTCAAGTGTTGGTAAAGTACTGTATCATCAGAATGAAAAAACAGATTGGTAAAACTGAAACGTCATCGGAGGAAAATGGTTTGGTAACGATTGCCTTAGAAAAACGGTGTAGAATATATTAGAAAAAAGACAGTGAGAGGTATGAACAGCTGTGCACACTGTTAAAAGTACTAAGGAAAACTCTCCGTCCCCCTCAATGCTGTAATTCTCATAGGCAATGGCCTAACACACACCTGTAATACCTTGGGCCTCTTTCGGGGCGTTTTATTGAAATTTAGGTGGGCGATCTCCGTCCCGGGGAAGCTTAAAAAAAAAAGTACCAAGGAAGACGGGAAGAGCAACCACTTCCTTTTTCGAAGCAAGGAGCAGCCATTTTGTTTTCCATATTTGTAGTGACACAATTTCAAGGCAGCCAATTTTGTAGCCGCTTTTTTTTTGTGGGTGCTTTGAAAGAGCATTGGGCTTACAAGTTTGATGCAATTCAATCGAGGTTTTTTTTCCTTCAAGATCAAACAGTCTAACCGGTGTCACTTCTTGGTAACAAGAGCTGCAACTGCAACTAACCGATTTGGGCGAATTAAGCTTTCAAAGAGTGAGGCATGGCACACAATGCCCGCTCCTGAAGCTAACACTACAAGCACCAAAGCTCGGCTTGTCTTCCAAAACTTTTCTTAACTCAAGAACTGCAAGGTTTCTTTATAAGTTAAATGAAAAAAAAACAAATTGGAAGGGATCGTCCATGTGTCTCGATTTGACCTACAGAGCGCAGAGCCTAGCTCGCTAGAACTCCTTGCATGTGGAGCTACACCAACAGTCCCATTCGCTCAAGTGGAAGGAATCAAACAGTGTAATCACGTGGTTTGTGACCAAGCAGAAATTTCGGGATCAAGCTCCCAATTAACAAATGATAAGTCCAAAGATGCATGCCCAATTTGTCCACTTAATCAACACGACGAGAATCTCGTTCTGCTCAAGCATAGCCGCTGTTCTCAGTCACTTATAAACTTTAAGAACTCCAAACTTGAAGGCATAGATGTTCTCTAATCTTTTTATAAAGAAATATTTTTTCCTTTATGAAAAATAGAGCATATACCTGCAGTGTCGGAGGGGGTAGTTGAGAGCCCGTATCTGAAATTGATGGAAGAAGAGGCTCATCTCGTGCTCCTGCCTCCCAAGCTCTCTACTCTTGTCGTCCTCCCCGTGAATTCAATGAGCATATAACAAGTACGTACAAATTCATGCGATCGACCAGCAGGGATCCAAATATCCAATCCAATCCAATCCAATCCAATCCAATCCAATCCAATCCAATCCAATCCGTGGGCACTGGGCAAGGGCAACAGCCCTGCTGTGCTGATGCGAGCCTTTGCTCTCGTCCACTGCTGCCAACACAACACTTTGGCTGTGTTTAGATGGGTGGATAAAATATATATTTTTTTTTTCTGGGATACGTGTTATATGAGTGAATGAATAAGAAGGGTGAAAAAAGAATTTTTAGAGATGCGTGTTCTGTGAGGGGGATGAATAGGAAGTAAAAAGAACGTTTGGGAACTAAACAGGGCCTTGTACTACATCACATGACTACATGACCATTTTCCTGCTTCACAGGCTACTTACAATACATGGTGGGGACGATGCATGCCCCTGTTAATTCCATTCTCAACTGTTTCTTATTTGGAGCACAGAGAATACACTGTTGTTAGCTTGACCCTGAAAAATGTAATGCTCGGTACGACTAGTGGCAAGATGTTTACGTTATTGTCAAAAGCAATGTTCTTAACTTATCGTCAGTTTTAATTAGGGTGGGCGATTAAGCTGAGCGTTACGTGTATCTGTTTGTACCGCACTGGTGTGTTGTAGACCAATGCATGTCCTAGCTCGGTTTGTGTCCATGTCATGTTTGGCGTCCAGTACGTCCAACCAGCAGCGAGACACGACGCTTACGTACGCCGGCTATCGCTGTCGCACTAACCACCGGAGCGACAGTGATCACCGTCGCTTACGTCCATGTCATGCTTGCTTATTTTTGTTGCTTCCTCCTTTCCTTTGTCATACGCTCGTGGTAATGGTGCCAGTTATGTTGTTTGTTTGCCTGGGGTTTTTATTTTTTTTGCTGGTGCGACGTCCCCTGCAGTCCAGCTGTGAGCCTGTGACGTGTGGGTGCTCGCACCTGAAACTGCTGGGCCACGCGCCAAGCCCAAAATTAGCGTCAAGAGGGTACTACTCTTGTACTGTTTTCCTCTCATTTTTTTTTAAAAAAATCCTCTTAAAAGAAGTTAGCTTATATTGCATTTCATGTCTTTTTTCCCAAAGAATTGGCAACGATATATATTGTCGCATACAAAAAGACGACAACAAAAAGGTTTATGCGAAATGATCGAGAGAAGAATAATGACCGACAGGGGGTGGAAATTTCTTATTAATCTGATCGACGTCGGAATCAGACACGGCCCAATACATAAGTTATATTCCTCCTTTCTCCATGCACAAGAAACCTCTGACAGTGACGGCTTGTTGCTTCAGTTGCACCAAACACTGACTTTTTAATTAGATACGATTATCGAGTTTCGGGTGCTAATAAAATTGTTGTCGACCGAAAATAGCAAGGGTGCCGATTTGGCTCGACAGCCGGTCTAACCGCATGTAACAAGCGGTCTGACCGGCTGTACCTTGTAGCCGGTCTGGCAATGGGCCAGGCGGTCTGACCGCCTGTATAGCCGGTCTAGACCGTCTGTAGGAAAGTGCTCAAAATATAATTTTGACTCCTGTTGGCACTTCTTAACGTCACTGGAATTGTGGCGTTAGAAAACCAGTGGGAAACTCTTGCCCTATAGAATAAAATATTCTGCAAGCGCACAGAATGACCGTGTAGCACTTCACCTTGGAGTATTCCAGGGTATCGTAAATTTCCACGGGGAAGCTCTTTGGTTAAAGTGATATTGAGAAATTATATCAACACATTCTAGAATTATACACCAACTATCTTAGGGGAGATAACTGGGGCGCAAAGATATGATAGGCGGCTGCCCTAAATGCCTTAGCTTATCTTAAAAGGTAAGTTAGATAGAAGGTCAAAATGACCAGCGACACAGGAGACTTCTACACTTAGAGATAGAAAAGAAGCTGGGAGAGCAACGAGCGAGAAAGGATTCCTAAGACACTCCTAAACTTATTAGAAAGCCTCTAAAGATCTAGACTAGAACTCTACCTAGCTGTCAGGGAAAAGAGCTTACTTCGGCGGCTGGAAGAGGAAAGGTCCAGACGGGAAAGAAGGGGGACCTAACGGCAACCTGCAACTACTGCTATGAAAACACCCGAACGTTGTGGTCGCACAAAGGACGGACAAGGCTGTCACCATTTGCCGCCTACCACTCTCTTTCCGTGGGGTGGAACACAATTCTAGCTAACACCTAACCAAACACCACGTCTGGGTTCGATGTTAGGATTTCTTGTGAGGCCTTCACAAGAAACCCCCCTCTACCTAGGAGACGGCTAAATCTCCTAGTCCGGGCGAGAAACCCGTAACGTATAAGCCTGACAAACTAACTAGACTCTAACTGAATCTAAATGTTATGAGATGAACGGATCACTCTACTTTCCTAGATAAACTAAGGAAAACAGGAAAGGAAAGCTTAACCGATAAAGTAAAGAAGATAACTATATTGATAAAGGAAATATTCGAAGTATAAAGAAAAGATACAAGAACTTTACCCGATCTCCGAGAGACTCCGGAACCTCGAGGCAAGCTCGACTCAACTCTAACTCCCAACCCTAATCTACTCTAGAAAATATAAAAAGTAAGAGAAGCTCCTTCTTGGTGTGTGTTGAGAAGTGAAGTGGAGGCCTCCTTTTATAGCTTGAGCAGGTCGGTTGAGCATCTTGGTGGTTAAGTTAGCTCAGCATGCAACCGTCCTCAGAAGAGCGCCTTGAGCCGAGTTGGTGGCCAGCCGTTTGGCCGGATCCTGGCCGATCGGCCAGGATTGGTCGCCATCTGGCGCCGCCTTTCGCAGCAACGCTCTGGATTACCTCCTGGTGTCGGTGGTTATGACGGTCATTAACTACCTGGCAGTTAAGGCATGCAGGTGGGCCCTCTAATCCATGTGATGCGCCTTTCGGGCCCTTTGATCAAACCGTCATCGGATGAATGGCTTGGATGCTTTGCATGTGTGCTAGTTTGCTCCTGGATCAGTGACATGTCATGTGGCCGAGATGTCTGGCCGGCCGGCCAGGACTTGGCCGGTTGGCCAGGCTTTTTGCCCGTTTTTGTCCTGTTTTCTGCCACGTGTCCCTGCATTCACAACTTCACCAAAACTTGTAGAATTTGTTAAATATAAGCAAAATATACATGGAACATTGTGCAAAGTTATCATTTTATCCGAAATATTAACGGTCACAAGGTGTCATAATGGCCATCAACAACTCCACCATTGCGTAGGGCTCGTCGAGAAGGTCAAAATGCATATGTGGATCGCCTGATTTGGACTCCGGATGAGGGAGTTATGGCTCCGTCAAGGATCAACCCCGGGCCCAGGCGGTTAGACCGCCTGTACAGGAGGTCAGACCGCCTGTAGCAGTTCTAATCCGAATTAGAGTTGTATTTTGATGGGACTTGATTATAGAATTGACTCCCCACGGGGCAAGACCTCCCCACCCTATATTATGAAGGGCCGTGGCCGAGGACATCTACCCAATCATACAATCAATTTATCTTGACTCTTTTATCTCAAACCCTAGCTTTTCCAACCCCCTCTTCTTTCTTCTTCGTCTCCATGGCGTTTTAGCACGTTCTAGGTGGCCTTGCCGACCTTAGAACAACCCTAGGTTCGCCGCCTCCGACGGGGTCCCTCCCGAGGCGACGATCGTAGGCTTTCGCGGCGCCTCTGCCTACAGGCGGTCTGACCCCCTATGACAGGCGGTCTAACCCCCTGTATAGGCGGTCTGACTCCCTGTCCAGAAGTTCCGACGAGGAGATTTCAGCTACCGCGCGATATAGCGCTTATCGTGTGTTGATCCAAAAAGCATCAACATATTTTGGCGACACCGTTGGAGAAGAAAAATCTGGTTTTCGTAACTGATCTATTTGACCCTAGCCCAATGGGATCCAAGGTTGATCAAGATGATATCCCTTCTAACATAGAAGATCTCAATAAGGAAGGACGCCAGAAGTATTTGATGGTTTTAGCACATCTCCTGAACGAGTTCTTGAAGGGCTTCAAGAAGGATCATGACACGATCACACGTGTTCAAGAGTTTGTGATGCCATCCTTCAAGATGAGCTGCGATAATTGAGGTAATCGACGCTGTAAGTTCATCTTTACAACCGTCTTCCTCTATTGATACGGTTAGCCCGATTGTTGTTAATAGTATACCTAGTCTTGATGAACTCTCTGCACGTTTAGATCGACTAGAGATACTTAAAAAGGGGAAATCGGTTCATAGTAGTGATGTGCCTATCATACCATGGTCTAATATTGATAATACATTCTGTGGTATGTTGCCTAATTCCCTTGATGGTCAGACTCCGCCGTTGATCCAGTTGCCCAAACCAAACACGGTCATTGCAATTGGATCAATGCTTACAGGCGGTCAGACCGCCGGTACAGCCGGTCAGACCGCCTCAGCCGGTCAGACCGCCTGTACGGCCGGTCACATCCCCTCAGCGGCTGGTCAGACCATGTGACAGTTGTTCCGGAGTGGCTTACACCGCTAGCCGTTATGCCAAATTCGGCTGCTGATAGCCGTGATGGTATGCTGGATGCAGTCAATGCTTCGTACGAAACAATGTTGCAGGATTTAGCATCGGTTAAACAAGGTCAGGATGAAACCGTCTCTTAATATTTTAGAAGATTTAAAGAGATGAAAAACCGTTACTTTAATTTATCATTTTCTAAGGTTAATCTTGCTCGATTATGCTTTAGTGGATTAAAATCCTCTATTAGAGAGAAAATTGATAATTGTGATTATCATTTGGTTGCTCAAGTTCACATTAGAGCTGAAGTGGCTCAAGACCGAATGAATAAAGAAAAGGAGGGTCTTAAATCATGTCGGTCTAATATGCATGCTATTGATGGTAAATCCGTTGTTTCGACCGATAATGATAATAATGTTAATATTGCTGAATTTACATGGCCTTCTAAAGTTGAAGCTTATTCTTGTTCATCTCTTAGGCCGGCTCATAAGAGTCGGCAAGAAGAATTGAAATTTACATTTGATGTATCTAAATATGATCGCATTTTTGATGAATTGCATAAACATGGATGCATTAAGATTTCTCATGTTATACCTGTATTGGAAGAGTTGAAAAGTCATGCATATTGTAAATTTCATAATTCTTATTCACATGCTATCAATGATCAATGTTTTCCGTCGGCAAGTTCAATCGGCTATAAATGAAGGCCGTTTGAGATTTCACAATATGCAGGTGGATAAAACTTCTTTCCCGGTCAGTACTTTGGATTTGCAGCAACCTAAGGTTTTTATTTGGCCGCATCAAATCGAATCTACCAAAGAGAAGAATGTGGTAGTGGGAGATGAAAGACCCACTTTGACAGGGAAGGAATTGATCCGTGAAGTGACATGTGATAAATCTTTTGATGGAAAGGAGACATTCAAAGTCACGTTGAGAGCCTCTGGACATGGGGGGCAAAGGTCGGTCGTTTCACCTGGACTGCAGCCATCTGGACCTGTTCTACCACAGGCGGTTAGACCGCCTGCAGCAGGCGGTCAGACCGACCTACACCATGGTCGTCCAAAGGCGCTGAAAACGAAGCGTTCAGAGATTGGAGCTTCGAAAGTAAGTGTGGCTAAAGACGGAGGATCTGGTATAAAGCCAAATGTCACATTCGATATGCTTCTCGACAAGTACTCCAAGCAAAAGGCCGTTCCAAGCGATCGGCCATTAAAAAAAGAAGTGAGATCACCTAAAGGTGGATCTTTAAAGCCAGTGCATTATTATCATGTGTCTCGGGAGTTAAATCCAATTTGGGATGACAATGGTGTGATGTGGGTGCCGTATCAGTCGGTGTCACAACATTCTTTGCATTCTGGATGGAGGAAACCAAGAAGACATGTTCTGGACAGGATTGCACTACCCGTTCGTGACCGTTTGGCTGTTCGTCAATCTGGTCAAGGGCATCGGGCCCAGGCGGTCAGACCGCCTGTTACAAGCGGTCTAGACCGGCCATCCCAGAAGAGGAAGGCACCTGTTTTAAAGCAAGTGTATCGGCCTAAGAAGATGGAGGAGAAAGTTCAGAAGAAGAATGTGAACTCAGTAAAGGCTACTACACTTGATGGAGATAAAAGACCGATTATTTTAGATAATCTGGTTAAGAAGTCTATGTCAGAGACTCCCACTGCTAGTGGTCATGAGGTTAGCCGCAATGAGTTTAACTTTCTTCCTAGATGGTGTCCTCCAGGTTTGACTCGTACGCAGAGAAGGAAACTTCAAAAGCTGCGTCTTCAGGAGAGAAAGAAAGAAGAGCCAGAGAAGCAAGAGCTTTTCAACAAGCATAAACCTATGCTTCCTCAGAAGAAGGAGTGGAGAGTCAAAAAGAATGAGCAGCCGAAGCCGGCAGTACAGGTGGTCCAACCGGTTGTACAGGCGGTCCAGACCACCAGATCTACAAAGTCGACCGAGCAGGCGGTCAGATCGCCTACACAGCCGATCAGACCGGTTGGGGCAGAGATACTGCCGGATGATGTTTCTTCTGCTCCCATGGTTTGTGATGACAAGTTGACATCGGTTCCCACTGCTGAGGACGATGAACAACTTGTTGATTGCAGTTTGTCACCGGAGCATATAGATGCTAATGTCCCATACTTGGGTGATTATATTCTTATAGAGGAAGATCCTGATCATCCTGATGTTGATCCTGGGGAAGTTATGTAGGTGCTCTTACTCCTTACTTCGGTCGAAGGATGATGCTGAATTTACTCGGGAGACAAAACAGCAAGGAGCCTTTGAGGTAAAATTTTATTTATCTTCGCCTCCGGTTCTTCGGGCACCTAGGAGAATGGTTTCTTTTGAACTATATATTATGGCCGAAGAAAGCATTATTGGAGCTGTTTTGATTCAAAAGACCGAAGGAAAGATTTTATTATTGCATATGCATGTACAAGATTATTGGACGTTGAAATGAGGTATGCTTTTAGTTGTATACATCATGCTTATACCAAGTTGAGGCATTATTTACTATGAAATACTTGCATAATTACTTGTTAAGCCGACATAATTAAATACATGTTGCATAGACCAAATATTGAGTGATAGAATCGGCAAATGGCTTATGCTTTAATTGAATATGATTTAGTCTTTAATTCATTAAAATTTATAAAGACATATCCTTACCGATTTTATTGTTTAACATTGATTAATGAGCAACTTAATTTAAATGTCGGCTATATTACTTTTACTCCATGCAATTTGCATTTTGATGGATCGGTTTACAAAAGTGAATATGGTGTTGGTTTTATTATTATATCACCAAACGATATTATTTTTGAAGCTCTTAACCGATTGGGTCATAGACGCATAATTATTCAGACCGAGTATTAGTTTTATTATTCGGTTTGGAGATCTTACATTATATGGGAGTAAAACATGTAGAAGCTTGTGGTGCTTCTTTTCTATTGGTACAACAAGTATTCAAAGCATGTCAATATTTAGATGAATTTCTAAATGTTTATCTTGATAAATGATTAGACATTATAATTTGCTTTGATGAATTTGTGATTTATCATGTACGAAGAGAAGAGAATCTTATAGCTAATGTGTTGGCACAACAAGCATCATGCTATAATATTCAGAAAAAAAATTCGAGAAAAGAAGCCGATGTTTTGCGAATCCGACATGGTTGCTCTAGGACAGGCGGTCCAACCGCCTGGTGCAGCCGGTCTAACCGGCCTGGCCGGTCTAACCGTCATGACAAGCGGTCTGACGGCCTGTGCCTCTGAAAGACTGATTCGGCTGTGGATGCCTCTCAATCTGTTGAGGCCGATGTTGGTATTTGGAGGAAGCCTCTGGTGGTATTTGCAGGATACTAGCAGGTCAATGGATTGAAAAGTCCGACGATGGGCTTTCGAGTTTGCTTTGGTTGATAGTGAACTATATCGTCGGACCATGGATGGTTTGCTCTTAAAGTGTTATATCCTGATCAAGCTAGGTTGGTTATGGCAGAGGTTTATGAAGAAATTTGTGGTGCGCAACAATCGGCTCGTATGATGAAGTGGCTCCTTAAGCGGGTTTACTATTATTGGTTTACAATAATTGCCAATTGTTTTTGTTATTATAAAGGACGTGATTGAGTTTATTATCGAGCATGTTATACATGGATTTGGGATTCGTTTGCCAATGAACATCATTCATGTAGAAGGAGGTACGTGAGTTCGTTGAATCCAATGATATTAAATTGCTCAATTCATCTCCATATTATGCTCAAGCTAATGGTGAAGTTGAGTTTAGCAATAAGACATGTTTCTAGATATGGTTCTGTCAAAGTTACTCCATATGAGTTTGTCTATGGTCAAGAAGTCCTTTGAGTGACCGGCAAGCGTTTGGAGGCTTTGGAGCAGGTCTAGAAAAAAGATAGCTCAAGTATGTAATAAGAAGGCAAAGGTAACATCATTTCAAGTTGATGATTGCATGAATTTCAGTTGCCAAGGGCATTTGAAGGTGTTATCCAAGTGTTTGGCAAAGTGTTTGAAAGGATTTGGCTGATATGTTGATATTTCTCTTAGAACAAAATGGCCGACAATAGAGGGTCGCCCTTAGACTGAATTAATGTTTCTTGATACGCAAGTTTTACCAAGAAACAGGGGGGCATATGTTGACGACCGAAATTGGCAAGCGGTCTGACCGGCTGTACCCTGTAGCCGGTCTGGCAATGGGCCAGGCGGTCTGACCGCCTGTACAGCCGGTCTAGACCGCCTGTAGGAAAGTACTCAAAATATGATTTTGACTCCACCATTGCGTAGCGCTCGTCGAGAAGGTCAAAATGCATATATGGATCACCTGATTTGGACTCCGGATGAGAGAGTTATGGCACTGTCAAGGATCAACCCCGGGCCCAGGCGGTTAGACCGCCCTGTACAGGAGGTCAGACCGCCTGTAGCAGTTCTAATCCGAATTAGAGTTGTATTTTGATGGGACTTGATTATAGAATTGACTCCCCACGGGGCAAGACCTCCCCACCCTATATTATGAAGGGCCGTGGCCGAGGACATCTACCCAATCATACAATCAATTTATCTTGACTCTTTTATCTCAAACCCTAGCTTTTCCAACCCCCTCTTCTTTCTTCTTCGTCTCCATGACGTTTTAGCACGTTCTAGGTGGCCTTGCCGACCTTAGAACAACCCTAGGTTCGCCGCCTCCGACGGGGTCCCTCCCGAGGCGACGATCGTAGGCTTTCGCGGCGCCTCTGCCTATAGGCGGTCTAACCCCCTGTACAGGCGGTCTGACTCCCTGTCCAGAAGTTCCGACGAGGAGATTTCAGCTACCGCGCGATCTAGCGCTTATTGTGTGTTGACCCAAAAAAGCGTCAACAAAAATTAAGTTATTTTTAACTAATGGCCTGTTTAGATGGTAAAATTTGATGAAAAAAAATCACAAAACATGCTTCTCGGTATGAATTGTTTTGATGAAATTTTGTCATCTAAACATCCCCGTTGTCCTCTTGTAGACATCGTTGGAGGTAGCGCTCACTCTTTTTTTTTTAGGGTCTGTGGTTTCTCATCTCTGTCTCGAAAGCTGGTCAATTCCCCGAGCTGGGAACGTGGCCACGTCGCGGCTAAATCTCGACCGTCGGATCGGCCGGGCGGAGGGACGAGATCGTGCCATTTATCCACGTTTTACAAAAAACCCCTCGACGTTTATGGAAATATAACCCGCCGTCCCCTCTCCTCTCTCCGAAAAGTTTCCGAAGAAGACCTCGAACTTTCACGGAATCAACCCGCGGTCCACCTTAACTGGCCAAGCAATATTTTTAAAAAACCCCCTTACCTTTCTCGAAATAAACCCGCCATCCCTTCGTCTCATAGAAATGTTATATAAAAGCCACTCAAAGTTTATATAAATTACATAATAACCCGTTCCATTAGTTACTTCCATAAAAGCAACAATATATGTATAATTCAACCATCGAAACGCGTTTAAATAAAAAATAAAACATATTGTAGAGAAGACAAAAAAAATAAACTTCCTTTTCCAAATCAACCAGTATAGATAACCACCAAAATGAATTTAAAAATCTAAATATATTTTACAACAAATTTTGAAAAATCAAACTCACTTTTCCAATTTCCTCATTATAGCTACTATCTGAACACCAAAATGTTTTTATGTTAACACCAAAATGCTTTTAAACATATAATTAGTCAACACAAAAATTCTCTAAATACCAAAATATACAAAATTCATATACAACAAACATAATTCAATACTCCTTTCTCATTCTCTTGTATAAATTTTCATATTTATATAGACTTCAAAATAAAAGATACTCAATATTCAAATCTACAATATCTCCACGGAGCGCTTTTACGAGTTCAACACGTTTTAGCGTTTATTTTCAAAAAAATTATACTACTAAATAACATCCACTGGCCATCTGCGGCACGCGGACCTTTTCTAGTATATCTCGAGTTCTCGACATGATCTAGACCTGCCTTTGAACGGTGGGCTGGCTTGGGCCTGCTGCCTTTGAACGATGGGCTGTCGACATTGTCCTTGAGGTGCTCTCCCTGCTTCCTTTTCCAGTCCATAGGAATAGAGCGAGAGTGTCCGATTGGCCTGAAATGAAGCTGGACAAACTAACAGGAAACTAACAGAAAAACATACTGGTCTTATAGCCTGGGTGGGACCGTGTCACGATCAAGTAAACTCCATATGATTCAAGAAGTTGTTTCAAACATTACAGGAATGTGACTTGAAATCCAATCTAGCAATTGATAATGCTGGGAAGGGGAAGCAGCTGCAGAAACTGCTGGGTTCAGATCTTCAGGTCAAGGCCGGAGGAATGAAGAAGCCAAAGGTCTGGTAGTATTGATGCGGTCATACGGATGATGCTCTCCTCCTGTAGCAGTCTGTATCTATCACACTTGCGCTTACAGCTCTAGCATCTAAGGACAGTGTTTGCACTTGCTTGGGGGCAAAAATGCCTCAAACATTTGCCTTGTTTAGTTGTTCGATCATGCATACAATGGAGCTGGTGAGGTGAGACGCACCACTTACACTAAGGGCATACTGGACCGCTTCTCCAACAAATCTCTGCAGCATCACATCACGGAGACGAACTGACGAAGGTCCAATAATCGTTGCACGAATTGGATTGGAACGCTCGAGAAAACTTAGCAGACAAGTATGTAGCTTCACGCACAGGGCAGCTAGCCTCGATCACTTTTTGTAAGGTTCTATTGCGAGAAGTAAAGCAGCTTGCTGTTCTCTTCATTCAGCTGAATGGATAAAAGCGATATCGAATATGCAAATTAAAGCGGCCAATGTAGATATACGAGAATAAAATAAAGCGGGATGCGTAGGCAAATATAAGGCCATCGCTGACAAGGCAAGTGGAATCTTGCAATGTGCACGCCTGAAAACTATACGCGCCGTGGTACAATATACCAACTCTGAAGACGACGGCAATCACTGATGTATAACCGGTAAAGCAACTCTCGCCGCAGGAAGACGCTGCTGGTAGGGGGGGCACCAGAACTAGCAACCTTTTGTTTGGGAGCAAATTCTCTATATGCCACAGGAAAGCATAACCCATCCCTGATGCCATAAAAAATATAGACATCTCTTCTATGCCATAACTTTTAATTTTTCATCCCCTATATGCCAAAACCGTTAAATTCCACTCACTAAAAGGTCAAGGCAAAAGACAAAAATACCCCCTGTGCAAAAGGTCAAAGCAAAAGACAAAAATACCCCCTGTTAAAGGGGATCGATCTGGGGGTGTCCGCTGGAGGGGTAAAAATGTCCACCAAGCAAAAGTTTGACGGTGTTAAGAGTGGAATATGACGGTTTTGACATACAGGGGATGAAAAATTAAAAGTTATTGCATAGAAGGGATCTCTATATTTTTTATAGCATATAGGGGATGTGTTATATTTTCTTGTGGCATATAAGGAATTTGCTCTTTGTTTGGGCCAAAACGGCCAACATCTCAAGAGCTACCTAGTTCTGTATGCAGAAATGGATTAGGATCGGCGTAAATATAATAGGGCTAAGAATATCTGTTTCGTAATGATAAAATGGCGGAAAGGCAATCCCCAGAAGTTAATGACAGAGAAGAAAGTTGGCATGGTTGCAGTCTCGTGTCATACAGATACAGGCATACAGCTCCTGAGAACATCCTCATTCCACATCAATCTATCTAAAGTTGAGGGGAATATTTCGTAAAGTTGGATCCTGTTGACGATTGTGCTAAAGTTGCGCCAATAATTATCTTCATTGTTTCCATCCATCTATCCCTTGTATGACTCGATCTATATAACGTACCATCCTCCAGTCCTCCACTCGCCTTCCGCTTCAGTCCTGAGCTTCTGCTTCACTACCAGTGCTCATAGAAGCCACGACGACGTTCAGTTCAGTTGAGCACACACAGACACACACCATGGGCATCCTGAAACACCTGCACCATCTCTGCAGCTTCACGCACACCAGGGAGGCCTTCAGGCTCCACAAGAAGCGCCCGCTGAACGTGAGACGACGATCATTGTTACCTACTGACTCCTTCAATTTGTTGTGTTCTGCTGTTTCTTATCTCTCGATCTGTTCGATCCATCGATCGATTGCAGTATTTGCAGATAGACAGAAACTGAATTGCGTGCTGTCTGAAATGCAATGCATTGCAGACTGTGAACATCAAGGTGAAGATGGACTGCGAGGGGTGCGTGCGGCGGGTGACGAGCGCGGCCAAGTCGATGCGAGGGGTGACGAGCGTGGCGGTGAACCCGAGGCAGAGCAAGTGCACGGTGACGGGGTACGTGGAGCCGGCGAGGGTGCTGGCGAGGGTGCGTGGACGCACCGGGAAGAACGCCGAGATTTGGCCCTACACGCCAGTCGGGGTGGTCAGCTACCCCTACGTCGGCGGCGTCTACGACAAGAAGGCCCCCGCCGGCTTCGTCCGCAGCGCGCCGCAGGCTATGGCCGACCCAGCCGCGCCGGAGGTCAGGTACATGACCATGTTCAGCGACGACAACGCCAACGCCTGCGCCATCATGTAGCTCGCTCCCTCATCTGCAGGGCAGTAGCCATGCGTACTATGTGCATGCTTAGATTGCTAGTTCATCTTCATCAGGGATGTACTGCCACCAGTGTTCGCCGTGCATAAACGAGCACGAGCTGTGTAGTATGTCTACACTTTGCATATGTTTTTGTTTCAAAAGAAGAAACTACGGCAAAGATCAATAAGTATCGACTAAACCATGGTAAAGATACATGTTTTTTTCACTTTTCACAACTAATGCGACCATCTTGCTCTAGTAAGAACTTAATACTCTGTTTCTCTGAAGTTCAGGCTGAATGTCAAAAAGAAGAAGAAGAAGTTCAGCTGTTTGTAAAATATAAAAAAAACTTTATCACAGTAGCTTTTTTAGAACATTTAGTACAGTAGCTTGCTGTGGTATTCCTCTCTGGCGCACGTAGTAACATTTTCCATTGATTTCATTTGAGCCGAAATAGGCCCATTAGTAGACCAACAGCTAACCTGTCGAGCCCAACTTGAACTGCTGCTGGTTGCCGCGCATTGCTGCATCTGTCTGTGCTGGGGAAAAAAAAATCCGTCATCGCCGCCGCCGCGCCTCCGTGTCTTCTGCCCTCTCCTCACCTCCGGCGCCGCGCCATCGCCCCTGGCCACCAGCCGCCTGCCCATTGCTCCCACATCTCTGTGAGTCAATCTATTGTAATCCTGTGTTCCATGTCATTAGGTAGTTAGCTGCTACTTCTATTTTTAGCTTGCATGTTTGATTGGAGCGGAGTCTTTTTTCTGTTTTTCAGTGTAGCTTAGTACTCTGCATTTTTCGGTTTTCAATCTTTGGTACTCATTATTTCTGTACTTGAAATTAGGGAGTTCTCTGAAATTTTTAAACCAATAATGTGGAAGGGTCTTATACCTGAGAACCAACCTTGATACTCAGCCAGAGCAGAAAAGGTTAGAAAGGTTGGATAGTAAATCTTATTTTCTGTGCCTTTTAATTTCTGAGTAAAATACCACTTATTTTCTGCATTAATGTATGGCCATACCCCAATACCCCATGTCGTTAGTTGGATGTAGTAGGCTGCACGAGAAGCTATTTAGGCTACAAAGGAGAAAGCCAAAGGTGTATGCAGGTGACAATTTAGTTGTCGTGCAGTCCAGAATTACGGAAGCTGATTTAGGTTAGTCGTTAGGTGATCCAATTTGACAGTAATATAAACTGTGGTTAATAAAAGGGTTTGAATTCTGAAAATGTGTATGCAAAAGGAACAAAGCAAGTAATTTCTGCTTAGGTCCTTCGCATTTGTGTAATTGTAGGGTGTCAGTTGCTTCCTTAATCTATAGTTGGATTTTTTTTTGGCTTAAAAATGGAAAATGCACATGTGGGTGCCATGTATATTAACCAATATAATGAGATTAATTGAACGGTTTCTGTTGAATTCCCTCCAGCTAATTTGATGCTTTACCCCCTACATTATTACTTAGGAAGGTATTGTTGCCTAATTCTTCATGGGCGAAGTGCAAGGTGAAGATTTTCCTGATATTTTTTTTTAAAAAATAGTATCAGTACTTTAAGTAAAGGCGATTCATAAACTTATAGAATATATGCACCTGAGCTTCAAATGCTTTAGTCAGGTAACTCATGCCATGTCATGTAAATCTTTGGTGTAAAAAAACAAGCTGTTTAAAATACTAGATGACCCACATTTTTATTGCAAAGCCTCTACCAGATTGTGATAGCCATATGAGAGATGCAATGCTTTGTTTTTCCATCATAAATGTGGTTTTCCTCCGAAAATATTTATAATGGAGAAATAATGTAATCACTGCAAAATGTCATATATTTAATGACAACAATATTGCTCAATAGGCATGCTTTAATTTCATTGAAATCACTTAGGAGAATTAATTTTCTGAAAGAAATATTACTTGGCGAAAAGAGAATGCTAATTAAGGCATACTGCTTTTCCACAAATTTTATGAGTGGGCATACATCAGTTCATGTATGCAGATACAGAATTGATAGAAAATACCGTGTACGCTTTAAGGGGCCACTCTGTTTAATTAGATTCACTTGCTATTGTTTTGCATGACATAGGCCCCATCCAGTTCAATGGACCCGGAAGCAATGATTCGAGCCACACTTCGATGCTGGAACTCGTTGCTCAGACTTAGGGTGTGTTTAGATTGTAGGAAAAAACACTGTAGTATAAGAAAAACACTGTAGCATTCGTTAGGAAACGTGTTTTGTGAGGAAGGAATAGTGAAAAGTTGGAATGAATAGTGAATAGTTGGGAATCTGAGCATGCCTTAGCGATGTGTTGATGTAGCATGCACCTCTAGTTCTTTTGTTCTTACAGGTTTGGAAATGTAGACCGGAGCAACTAGATCAAACTACATGTTTATGCCATTCATTGTTTATTGCAGACAGTGTAAGTGAACTAAGCTAGAGTATTGCTCCAGTGCTCCATCCTGCAGTGCTGTGTTTCCCCTGCCTTCCTCCTTTTCTCTCGTTGCACCAGAAGCCTGGGTCCACGAGGCGTCCAATGTTCACTGCTCCTTTGACCACTTTTTTGCTTTTTCTCTCCATTTAGTTACTCATACATTTCGAGTTTCATTATAATCGTGTTTCAGACCTCTAGGGCATATCTTGTGCATACTCCCCACTCTCCAGCATATGGGTCTCCGGTGCATCTGATGCCCAAATTTTAACCTTGTTGCTTCCAATGTTCATGGATCTAGCATTATCTGGGGTAGTTTTTTTCACACTGTATTCATCACCCTTTCTGTAATTTGGTAGAATGTAAGATTTTCTGTACTCCAGTGCTCCATCCTAGCTGAGTTTTATGGCAGACTGGTAGGCTGTTAATAGATGCATTTCCTTTTGGTATTTTAGTTCTTATGGACTATAGTATCTGTTTTGGTTTGGATTTGCATGTGCTTAAGTTTTCCTTATGAAGAAAAAGTAAAACTTCGGTAGACATTAATCATTGCTTGTCCTGGCTCGAGTACCAGTTGATTATCACTCCTATCAAGTACTTGGATCAAACCTCAACCCTTTCTTGTTCCAAGAAATTCAACCTCTTGTGTTGTTGCTGCTTTCACTAAAATAGGCTGCAAGGACAAGCCTTCTGTCAAGAAGCTGGAGAAATCTCTGTACACGGTATCCTAATCTAAGCTTTGATATCTGTAAAGATGGGTCCATTGATATGGATAGTGTCAAAATAGAGAGAGCAAAGTTCATTGAGACAGTAGATTCTATTATTCAGCAGCACATTGGAATAGTGCTCAATAAGTTCAGTGTCAAGTGCAGCCTTCAGATCGACGCAGATGTTCTTGAAAGGTGGATTTGCTTTGCCAATGTATCAAAGGCTAAGATTATAGATATGAACCTGTGTCCAAAAATAATTCATGTAGGATCAACAAAACAAGTTTGTCACTTCCCTCTTGAGGCTTTAGGTGCTCAAGATCACCCTTTTATCCGGTGCTTGTTTCTCACCAATGTTTCTATAAAGATCCACATGGATATATGTGGCTTTACAAAAATAAAAGCCTTCATCTGCACTGAGTTCAGATGACTGGAGATCTTTCATGCTTGCTATTAAACTGTTCCAATCTTGAGGATTTGGAGATCATTGCGTCCAGGGGTGCCAGATCTGAATATTCCACACCAACTCAATAAACTTGGGCATTTGCTATTTTCCAACATGCGTCTCCGGATGGTTGAGTTTTATGTTTCTAATCTTTCTCATTTTGTGTGCAAATGTACTCTGATTCCTATAGTGCTTCATGGTTGCTCAAAATTACAGAAGGCAACCCTGATTTTCACCAGACATGGCTTAAATAAGACAATAATAAGGTGATGTGCCATGTATTCCATGGAATTCAGTGTTTCAGCAATCAAGGTGCTCCACGTGCATGCTAAGATCCACACAAATCAACCGGTCTGGTCCTCACAGGTACATGACGTTTACCATTGCCTTTGCTTGCTTCTTGCTGTTCAAATGGAGGTGTTAATGTCTCATTATTTGTTTTGATTATATTTTTGGTGCATACGTTGTCAACAAGACCAGCATGCATATTTCTGAATTTGAGGCATCTTACTTATGAGATAGTTATTTTTACAAAAGGGCCAAATTGCTGCAGCGGAATTCCTCAGTTGGCTCAGTAATTGGCTTTTGCATCGCAGCTAGAGATGCTGGAATTGCATGCGAGTGGGCTCTTGGAATTGAATGCTGAGTGGTCTCCAATCTTGTTTTTGTTTGTCTTCGTTTCTTCTTTTTTTCTTCGAAAAAGTAGCCTCCTCTTGGTTTTAGCCATGGATGGGCATAAAAAGGGACAATTATTTGGCTCTGTAGATTACAGAAATACTGACAGAGCTGTCTCTACGAAGCAGATGTTGATGTTGTATCATGTGTCTATTGGTCGCTGCTGGTGTGTTGAGGGGGTCTCCTACAGTATGCGCCATGATCACCTCAAGACCGTCCACATGAATTTAGGCATACCTAGCGACGAGATTTCTGAATGGGCGCACCGTAATCAGCCTAACCTTAAGTTACTTGTCATGACGATGCGGCTGAAGTAACGTTGAAAAACTGATTATTAGAGGCGAAAAAAAGGTTTCACGTGATTTGGATTATAACACATGATGAAATAAGCATATAAGAAAATACATCACCCTTGAATCATAAGATTTTTCATCAAATTTAAGTTGGAGGGCTCTTTTTTCTCTTAACAAGTTGCATTATGAAATAATTAGATTTAACAATGCACAAATATATTATGATGATGTGACTATATTACCATATTGTGCTACCCATAGCAACGCACAGGTATGTCTGCTAGTATTTGTATATAAAAAGCACAATGTGACCAAAGGTCGCAATTCAATATAATCCTTTAGTGGATCGGCTTTATTACGTATATGCTTTTTATGCTTACAACTGAAAAGTAAAAACATTGAATGAAACACATATTAAAATTTACAAATATGATACAGTAACACGTGCAAATAGGATTCAATAATTTTTCCCAAGATAACTAACTCTAACCTTTTAATTTCTTCTTATTCTTGGTTGCATTTGCATCTGCTGCCCGTCCCGGCCGTCCGATGCCATCACGGACTCACCTGGTGGTCTAAGCGCTCCTATTGAGGGCTACTTACTTGGAAATATTTCACTCCTTAAGGTCTCTGTATACCGCCTCGTTCCAAGTTAATCTAGGTCTACCTCTATCTCTCTTTACATTATTGGTCCGCCCTAAGATCTCAGTACGCACCGGCGCCTTAGGGGGCCTCGTTGGACATGTCCAAACCATCTTAACCTATGTTGATTGGAAGACCTTTTTAGTCGTTTCAACGTAGCCGGTCCCAAGCCTGGGTAAAGGAGGAGGGCCACGTTAGGTTTGGCGAACCAGCGGAAATTATCAGCCACTCTAATGGATTTGAGGTTGGCTTCAATGTCTGCAAAAAAAAAAGGTCTGCATCAATAAGCCCATCGGCTTCATGGTTCTATTTATTCACAGAAGACCAAATTTGGATAATGATTTTAGTATTCCAGTAGAACTCACCTTTCATGTTACGGATGTACCCCATTGTACGAGGTTGGCACGGACTCAATCCTCAGACAATCTGAGTCGGAGAAGAAATCAGATGCCTGCAGTTTGAGTATGTTCATTCATATACTTGCTATTCAAATTGCTCAAAGAAATGTGCAAAACAGTTTGCAGTTGCAGTTTGTACTTTTTAGCCATTTTTTTGCTGGTGGTGTTCAGCATATGTTGAGGCATTGGCGAGTTCACAGAAAACCGTGACAATGCCGCTTGTGTTTCACGTTGATGAACCAGATCCTCTAACATTGTTTCAAACTATGTAAGAGGGACGTCCTTTGGCCTAGCACGTTGATCGGCCATCAAACGGCTCTGCACCCACTTCATGCTCTCCCACACGGAAGCACCAGCCAGCAAACTCTGTGGCCTTGAAACGAGAGTCGGCGGACCCGAAACAGGCCCATCAGTTAGCCCATAAGCTAACCTATCGAGCCCAACTTGAACCGCTGTTTGCCGCGCATTGCTATGCTATATGCTGGGGAAAAAAAGTCTATTTGCTGCCAAAAAAAAAAAAAAATCGTCCGCCGCGTCTTGTGTCCTCTCCGCAGCGCCGCCGGCGGGTGGTGATGTCAAGAACTCTTGGCGCTCCTCACCTCTGGCGCCGCTTCCCTGGGCTTCAGCTGCCTGCTCATTGCCCCCACCTCTTGGCAATGCGTTTTCCCCATCTAATCCACTGAAGAATCTGTTCCGCGCCGCGTGTCTGCCAGTCCCACACCGCGCATGGCGAGAAGCGCCGCCGCCCGGCTGCTCGCCGGCTCCGCTCGTTCGTTCAGCCTCAGCCATCACCACCACCACGCGCACCACCACCGTCGCCCTCTCTTTCTCGTCCCGAGCTCCCGCTCCAATACCTCCTCCTCCAAGCTTCCCCGCCCATCGCCTGGCCGAGAGCCCGGCTCCTCACTCTTCCATGAAATCTCCGACCTCGTGGGCCCTGCCGACAGTGGCGCCGCGTTACGGCATGAGACGAACGACGAGGCCTGTCGTCACGATCACGGTGCTGCTGCTTCTGCGCGGCGCGCGGAAGGTGCTCGAGGAATTGCCCCAGAGAGCGGGACTGCGGCTTCCAGCTCTGTCTTTTGCGGCATTTCCGACACGGACGCTCTTGGTGGCCTTCCTGGTGATGGGAGTCAGGCTCCTGGCACCGTCGAAAGTGCAGTAAATCCTGACATTGACACTATCAGCGAGGCTGTGCACAGGGTCACGCAAGTTCTACGGTCCCAGCCACCCGGATCCTCCATGGAGCAGAGGCTCGAGAGCCTTGGAGTTACGTATACACCGCAGCTCGTTAGCATGGTGCTGAAGAGGTGCTTCAAGGTGAGGCAACTGGGGTTCTGGTTCTTCCACTGGGTGAAGCGAGTACCTCGGTTCAGCCACACAACAGAGACGTACAACACGATGCTGTATATCACGGGTGAGGCGAGGAACTTTGCTATCATGGAGGAGCTGGTGGGCGAGATGGACAGAGAGATGTGCCCCAAGGACATCAAGACATGGACGATCATATTATCTAGTTATGGGAAGGCAGGGCATATTGGTAAGATGCTGTCAACCTTTGAGGCGATGAGGAAATCGGGATCCGTCAGGATAGACAGTAAAGTCTACAGGACGGTTCTTCATGCTTTGTGCAGCGCTGAGAAGCCCGAGCTTGCTTTTGAGTTCTACAAGGATATGCCCAGGAACATGGAGGTTGGAACTGACATTCTTCGACTTCTAATGTGCTGTGTTGCAAAAACAGATAATGCTGCAGAAGCTGTTTGTTCTATCAGGGATGATATGATTAAGGGCATGAAGCATCCAGAGGAATACTGCTATATGGAAGCTCTACGAAGCTTTTGCATCTCAGGAAAGCTAGAGGAGGCATGGAAAGTCTTTCAGCACATGAAGAGCAAGTCAATGGCTAACTCATGTGCATTTGAGAACCTTCTGAGAGGTCTCTGCAAAGCAGGACGAATGGATGAAGCTCTGAAGGTCGTGGAATACATGAAAGGTACATTAGGTATAAACAGTACAGCATTTTCTTTCCTCATCAATGGCTACCTGAGGAACGGGGAGCATACCAAGGCTCTTGACTTGCTGCGGGTAATGAGAGAACATGGATGTGTTCCATTGGTGTCATCTTATACTCAGCTAATGCAACATCTATTTGCAATAGATCAGTATGAAGATGCATGTGGACTGTTTGAAGAGATGCTGAAAAACGGTGTTCAACCAGATATTGTTACATTAACAGCATTGATTGGTGGGCATGTTCGAAGCGGACATATTTCCGAAGCATGGGATGCTTTCAGGAATATCAATAAGAGTGGTCAGGGACCCACATTGAAAACCTATACAGTGTTCATCCAAGAGCTCTGTAAGGCCTCCAGACCCCTTGAAGCTGTAGAACTTCTGAAGGAAATGCTGGAATCTGATTTCAGACCTTCGGAGGGAACTTTCTACCGGATAATTTCCTCTTTACGTGACAAATTCTATTTGGAAGAGGCAAGTAATGTTGAGAGGATGCAAGCATCTTTTGATTGGCGAAACCCTAGAGATGATCTGGAATTCAAACGGTTGGATGGTATTCCTGTTGATAAGCTTCTGAGACCGCACAATTCTAGTCCAGAAGAGAGAACAGGGACTGGAGCTCATTGGCTATCCTTCTGTTCAAAATGTTGAGATCTCCAGTTTCAAGCTTTCAGATGACACAATGAAAAAAGAACAAGAACAGGACTACAATGATAGAGACGTTGAAGAAATATGTCAAATTCTGTCATCTTCTGATGATTGGGGCTCAATGGAGCAGGCACTGGAGAAGAGATCAGTCCATTTCAGTCCTAACCTTGTTGACGCCATTTTGAAGCGTTGCAAAATGAACAGTCGCGCCGCTTTGCAATTTTTCCCATGGGTTGGGAAACGATCTTACTACATGCCTACAACAAAAACATATAATGCAGCTATGAAGCTTGCTGGCTCTGCAAAAGATTTTAAACACATGCGATATCTTTACAGAGAAATGTTAAGGACTGGATGCTCCCCAACTGTGGATACATGGAATATCATGGTCTGCCAGTATGGCAATGCTGGTTTGTCTGAGAAGGCCTTGGAGACATTTCGTGACATGAAGCAGCATGGGTTTCTGCCAGACAAAACTACTTACCAACACATGATAATGTACCTCACCTGCAGTAAAGGGCGGAAAGTTGATTTGGCAGTCATAATCTTCAAGGAAATGTGTCATGCAGGCCATATTCCTGATAATGATATAGTTTTCAAGTATCTTTTGGCTCTATGTGAGTGCAGGAAAATAGCTGATGCAAGAAACTCAGTAGTATTCTTATGTGAACGAGGCTTTTCTGGGCAGGTTGCCTATTCCATATTTCTTAGATCATTGTGCAGGGCTGATAGTATGGAGCAAGCTCTCAGTTTGTTCAATTGTATTGAAAAATATGGTTGCTCCAGGGATCAGTACATGTATGGGAGTCTCATCCATGCATTGCTAAGGAGGTATCAATTTGACGATGCCGTTGCCAAGCTTACAGAAATGAAGGAATCAGGGATACCTCAAAGCACCCATATATACACCTCGTTTGTTGTTTATTACTTTCGGAAGAGAGATGTTGTCAGGGCTTTGGATGTGCTTAAGGAGATGAAAGAAAATGGATGTGAGCCCACAGTCGTCACATACTCTGCTCTGATCCGTGGCTACATGGCAATGAGTATGGTTTCAGAGGCTTGGGATGTTTTCCAACAAATGAAGCTGAAAGGACCTGCACCAGACTTTGGAACCTACTCCATGTTCATAAAGTGCCTCTGCAAGGCAGGCAGATCAGAGCATGGGTTGCAGCTGATTCATGACATGATGGAATGTGGTTTCATTCCCAGCACAGTAAACTTCATGACTGTTGTCCATGGTCTAAATATGGAGGGCAAGCATGCACTAGCTGAGTCTGCCCTCCGATCAAAATGGCACTTGCAGAGGCAAAGGATCATCTCATATTAGTTTATCTCTCAATGCTCTTAATTTTCTGTTGGGAGTTCCATCTTAGAAAGCAAGATTCCATGTTCATTGTGTTTTGGAAGGTTATTTATTATAGGGCCTAAAATCTCACCATGCACGTACTTCTCTTCTAGGACTTCTGGTAAGTTGCAAAAATCCACAGTAGTTTACACAGATTTTTGTACTCCCCTGATCGAAATTATAAAGCTTTAGGATTCTTCTTGGTCAATTTTTTTAGCTTTGGCTATTGGTATACAAAAGAATTAGGCAGATTGACAACATAAGATTTATGATGTTCGTAGATGCACCATTAGTACTTTAACATAGAATACTTTTTTTTTGGTATAAAAGTGAATGGTCAGTTTCCATCTTGTAGACTGTGATGTCCAAAACTAGCTATATTTCTTACTATATTAGTGTGCAGCATTTTGAATGTATGAAATTGCTCATTGTTTAGATGAAGTGTAGTGCCAATTATGCATTTCTTATCTCAGATGTTTTAAGCAAGAACAGCAACAGGGCCAATTGGCACAATCAACATTCAGTCTGTTAAGTACAACTTACCATGTTCAATGATATACTAATTAAACACTAATCATCTGTTACCACGGAGTTCCTTCAGACATTGTGGTAAAAAACTTGAAGATTGAAATGAAAGATGACCAAACTTGACTTCTTTTCTGAATGCCTCAGTGCCACCATATCATTTTTTTTCATAGCCATAACTTTTTCATAATTTCAATGTTAATTTTTAGGTCAAAGGCATGGTAACTGACTTTGGTGAGGAAATGCATTCTCAGTTCTAGAAATCCTTTGGATATTGATGGATTCTTTCACTATGTCTGGAGCACGTGTAAGTTATGTTTTTTCTTTACCGAATTAAACTGTTTAATAAGTCACATATTGTATTTCACTGTTGAGCTACATTAGAGAATGGGTGCGTTTACACCCCTAATATTTCTGAAGTTACAATGGTCCTATGATTAACTATTCATTGGCGTCTTAAAATTCAAGCTACATACATATCCTGTAATCGTGATTTTTAATTAGCTTGCTAAAACTATTGCAGGTCCACTACTACACAGTCACAGTATATATTTTCATATAGTAGTTAAACTTTCCACCTTTAACTTCTACTATGATGTGGACTGTGTTTACAGCTCTGCACATCCTTGCCATTCGGCCCTCTTTCTTCTTAATGCTATGTATCTCGAAAAAATCATTTGCTACATCGGTCTTCGCACCTTAAGTAATTTCTCTTGATCGATTCTATGCGACCTGAATTATACTATTATAGACATTATGAGCTGCCTGTCTCTTCTAGCCTATCCATTGTCGTTGCTGCCACTTTGCTTATCTCTGATGGCTAGTTTGCCATTATTTTCTGTAGCTTATGGTGGTAGATCGTGGCCAATTTTTCTACATCATCTTATGTTGAATTTTGTAAAATATTCTGAAACCTGACAGATTATTTTGAGCAAATTTAGCTGTTCTAACTCTCCACTCCCTTGCTGCAGAGGGACGTCATTATTGAGATTTTCTACAAAAGGCGTCTTGTCTAATTGGTTAATGTAATAGCATCCTCTTGTCCCCCGAGGAGCATTTCTCGATCAACATCTAAGTTGGTGCTGGACTGCTGGTAGAAATGCTGAATGAAACCGTATCAAGCTTGAGATTTTGTTAAGGGTGTGTTTAGATTGTAGGAAAAAACACTGTAGCATAAGAAAAATACTGTAGCATTCGCTGGGAAACGTGTTTTGTGAGGGAGGAATAGTGAAAAGTTGAATGAATAGTGAAAAGTTGGAATGAATAGTGAATAGTTGGGAATCTGAACATGGCCTAAATGTTTGCGAACTGCTGTGCTTTTGTGTAGTCATCATCCCTACAAAATTAAGTACTATTCCATGCCGTGAGAGTTCTGCCATCTTTCTATGCATGCTCTAAATGTTAATCTTGCAGGTGCAATTTTTTTATGAACAATGCTATCGAGAAAACCCTTGCATTGACTTGACGGAGGGAGAAGTTTCTAGTTGTGGCAGCTGTTAGATTTATGCGTATTATTATATCCAGAAATGTAAGTATTAAGTTTTTTTACCCTTGTTTACATTATTGGAAGATCGCAAGTTCCCTTTAAGTTATGAACTACTGTCATGGTTGAAATGTATTCATTAATGTATCATTAGTCTTACTGATCTCGTGTTATGGTATATAAGTTTCACTAATGATGTGCTATTACAAGTTTCAATATGCAGAAATACTGTTACCAGGCGTTGCATTTTGCCTTTATGCACAAAAAAATCGTGCAAATAACTGTTTTCTAGGTGGTATCAGCACTTCTGCAGGATACTAGCTCTTCCGGCTAATCTGAGCAGGAGACCATGATTGCTGAACTTACTGCTCATTCCTGAATTAAACTAGACCCCATGATTTGTCATTGTTTGATGCCTTTATTCACTGGATGCTCTGCCCAATTAAGCAGGCATATATATCTTCATCTAGCTATTATATTCGTATCCCACTTGATATGGCTAGCAAAATAGTTCACATTGCATGTGATAAATTAAACAAGCACCTAACTATTATATTCGTATCCCACTTGATATTCTGTATATTTTGTACGATGAGCATTTTATTCGCCATTAGCAGCCGCGTCTCCTCTAGATCAGTGGATCCTCTGCAGCAGCCGCGTACCATTACGGTGTGAAGAGTGTGGTGCGCGAGAGCGGAGAGACGTTCTTCGCACCACGGCGCCAGGGACATCAAACGACTCGCAACAAACATAATTACCATCGGCAAAGCAAATAGAGTACATCGTGATGCAAGACACATCCACCTATATACATACACGCCGCACCGAAAAACATGGACGACCGGTCGCATGCTTTGCTTGCATGCAACTTACCGCCACGACTCTTCTTCAATGGCGACAAGCCGACAACGCCCCCCCGCCGCCTCTTGTCGACGCCCTCCAGCAGCGCCCTCGCCGTCTGGTCCTTCGTCAGTGGCCCTCTTCGGCAATGTTTTTGGCTGGGCTGGCTAGTCGATCCCATCAGTCATCCACCCAACAACCTGCCCCCCTGTCAGCCCCCAACCCTTACCCGTATAGAAGGAAGCCCCCTGAGCAACCTCCGGAACCCTAGCCCACAACGGCCCTGTTCGGCAATGTTTTTGGCTGGGCTGGTGGCTGGGCTGGCTAGCCGACCCCACCAGTCAGCCACTCAACAACCTGCCCCAACCAGCCAGCTCCAGCCCCAGTGTCAGCCAATTAATGGCAGCCGAACAGGCCTAACGACGGGACCCCTTGAGGTGTTTGGTTCATGAAAAGATAACGAAAAAGAACGAGATTATAGGAACTGATTACAGGACAATTAGATTACCTAATTTTTTTTTTGTTGCACCTGTAACGTCATCGTGACGCCGTCGCCGGCAAGGGTGGAAACGGAAGCACGGAACCAAATATCTCATAACGTTTGGCCGGTATCCGTTAACAGAGTGACTCAATTACGTGAGGCCTAAAACTAAAACAAACAGCAGCAACAGAACCTCTTCCCCCTCTGTAAACAAATCACGTTACACCAGCCGGAACCAAACACCTCCTAGTCTCTCGAGAAACATATACGCCACGCTTTTGATTTTTCATTTTATTTATTAATGTTTTCTGAAACGAAAATTATTTGATTTGCTCGCGGCAAATCCGAGTCGGGTCGGTGGTGGAAAGCGAACCCGAGTTAGAGGGGAAATCGGACGGCCCCGGTTTCTTCGTAAAAACACAGGCAAGCGAAGACACAAATTCACAAAAGCCAGCCCGAACGCATACCTACCCACAAGGCCCAAAACGTATCCCCAGAGAGCGAGAGGGGATCGTGATGGCGGCGGTGCGATCGGGTACGATTGAAGTATCTAATCCGTATTGGCTCACGAGACATTTGAAACCCTAGATCTCCATGTGGAAACCATCCCCTCAAACCATACCAATAATCACGGCAATTTGATCACCCCGGGTACTTAGGCTTCGTTTGGATGTCGATATTGGAAGCCTTGACATTGAAGTGGATCAAATACCAAATCAAACTAGTATTGGTATTGAGTTACAATACCAAAGCTATTGTTTGGATGGAGATGGAATTATTGAATGGAATTTTATGAGGGAGACAATTCCGATTCACGTTTGGATGCATATGTCCTGGAATCAAGAATTTACTGTTTCTCTTCCTATCTTCTTCCCTCCACGCTGCTCCCACTGGGTGCGGGTACAGCTACTGCTGCGTGTGGGAACTTTCCTGCGAAGCCTTGCACTTGCACACGGCCTCCAGCGAGTACGCAAGCAACCCCAAGAACGCGGCCATGCCCTGGAACACGGCGGGCAGCAGATGCTCCTCGTTGCTCGCGTCACGCGCCTCCAGGTGCTCCTCCCTCCACATCGACCACCTAGTGCCACACGACATGCCCCCGAGACTTGCGGTCTAGCTCCCACGAGTGCTTCCTCATGCACCGTGCCACACAGATTTCGTCACCCTGGAGCGCGTGGATCGCATGGGCGGCGGGGACAGGGTGGAGCACCGCGGCTCGCTGGCGTAGGAGGAGACGGGTGACGGGTGGGTCGCTTGGGCGGCAGGGACAGGGAGGAGCGCCGCGGCTCACTGGCGTAGGAGGAGACGGGTGATGGGGACGAGCGACGCGGCTCGCCGGTGCAGGGGGAGGAGACGAGCGGACGCGTGGGAGGAGGGGGCCGCGGCTCCGGCGGCGAGGGAGGAGGCGTTGTCGCGCGTCATCGCGAGGAAGGAAGGGGGGCCGATTCCAGCCGATTCAGAAGGGTAAGGCTCCGTATTGTGGGAGGGGTCTCGGCTGTAGTGTGAATGCCGTTCGGTATTGAGTGGTGATTCCAATCCCCAATTCCGGATGACGTCCAAACAATGGTATTGGTGGCTACAAATTCCAATTCCTGATTCCAGCATCCAATACAAACATCCAAACGCAGCCTTACTGATTTTGTAGTGCAAAACAGTTGTAGCTATTGCCTTTTCCCCAACCGTCAAGAGAACAGCACTGATTCACTGAATTTATTGCCTTGCACCTGATATTCTGATTTAACCACTTCTAATTAGTGTAAATGTTATTTTCATGTTTGTTGACAGCCAGCAGTGTTAGCCTGTTAGGTACAAATTGATATGATATTGACATGGCAATTAATACTAGTTTGTCACAAGATCAACTCTTGTTATGGAAATTGAGTGAGTTTTTGGTTTTTGTGGAGTGGGTTATGCTAGCACTTCTCTTGAGATCTAGGTTCAGTCTTTTGGTGGTGTATGTCTTGAGATCTAGGTTCAATGCTAGATATTCAAATGGTCTAACCACAAACAGAGTGCGCTGTGCTTATTATCGTTATCTGTTACTTGTTCATCACTATGTTTTGCTGCTATTACCATTGGGTCGTAAGCCTAATTCAGGCTTATTCTTTTTAGTTACTGGATATGATATTATGCATCCCTTGTAATACGTGCCAACCTATGTTTACTAAACACAATTGATGGATGCTAAGCTCCAATTTTCTGGGCTCATTGACACCTACCTAGAATGCCCCAAACCCATATCTCGACAATCTAATGTCACAGGGAAAAAAAAGTGAAGAGTCTACCAGATTTTCCTTTTTCATTGCTTTACCATCCAATTAGCACCCCTAATGCGCCATATTGTTTTGTATATGCCCTATCGATCATTGACCAGTATATTTGCTTATGTGATGACATGTGTATCAGTTGCATGATAGTTTTAAGCTAATGAGTGAGTAGTGACGCAGTTGCTCTAATATATGCATTTCTTTATGATTTTCACTCTCTACTTGGTGTGCCTTGGTAGGCACAGAATTCTTTTGCTACAGATTTTAAATACCTCTGCCCTTTGTATGTGAAAATTTGAGCAATTTTATATCGGTTATCATAGGTGTACTCCACTAATTATGACTACTGGTGAATGCGATCACTTAAGTTCTGGACCTA
Organism: Digitaria exilis; assembly: GCA_015342445.1. Lineage (NCBI taxonomy): Eukaryota > Viridiplantae > Streptophyta > Magnoliopsida > Poales > Poaceae > Digitaria > Digitaria exilis. Next base: position 474,289 of record JACEFO010001768.1, on the reverse strand, counting down.
ATTTACTTGTATATTGGCCCTGTAAAATTATATTAATCAGAGTGCATGTTGCAGAGCTGGCAGCGTTTCTCAACCGAGGGTAGGAACAAAGCTGATAGTGTTCTGCGTACGGTGAAGCAATGGTGAGTGCACAACACTATGCTGCTTTGTGAACCACAACGTCGGTTCTAAGTCCTAGTTATTTGATCTTTATTTTTTGTTGTTGATAAATAGATAGTTGCTCTCGCCTAGGATACTTGTCATAGAAACTACTCCCAAAACAACACTGACGCCCCCTTACCTTAACAGGTCTAAAGACTGCGCCAGGACTGTAAAGAAGGCAGGTTCCCCCAAAAATGTGTTTGTGTTCACAGTAATCGTTAACGTGGCATCTGTGTCCTTCACATCCATGAACATTTGGAACTTGAAGAGAACAGGAAGAAAATCAGGGTTGCCGATGCCTTGCCGCTTGCCATTCGTGATCATTGCTGAATGAGATGTGACGAAGAGTAGATCCTGATGAAGCTTAAGTGTCTAGTGCTATTTATCCTCTGATCCGTATGTGACATTATCGTTAAGTTTGTGGCAACCATCTAAGTTACTATTTAGCCTCTAATCCGTATGTGTATGTTATCGTTAAGTTTGTGGCAACCATCCAAGTTATTTGGCTATAATATGGCACAATATTTATTGTCGGTTGTACAAATGTTGACCGGTACAAGTGGATTGCTTTCTCTAGGTTGAAGTTGAACTTTTTGCATCAACTAAATCATGGTCTTGTCATATCGAATGTTTGGATGTTAGTTAGGCCTTATTTAGATTTATTCATTTTTCATTATTCATCATTTAGTTCATGCTATTTATTCTCCTCACAATACATGCTTCTCAAGCACTATTGATGCCACTAGCTTCCAAAGTAGAATAATCTAAACGCACCAATAGTAGTAGTAGACTAGTAGTAGTAGTATTAAACGTACTTCAATGAAAAAACCTAGTATCACATAACCCTAGGTTAATTCGTGAGGCATATCTATTGAGCCTAATTAATCTTTGATTAGCCCATGTGATGCTTGTGCTAATTATAGATTAATTAGGCTTAATGGCATTGTCTCCTATTAGTCTAGGGGTTATGCAATTAATTTTATAACTAGTTTGCGTTTAATCCTCTTAATTGTTATCGAAACATACAATGTGACACAACTAACTTCAGCCCTTGGATCCATACACGGCGTGTTGCGTGCATTATTTTGCTAGCAAAGAGTAGCTGCCACCTCTCTTAGGCCCTGTTTACTTTGTTTACTTCGTTGCTACAGTAAATTTGAATGTTTGGATACACATTAACAGTATTAAATATGAATAACTAACAAAACCTATTAAATAACCTTGAATTTGTGAGACAAATCTATTGTTAGAATAAATGGGATGAGAGACTATTTAAAAATGGACAATAAATCTCAAAACCCATGTTTTTAGCGGTTACAATTGTAATAGATCAAGGCTGCCTTCCATTAATTTTGGCCAGAATTATAATCAGACACCAACAGATCACACATACAGTCCGGGGCTTCATGCCACACACTCGTTCAGCCACCACCTCATCTCTAAACACTTCCCAGTTTCTTTGAAAGAATCGGCCCGAAAAGCCATCCGGTCCAGGTGCCTTAAGTGGACCAATCTGGAAAGTGCATATGAGATCTCCTCACAAGTGAAAGGTTGACATAATACATCAATGATATCATGTGAGACTTTTTGCTGCATTTGTTCCAGAAGTGGTTCAGGATCAATGAGATCGTCAGCAGTATATATCTCTCTAAAAAAATTATGTTCCCATTTTTACCAATTATTCTTTATTCTCCACATATCTACTATCTTCTGCTTTCAACCTCTGGATTTTATTCCTCCTTGATTGCAAGTAGGCGTTCTATGGAAGAAACTTGTATTTCTATCACCTTCTGGTAACCAAGAAATTCGAGATCTTTGTAACCACATCATTTCTTCTCGATAGAGAAGCTCGTCCATTGGAATATGTATACTTTTTATCGCCCCTTGATTTGCATCATAGTCATGCGCTTGTAGCGTCTCTACTTTAGCCCTTAATTATTCTAACTCTTTTGTGTAAGATCCAAAAATTCTCCCTACTCCATGACTTCAATGTTTTCATCACTGCCTTCAATTTACTAGAGATACCATGCAGATCAAAAGTCGTTGCTTCCATCTGCCAAGCTTGTTTGATGGTCTCTGGTAAAGAATCCACTCGCTCTCACATAATTTCATACCGCATACATCATTTAATTCTCACATCTCTATTGCCCACTTCCAATTGAAGAAGGGGACAATGATCAGATCGTGAAGATTTTAGATGGACAACACGGGATGACCATGCCGGTGAAGCCACTGCCCGATCTAGCCTCACACGAACATTGTGATCACCTTGTTGTTTATTGTTGTAAGTCCACAACAACCCAGAAAAACCAAGATCATGAAGATCACAGTATGATAAGACCAGCCTAAAATCCATCATTTGTTGTTCTCTCCATCTTGTTTTTGAGAAATGTTCAAAAGACCACATTGATTCATTAAAATCCCCTATCATCATCCAGGGGTGCGGTGACTTTGGTTATAACTTCCTAAAAGATCCCACATTATACAGAGGTACCCCGCCATGTTCTTCTATGTTCAAACTCTGTCACCAAAACATCTATATGGTGATCACCAATAGGCAACAGATCAACCACAAGACTTTAATCCCAAAATAAAGCTAATCCACCACCCTTTCCATCACATTTAAAGGTTAGACAATTTCTTAAAACCAACCTCCATTTGAGATTTCGAACCGAACATCACTTTGTCATGTCTCTGAAAGATACACCATTTTGGGGTTATGAATCCGAACTATACGGACTAGTTCTTGAACTGTACCGGAGCCCCCCCCCCCCCCCCCCCCCCCCGACAGTTCCAACTTATAAGATTCATTGCTCCTGACGGGGCTCGCCTTGAGCACTCGTCAGGGAAACACCATTACCAATAACCTCCTCCCCCTCTAGCATATTCCGATCATCATGTTCATTCACTTGCAGGATCTCTTTCTTTGAAATACACTTAACTTTTTTAATTGAGCCCAAGTCCTTTTCCATAGCTCCATCCGGTGCCCTCTTTCTACTCGGCAAATGAATTATTTTTGCTGTTGTACCCACCAGCTTCCTTACTATCTTCTTGTAAGTACCAACCCTCGTACTTGCCATGATTTTTTCAATTCTCTCCTTCCTCCCCATGACATCCGTCCTAATAGTGTAACATTAAAAGTTCCATCTTTAAATCCACTAGCCTCAGCAACAATAGCATTTTTGTCCGAAGTAGGCACGTCTCCCTGCTTCCTAAGAACAACACAGTCAAGCACTTCCTTCTCTAATATATTATTATTATTATTATTATTATTATTAACTTTCTTCTCTAACACCTTTTCATCTCCTTTCTCTTTCAACAATGTCGACGTGCTTTCCTTGTCTTTCCTCCAATCGCCACTGCTCCTTGATGAGGAAGGAGCATCACGTCTCCCTCATAATCCTTGCCTACCACCAATCTCATAATAAAATCTGTGTATTGCTGGTAGTACTCGAAGCCAAGAACAATATTATCTCCCTCCTTCCACCTTCTCCCTCTCGAAACAGTTTTTCTCAATATGAATTGTAGCAAAATTTTGGAAGAAATTCATACTCAATAGGACACCACCGCAACATCGAATTATCATCTTCCATCTCCGGCGTGACTCCTCTTAGGATTGGGGGTGCGGATATCAATGCTCACCTTAATCCTTACAAACTGTCCAACAGAGCCATCCTCAACATCAACATCAAGAAACGTTGGGTTAAGGAAGACGCGTACAGTCGATGACGCTCTACAAGACAGACGTTGGGTTAAGGATATCACTGGTGGTCTCACAGTCCAGGTCATTCTTGATTATTTGTTCATTTGGGAGAAAATTCGCAACAGGTCGGTAGACGCCACGGTGGAGGATAGACCTTTATGGAAATGAACCGCAGACAACACTTTCACGACTGCCTCTGCCTACCAGGCCTTCTTTCTAAGGCAGCACTCGATCCCCGGGGCGAAAATCCTTTCCAAAACGCGCGCGCCAGGGAAGTGCAAGTTCTTCATTTGGCTGGCACTTCATGGGCGTTGCTGGACCATGGCGGGAAGGAAGAAGCATAATCTACAGGATGATGATACTTGTGTATTGTGTGGGCAGGAATCAGAGACCATTGATCACCTACTGGTTGGTTGTTCCTTTAGCCGTGAAATCTGGTTCAGATTGTTGCAGAAAATTGGAGCTGGTGCTTTGGCGCCAACGGCGAATGAGCTTTCTTTGGCTAGTTGGTGGTCATGTGCAAGGAAACAGATATAAAAAGAACTCAGGAAGACATTTGACACCATGATTGTGCTGGTGGGTTGGTCCCTATGGCTCGAGCGCAACGCTCGCACTTTTAATAGGCAAGCACGATCATTGCAGCCAGCCGAACAGGGCCATCAACGCAACTCCAGCAGCACATCCAGGAGCAAGCGTCGGAGTGGGCACAGGCCAGATACACAGCCATAGTCCCTTTCACAGGTGAGGGGCTAGGGCCCCAACAACAGCTTAGCTTGCAGCGGAGTAGCAGTCGCGCAACAGTTCTTATGTAATCTTGTGTTATAATTTTGCTGCAGTGCAACTGCAGCGTTGTGAGTCTTCACTTTTTGATGACTTGCACGGGACTTTGTACTATTCTTCTCCCTCTTAATGAAATACGTGCCTAGGCACGGTCGCTAAAAAAACATCAAGAAACATTCCCACCTCCTCTCCTATGATCTCAGCCACTGATTTGTTCATCGTACTCACCGGAAGTTAATTGACACGAATCCAAATGGGGACATGATGAAATTCCATGGCCTCTAGATGTTTTCTGCCGTGAAATGGCACCATCACCATTAACCTATGCCCCGGCCCTGCTGTCCATTTACCGTTCTCCAAAGCCCTCTTCCTACCACTTGCCGGTTGTGTTCAGATTTCCAAAAAAAATCACGGTAGCTTCAAACAAAAACATTGTAGTAAATCCTGTGAAGCGTGTTCTGTGAGTGAGAGGAATAGTACGAATAATGTTTAGTTTGTAGAACCACCACACACCAAACCTTTTCCTGGACTCCAGATCCTGCCAACGGTTTGATGAATCCCTTCTACTGATACTGGTTTCTCTAAAAAGACTTTCCCCACTGCATGCCAGATCTCTTTTGACCCCAAACGCGCCCTCTGCTTTCCAATTTTAATCCCTCTCCATTCGGCCTCCGAGAGATTTAGGGTGTGTTTGGTTGCGCATGAATGAATGATCATGGATGGGATGGTTCAATCAAATTGCTTGTTCCACTTGGTTCACTCAAACTAGTATAACATTGTATTAAGTGGGATGGTTCCATCCTGGATGAGTTGGTACAATTCATCCAATCAAACAAAAGAATCATCATTATTTTGTATCATTTCATACATGAATCAAATGGTACAACCAACCAAACACATTGTTAGACGCTGCATCGCCCCCTCCAACCCAGCACCTCCATCATCCATGGCCCCGTGAAGAGCGTAGTCAGAGACAGCCGGAAAATATGATCAAGATGGCCAAGGCCTTCTTAGAGTCGCTCAAGTACTGACAAAGGGAGGGGTGTCTCTCCCTTTCCTGTCTTTTGAACGGTTTAGTTCCTAAAAGTTTACTGTTCCGCTAGTCTTTTTGTTTCATTGAAAATAATCGTGATTCCTCTCATAAACTTTTGCTTTAGTAAATTTTTTTCCCATCTTGAACTTCACTATTCCTCCCATCACATTGGTTCATTAAAAACGTGACCCCCCTACTATTTATTGCTACAGTAAAGTTTTACTACAGTAAAATTACCCCCCGCTTTCATGAACTAAACACCTCCTTTGCTGAGAAAAGGACCACCGACCCTTGAACCGTCCACACAAACAAAATGTTAAATACTCCCTCAATTGTAGCATTCAAAATTTATCAAGAAAGAATGTAATTCTAGCATTTAGTACCTAGTGGAGGACCCACCAATAATAGATGTTCTAATCATGAGATGTGGCTTTATGTGGGACCCGCATACTCCTTAGGTAGGACCTACTGAGACCTGTGTATTGTTTAGGTGGAACCCACGCATTGTTTAGGTAGGACCCACGTGGGACCCGTGTATTGTTTAGGCGGGACCCACGTGGGGCCCGCACACTTGTTAGGCGGGACACACGTGGGACCCGTGTATTGTTTAGGTGGGACCCACACAGGAGACCCACGTGGGACCCACTTGTTACTATAAGGGTACATACGTTATTTTATCTCTTTATTAGTATGCGTGTACAGATCTATAATTGAATATTTTTTAGGGGTTATTGTGTTTTTACCCTTACTGTGAAGTGCAATTGTGATTTTGCCCTTACTTTTTTGAACTTTGTGAATTTGCCCCTATTATTCAAAAGTTGTTATGAATTTGCCCTTGGTGGTTGTGAATTTACCTCTATTTTGACCGTTGACTACCATTGACTGGGGGCAAAATCACACTGATTTGTAAATAATAAGAGCAAATTTACAAAGTTAGAAGAAATAAGGGCAAAATCACAATTGCATATCAAAGTAGGAGAAAAACGCAATAGCCCCTATTTTTTACGGCCGGAGGGAGTAAATGAAAGACGCTCCTGGATGGCTGTACGAGGTCTAGATGGTTCACACACACACTGCTGTGCCAGCGGCAGCTGCCGATCCACTCTGGAAGGCACCACCGGCCTCCATCCCTCAGCAAGCGAGCACGCAGGTTGGCGTCGTCTTCCCCGCCGCCCCGTATTCTGAGCTCGTCTCGTCACCCAGCGCCGCTGAACTTGCATCAAGCGTCACAGAGACTCCGAAGAGCCAAGCAGCAACCGGAAGACGTCGAGTATGCCGCACAAATGTCGACGGCACAAGACTCACGCTCAACCAGCAGCGGAGAAGCGTGGTCGGCCACTCAGGCCGCCCAAGCCTACGACCTGCGCAGACAGAGCTCAAGGTGGAAAGGTAGCAACGACGAGCCTCCAGACATCAGAAGCACAAAGACTCCAGGCTGCCCCGAGGTCGCCGGAGAAGAGAACACCGGTGACCACCGGTACTGCGACGCTCACCAGCGCGGGTGAGTCGCCCGGGAGCGCCGGAAACGAGAAGTCAAATTGCTCACGCAACTGGCACCAGCAAATCACTCCAGCGGAGCACTTCCCCACACGATGCAGTTGGACGCAAGGCAACATGCCTCGTTCATCTCTCAGACACGGAATCGAGCTCATGGGCATGCAAACCAATGAACATTTCAAATCAACTTTGGCTCCAGTGACACATGCAACCAATCACCACCATGCTTGCATGCCTCAGCCTGTCCCAGCTCGGCCAGGCTCCCGGATGCGGGAATCAAACCAATCGCCCCTTGGAGGATTAAAACATTTCTCCATAACATAATAGTTTTGAGTGTAATTGCAATGCATAACACACAATCTCAGTCGCAATCTAAAAGTTCATGCAGTGGTCCGGCCGAGGACAAATTAAATGTAAGGTGTGCCGCAGTGCAAAAACGAACAAAAGCTAATCATGTGAAAAAAAATGACGTGGGAGCTTCACGTCATCACCCAGTGAAGTTCAGTCCTGGTCCTGACGGGGAAATGTGATCTGTACCTCCAGCTTCTGAAAAAAACAAAGCCCATATCTCCATATCTTAGTAACAAAATCTCATCGTGTTATCCAATTTGACCAAAAAAATTAATACCTTAGTAACATTTTGATTCTCCAGAGAAGAAACCTGGCCCTTGAGTGTTTTTGTATCATCTCTTGCCGTCCTTGCCTCGATTTGTATGTTGTACATCCAGGCCGGCAGCATGGTCAGCGCTGTTGTGAACCCTATGAGCATCCTCCATTGTCCTGCTGCGTAGTGCCTGTGAGAGACATCAAATTATTTCAAGACAAATGCAACGGAGAATGCATAACTAGCAAATCTACAATGATTGGCACTATGATGTATTGCTACTGTGGTGTATTGCTAACCGGATTTTAATCTTGAGCTTAAGAACTGTCCTGTCACGGTCCTCAACTTTCTTCTCAAGTCTTGCCAACCTTGTCGCCATATCTTTTGGGACCTGGTTTGTAAACATTAAAGACAATTTAGTGGTTAAACCAATGTAGACATATATCGCTAGTCTGCAAAACCACCTCAAGCTGCAAGCTAACCATGGTTAAACTAGTCAGGATCGGCCCAGCAAACAGCTAAGCTGCTTCAATTTGGTTGTAAGCTAACTAGCAGCAGTTTCTATCAAAAATCTTAGCAATTTCTACCAACCAAAACAAATTCAAACAGTACTAAATATGTGATCGCACGAGATAAGCAAGTCAGGGCATCTAGCCTTGCAGAAGTGACCAATTGAGCTCACATCCTAATTATTGAAGGTTTGTTTCCTAGGTCAACAGGTCAGGATTCATCCCAGTAAACAATACTGAATATATGATCGCACGACATAACACCTTTGACTTCGATGAAGCTCCCCTCATTCTTCCAATCAGCATCCTAGCCATGTTTCTCAGCTTGGCCTTAGAGTTTTGTAAAAGGACCAAAACAAAAGTGGAATGGAGTTAAAACAGTGGCAGATATAAACTATCATCAATTGGTGCAGGGGGTTCGGGTGACGAAGATAACAACCAAACGGAAAGACATACATCGTGAGGGTCAGGGGATGATCCCGGCATCGGCTTAGGCATGTCTCCGAAGCCTCTCCCGCAGATCCAGGGTGCTCGTGGCTACAAGGTTTTCCCTTTAGGAAAAATGCAGCAGAAAAAGGATTTAGAAGGCAGAGGGGCACGAAGAGGGGCGATACCGCAAGGCCGAAAGCAGGAGGAGCGCGGACGATGGCGGTGGTGGTGCGTGCCGTCCGGATCATCCCATCCGAGCGCCTCCGCGCTGCTGCTGCCGCCGCCAGACTCGCCATCGATTTAGGTTTTCGCTGCTGGTTGGTGATTAGATGATGTTTCGCTCGCTTGGGGGCCTAAAAAGAGAGGGACAGCAGGGGGCCGTCGTGCGCCTGGTTTCTGGGCCTGGTGGCGCCTCGCGCGCTTGGGAGCACGCGGGAAGAGTTTGGGCCAGCAGGCGCGCGTCCGATTTTTTTTTTTTTGAGAACTCGTCCGTGGGCCTGTTGGAGCGCCTGCTGGCGCCCGCTCGCGTCCGTGGGCTTTCTTTGACAATCAACAAATTTCTTTTACACCAAGGCCCTTAAAGAGGGAAGGGCACCAAAAAAACAAATACAAAATAAAAATAAAGATGACATCGAAGTCAGTCCTTTGACTGTTTGCTGCAGCTGCCATCGCCGACACTTGTCGCTGCCCATTGACTCCGCTCCAGCAACACTTTTCGCTGCCCATCGCCAACACTTGTCGCTGCCCTTTGACTGTGCTCCAGGTATACTTACACCCTCCGTCCCAGAAAACATGCAACTCTAGAGTTCAAATTTTGTCCCAAAAAACATGCAACTCTAGCACCAATGATTAGTTCTGGACGCGCCAATGATTAGTTCTGGACCCACGTACTATTTATGCGGAACCCATGTGGGACCAACATTCTATGTAGGTGGACCCGCTTATTGTTAAGGCAGGACCCACGTGGGACCCGCGTATTGTTTAGGCGGGACCCACGTGGGACCCACTTATTGTTAATGCGGGACCCACGTGGGACCCACGTATTGTTCAGGCGGGACCCACGTGGGACCCACGTATTGTTCAGGTGGGACCCGCATATTGTTAAGGCGGGACCCACGTGGGACCCGCTTATTGTTCACGCGGGACCCACGTGGGACCCGTATAGTCTTTATGTGGGTCCTATATTGTTTAGGTGAGATCTATTTTGTCTTTTCTATAGGGGCACATGTGTCTTTTTACACTTTCCATGGTATACGTGACGAAACCTAGAATTGCATGTTTTTTGGGACGGAGGGTGTACCCTTTTGACTGTGCTCCAGCTACACTTGTCGCTCAAGCTTCCGATTCCCATGCTGATGAAGCACTCCAGTGCAAAAACGTTGAAGAGCCTTCCGATTACCATGCAGAAGAAGCGCCAATCGCTCACTTCTAAGATGATTTCCATCTAAATACTGCATCGTGTAACTTTAACATATCAAAATATAGTAATTGCGCAACACAAACCTTTACATAGTACCAACAGATATAATACACAAACTTAGCAAAATGAGTTTTGTATCCAATTAGAGAGCCAATACCAGCACAAACCTTATCATATGGAATCTATCTGCTCATCATGTGGAATCTGTCATGAAAAGGAAACAAAAAAAAAAACTGGTTCAATACTCATTTTCATTAAGAGAAGACGAGACACAAAAATGAAATAACCCAATGAATCATCTTTTAATCATGAACAATATACAACAAAGTATGCATGATTCACGAATGATGAAGCATTAATCAAGAATAGCACGCAAAAGGGTAGAAGGCTGAGGCATCAAGGTAGGCACAATCGGTGACGAGCAAGAGGTAAAGATGGCTAGATGATCACAATTAAGGTATACAAGAATCATACTACTAGTTGAGTGGCGCTAGATATTATGGGGATAAATGAGAACAAAGTTATCATGACCCCACGACAGGAGCACTAGTCGTACAGTTGGCTTAGCTCTGAACTTGCTTAAAGGCAGCTATAATTGGCTGCATTAGGTAGGTTCACCAAAGAACCGCCTGGATGATTATTTTTTAAAGAAAAATACTACCAGCATGATATGCAAGCATTAACGTCCACTTGAAAGAAAAGTGGCAGCAATGGACGATTTAAGAGGTTAGGGGAACGATAAAAGAAGTTCCATGATCAACCTAGAACCAAAACGTGCACTGAAGTAGTTGCATCTTTTTGGACGAGTATTAGTAACAAAGTCACGGTGAATATCGATGCTTATGTTCAGAGAAGAGAAAAACTGATCACCTTCTATGTTGAGTCAGTGTGAGCAATCAATGTTGATGAAAGATGATGATTTTATCAGCAGCCACTCCTTCCATGGCATGAACAAGTTAGGACTCTTTTGCTAAATTGGGGCAACAGAATGAACACTCTTCTTAACCATGGTAATGATGACACTTCACAGCACCCACAGCATGGTTAAAGGGGAGATGAGCTACAACTACCGGTATCCGTACCGATGCTCAACTTGAATGGGACACCGTCCAATTTTGAACAAAGCTGGATGGAACAAGACAACTCAGAACTTGGAGGATACACACACACACTAAGAGAAACTTGAACGTCTATGCCTGGCAAAGGATTGCTTGCTATGGATTTGAAAATGCACATATAAACACTAGATTTATCTAGTGAATCGCACACTACCTGATAGACAGTTCGGTCCTTGCGACAGTATCCCGGCTAGCTATTTGTCATGCTAACACTGATCACAAATGGCCAGCGTAGCTTGCTTTACCTTTTTGCAGACATTTTGTAACCTTAGTGTGTCACAAGGATGTTTTAAGACTATATTTGGAGCATCTGACAGATTATTATTTTCCTAGAAAATTGAAACTTTTTTTAGATTCGCTGGCAATTAAGAACTGGAAGCACTGTCATTGTAGCATTCTATTGCAGCATCACACAGATAACCTTGCAGTTCGTGGTCCACAACAATTCAATTTTTCACCTTGCATCAAATCAATCCAAATTTGGGAGTGCACAACAGTAGCACTAGTTCGGTCTGCCGCGGCGTCAAATGATGCCACGAATGGAACGTTTTTGCCGGCATCTCAACCGAGGTGGCACAGACTGCTGCCCTCACTGACAAGAGTAAAAAGGCTTTTTTTTTAAGGCAGGCCGCCAGCAGAATCCGTGGGTGAGTAGTCGTAAAAATAAAAAGGTTTTGCTGGGCTGCTGAAGTGATCCATCGGTGTAAAATTGTAAAAGTACACTAGGTACTGATAATGGCAGCTTTTCTCACACGCTCTCAGGCACCAACACAGCCCACACGATCCCTTGCTCTCTGCAACGGATCCGTTTACAGAGAGAGGCCAGAGAGGCACACACGCAGCGGACAGGGTTAGCTAGTGCATCAAATCAAACATATCTAGAGGCTCGGAAATTAGTTTTTGCTCAGCAATAAAAACATATTAAGACTACGTATTTGGAGCATCTGACTGATTATTATCTTCCTAGGTATGGTATTTTCTACGCAGGCGATTTGGAACTATTCGCTGATAATTTTGAACTTGAGAAGCAATGTCATTATAGTATTTTATTGCATCATTACAAAGATAACTGTGCAGCCCGTGGTCAGCAAAAATACAATTGCATCAAATCAATCCGAATTACCGAATCTACAGGATAGGATGCTGCTGAATGTTGCCACGATTGGAACAACATGCCGGCCATCTGAACCATTGACACATACTAGCACAAGTGAAGCTGTGTCATGTCAGACTGCTGCCCTCCCTGACAAGGGTAAAAAGTTTTTTCGCAGGCAGGCCGCCAGCAGAGGTAAGTAATCCGGCAATCCGCAGCGTAAAAAAAAGAGGCAGGTGGCTGATAATCCCCCCATTGACTGACAGCTTTTTCACACCCCAAGCTGACGCCAGCGGATGTATGGGATCCCGGTGCTCTCTGCAACAGATCTGTTACAGAGAGAGAGAGAGGGAAAGAAAGAGGTGCCAGAGAGAGACGAGCACACACAGGGTTAGCTTGTGCATCAAATCAAATCAAATCAAATTAAACCTAGGCGCACCGTAGCATAACAACAACAAAGAAGGCTGAGAAACTACTCACCTCCGCCGGGCTGGAGGCCACAGCTGCAGTAGCCTCCCCTTCGGGCCTCCGGATGCGCGCGCCATCAAACCAACGCCTTTGACCTGCGGAGAGAAGAGCAACCCAACCGGCCGGCGGCGCCTGGGAGGGGGGAGAAGAGGATTAGGCCTCTCTCCCCCTTTTATACCATCCAGGAGGGAGGTTGTGGGTCCCTAGGTCATAAAAGGGATGCCATCAGCAAACCACGGACGGCCCACGTTTTCTTCCCCCAGCAAACGATGGCTGCGATGCTAGACCTACTCGTAGACGGCATCTCTTTGTGATGGGATCGGCCACGGTTCGAATCCTTCCGAGCCCATCCATCCATCGGACAATCGGACTCCCCCCTCCGGCCGACGCCCCCCCCCTCCTCCCCCCACCCCACCAGGCCACCACCACCACCATTGCGCTCCCAAGGTTTCCAGCCCCATCCGCGAGGAGACGAATCCTTGGTGGCCCCCATGCCCGCAACGTGGCTGTCGACGTCGCCACCCACGGCGGTCCGGGCTGCGCTACCGCTTCTCGGTGACTCCGGTTACATGGCGGACGCCGTGGCTCGTCGGCGCCGCAGGAATTGCAATCTCCCTGCCGTCCGCGCCTCCCTCCTATAGTCGTGTCCGCCAATCTCGCGCCCCTCCCGTCCCGTCCGTGATTCCATCGCCTCCGTGATCCCATGGCCGAAAAACGAAGGCAGCTCCTTCCTCCCTTCGTCCGCCCTACGCCGTGTCCAGGCATCGTCCACAGCTCCGTCTTCCAGACCAGGTTAGCCGCCTCCTGATCCGCGCGTCTGGCGTGCTCGCGACGAGCGGCGGCGCCGTCCTTGTGGATGCTGCGTTCCTGGACGCCGTGCCCTTGCTCCGCTGCGAGGACGCAACCGGTATCAGGGTGGACCACGCCGATGTTGCCGGGTGCGCGCGCCGCGGCGTCGCCGTAGCGGGCACCGCAAGATCTTCTCCATCGACGTCGCCAACCACGCCGTCTGGCTCCTCATCGATGTGCTCCACCTCGTATCTACCGCCGATCAGTACGTCCGCGCCGGGCTTTGGCTCGTTGGTTGTGTTGCTCGTCATGTTTCTGCCCATGTCTGACCCATGATTACCATGGGCACAGTTGATAGAACATCAGGATCTGTCAGATGGAATGCGTGCGTTTGATGCTACTCGCCCTTATGAGCACGCAACACTCCAACTAAATTTACAAGGTTGCTGATCTGTTCATCGTGGTGCACACCAACCATTTGTTGAAATGGCATGCTGATTTCTATATGCCATTGCAATTTTGGTTATCAAATTGCACATATTGGTGATTACCATGATACTTTGGCGCCCATGTAAATTCCACATATCACTTTGTTTAATCTTTTTGTGTCAATTAGAAATTAAATGTTAACGTCTGCCTGCAAATATTCAGTTACTTGCATGTGGTATGATCATCTAGCCTATCCACTTAGTGCTTAAGCACTCACTCACTGAGTACTGAATTCTCCAATCTGAAACTCAGTTTGGTAGAATTCTAGCTAGAATGGTATGTAATGTATCTTCTTTCTTTTTTTTTTTCTTTGGGAGCATCTTTTCTTTTTCAGAAGTGAAGTATTGCTCCATGTTTCATTTATTACCGAATCAATTATCAATCTGATCTTAAATGTCTGCATGCATCCAACATGTCTATTGCCATGTCTTTTATCATAATCCTGGGCTACTTGCCTTTTGTGGAGATTTGGAGTACATATACATCATGATATCTCGACTGAAGTTAGTTTCTTGCATTTCTTTAGGGTTTCTAGACTGAGATTTTTCATGGAGGGAAATTTAGTGATATCTTAACCTACCTTGAGCTAGCACTGTTTTTAACATCTGATCCATGGCTAATGTTTCAAATCAAAGATATCATCCTCTACATTCAGATTTCAATGCTTCTTTCATTTAAGCTAATGGTTGCTAATTTCTTTCTCTTTTTCCATGCCAACAGGAGGAATCAACAAGTGACCGCACTTTCTCCCAATCTCCTTCCACAAATTACTAGATTGCTGTATTTTTAGATACAAGATCTGCAACATTGGTTTAAGGAACCAAGTCCATGCATGCTGTGACCCTTTAGGCTAGACTCATTGTTGTTTGAAGGACCAGATCAGATCCACGTGAGTACTGCTTCTCACTCATGTTTGATACTTGTAATTCTCAAAATGGAGATGATACTTGGTACTTCTGAATTTCTTATGAAAATAAATCAGATGCTACATCTTTTCAATAGCTATGGTAGTATGTGTCGGGTACCTACAAAAGGGCCCAGCAAAGGCCCGCCATCGCTACGAGACCTTGGCACCCATCCCGCTCGAGGTAAACAATCACCCTCGAGCGGGTAGTTTCCGTCTCGCTCGAGGCTCAGCAGCCTCGAGGACGACCCCCACCCTCGAGGGGGTGTCTTCCGTCTCGTTCGAGGGTCGGCGAGCTCGAGCTTGCCATCCAAGCTCGAGCCCGCCTCGACGGGAACAACGCCCAACGCGCCGCGATTCACCAGAGTCATCATGACGCGGTCAAAAAGCAGGGATCACTGCTCTACGCCATCTCCCACTCCCCGGAGAAGACATCGGTCAAATCCACTCGCAATAGTGAACTCTGAGCGCCATGCTGCACGCCAGACCTAACCCTGCCGGCAGCACTGTGCCAACCACTCCTTTGACTTTAGCCCCCGCCGGACGCGCAGCCACCCTCGAAGGCAGCCTCGAAGGAGACCATGGAAAGCCGTGCGCAAGACACCACCTCGACGCCGTGAGCTGTCACGAGAAGGAAGGACGATACGTCAGCCCCTGCCATGCCGTCAGCGGAGTTGGAAGGCGCGATTCCCGCTTGCGTACTGCGCGGCATGGACGAACAGTGCACACAACGACAAACACATGTACTCGCACCCCGCCCCCTTGGTCTATAAAAGGGAGAGGGAAGCCCATGCAAAGGGCAAGACACGCAGAGATCACAAGTCTCACGAACACTCTCACCTTGCTTGTAAACCCCTACTACAAGCAACACGTAATCCGGTGCATCGCACCACTGCTGGACGTACGGCCCAGTGGCCGGAACCAGGATAAAACCCCTTCTTTCACTCTCGCCATCAGGGAAACGAGTGGTTAGCACCGCAATCACTCGTCGGTGCCGGTGCGACCAAATCAGGCACCGACAGTTGGCGCGCCAGGTAGGGGACCAGCGCTGCGCTACTCCCTTTCCCGATGGCGAACTCCGGCGAAAGACGGCCTCCGCTGGACGAGAGCGATCTGCTCCCAGCGGGGCAGGAGATCCGGTTTGGGAGCTTACGGTTCCAAACATGTGGTGACGATTACCACACGCGCGTCCTCCAGGAGGATCCCAGCAACCAACCGGAGCCTCATCACCAGCCTCCGGCGGCACCGCGACGGCGGAGTCGTCCCGGACCTCGCGCACGACGAGCGCGCGCCGCGAGGCGTGCCGCCGACGTCGGCAACCCCCGTCCCACAAGGGAAGGGGACGTCCTGCAGTCAGGGTCACAGGGGAGGGCTGCTCCCTTCCTCCCAGGGCCCATGTCCGCACCACGCGCTACGACGGTGCATTCCTATCCCTACGGGCTACGCAACTCCGCGGATGCGTACGCCTCCTCCATCCGCACTACCATGAGTGTGTATGGCGACCAGCCTGGTTGCCACCCAGTCTCCGAGCAAGACTTCGCCGATCCGTTGCCCGGCGATTCCTGCACGGAGTCCGAAGATGGACACGCATTTATGCGTAGACACCCTGGTTGGGACTACTCGGGTCTCCGCGACCCAGAGGCCTTTATTGCCTTTCAAACAGCGGCGGATTACTGCTTCGGGTATTCCGATGATGAGTATGACCCAACCAAGGAGTGTTTCGTCATCAACGACGGACAACTCAGCGAGGGATCGACGTCCGACGACGACGGCGGGGGTGACGACCAGGGGAACGACGATGGCATAGATCCGATAGGCGCGCAGCCATCGGACCCATCAGATCACTCTCCTTCCGAGGACGAGCGGGATCCGCGCCACTTACCACGAGCTAGTGGTGACGTTTCACCACCGGCGCGCTCCGACCACGAGCCGGCCAAGCAAGGCGACGAGCACGGCACGGACGCCCGACACGCAGGACGAGTGGCTCAGGCCCGCATCCTTGCTGAGGGCAAAGATGACGAGCTCGCTCCCAGAACGAGCCAGAAGCTCATCGCGGCGGCCGCGCTGCTCCGAGCCATGCCCGAGGCAGCCACCCCCGAAGGGCGGAAGCTGCACCTCGAGGCCCAAAAGCTGGTCGAGAATGCCGCCCGACAACAGGCCGAAAGCTCAGCCTCCCGCCTTCGACGTTCCTCAGCCTCGAAGGGCGAACGAGGAGGGGAGTCATTGGTACGCTCACCCCGGCCTAACGGCAGGGCACGAGCACAGTCCCGGGGCGACTACCACCGGGACATGGCGCGACACCATGTCGGCGAACCACGTGCACCCGAAGCAGGAACACTTCCAGCGAGGGTGCCCGCGATATCACGCCTCCGGGACACCCGAGGCGCGATCAACGGTGGCGACGCCCGCAACACGCTGAACCAAATAAGGCAGCGAGAGGGAGCCCGGACCCACCAACGCGGGCGCACCGACGTTGGGTGGAACCGGGATGCGGTCTCGGAACCGGCGGGAACGCGCGTGTTCAGTCGTAACATCCGCACCGCTCCGATTCCCCCTCGTTTTCGACCGCCTACTACCATCACCAAATACTCTGGGGAAACGGACCCCAGGGTATGGTTGAACGACTACCGCCTAGCATGCCAGCTCGGCGGCGCTACAGATGATGACATGATTGTCCGCAATCTGCCACTCCACCTGGCAGATTCCGCGCGAACATGGCTCGAGCATCTGCCCCCCAATCGGATCCACGACTGGAACGACCTGGTCGAAACCTTCGTGAGGAACTTCCAAGGCACCTACGTGCACCCCCGGAACATGTGGGATCTTCGAGGGTGTAACCAAAAGCCCGGCGAATCCTTGAGGGACTTCATCCGGCGCTTCTCCAAGCGCTGCACCGAGCTTCCCAACATCACCGACCATCAGATCATCCATTCCTTCCTCGAGAACACCACATGCTATAGCTTGGTGTGCAAGTTGGGGAGGGACCCTCCCCCCGACGCGAACCGGCTATTCGAGGTAGCCTCCAAATACGCTTCGGGGGAGGAGGCGGCGAACGCCATCTTCAACGGCAAAAAGGGAAAGCGCCCCGAAGAGACGCCCGCGAAGGGCAGCAAGCCAAGGAAGCCCTCGAGGAAGTAAAATCAAGGCAATAAGGGGAAGAAGTATCGAACCCCTCGCGAGAAAGGCAACAACGGCGAACGAAGTCCCCGCAGTGGACCCCAGCCACAAGGGGCCTCGAGGCCTTCCATGTGGAGGAGAGTCTTTGATGCCGACGACGTGTTCTTCAGCATGGGACAACCTACCGCCGACGGAAATCCTCGCAAACGCCTGCGACATCCAACAGCTAAGTTGTTTCTACCCCTAGAGCAGCTTCAGACCCTCGAACCTTTTTTGTACGTACTTTCGATTGTACAAACACTTGATTAAGTATTTGGCTTAGCTCTCGCAAGTTGTGAACGAATCAAGTGGACTCGAGTCCACTCATACTTGAGTAAGGTTCGGTCCTACCCTCGCTAGGACCATCCCTCCCTCGGGGGCTACAATGGGGACGAACCCCCGAAAAAGTCAATACTTTTACGAAATTCTTGTGATATCTCGAGCGTATCGCCAAGTGCTCTTTTGCAACCCTCGAAGGGAAGACACTAGGCGTGAAACGGACAAAGGCAGGGTCGCCTGAGCCGAGTGCTCGCCTACGCCTCGAGGCTATGGCAGCACCTCACTTCCCTCCGCCTAAGTCATTCACGTACAATCGATCCTAGTGGCGACTTCCTTTCAAGGCGCATGCATTGGACACAACGTGCATCGCAGAGATACCGCTTGAAAATAAAACTCGTTTAACGATACAAACGATGTTTAACGAAAATAAGTAGGATGTATGAAAACAAACGAATTGTTCTTACATCAGGAAACGCAAGTCTCTAAACTACTATTTACACTCGGGTTCGATGCCCCAAGGTTTTCAGGGTCCGCTCCCGCCATCAAGGTCGTCCCAGCCGCCACCATCTTCGCCCGGGAAAGGACGCCCTTCCGCCGTCGGGGCAGTCGTGTGGAGTATTCGCCCAGGCCACGCCACGCCTGAAAAGGCGCGCACACTCCCCCACGAAGTCGCAGTAACTGCCCTAACGGTCATCATGACCCCGCACGAAGAGGTAGAAGGCACATTCAACACACCAACCCTTGAAAGGGCGGCCTTCGTTCTACTGATCAGGGGTTCGAACTCTGGACCTCCGAAGGGTTTCGACAGGGGCCCCAGATCAACCGAGTCAGGGATAATCGAAAGTGAGCCTCGAAGCTCAAATGTTCGAGGGTAACAATCGATTATGTTCGAGGCCAGGCAAAAAGCCTAGACTAAGGGACCCCTCGAGGGGGAGCATCGAGCCCTCGACCCCTATCGAATGAGGTCGAGTCTCATCTAGCATACTTTTGCGAAAAGCTTTTACGGGCGTGTCCTATGACCACGAGCCTACCCTCATCGAACGGGGCATGGACGTCCGCTCGAACCACCCGCTATCAGCTCACCCAGGCATCCGTGGCTCGATCCCAGTCGTGGGAAGCATGGATCGCCTCCTCATCAGTCCCTCGAAAGGGACCCCGAGGAACGAAGAAAAATTTGGGACATCTCGAGCCAAACGAGGCTCGGGGGCTCCTAGTACTGTGGACGAACCCACATGACGGCGTTCCTCCCCACATCGGCCACACGTCTACCACCGTTACCCCGCGCGGAGCGGAACACGTGGAGTGAACGCTCAAGGCTTCCCCCTCGAAGGGAGGAAGTCATCGTTCTACTGATCAGGGGTTCGAACCTTGGATCTTCGAAGGGTTTCGACAAGGGCCCCAGATCAACTGGGTCAGGGATAATCGACGCTACCCTCGAAAGTGAGCCTCGAAGCTCAAATGTTCGAGGGTAACAATCGATTATGTTCGAGGCCAGGCAAAAAGCCTAGACTAAGGGACCCCTCGAGGGGGAGCATCGAGCCCTCGACCTCTATCGAACGAGATCGAGTCCCGTCTAGCATGCTTTTGCGAAAAGCTTTCACGGGCGTGTCCTATGACCACGAGCCTACCCTCATCGAACGGGGCATGGATGTCCGCTCGAACCACCCGTTACCAGCTCAACCAGGCATCCGTGGCTCGACCCCACCTAGGGAAGCATGGGTCGCCTCCTCCTCAGCACCCTCGAACAGGGAGCCCGAGGTACGAAGAAAACTCGAAATCCCCCCTACCTCAGGCGCAGTGGACGAACCCACACCTGAGGAAGCAGTAAACGCTCTGCACTTCAAGTTGAGACCTTGAGAGAGTGTCAGCCACTCTCCCAAGGCCTCGGGGGCTACACCCGCGGGTGCGCTAGCGTGCCCCCACGGATTCTCGGAATCTACGAAGATATGAAGGCCTCGAAAGCCTCGACTAGCACCAACCTCCGCAGGACTGAATTTCATTCCCGCGGAGGCTCGGGGGCTACTGTCGGGTACCTACAAAAGGGGTACCCCAATCTAAGCCCAAAACGGCCCAGCAAAGGCCCGCCATCGCTACGAGACCTTGGCACCCATCTCGCTCGAGGTAAACAATCACCCTCGAGCGGGTAGTTTCCGTCTCGCTCGAGGCTCAGCAGCCTCGAGGACGACCCCCACCCTCGAGGGGGTGTCTTCCGTCTCGTTCGAGGGTCGGCGAGCTCGAGCTTGCCATCCAAGCTCGAGCCCGCCTCGACGGGAACAACGCCCAACGCGCCGCGATTCACCAGAGTCATCATGACGCGGTCAAAAAGCAGGGATCACTGCTCTACGCCATCTCCCACTCCCCGGAGAAGACATCGGTCAAATCCACTCGCAATAGTGAACTCTGAGCGCCATGCTGCACGCCAGACCTAACCCTGCCGGCAGCACTGTGCCAACCACTCCTTTGACTTTAGCCCCCGCCGGACGCGCAGCCACCCTCGAAGGCAGCCTCGAAGGAGACCATGGAAAGCCGTGCGCAAGACACCACCTCGACGCCGTGAGCTGTCACGAGAAGGAAGGACGATACGTCAGCCCCTGCCATGCCGTCAGCGGAGTTGGAAGGCGCGATTCCCGCTTGCGTACTGCGCGGCATGGACGAACAGTGCACACAACGACAAACACATGTACTCGCACCCCGCCCCCTTGGTCTATAAAAGGGAGAGGGAAGCCCATGCAAAGGGCAAGACACGCAGAGATCACAAGTCTCACGAACACTCTCACCTTGCTTGTAAACCCCTACTACAAGCAACACGTAATCCGGTGCATCGCACCACTGCTGGACGTACGGCCCAGTGGCCGGAACCAGGATAAAACCCCTTCTTTCACTCTCGCCATCAGGGAAACGAGTGGTTAGCACCGCAATCACTCGTCGGTGCCGGTGCGACCAAATCAGGCACCGACAGTATGTACTACATCTGTGAATACATTAGTTTTTGGAAGCACGTTGATCATACAAGAAACCAGAAAAGCTCAATACTACCTCTAGCAAAGCACTGAAGCCTGATGGCCATGGACCAGAACAACAAATTCTGAGGTACTCATATGTCTCTGCACTCCTATTTGGTAATTCATTTGATCACTCCACTGTGCTAGCAGGTTAGGATTTTTGGTGGTTATGGGCTCGGCTTTATAAACTGACTTACTGTTCGAGTGGCTCAGCATGTTCTGGGTTCCTGAGTGCTGCTGATTCCAGTGCATTCTTGACAGATTGGAGAATTAGGTAAAGAGCGTTCATGATTGAGTTGTGGCTTGCCATTGTTGATTTTGTGTTAGTATTTAATATGTCTGATGCAATTTAAGGTGCCAGGGGATTGTGGTGTGGGTCCAAGTTGAACCTGTTGGACTATGGAGAGTTTAGCCTTTAGCTGACCATGGTGCCCATCACCCATAGATTGATACCTGCATTATATTGATTTGTAACTCTATTCTTCCGCTTGCGTCGTTTTTTTATCAGAGGTATGCATCAAATGATCAAAACAATTCATAATTAAAATTCTCTCAGTTTATAGAGATGTGCAATATCCTCTCTTTTTCTAGACATTTAGTATTTTTTCATATAAAACAACATATGGACTTTTTATTGAGCTTTTCAGATGAAATATGGACTTCCCTAATTCAAGTAATTAGGTTGTTCATTTATGTACATGACCTCTTAAACTGAAGACTCACCTGACAATAGTAGGCTACATTTTGCAATATTGGAAGACACTAGAACAATTTTCTGGGCATGAACCCTACATTTGTGCTGCCTTTCGCTGCCCCTCTTCTCCTTGGAACCTGAAGTTGGCAATAGCTGAACTGAAATCAATGTAATTACCTCACTGAACAGAAATTATTGCCACCTACGGTTTGTCCTTTACATGGGAATGTGACAAGATTTGCAACTGCATGTTTATTGAGAGCTCAAGCTCTGATTCATGGAGATCTCCACACTGGTTCTATCATGGTTACCCCTGATTCGACTCAAGTGATTGATCCAGAGTTTGGCTTCTATGGGCCAATGGGTTTTGACACTGGAGCCTTCCTAGGAAGCCTAATCTTGGCATACTATTCACAGAATGGACATGCTGACCAAGCAAATGATCGTAAAGTAAGTACAAATGCTCCTAGAGTAGTATTTTATCGATACCTGGGGATAACCAATTTGTTATGCTTAACATAAATGGGAGACTGCTTGTCAGAAAAATATTTACCAGCCAACACATGCTTTGCATTGTATAACTTTAATACTTGATGGCATCTTCAATAGTAGTATTACTTAATGGTGGCAGCAGAATTGTCCTTTTATTCAGAATTGTCATTTTATTACAGAGCATGATGCATATTCAACATGCTGTATCCAGAGCCTATTTTTTAAGATGTTCCAGGGCTCCAGGCATGAACTAAGTGTTGTTTATCTCTTGCTGGCTTACAAGAAATGGATCTTGAACACAATTGAAGAGTATTGGATTTTGTTTCACGAAAAGTTTGTTGAACTATGGAATAAAGACAAAGAAGGGAATGGGGAGGTGTACCTGCCCGATATTTACAACTCAAACCTGCTGAGCCTTGCTCAGAAGAGGTACATGACAAACCTATTTCATGATAGCCTTGGGTTTGGTTCAGCAAAAATTATCAGGTAACTACAGAGATTTGTGAATAATGTTTCCTTAGAGGAGAAGATCACTAAATAAAGTAACTTAGGCTTCTATGAGATATGATAACTTCATTTTTTACTGAAATAACAAAACCATACTGATGCCAAACAATAAAAAGGTTGTGGATTCAGTTTTGATGTAGCATCTCCTCCTTGTAACTGTGCATCAAAAAACAAAAGTTCCTGAAGGCAGCTCGGATGAAAGCATCTGATATGTAAAGAATGGTTATGCTTGAAGAAGATTAGGCATGCTGTCCAAACAGTGAAAGAAATATATAGACTTTAGGTAATATTTACTGAAGCCTGTCCTAGCCGAACAATAACAATGGCTGTTGACTCTACTTATGATAACCAAGGAAGATTCTTCTTGCAACATGTGCATTTGAAAGTTAGCTGTCACTTTATTAATCTTTATGATTTCTAGATGAAGTTTTTAGAGGCGTAGCAATGAATAACAAGCAAATTCTTGTATGCCACTGGGAAATGTAACTCATTCCACATGTGCCATTGAAAATTAGCATATTCTTTTAATGCTATCGTTTTTAATTTTTCATCCCGTCTCTGTCATGCATTGCCGTCAAAGTACTAATCCCTTCAATTCTTGAAGAAATACTACAGTATAATTTTTTTAACCAAACCCTTGTTCATATCTATTTCTTTGCCTTTTTTAAGTGACTCTGTTTCTTGGCTTTTGATTTTATTCGAGTCATTAATGTTTTCTGAAACCAAAATTATTTGATTTGCTCACGGCAAATCCGAGTCGGGTTGGAGTCGGCGGCCAGTTTCTGTTTCTTGGCAAGGCAAGACGCAAAAGCCAGCCCGTAGCCCCGAACGCACAAGCTCAAGGGTGGCACGACCCCCATGGCCCCATCAGCCAAAACGCATCCAGTAGAGAGAGAGGATCGGCCATGGTGACTGGTGAGGCTCTCCCGCCGTAGCCGCTTCACCTCTGGAATCTGGATCGTCGACAGCCGCGCCTACGGATGCATGGAAGAGCGATGGAGATTCCCAAAGTCGTTCATGGATATAAAGTTATATTCCTGAAGCCACTGCGGATGGCCATAAGAATGCCATGCACATGGTACAAGCAATGCAGGTTCAGATATTGCCTTTGTTCTTTGTAACTGAAATTCACTATGTCCCGTGATGGCATGTAGCAATTTTTGTTTGCAAGCAACGATGCTTAATTCTGCAGCCACCGTTTTGCACCACGGGGCCAGGCCCAGCAGTAGTGCACCCAACCAATCAAGCACAGCTAGCATCTGGAGAGCACAGGCTCTCGCAAAAACAGGCAACCAATCACCCCCATAGGCATCGACAACAACCAAACTTCTGCCGAGAGAGTTTGAGAGATAGAGGCGCGACTCGGCCCCTGCAGGCTGCCGCTGGTGGTGCGTGTTGCGTGAACATGCATGGTGGCCATCTCGATCGATGCAAGAAACAATGCAAGAGCATGCACCTGCTGCCCCCCATTGTGCTGCAGCATGACGGCAGGCTTGAGGCCGGCTCACGCGCGCGTACGCCACCACCAGCTTGCGCTTCAGCATGTGCAAGTCTCAAATTAACGAGACCGCGCTGCTCGTGCCCAGATGCAGAAATTACAGGAATAATGCATGTGCAACCTGGAGCTCTTAACCGAGCCGCGCGAAACCAAGAGCTACAAGGAGAGAAGGGAAGAGCATGGAGTCAGGTGCGGGCTCTGGCGCCAGGTATGATGGTACGGTGGTGGTGGAGGCGGATCGGAGTACGACCACCTTGCATTGGCGCGCGCGATTCGCCACCCGCTGCCTCGTTGACCGGCCGGCCACTACGTCGAGTTGCCGAGCAGCTGAAGCTGCATGCGTCGAGTTGCCGGTTCGTGCATGTCCAGAGCACGCGCAGGTTGCGGAGCCGCGCACAGCACTCAGCACGATTTTACATTACCAGGTGCATACTACTGTCAGGAACGGCACGTCGGGGAACGCCGGCGGCTTGCACCGGTTCCTGACAACTACTATAGATGCATCATGTAGCACTAAAGAGACGCATCTTAGCAGAGCCGCGAAGCCATGGCGAGGTGAGCACGCGAGCTAGTGCCGCGGAGAACGGACACGGGTGTTAGGAGATGCACTTTTGGATGGCGTCAAGGCCCAAACGTAACAGAGACGGATCATTCTTTCAGTTGCGCTTAGAGCAAGTTTAGTGATGGGCGTAAAGTGGGCGAATTCCTACGTGTCACAGAGAGAAACGGAGAGAGAAGAGAACGGGCGTGTAGCTCGTCGCCCGCCTGAAGCCGGCGAGGTCCTATCAAAACGTGCAGCTTTATCTGCTATTGGCCGAGATAGTTGCTTGGCAATAAATGCTGGTGGGAGCCAACGCCACCGTTTGATACGCCGGTGAGTGGGCGGTATTACTAAACTTAGCTCTTAGAGTGTGTTTAGATAGTAGGAAAAAACACTGTAGCATCAGAAAAAACACGGTAGCATTCGCTGGAAACGTGTTTTGTGAGGGAAGAATAGTGAAAACTTGGAATGAATAGTGAAAATTTGAAATGAACGGTGGAAAGTCGAGGAATGAGCTTATTTCGTACGGTGACCTTTTAATAATAGTTTTCGGAAACTGTATTCTTTTAGAAGTAATTTTACCTGCTGCAGATCAGACGCAAAAGCCAAAAACACACGCAAACAACAGGGGGTAACATAAAAGGGGGCCAGAACAGAAGCTTTCGCGCGCACAGAGAGATAGAGATAGAGAGAGACAGAGATGGCGGCAAGTCGATTGGCGCTGGCGATGCTCGGCCGCCGCTGCGGCTTCTCTGGATCCGCGTCCGCTGCCTCCATGGGCGGAAGAGGGCTGGGGGTCCACCCGCCAAGGACGTCGCCGCTGCCGTCTCTTCGTCCTGGCCCTACCGGCCGTAACCTCGAGGTGAGGAGTCATCCGTCTCTGCTGCCTGCTAGTTTTCCTAGAAATTAAAGTAATAAACCTGTGATCTTTGCGAATGTTCGACATAATCTGGGCTCATAAGACATGGAAACCCTAAAATCGATGCGTGAACGTTGAACCATCTGCTAGAGTAATAAAACTGGGGTTTCTCCCCCAGGCCCCAGCCCTAATAAAATGTGAATATCACTGAGTTTCTTGGATGTGATATCCCGATTCAACTTCGTTTAGTGCATAACTTCTGCTGATGTGCGATGTTACTCGGAATTTTAACATGCAAATTTGACATGATATCTGATATACATACTCTGGTTCTAATTTTCTGCAGTCACCTCTAATCTTGGAATTTGCATTGTTATTAGGGGACCATATATTCAATATGAACACAATCTCCAGCACTGATGAATTTTGAGGTTTACGGGAGTGAATTGTCTTAGCACTTTTGAGCTATCTCTGTTGTGACAGTCTTATGGATTTTAATGCAATTTCTACATGTTATAAAATGCTGCTTCTACATATTTATTGCTAGTTAAACCAAAGTTCGAACTTTTAGCGGTAATTACATACAAAAAATGTGTTGTATCCTATATCCCCACTTTGTTTTTGCAGTCTGCGGAATAACTTTAGCCACTACTTCCTGTAACTTTAACCCTGCTACACTGAGCGTTACTAAACAATCTATGAGGTTTTTACGGTCTGCGGAATAACTTTAGCCACTACTTCTTGTAACTTTAACCCTGTTACACTGAGCGTTACTAAACAATCTATGAGCAAGTGAGCAACCCTAGCACACTTATGGATCATATTTCTTATGTTTGCCTATATGATGGTCATTTTGGTGGTTATGTATAGATGACATTGTAGTTATTGATTTATACTGTTTGTTGGATGCTTGCCCAGGGCAAAAACTTCTGCTACAAATTGAAATTACCTGATCAGCACACTACTAAATAAACCCACTGATTTTGAATACGTGAGTACTTGGTATTGGTATTTCTTTTAGTCCTTGATTTGATACCTGTGACTTAACCTTCCACTGAATACATCTATTTGCAGTTTGTGTTTTTGTCCTGCTGTTCTGCAGCCCACGGATTACATCTATCTGCAAACTTTGTTTTTGTCCTGCTGTTCTGCATGCCACAGATTACATCTATTTGCAAACTGTGTTTTTAGTTGCTACAGGTGGTAACACACGCTCTGATGATTCCATCATACCCTTTGGAATCGAGCCATATTTTATCATTTTTATGTAGCAACCGTACCTCCGGTCGCCTAATACCATTGTTTCAAGTTTTTCTGCTCTCAGTTTCACATGGTTAACCATCTCATGAATGGGAACAACCCATCTTTCCCATCATATCTCAATGGTTTGTCTTTATTCTTACAGAGTTTGAAGTCGACAATAATGTCGACTGAAAGATACAGAATAATGATGGTTATTTAAATTTATGGTGAAGTTTAGCGGTAGTTAACACAACTTCTGTTTGTCTCCTGTTATGAATTCAGTTGCAAGATTGAACTTGAGAAACAGATGCAATATTCTGGTTACATTCTATTGAATATACATAAACTGGTGTTTGCCTTTTTTAAAAAAAAATCAGAGTGCATGTTGCAGGGCTGGCGGCGGTTCTCAACTGGAGGTAGGGAGCCGACAGACAAACCAGTGGGTGTCGTGCGTATGTGGTGGCAACGGTGAGTGAAAATCTGCAAAAGATTGCATTGCAACATTGCTAATTTTGTTTCACAATGTGGATTTGGGACTTTGATTTTGAGTTTTACTAGTGTCTCTTTAATGAAATTTGTTGTCGATGATGAGATGATAGATACGTCCATGCTTTCATATTTCTGTATACTCATTGTGCTAACTGCACAAACAAATTACGAAGGATTCCATATTTACCTTCTTTCATAATTCATCCATGTCATATACAACTTTATACAAGCAGCAGGTTATGCCTTTTCCAATCACAATGTGCTACTTTAAGATTTGTAAAATTGGCAATACTAGTAAATATGTAAGAGAATTGGAATAACTAGGGGAGCCTGCTGAAACTAATCACTATTCATTATTAGAATGAGGGTTCTTTTTCTTGGAGCACTTGCATATATACTACAATTTTGTTTACCTGAACCTAATCCTGCCCCACCCCCTTTTTTTTGGCCTCTGGCAGGTGCAGAAAACGCTATAATGATCTCGATGTGTATGATAGGTTGAAGCTTTCCATTGGGTATGCATATGTTGTTTATGGGGGGACGGCACTCTACATAATGATGAAGGGTTGAAGAAGATGATGGCCCTCCAGTCCTCAGAGCTGATGATTCTGGAGACTGGCCATCATCAAGCCGCTGTGCTTGCTTGCATCTTTGTGGTTATTTGGTATTTATCCTAGTATCATGCGTAGGGTACACATAGTTTACTGGCAACCATCTGAATCTATATACATTCATCTCGTGGTGGGTTGTTTATGGTCAGTCGATACCTTTTGTGCCTACCGATGGTGAAATGTATTTATGTGTTACGGAACCAAATCTTGTTCCATTGTAGTTGATCGTGCTCGTATATTTGTTTATGGGACAACGCTGCATATATCTCTCTGAGCATTGTGTTGCTCTCGTATTCTGCAGATTCTTCAGAACCTGAAGGCATGCAAAATCTATAGGCACTCTGAAGTCTGAACTCCTTAGTATTTTACTAGCGTTAGCGCTTGTTACATACTGTTGCGTCAAGAGCTGTGGCATGGATCATGGCTCTTCTTTGCCTGACCTTGAGACTGTCCAGTCCAAAGGGATTGTCCAAGCCTTCCATCTTCCAAAATAGAAAAAACCTCGATTGTAAACGAGGTCCTATAGTCCTAGAACCTTTCCATCACCAGTTCACCACATCCATGAGGTCCCCACAACATGCTTAGCCATAAAGCTACCTCTGGAAGGCTTAGATACGTCCCTTGCAGGCAATACATTTGTTCGATCGGCTACCTCTGCAGGCAAATATTAGCGCTCATAGCTCCTGTTTTCACCTTACCGTGAGACTCTTTCGTCTTGCCTGTGTTTTGCAGCAGGTTACAGGCTTGCAGCTAGCTCTGCAAATTCCTCAACCTGCCTAGATTATGCGTTGATGTTCCTCAGGGACCCAAGTAATCCAGCTGCCTTTATCAATATGTGACACAATTTTTTTTTTGTTTTTTTGCGGTTGAATATGTGACACAGTGACAGTAACTACTCACTGTTTACTGTTATGGTGTAAGCCAAAACAAGATCTGCTGTCTTTAGTTGCTGGGATGCATTCCTTGTGGCTTGTGATACATATCATTTGGTTCATTGCGTATGATCTATCGCTGCAGTACCAGGAAGCGTAGGTTCGGTGCCTGCTGAAGGTGAAACTTGTGAGGACTGAGGACTAACTTGTTTCTACAGGCCATCACATGTCATTTTGTCATTGTAATTGTCAGCTGATTATGAACTTCTACGTTTACATCTGCAGTGCTTTAACAGCACAACCTCATTTGCTTAGCCAAAACATGTTCTGTTTTCCTCGAATCTCTGTCAGCGACATGTCGTACGTAGACACTATCAGTCAAAAACTCCAAGCAATCAGCTGCAGCGCCCCAGCACCCAGCTTATTGGGTTGCGTCGCAATCGCATGGTGGTATTTTTCACAGCAGAATCATCATATGGCCTGTTGATTCCAAGCAGTCTCATACAAGAATTTTTATGGCCGCGTGTTCGAGGGAAAAAAACAATGTTTATGGTCGGTTGTAGCAGCCACATATTTGTACCTTTTGTAGCGGCTTTGTTGGTGCTTGTCAAGGGTAGTGCTTCTGTGGTCTTGTGATGATCTTGAACAATGTCAGTATGGTACCGTATCACTGTTTGAGTTGCCGTGATACTAGCTAACCGGACTCTGGTGTCTGACCTGTGAACGTTCTCCACATCCTGTAGCCATCTGCTTCAGTAGTTCAATGTCTGTTTCTACTGTAAACCCTGAACCCAAATTACTCACACGACTTAACGTGGGTAAATGACTTTGGAATTCATAACATATAACGCTAAATAAAAGTTGTAATTACGTGACTAATTCCAGTATAAAATAAATAAAACTTTTCATCATTCTTTACTCCTTCCTCCTGAAAGTCCCGATGGCGCAGCCAATGCCTGCACCGCTGCTCAATACCAGACGCCGGAGTGAGGCAGGGTTAGGGTTTAGGGCAGACACTCCATCGACGGGTCACGATTGAGGCATATAAGTGTCTTGCTGCCGGAGTTGAGACATTGCTTCTTGCCAATTCATGCTTTAAAATTGTCGTTCTTTGTAGAATTCAAGCCTTGATCTTAAAACGTCTTGCTGCAGCTGAGGGTATGGATTGTAAAATTCAAGCCTTGATCTTAAACGTCTTGGTGCAGCTGAAGGTATGGAGGGGGCAGACCATACTGAGGGAAAATGAGGAGCGCTGCTTTATGCCTAATATTCAGTGCAAACCACCCTTTATGCCTATGCTGCTGCTTGGGCAGGTACCGGAGTAACACATTCCACCAATCCTCAACAACCATATGCATAGCAGGTTCTAAGTAAGAAACAGAACCATTTGATCCAAACACTCAGGGTACTAGACGACTAGACTGCTGGACTTAGCCTCCAAAATAAAAAGTTAACTGCTTAAAAACTTCAAGCTACATTATACAATAAGTACCAGGTAGTAATTTGTTACATAAGCTTAGTTGCCTGTTCACCATAACATGCTACAAACCAACAATGGAAACATTTTACTGCATGTCCCATCATTACCTAGTTACGAGTGCAGAGAGTAAACTTAGTATGAAGCTGCTAATAGAACAAAATATAATCTGGCCCATGCAACCCTTGGCATCAAACTGCCAACAAGACCATCAGAATGCATTCAGCTGCTAAGCATACGCAACCGAAGTAGTCACCATGACGTCGACTCCTTAGTTCATTTTCCCTGAAAGGAATTGTACTGTCAATTAACAGAAAAGAGTAGACGAAAGAAATGAAAAGGAGGAGGAAAGGAATTTCAAATACCTTCCAAGTATTCAATTCGACTTTCCAAATTGGACAGTTTCTCCGCTGTCTTCATCTGCCTTTTTTTCTCCTTGGATGCACCATGAACAACTTCAATAGCTGATGGAACTGTCATAAGAAGTCCAACTACAGGAACCAAAAGCAGCCATTGAAATTTTTCGTAAATGTTGCATACAGTCTCCAGCACCAAAATTCTATGCGTTAGGTCTTCCATGTTCCCGTGATCAATGTGACCCTGTGAAAGCAAGTATTATTCGTTAGCATCTACGAGTTGACAGATGTGCAAGAAAGAGTCATACGAAGCATTTCACTGCAACAAAACAGAAACATTTTACTTTTTGCCTTTGCTCACTAGATAAGAAAATAAACATGAAGCGTGCCATAGCAACAAAACAGAAACATTTTATGGACTCTAGTTGTAGAGCTAATTTCAGTTTTGAGAATCGAATCCTAGCTTGGGCTCTAGGGGGCAGAATTCAGTATCAGATGCTGAAACATTGGGCACATTTGGTAGAGCTACTCTTATTTCTTATTCACTTTGATGACTGATTCTATGTTTTAAAGTGACTCCCTGTGTTTCTCTAGAAATTCTAAGTATGAAGTGATCCTAAGCGGGAAGGGAACAAGGAGAAGCTAGTTTTTCCAGCTCCCACAACCACTGAGTTCATTGAAGAGAACCACGTCACAAAGTCATGCTGGAATAACTTCTGCACAAACAATGACAAAGCTTCTGCCGGAAGCAGCCTTGAGTCCAGGGAACTCAGCCGAAGAAGCCCTCCAGATGCCGTGAACCTTATATGCATCCTAATCACACTACTTAGCTGTTTAGCGACATTAGTTTTCTTTCCAGAGGTCAGCCAAGGACGGAATATTTGTTAAGAAACACCCCCAGGAAAATAAAGTGAATAGAAGCAAGATGAAACCTTACATCTTTAGCAGAAGAGGAGGAAGCGCACATAGACCTCTGCTGCAGTCGATTGTAAGTCGGCCGAGGCAGTCCGAACACCGTGCGAATCTAAGGAGAACCTCCGTTATACGACTATACGAGAACTACGAACCTCCTGAATAGAGGAATTTGAGAACCATTACCTCCTTGTGGGGCATCCGAAGCAGACCTTGCGACATGAGCGAGTGTGACCCCGTAGCAGTCGAGGCCCCCGGCACCATGGTCTGAAGACGCCGAGCCGCCAACGCCGCCGCAGTTGAGTCCCCCGGCACCATGGTCCGAAGACGCCGAGCCACCGCGGCCGCCATGAATCCTGCCTAGGTGTCTCGACCCAGTGGCCGCCCTAGGCAAAGAAAAACTTCGCGGAGTGCAACAAAAATACGCCTCCGTCTCTTCATAATACGTCTTCCGGTCCATAAAAACGCTCTCCGCCACACACACTCCTGCCCTAACTCCTGTTCGAACTCGGGCCGGGACGCCGAGTCGGTCTACCTACCCCGCAGGCCCGGCCCGCAACAGAAAGAGGCCCAGCCGCGTACGATCGCAAAAATTCCCAGGATGACGACGATGCGATCGGCGTTGATGGGGCTCGTCCGCCGTAGCTGCGCCAACTCGTCCATGGCCGGAAGAGGGCTGGAGATGCGGCAAGGCATCCGCCCAGCGACGGCAAGGACGGCGCCGGCGCTCCGCCCCGCGGCCGTTCGTAGACTCGAGGTGAGGAGACACTGCTTCAACGTGCTTGTAAGTTGTCGTTCCTAGAATTGAAGCCTTGATCTTTAACGCCATCTATGTTGTCAAACCCTAAGTATCCTCGCGTCAACCATCCCCTCGAAAAGGCAAATAATTTAGGTAACCTATGTAAACCATACCACCCGCATGTGCCTTTGTTTCGTCTGGACACAAATACAGGGATTTGGGGGATCGATGGGGATGGGGATTTTAGGTTCATCTTTCCTCTCTCTTGGATTTTTGCTATATTTTAAGAAGTTAATCATGCTCAGTAATGCTTGATCACGTTCTTAGTCCTGAAACATTCTCACATTGGGTGATGACCACCAACCCCTAACAGACAGACGAATAGCACTGAACTTGCCTCTTGTGTGATGCTCTAATTTTACCACTTTGACTAGTGTAGATGTTCTGCTAACGTTTGATGACTCCCACTGTATGGAAGGAGGCTTATGTGATACAATTAGCTAGGGAAATTGAGGGTGTTGCTCAGGGGTTTCGGTTCAGTTTCCACCTGGAAGAATTTTAGGTTTTATTGGAGTACCTGTTTCAGCACTTATCTTGATATCTAGCTTCGGTTTGCTTGCTAGAAATAATAGCTTTCCTGTTACATAACTATTAGCTACATAAGTAAGTTCTGAATCATCTGGTTACGTAGATTTTTTTCTTCTAGTTTTTGGTTGCCTATTTGTTACTTCCAGAGGGAGTCTTTACTCTAATTTGTCGCTGTTATGTGGTGGTACTAAACATATTTTCTCCTGATATAATTTACAGATGTACTGTTTTTAGCTGGTTATGGTGCATCGCTTTGTTGTCTTGCTCATCTATGTGTTGACACAACTGATAGTAAGCTCTGATTGGCTGGATATGAGTCAGCCTATTTCCCATACTTCCAAATCAGTATCAGTTACGCGGACCCTTGTTGCCTCAAACCAATTCAAGCCCATTGCTAAATCATCTAACCCCACAAGGGACTGAAAAAGCCCAACTCAACACTCTTTCCTTGCATTAATTTCTGTTCATCAACGGTCCTCTGTTTTGTGTTTATGATTCATATATGTGTCTTATGGACATTATTCAATTCCTTTGTTATATGAATAGTGTGCATCGTTGTGAGTTATCCAGCTGTTTAGATGTGTTATTGTCTTTATTTATGGATTCACCTTAATTTGATAGCCTCTTCAGCATAAATTTCTATTTTATTTTATCTCCCATTATGTGTACTTGGTCAAAGAAAAACATGACCAACAAATAGAAATGATTCTGGTTCACGGTACTTGTCTATTATGTAATAATAATACAACTAAATTCTGCAGGGTTGTAGACTCTTTTCAACTGAGAGTATGGAGGGGGCAGACCAAACTATGCTACTCTTGAGGAAACAGAAAGCTGAGAGTACTCTGCTTATGTGGTGGCAGCGGTAAGTGCACAATTATTTGATTTGATGCTGCGCATGTTGTGTTCCATAGTTGCAAACTATATTATAAACAAATTCTAGTATGGTATAGCACTGCCGATTATAATGTCTCTCGAAGAGAAACCACGGTACAGGGATAGTCTTCATCATACTAGGGTTCTACAAGGCACAAAGCAATTATTTATTTAGTTATCATGGCTGTGTCTACCATTTTGTTCTAGAACTATTTGAAAGTACATGTATAATAATTGTTTTACCTCGTAACTGAGTAACCTAACAAGTGCTCTCTCTCTCTCTCTCTCGACAGGTCTACAGAATCTGTAAAGAATGTCATTAAAGGTCACCCCATCCTTGTGCCTTCAGCAATTAGTTTTGTGGCGTCCTTTGTCGCGTATGTCTCTATGAGGTCAATCATTAGCAGCGCTACTAAAACCAGAACCACACCTGTGCACTCTCGTCGGAACTCACCTCTGCCACCAGCATTCATGATGATGCCAGGTTATAGGGCCATGTACATCATTTCCCTTGGCAGAAGCAGACGTGCGCGCAATGAGCCATAGGTCCACAGTCAGGCGACAAGTTCTATGAAGACAAAAAATGATAGGTCGTGAATCCTCGAGCGTGCCTGATCACATGTGTATGCACTAGTGATTTGCGCGCGCCCCTGCCCGGCTGATTTTGTAATACATGAGCTAAATAAATAATAAAGTTTTATCATACGTAGCACTGAGGTTGAACCCTTTCAGGTTTAATAACAAATAGGTAAGTTCGGGCAATTGGGATCACTTTGCATTGTATCACTATACTTATCTATACCTCATGACCACAAAGAGCATAACTAATTAAACATTTTGAAATTTTGATAATAATAGATTTATGGTGCTTAGGGATAAACCAGTTCTCTACCTGCGAAAAGAATCTCTATTTTCATATGTTAGCTGGGTAATTTTAAGTGTTGCGCAGCAACATTTGGTAACCATCCAAACACACCATAGAGCAGCAAGTACCCTTGCTACAACTCAATGTATGCAATAAACTCGGATGTATGTTGCATGGGGCACAGGACTTAAGGAGGTTAACTCAAAGAATACAAACAAACATGACAAGAAGCAAGGTATGAGTAACAGATAATCAGAACAGATAATCAGATACAGAGTATGTATCACCTTGACATAGAACGAACATATATTCAGACAGTTTTGTTTCGGTCTTCTATAAAATAAACAACATGGATCCATATGCTAGACGACCTAGGCTAATTTCTTTCCAATAAAAAGAAAAGGATTAGCGCATGAACATGCAAAGGATACTTTAAAGTTTAAATATTTATCTGCAAGGTAAACTTGCGAAAGGAAATCCGTAGTAGCTGATATAATTTTTTCAGATACCTACATTGTACAATATCTGGATATGTCTTTATACTCAGCAAGCTGTCTACTCTTCAGAAGCAATCTGGTGTGGTGCTAACTAAGCACACAGAAAGGTCAACAGAGTAGGAGGCTTAGCGATATTTCATTTCTATAAGGAATTGTATTGTGGCATAGAGCATGAACCCTGTAAATTCAATATGCAACCAAAGAGATTTAAAAAAATGTATCCATGATTCTAAATCTAGCTGGTCATTAGGCAACTGTTTCAGATCAGCTCAGATATTGAAGTATGGTATTTTTGACATTAACTACAAATGTAACACAGGAAGTTCATGATCTACTGTATGCAGCATTCGATAGCAACAGCATCACTAAGTTCCTGAAGCTAATTATTGATGTTGCAATGATCCAGTCTGGTTCAGATACTACTTATGATGTTTGAGCATGAATAGCAAACGTAATACCAACACTGATGCCGACCAGGTAGTCTAACAGACCTTCGTCAGGCTCATCGCCAGAAAACACTAAATTAATTAAAATAGAATCATTTGAGTCAACAATGAGTGATGGGCTGGCAAGGTTACCAACATTCTTCTCAGTGACCCCGGCCATTAGATTATTTAAATATTGTCTCTTGGGTGCAATCCACAGACGGGTTAGCTGAATCTAATTACAAGAAAATTCTTGCAACAAGGAACAAAGTTAACATTTATGTTACACAACTTCCCTGTATACGGCTACACAAGGTTAATTAAAAGCATCTCTGAGGGTTATAGTATTGCGACTAAGATTATGAAACGAAGAGAATTAAGGCATCTCCACGCAGATAGTGAATAGCAATAAATTAGGCTTCTTAGATAGCAGGACATGAAAAAACAACTGAAAGGAAAATGTTATCTTTTCATGAACCAAGATGGGCTAAAGAAAAAGAAGACAAAATTACCTTGCTCTGGCTTGCTGGGCTTCCCATCTGCCTCCTGTGTGCATCTGAGTGCTGCTGCCGGTAGGCTGTTTTTTATGTGTGAGGCCTCCGATGTGTGTGGTTGCGCCTCTCACTGTAGAGGACATGTAATGAATGAGATATGACTTGGAGGAAATGCACAAAATGAAAAAACCATTAAACCCTATTAAAAAATTCATTATATCATCCTATCATACAATAAGATCACATAAAGAACTCACCATAAGATGCTTGACTGAACTTCCACATGTCATCAGAAGAATGAACATTAATGTCATGTCGCTGAGTCTGTCAATTAAAAATGCTGAGTCTGTCAATTAAAAATACCATCATCGGGTGATATATTAAAAAATGAGAATCCATTTTTGGCTCCGAAACATAATGTATGTAGTTTTATATAGAGAACACATATAAATACATTATCTTTCTTTCAATCAGTTCTCATGGGATGATGGTGAACCATTTTAACTCAGAATAAGGTAATCGGACTTCAACTCTGGATGATTCAATAAGAATTGTTTATTAAGGTAGCTCTATATTCACAGGTATTAAGCCATACACAATCGTATGAATACCTATAATATAATAGGTGCATTAAAATCCATTAGTATGTCTCTTAAAGGGAGAAATTGTTCAGCTAGCAAAGCTAATCCAATCCATAATGCATGTTACTATGTAAATCTACACTTTTTTTTCTGGGCAAAGATAAATAAGATGCAAAACTATATTGTCAATTAGTATACTAAATTGCTAAAAGGATTTAAAACAATTGCTCTGCTATATCTGCGAGTAGTAGCTGAACAATCTTAAAGGGTGTGAGGCCAGTGGCTAATCTAGCATATACATGGGTTTATCTCAGTCGTAACTTATGGAACGACCGATTTAGAAGACAATGCAAAATTACACAGCATAATTAGGAAAAAATCACCGTACCTCACTTCTCCAAAGGCAGCGGGATCCTGCTTGCTCTACAGATTTAAAATGATATTGCAGCCCAAGTTGACAGCGCAAAACAAAATAATGAAAAAACCTGCACATGCATAGTACGGACATATGGTCATTTGGATTTTGTTGAATCACGAACTGAAATAGATTAGGCTGCAGAGGAGGGCAGAGGTCCATGTGCAGAGCAAAGCAGCAAACCTGCACAACAACAGCACAAGAAGTGCCTGGTCCAGGGAAGTGCCTACGTGATCCAGTCCAATGGATGAGTGGCAAGGCGAGGATGGGGGCGTGGGGTACCGGAATCCGGCGATGCAGCAGCCGTGCCGGTCGCCAACGGGGAAGATGGGTGTGTGACAGGAAGACCTGGGCGGAGGTGGGGCAGCAGCCGACTTCTGTGTCGTGTGAGAGGAAAGCAGCCTAGGGTCCAGCGCCGCCGGTGGTCATGGCTCCGCACGGCGGGGTCGCTCTCCTCGGTCGCAGGCCGCAGCGACACCTTGTGGCGCCGCCGTCGCCGTCGCAATACCCCAAGCCGCGAAGCGCGAACTCGCCTTTGACTCAGCCCCCACGCACTGCCGCTGACATCGCTCGCAGCGCCAGGATCCGCGGCCGCCGTGCCCGGCCATGGATTGGGTCGGCATAATGACGTGGCGCCGCGTCGGCCCGTCGTCGACAAGGACGAGGCGCCAGCGAGCCAATGAGAGGAGGCAAGGCAGTGGAGATCACCAGTAGCCAGGAGGACGGCGACGCGTGGAGTTGGACCGCGAGGAGACTGGAGAGCCTTCTGGCGAGTCGGCCTGCGCCACGTTTTCTAATTCACGAGAAGACAGAACGACGGCCGCGGACGAAGCCATAGGCAATGCGGCGAACCGACCGATCCAAATCAAACGAACAAAAATTATTTCGCTGACGTGGACCCCCTGGGAGGCCGCCGACCCCGCCTCCTTTCATAAGGGTGGATAGCTGGTGGCATGGTGCTATTTATCCTAGGTTCTACTGTTTTCTTTGTCGTATCCTATGTTGCTGTTAAGACATTGTGGCATATTATGTTGTTAACCTGTACCTACAGAACATTTAGAACTGCTCATATCTGTTCATTATGAAGAATTTGTGGTTTAGCGTCTGATTGCGTATCTGATCACTATGTAAGGCTAGTGTATTCTTCTGATGCGTCTGATTGCGTATCTGATCACTATGTAAGGCTAGTGTATTCTTCTGATCATCTGATGCCTGGCTGTACAACGTCCTCCGACCACTTTGTTTGTCTATTTTGAGATTCAGATTCGGTTTAGTCTAAAAGACAGAAAATGACAGATTATACAGGTGCAAATGAACCACAGGACCTGAAAATTTGTCGTTTTTGTCTCTTTTTAAACAAGATCAAATTTGAATATCAAATTTTGCACACACATAGAACATATAATCTATAGTTGAGTTTAAAATGTGTGTTTACATCAGTTACAATGGTCCTTGGAAAAAAAAAGGTTTGAATGGTGTATCTGCGCCATTTGGAACATCCTGTGCATTTGCAACAGATGTCCCCTCCCAAGTCCCAACACAAAGCTAAGCTGCGTCAGGTAAATCTAGGCCAGTTAGCTCCTGACTACGCATTTAACGGCTTTAACATCGTGAAGATAGGGGATGCAAAACAACATTACACTCAGACAGCATAATGCACAACACTCCTGTAGGAAATTGAAAATTATATATATATATATTTGATTTGATACATGAAAGCAGTTGCCAGTGGTAAACAATCACTTGTCAGCTTAGCCTAGAATCTGAAACAACAGACGATGACTTCAGAGAATAGACGATGGGCGCTGCATGCCTTAACAGCAATAATGCTCTTGCAACTGCAATCATATTATCTATAATGGCTGTTCCGCAAAAAAAAAATGGCCGATTCAGCTGTTATATATAAAAACAATGGTGACAACTGCAATCATATTATGCTTCCGAGTCGGAAAACTGACATGACACAGCAAGATCGATCGGTACACGTAGATAAAAGTATAGAGAGTACACAAACACCACAACCACCGATCTCCGAGCCGAAAGCTTGCGGTGTCAAGGGAGATAGAGAGAGAGAGGCTGAAGGCTTCCAGTTATGGCCGCGATGCGATCGGCATTGCAAGGCCTCTGTCGCCGTAGCTACGGCAACTGTGGATCCTCAGCAGCCGCTTCCATGGTAGGAAGAGGGCTGGGGACGATGAGGCAAGGTGTCGGCGCCGCGGAGGCAAGGACGGCGGCGCTCCGCCCCGCTGCCGCTCGTAACCTTGAGGTGAGGAGGCGTTTGATTCTCATCATTGTAGGTGCTTTCGATTTGTACAATCGAAGCCACATCATCAACCCTAAAGCTTTGACATCATCAACCCTAAAGCTTTGACATCATCAACCCTAAATCTTCGTGCGTAATCCATGTTGCTCCGATTAGCTTTCCAACCCGCCAAATAATTTTGGGCAATCCGCATAACCCATGCACCCACAGGCGCCTCTGCTTTGCTTTGTGTGGACAAAATCCGTCCCGATTTTTGTGCATCTATGGGATTAAATTGATGGCTTCCTCAACACAATTTTTTTCGTTCAAATTGTAAAAAAGAATTATGTAGATTGTAGGGCTAAAGTTTTGGGACTTAGATTAGCACAAGATGGTACCATTGTATGGTTTGAATTTTTGGATAAGCATCTTCAGCATACATAGTTGTATCGAGCACAACATCTGTATGTATGGTTTACCTGTTTATGCAGTATCTATTTCATCTCCCATTATGTGTTCAGTCTAAGAAAACTTGAGCAATAAATCTAAATGGTTCTCCTTCACAATCCTAGTTGGATTAGTCTTCTATGTTTATTTTAATTACATGACCATGCTGTGCAGGGCTTGCGGCATTTCTCAACTGAGGGTATGGAGGGCGCAGACCGAACCAAGCCACTGTTGATGGAACACAAAGCTGAGAGTATTCTGCGAACGTGGTGGCAACGGTGAGTGTTACAAGAATATGTTGCTGCGCCTGTTGTGTTTCTTAGTTAGGAACCATGATTTTTAATTTCAGTGTCTATTGAATTTATCTGTTGTGGTATCTGCAAATTGATTTGTACATTCAAACAAATTTCATTACGTTATTGCATTGCCAATCATAATGTGAAAGAGAAATCGTGACATGGGGATAATGATAATAATTTTTTTTCCGAACTTTAATGATAATAATCATTTTAAGGTTTTATAAAGTAACTATCTAATTAGCTATCATGGCCATGTTTACCATTTTATGGAGCTTTTTGGAAGTACTTTATATCTATATCTGCTTCCCTCAAAACCCAGTAACCTAACAAGTAATGTCTACTCTGCCCCCCCCCCCCACACCCACACCCACACCCACATCACCCATTTGACAGGTCTAGAGACTCTGTGAGGAATGTCATTAAAAATCCCATCGTTGTGGGTGCAACAATTGGTTTCACGGCAACCATGTGTTTGCTTGAGGCAACCGTTTCCAACATTTCTGATACCAGAACCAAACATACTCGTCTGGAGTCACCGATGCCAATGGCATTCTCCATGATCCCAGGCTTTCGGGGCATCTACTTCAATTCCCTTCGCAGTGTGCCTGATAGAGAACCTGTGCGCCATGATCAAGCAATGACTTCTCTGAAGATGAAGGATACAACTCTGAAGAAGGATAGTGCTCTGAAGACGAAGGATAGGGCTCTGAAGAAGAAAGAAATGGCTCTGAAGCCGAAGGATAGGGCTCTGAAGAAGAAGGAAATGGCTCTGAAGCCGAAGGATAGGACTCTGAAGACGAAGGATAGGGCCTGAAGCCGTAGTGTGCTTGATCACATGCGTGTGCTTACTTGGTTGCTTGGTGCTATTTAGGCTGTTGTCTACTTGTCTCTGTGAACCCTTTGTGGCGTGTTAAATATTCAAAGGGCACGTGATGCATTGTCTGAATTATTACCGAGAATCTTGGTGGTTGAATATGCTTTAAGACCTTAATAATACTATGGAAAGGAACTGCCATTAATCATTATCGACTGCATGTGTATCTGTTAGTATCAGAATCCGGTGATCACTAATTTACGTGTATTCTTATATGCGCGGCCCACATCTCCGTGTCTTTGTGGCGGTACAATTTGTCCGTAAAAGTATATATCTTTAAATTCGATTGTCTGAATGAGATAAAAACATGACAAAAATTTGGTGCAAATGCGCTGCAGGACTTGAAATTCATCATATTTCTCTTCTAAACCAAATAAAAAAATTGAACCTCAACTTTGCACAATCATTGGATAGGAGCGCTTGGGACAATGGTTATGTCGTTGAAACTTCGCACAAACATAGAACATTACATAACCTGGTGCGTTTAAAAGGTTTTACGACTTCTTGATCAGTTAAAATGGTGTATTTGAACCATTTGCAGTACCTGGGGCATTTGCTCAGGTTCGCTAACAAAACTATGCTGCACCACAAATCAGGACCATGTGCGAGAGCGCGAGAGGACCATCGTGCAAGATAGGAAATGCAACACCGCTGGATACTGAAGACAACACAACGATACAACACAATTGCAGGAAATTCGAAATTATATATATTTGATTTGATACATGTAACCAGATGCTGGCGGTAAACAAAATACCAGTTGTGCACTCAGCCTAGAAACTGAAACAACAGACGATGACTACAGAATTCAGATATGAGATGAACTCATGTGTGCTGTATGCCTTAACAGCCCCTCTTATATCTGTATAACTCCTACATTTGTAAATCCATTGGCCTTGTGGCTCGTAAACCATATGCATCAAGCAGCAGGAACCTTCCTTCCATCTTCAATGAAGAAAATGGCCGATTCAGGTACCTGAAAAGAATAAACACAACTATATAACTCAGTATAAACATGACTAGCAATTCTTAGCCATTACCAGCACATGGTGAGTACTGCAATCATATTGTGGGCACGGACGGAAAAAGAAAATCACTGGTTATATTTTTTTTTCAGCAGTTTTACATGGTACACTGCAGCCATACTTTAGACACAGTTCACTAAATAACAGAACACTCGTCAGAATCACTTATTACTCCAACTCTCCAAGAAAAAGTATAGCAACACTATCTTTGCTTAAACAAAATTAATATCTTTTCAATAAGGAAAAGGACCAAGAGTCCAAGATCTTGGAAGGAAAACCTGTAGTATTTGTGCAACAGCAAATCAAGAAAAAAAAGATGCTCCTTCCTGCCTAGAATTCTGATAGAAAATGAAAAGTGAACAGAAAACTTATAGATCAACATCATTATATCCACCAACTCTATTTAACCACAATCCAGGAACAAGATCTAATGATATTTTGATTCTTTAATCTCTATTCCTATTTCAATCAATGAGAAAGAATGCTCCTCTTCTTATCAGTCAGGAAGTATATTGTTTAACTACATTTTTTTTTCGTTCCTCAATGTGTTGCATTATGTATTCCAGATATTGCTGTGGCACCAAATGAATTTTATAAGATGGACACAATAACAAAGATTATAAGGTGGGTTCAGTATCAGAAAACTGAAATGCATGAAAACAAATAAAATATGCAAACCATAATAAAATGGAAGATGATTAACTTACATCAGGCCATGTATCTGTAATAAACTCCACAATATCATATGATATGTCCCCTTGAACATCAATTTGCTCCTTCTCAGTTGGGCCCTGAAGACCAGGAGAGAGAGAGAGATGCCTCAACAATACTTCAAATAAAAAGGCACAGTAACATCACAATCCACGATAGAGTACCTTAACAACAGAAGCTCCAGTTGCAAACTTCTTCCCAAGCTTCT
Source organism: Digitaria exilis (assembly GCA_015342445.1). Classification (NCBI taxonomy): domain Eukaryota; kingdom Viridiplantae; phylum Streptophyta; class Magnoliopsida; order Poales; family Poaceae; genus Digitaria; species Digitaria exilis. The sequence goes on along the minus strand of JACEFO010001768.1, from coordinate 431,039 downwards.
TCGAAGCATCACTCAGCTTTACACCTGCATGTTCAGGACAAAACAAACAATAAGAAACATTAATTACACTGTAAACAGCTGCCATCAACATAGCGACCTATTCTAATGTGCTGTCATGCCATTCGCTCAATACAGATTTTTTTTTTAACCACCAAGCAACTCACCAAACAATTCAAGCCCTTTCACCACAGTAACGCATTTGCGCTTGTTGCGTACAATCTTCTCAATCACAACCTCCTGCTTCTCCTGCATGTCAAAAGGGAAGAATGTCATCGATGGAATTCTATTCACTGAAAACCTAAAATGCTGCATACAGATAACTTAATTGGCTTAAACTCAAATAAGGAAGACAATGTTGCAGAAACTATTCACAGTAAATGAGTGCATTGCAAGCCAAACTAACACAGCAAAATAGGTTACCATATTACAAATCATCACTTGCATCATCTGGATTTCATGCTAGTGTACAGTTGTAAGTTGAGATTGCTAGAAATCAAATATAAATGCCAGTGGTTCAATATTATAATTTATAAGCAGAAACCAACCATTTTATTGAAATACTGACTACAGGTACCTCAATTGGCTTAAACCAAGCAAGAGAGTAGTACCATGACAATTCATTGTAAAATGAAGACATTGGCTAAAGTGACAGTAGGTTCAGCACAATTCAGCAATGCTGGTACCTGGACACTCCCATGAGGTATCCTCTAACAAAATATCACTGAATTTACAAACATCAAACTCCCATTTAGCATTAGATTTAGTAGGCTAGCAATCACACGTAATGACTGAACACTGAACAGTAGTGAGGTGAACTAGAACCAACCTTTTTCTTGACCTTACCACCAGGCAGGCGTTTCACCTCTTCCGGCTTAGATGCGGAAGCATCCCCTGAAACGATAGAGAAGCACACAGAGATTAGGCAGTAATTTCGTGCCCCTCGGATAGCATCACAGATCGAAGGTCGGCGTCCCTCGTCGTTCCAAATCTCTAGCCACTAGGAAAACATCCAGGAATCAGCAACGCAAGACGGGGGGGAGACCGCACGAACCTGCAGCGCTGCTGGAGGAGCCGTCGGAGATCCCCACACCCTGGAGGCGTTCCCCGACCTTGTCCACGTCCTTGTCGCCGCCGCCTGCGCGCCCGACCAGATCAACCGCAGATTGGATTAAATTGGATTGGATCGGATTAGGCCGCGCCAGAGACAGCGGAGAGAGCGAAGTGGGGGAAAGGGAGGCCGCGGGACGAACCGGATGAGGAAGAGGCGATGAGCTCCTCCGGGTAGACCCCCGGCGCGTGGGCGCGCAGCCAGGGCTTGCAGCGCTCGAAGTCGGGGCCGAACTCGCAGTACTCCGCGGGGAGGCCGCAGACGCCGCAGTAGAGCACGCGCACCGGAGCCGGCTTCTCCGCCGCCATCTCCGCCGCCGCCGCTGGTTCCCCCGACTCGATCCGGAGCCTTGCTTGTGCTCTCTCTCTCTCTCTCTCTCTCTCCTCTGCTCGTGCTCGCCTGGTTCTTTCGGCGGATTCGGATGCGATTTTTTTTTTTCCTTTTTTCCCCTTGCGGAGGACAGAAAGGGAAGAAGGGAAAGGAAAATTGGGGAATGATGGTTTGGTAGTGGGCTGTGGGTCTAGGTGAGTTGCTGTACAGATCAGGCCTAGTTCTCCTCTTGTACCTGGGCCTGAAACAAGTAGTAGTTCTGTTCTTTTTTTTTTAGTAGATACAGTAGTTCTGTTCTGTTTCGCTCAAAAAAAAAAAAGCAGTTCTGTTCTGTTTCTGAAACTTTGGACACTCTCATTCAGTCAACAATAGCCATCACCCAGTCTTTATCCGGAAATAAAAAAGGGCATCGCCCAGGAAGAAACCATGACACGTTGCCTTGATAGTTGACAGTGGCTTAAGCACGGCCCCACCATAAGAACAACACGTGTGTATAGGACTCTGGAGTAATGAGCAGCAGGCAGCAGTTGGTTGCCTTGCTACACCCCCTCCGTCTCCAGCATGCACTGACCGTTCGTCGATCGCCACGTCGTGTCGTTGGACTTTGTATAAATGTCTCGCATCACTACTGGAGCTGCAGCCTACGAATAGTAAGTACTGTGCCATACCATACCATACCATACCCTGCTGCATGCTGTCGCCTTCGTCGTCGATCTGCCGCCATTTGCGACGTCCGATCAGATCATCTCGCGCGCGCCGGAATCAGCCAGGAAATCCCCGGCCCGTCGGTCGTGTCTACCCTTCCTTCACCACCTTGGAATTCACCATCATTGCGGCGAAGAAGATCATGTACGCCGGACTAGACAAAGACACATGGAACCAGCTCGGAACTTTCTTCGACCATATTCGACAGGTACTGGCTGACCAGACGATCGAGCTACCACTGCTACGTACGACGCTACTGCATGAACCCAATGTGTTCGCTAGTTTGTGTGAACGCGTAAGTACGGACTCTTCTTGCCTAGCTTTTGTCGTCGTCACGCTAGCTGTGCCCGTCAGCGACCGTGACTATCTCGGCTCGTTTTTTTTTACCGTGACCGGCAGCAGAGGCGACTAGCTGTTCCGATCGACCCATACCACGTATTGTATATATCGATCTCCATCGTGATCGTAGACGTGTCGAGGCTAGCTAGCGTATACTAGTCCATGGAGAAACCATAGCAATAGTTGGATTCGGGGAGACAATTTTCTAGGCCACACGTGTAAATATATAAATGAATAGTTTGGTTGTACTATCATTATCACAAGATGTTATATAAATTTGGCGATGGGCTGATGGCATCTATGGATGATGACGTGGTGCAAGGACCGGCGGTGTTGTCACGTAGCGAGGTCGAGTGGAGTAGTGGTCACCCTAATTGCTCTAGGCGGCGCTAACCTTTGAGTTCAAGCGTCGTTCACGTCCCAATATAATATAATCAAGCGGAACTGATATATGTTAAAGTGGTTAGACTTACATATTCGTGTGACTTGAATTGATGTCTCAATTGAACTGGTGGACAGTGTGGATGGACGAAAGGTAGCCATAGTGCTCCTAGATTTTGAGATTCCTTTGGCTTAAATGTTGATATCCTCTTAACTTTCGCATTGCTGGCCCCTGGTGGATTTTACTTGAATATTCAGTATAGATCTTTCTTCTTCTTTTAAATACCAGCAGCAGTAGCTCTTGCCGAGTTCATTTCAGAAAAAAAGGTCATCACAAGACTTTTAACATTTCAGAACAATTAGCTATCAACTATGGAGAATGAGTTTGTTGACAATTATATTGTTTTTATTTGATAAAATATAATTGTCAACAAAGATACAAATTATAATAGAAAAATTGTCAGGAAAAATTGTCAGCAAAGATAAAAAAATATGTTATCAAATTCCCTCAATTCTCTTTCGATAGGAAAATTTTCAAATGATAATCCTATCTGCGATCCACGTAGAGCCGTGGCGATGAGCAACGATACATGAGTCACCAGCAAAGATATTGAGAACAAATTAAGAGAGTTTTTTGGCATAATTAAGTAATAATAAGCGTGTTTAGTTGATGAAATTTGGTGGAAATTTTTCAGTCAGTGTGAAATTTTTTTGTGAAATTTCACCAGCTAAACAGGCCAATGTTGTTTTCCTTGGTCATTATGTCAAGATGATGCTATTTTTTCAAAGATATGTGCGTTTCTACTAATTCTGGAATAATTCTCTCTCCCACATGCACACACTAATAATCCCCAAGCACATTTGAAGTAGTTTCATGTCTCGTAGAAGTCCCTCGTCCGTATAAGAAGTACAATTCTAAGAGTATAAGAAAAAAAACCATTGTATAGTAACTAACTCCGTGAAAAATAAATAGCTGCCTCCATATCTAAATCAATTGAGATTGGAGCAAGTACTAATCAAGAGTGGCAGTCATTTGATCACAATAACACTAGAATTTGTCCGAAAAGAGGAATTACACCTTTCGCAGGACAGACAGCGGAGGACAAACTAGGGTTTTCGAGACAGCAAAACCGTGTGCTGCTCCACGCATGCACTGCAAATATGCAATGTATCTGCAGTAGCCGATTATGTACGAATATTCATGCGTACACACGCTGTGCCCTAGCCCCCCCTCTCTCATATATGCAACCTTTCGCCGCCTTTATTTGCCCATCCATGGAGCGTTCGTCTACCCCCAATAACGGCCCAAACATGCACCTGCCAAGCATCCAACAAGTTGGCAGACGACAAACAACTAACCCTCCTCGATCTCTCCCGGGCCGGTCATACCCACACCGGTCGGGTCTGCAAGTCTGCAGCCGCAACGACCACAGGTGCCAAGTTGATGGACCAGAGACTAAACCAACCAGCCGCGCGCACGATCGATCACATGATTATTAGGCAAGTGACGAGGACGAAGAGGAGTGGAAATTCCTGGCCCTAACCTCTCATGGCCGCCGTCGATCGGGTACGTAGTGACACACACCAAAGAGGATAGAAGAACACGCGACGATGCTGCATCAGGCCGGGCTGGGATGGAGCCAAAGGCAAAGGAGCTTTTTCTTCAACCAAAACTCAAAAGGCTAGGCTCTACACAACGGTGTCCCTTAGCGCTTTAATTCTATCTCCTTTCCAAAGTAAAAAAAAAAAAAGGTCCGATCCGATCCACCGGTTTAATTCTTTTCCCGGGCCGCGCAGCCAAACCAAATTGACCGTAGACTCCCCATCTTTCTCCCCCCCCCCCCCCCCCCGGCCCGGTCGGTCGCTCACCGCGATGACGTAAGACGCCGACGACCACCTAGCTAGCTAGCTCGCCATTTTCTCACTCGGAACAAGCACGTGCGCCCTCTTAGCTTTCTGTCATATCCATCTCGCTCGTCTCAGGCTCTCAGCTCCTCCCTCTCCTTCTTCCCGGACTGCATGCCTAAAAAAGATCTCACGCACAGCCTATCTATTCTCTATATATAGGCATCCAATCCACGGCAGTATTGCTTGCTCCATGCACACACCCATCTTAACTCGCTGCTACGACTGCTAATCTATCGACTCGACAGTAGTCATATGAACTCACTAATCTCGCCCTGATCTAGCTAGCTAGAGTTCTTCTTAGAACATTAAGGAACGTACAGATCGATCGAGCCGCTGATAACGAACAAGCTAGCCACGACATCGGTCGATCAGAGATAGGCATGGATAGCGGCAGCTGGGTCCTTGGCTACAACAACACCGGCAACAACGGCTTCATGTGCGGCTACGCTTCTGCCAACAGGTACTACTCAGCGCATCCAGATCTATCAGTTCGTCGATTTCGCTGAGCTAATTGATGGTTAGTTCTTGCATATGCGTTTGGCTCAAACTCGCTCAGCGCTTTTGTTTGCTTGCTTGTTTGTTTGTAATAATAACTTGCTAATCCTCCACCCATCACTCTCTCTGCACGAACAGCTGCACACCTGCAGAGCTGCAGTACATGGAGGAGCAGCAGCAGCAACTTCTCATCAGCTCGCAAATTCAGCACCACCTGCACCAGGTAAGCTAGCCAACTATGTTTCCTGAATGAACCAGTACCTCATCGAAATACTCTGCAATTATTTTCAGACACTCCCTAATAATCCATGATCCATCAACACGTATACGCATGGAGTAACATTAATTATCCGTTAACCTCGTGCGTGCAGATCAGCATGCGCATGAACATGGACGACGAGGCATCGGTGGTCTACGCTTCTTCCAACAACGACCCGATCGTCGTCGACGGCCTCTTCGACGACAACCCACACCACGCCGGCAGCAGCAGGAGCTTCCCTTCTTCCTCGTCTTCCTCCTCGCTCTCGCTTCCATATGCCTCCCTCTCCTGCAGCCCCGAGAGCTCTGCCCACGTCCTCGCCGCCGCGCCGGCAACCACCACCACCACCGCCTCCAGCCAGTACCTTGAGGTCTCCTCCCAAGTCCTTCCGTTACCACCCACAGTTCCCTACGATCACCGGTACGCTGCCAACCTCCACGTGCCGGCGGCGGCGGCAATGGCGGCGCCGGAGCTGATGCCGGCGGCGACCAACACCGGCGCGTTCAAGAGCTACGCGAGGCACCTCGGGCCGAAGAGGCCGCCCAAGGCGGGCGCGTGTGGGCAGAGGATGTTCAAGACGGCCATGTCGGTGCTGTCCAAGATGCACGCGGCAGCGAAGTATAAGTATAGCCAGCAGCAGCAGTATTATTACCAGCAGGCGGCGGCCGCGGAGGCGGCGGCGGCGCCACCGTCGGTGAACCAGCTGCAGCACATGTTCTCCGAGCGCAAGCGGCGAGAGAAGCTCAACGATAGCTTCCACGCCCTCAAGGCCGTCCTTCCACCTGGCGCCAAAGTACGTGCACGCACTAGTCCACGTGGCATCTCTCTCTATATATTTTTTTTTCTATGGTTTATGATCATGCATGAGCACTATGTTAGCTTATTCGTCTTGGATCTCTCTCGCTCACTGTGTGCTGCCATGCCAGAAGGACAAGACGTCGATACTGATCAGAGCAAGGGAGTACGTCAAGTCTCTGGAGGCCAAGGTGTCGGAGCTCGAGGAGAAGAACAGGTCGCTCGAATCGCGGCTGGACAGCCGAAGCAGCGGCGACGGCGCCTGCCAAGACGCCGGCGGCGACCGCAACTCCGGCGAGAAGCAGGTGCAGGTCGAGATAACCAGATCGGCAGCGGCGAAAGGTGCCGAGCAGCAGCGTGACGACCTCTGCACGGTGAAGATCGTGGTGAGGTCGCCGTGCAACATGACGGACGTGGTGCTCCGGACGCTGCAGTGCCTGAGAGAACAGATCGGCGATGGCGTCAGCCTGGTGGCCATGAGCACGAGCGGCGGCAGCGGCGCTGGACCTACGACGGGAGGGAAGAACACCTCTACACTAGCCGATGAGCTGACGTTGCAGATCAAGGTATAAACACTGTTGGCATATCGCTATTACTAAGCATTATAGTATATATGATTATTAGGTAATGGATAATTTCCAGCTTAGTATAACCATGCATGCATTTTATGAACAAAGCCATGCATGCAAGATGAAGAAAGCATGAAGAGTAAGCTAGACTTCTACAAAAAAAAAAAGGAATAATAAAGCAATCATAGATTTTTTATTTGCCAGAAAGTTTCAGCATGCTTTAACTTTATTTGCCAGAAAGCTAGAGCTAACCGAGTGCGGTGGTCTGACAATGTTAGTTAACCACTAGTTGAGAAGGGTCAGAACAAAGAATCTTTCATTGACCACGCATCCACTTAGGCCCCGTTTAGTTTACCAAAGATTCCCCAAAAATCCACTATTCATCTAACTTTTCTCTATTCATCCCACCTCTTCTACTCACATATCACTATTCATCTACAGTGTTTTTTTGGTGAACAGTGTATTTCCGGGGAATCTTTCCCCAATCTAAACACACCCTTAATCTAAGGGAGATGGATATGGATCAGTAGTAGACTAGTAGTAGCTTAGCTCATATAAATCCAGCAAGATTTAATTAATTCCATGAAAAGTAAAACCAGCCTTGCCACACACACTCACATGCCAAGGAAAAGCCGCCTGGCATTTTTTTTTTCTCTTGCGCACGCGCTGTGGCAGCAGTTTTTCTTGCATTGGCAAAGGAAGAATCGGCACGTGAACCTCTGAGAGCGACACCTGTCAAAGTTATTTCTCCTGACACTGTACTTAGGTGATGTAACTAGCTAGCTACTGTAGCTGGGTGATAATAACGGTGTTCCTAGCTGTTGTCAACTTGTCAGCCATGTCACTCTCGCTGACGATAAGTATCTGATGACGTGTGTTGCATGCAGTCGCCGCCAGACGCCCGGTGGGAGGAACAGCCGGTCAAGGACGCCGTGGCGAAGGTCGTCGCCGACGTGCTGACGCTGCCGTCCGCGGCGGCGGGGAAGCAGCAATAGGCGGCTTCGGCGAGGCTTCATTCTGATCGTATCTGACAGACACCAACGACCCTATCATTAGCAGCAGCTAATAATCCGCTCGTGCAGTGAGCACGAATGCTCCAGGAGACTGCCACCGGTAACGGAGAAAGACCGTCGGTGAGGGACCTGACACACCAACCCACCACACACCCTGCGTACGTGGCCGGTCAAAGCGGCAAAGTGTGTGGCGGCAGGAGATCTCGAGGGGCCATCAACCTGCGTCAAGATTGGTGAGGAACATGCGAAGAAGTGTCAACGATAGGACAGTGATGCTTTCTACAGTCGATGATGCCGACGACGACACATGCGATTACGGATTGGTCCATATATTGGGGCCAAAAAAGTATGCCGCGCGTGCACAGTGGTGGTAGACAGTAGGGAGTACTAACATGTGGATGGGCTTGCGGTGTCAACCTGCTAGCTTGCTATGGAGCTTTCAGTCGTCTGGACTTTGGACTGATTAGAGGGGGGCCGAGTGTGACGACTGTACTTCTTGTAATAATTTCTTCGTTATACAGCATGCATACGCAACCTTTTACCGGTAGCAAATGATCAGCAGTCTCTCGCTCCCTCCATATCGATCTTCCTCTCCTAGAGATGTCCATGCAAATCAAAGGCCTAATAAAATTCTGGTACTTGTGTGCATTCCATGCATGTTGATTAAAAAATTCCCAATCAAATTAAAGGATTCAACATGTAATAAGTAGAATTTATGTAAAGATACGTTATTTTTATATCTCTAGCATTACGCTAGCTCCATCTTGATATGTCACGAGTCATGACCAGGGTTTACCTTACCGAACCGGACGGCCGAACCGCCGCCCGGCGGTAGCGGTAAACCGGTCCGGTTGGACCGGTTACCGGTGGAAACCGAACAAATTCGAATTTTGAATTCAAATTCGGTTTGAGCGTTAACCGGTCGGTTTGACCGGTTAGCCGATCGGTTTGACCGGTTTTTTTTTTATTTAACTTGTATTTGCAAAAAAATATCAAATGAGCAAATATTTGAAAACTTTTTACACCAATAGATTACACACACCTTGGAGTATTTTTAGGAATTTTTACGATATTTTTCTATTTTTAAATTTAAATTTGAAAAATTTGAATTTCCACCGGTTCAAACCGCCCCGAACCGCTACCGGTCCGGGGCGGTTTGATCGGGAACGGTCAAACCGGACCGGTTTCCCGACGGTAAGGTAAACCCTGGTCATGACACAACCTTGCTCTTACAGAGAGAGAGAAGAGGCCGGTCGCCATCAGCAGCATCGCCTGACCGCCGCGCGCGCCACCCAAAACCTAACGTCGCCGGACCGGATGGATGCTCACCATTTACTATCACCAAGCAACAGCGAGTCAACGATGATGATTCTGCATTCGGACAAGAGATAAGTGCCCTCGCTGTCAGACCATCTATCATCGATCACAGCCCGCCATTGAAAACTGAGCAGCGTGCTAGACTGCTAGATGTACTTGTAGCTTAGCAGGGCCGTCATCACCACCTCGATCTCCGGCCGCCGGTCAACCGCGTGCCACGTACATCGTACATATATAGCTCGACAAGTCAAGTGGTGCTTAATTTGCTGCTAACTTTGCTACGTGGCCTTCTTTTACTTCCTCCGTTCCGAAACAAATACACGTCTCACATACCAAGGAGTCAAGTCACTTTAAATTTAACCAAATTTATACAACAATTTATGAACATTTATGTTTTTACATATATTTAATAAAAATGTATTATATGGTTAATCTAGGATACTCATTTTGTACCATAAATATTAGTAACTATTACCTTATATCGATTTAGTCAAACTTGTAATTGATGACTCCGAAGAGTATAGCAGTCTAGCTTTGAGGCATGTCGGTAAAAAAAAAAAGATCAGACAAAAAGAAAATAAAAAATCTCATGTCTCTAATTGAAAGCAGGCTTCTCCACAGGTTTGTGTGGCATTATGCGGTCAAGTCCACGCGAAAGTAAAAGACACCCTGCCACAAGATCTTGCACAAGCTACGTGAAAAATGACCCGAGGAAAAATTGGGTTGGGGAACATGCATGGGCAAAGGTGACTATAGCTACTCGCTTACGCAAGATGAATAGTGTGTTGGGAGGAAAAAGTACTTTTTCTAGATAAATAGTGTGTTGGGAAGCGTGTTTTGTGAGGAGGATGAATATGATGAATAGTGAAAAAAGTACTTCTAGGTGGAACTAAACAGGGCCCAAATACATTTTTCTGCAATACTACATGCCAATCAAATATTCCGGCATTCAGGTATGTGAATCAATCATTGCATTAGATTCTCCATCCTAGAATCGGCAGCATGCTGTCAGGATCCAATGGCGATAACCCCGTGGCCTCCTATTTTCTCTAGTTTTGCGTCAGCAGCCATAGCATGCAGGGGACTATGTGTGTTGGAGGACGAACCTCTCTATCAGCAAATTTCTTGCACCATTTTCAGTCTGCACCATTTAATATTTTAATTTTTGATTCAGGTCATGCCGGTTGATACATTGTTGAGATGGTGCATGCATATTAATTGTTAGATTTGAGATTTTGAATTTTTATTTTTGCAAGATATTTTCTACATGCGACTAGAATCTAGATCGGTAACTGTACAATTCAGGACCCTTGAAGTCCAAGTCCTCCCTCCTGGTTGATGGGGCCATGACAAATTGAGACTCCAGGGGCATTCTCATCCCTCTCCCACGCACTATTTGCCTAACAGTATCGCAGCCAGAGCCGTCCTCGCACAAAGCACATTGCTAGCTTGCACGTTTGACAAAGCACATTCTGGTTTTGTTTTACGGTTGTTAAGGTTTAATTTTTATTTACCAACTACTAATCATAATGTAAACCGTGTGCGTGTGCCTAATTTATAGGCCCACGTGTAACTTTTCGAGATTATTTTTTCTTAATACAAAGATGCACAGCTCTCCTGCGTGTTCTCCAAAAAAAAATATCGCCAACTTATAAATTGAAAGTCCAAAAAATTGGTCAAATTATACGAGATTGGCCAGAACTGAAGTCAAGCAACAAATATTAATTAAGTCGAATATTTCAAGGGAAAAATTTGAGGACACAATTTCGTGGCAAGCTAAGATTTACACCAGGGCACGTGATTTAGACCTCTACCATACTATGGTTTTTGCACAGAAACCAATGCAGCTTACGTTCTATGATTTCCCAGTAACTAACAGTAATAAAAAAAAATGCCACCAGGCCACCACGTAATAGGTAAATAGGAAGTTCCTAGGAACCATCTCAACTGATGAGGATGTGTGCATGGCATTGAATCAACGATCCATGCATAAAAAGTAAACAATGAAACCCCTAGCCCTTCACTGCGAGTGTCTGCCGCTGGCCGCAACCTGCAACGACTGACCTGCAGACTCCTGAGCTTTGATGTGCACGCAGACACCACGGACTGTTCAAACCGGAATAACCGTAGCTGAAGTATTCTTTGTTCCACAGAAAAAATGCCATTCCATCATGTCCATTTCTCAAGCAAGAGGACATGTAAAAGGATAAGGAAGCTTGACCAAAGACTCTTCTCTGCATCAGTAAGATCCAGTGCTTCGGATCTTCCATCCTCTTTGGTATGGCAACCTGTCCACACTCGACCGAGCTCGACAATGAAGACTAGTTGGTGGCGCAAGCTACTGCTTCGTCTTTAATTTCTGAAAGCAACGACGACAAATCGACAATGCAGATGGTCAATTTTTCCCGGCGAGTAAACCGTAATGCAATGGTAAACAAGCAATGTTCCTCATTTGATGAGGCAGCAGCTGTCGGAATGGAGGTCTCAACTCCGACGTTTCCATGAAGTTATAACTCCAGAGAGCAACAAAATGCAAGTCGGTCATGGTCCTTGCGCTTTACGCCTGAAATGCAAAGATTAGTATTCATAGTAGGACCTGTTAGTTCCGATATGGTTCCTTTCAAAGCCCTTTTGGTGGTCAAAATGGTACAATGGACTAGCTCGCTGCAGAAAGTTAGATCCGCAGGAAGATGACAGTTGACAGTTCAGTATAATTCTGAAACAACCTATCTGATTGCAAAAGTGCTTCTTGCAGACTTGCAATAGCCTGGTAAGACCATAACAATAAGATAATAAATTCAGTGGGGCACTTGTATTCACTGGTAGCACACGCTCAGTTACCATAACAGTAAGATAGGTAATTTAGGTGGGGCACTCATGATCACACAAGAAGTTTTGTGTTGTACATAAAGTCGATATCTTACCATATCTATCTCGGTTATTCGTTTTCGCGCGCACGGGCAAGTGACTCAACACGTGCCCCACTCATTAGTGCCATTAAAGAGCATTTCGATTAGGACAAAGAATAAAGGTAATTAAGGAAGCCATCTTGCCGCAAAGGTACATGATGCAATTTTCCATAGTAGGCTATTTTTTTATTATCAATAGAACTGACATGAAAAGGGAACAATTCGATTAAGACAAGAAAGCTTTAAAACCTGAGTGGAAAATATAAAAACGCTCTCCCTCCAACTTCCACCCTGCCTCCCTCAAGAAAAGAAGAAAAGCGCAGGCTTTAGGAAGTCAAGTCAATTATGACGCAATACTAAAGGCAATGCAGTACCTTAAAACTCTTGCAGGTCACCTTAAAAATATCTTCCAGTCATGCATAATGAAGCACTCGTTCATTTTTCAGTCGTCAGAACTGGATGGCAGGTGTTTAGAATTGTAGAAAGTTGCAGAGGAATAACTAAGTCAGGTGAAGTGATCTGACATTGGGGGCAAAATAGTCAGCTGTTTCTATCTTGGTCTTAATAACCGTCTAGTCTAACAGATTTCCCCATCATTTCCAAAAGGATCTGAGACTTCCCAGGCCTTTTTTACGTTAGTGTCTATTGAAGCTTTGTCATCCAGGAATTTGGTGTTATAATATATCATTAACTCTTCATCTTGCTTGATTTTCGACTGGTAGTTACATAACTGAAAGCAATGTCAAAGACATTCCAAACAATATGGATGTATTCTACGGTTAATTTCTTTTGTTGACGAATAAGAAAATGGAAATCAGAGTCTCAGAGAGGACATATCAATTGGTAGTATACGTTAGACAACGATTTAACAGAGAAGATGATTAATTGCCTGCAGTTGTGGCGATCTTGAGTATACAACCATTGGTCACCGATTCCATGGCTCTGCGTTCAACAGAAAACGGAACATGCGTGTAACAGTACAACTGATAAACAAAAGCCTCTCCACCTATATAATTGTGAGTGTGCTTCTAGAAGTTTGATCTTTTCTCCCCCAACCACATGCAAGGTTTCAGCAATATGATATATAGTACTCCAGTATATTAATATAGAAAAGACATGATGGCAATGAAGACAATTTCGTCAGCAGGCCACCACTTGGTATAAGTAAAAAACAATTGATCTATTTTGAGAAAAAATAACGATTACAAGTACTATGATAACAGAATATAATAAGCACCTAAAAAAGGTACTACTCCTTTAATGCCCACAAGTTCAAAAACGTGTAAGCAATAATCAGCATTATCCCAAAGTGTACGCAGATGGGCCACTTCTTGTTTTCCCATGGACGCCACCCCGTATTTGCAAGCAAAGAGCCAAGATCAACTACTTTGCTGCCAATATACATAGTGATCGTCAGTTGTCAACGAGTATTGAGGAAGCTTAAGTGACCCTTTGCAGGACTGTAACAAAAAAAAAATCCCCTTTATCAGTGTAACCTACCAGCACAGATTGGTAAAGCAAGTAGAAGCAAAGTTTTATGCATTCAGATCAGTTTGCAACGTGAAATAGACAAAAGCTAGCCATTTTTCCAGCACCGGCACTTCGGCATTCCAGCTAGATGACTGGCAAATAGCTGGGTGGATCGTCACAAAACAGTGTATTACCTGGATGCAAACATCATTGCGTCAAAAGAATTCCCCGGATCAGCTATCGCTGTGGGCATAGAGTATATATATAGACTCTCAAATCTGAAATCTCTTTGCCTTGCCAACACTGACACCCTACGTATTCCTCTGATTACTTCATTGCTGATAGGAATTTCATGTTATCCCCAAAAAAATTCAGCATCTTGCTTGATTTTCGACTCGTCAATAACATAACTGAAACCAATGTCTACTCCATTCCAAACAATTCGGATATATCCTTTGGGTAATTTTCTTTGTTGTTGAATAAGAAAATGGAAGTCAGAGATGATCATATCAATTGTTATTGTACATCACAAAGTGACACACACATTAATCGCTTACAGTCATGGCGACCTTGAGCAACCTTTGGTCACCGGTTCCATGGATGAGTTCAGCAGAAAATTTAATAAGTGATAGACATAAGCCTCCGCCACCTGTATAAATTAATGTGAGTTTCTAGAAGTTTGATTTTTGTTCAAACACAAACAAGATTTCAACAATATGATAGTAGTGTATTATTATAGCAAGCAACGAGCCAACGACATGATGTAAATGAAGACAATTTTCACAGCATATCACTCATAAAACACACCTAGAGAAGTACTAGTAGTCCTTTCATGCACACAAGTTTTCAAAAGCATGTCAGTAACAATAGACATTAATACATTATGCTAAAAAAACTTACTTAACCTAGCTGCCTTCCCTGTTCGATACGTGCTATCAGCTTTAATCAGTGAACTAACAACCAAAACACCACCACCTCCTACTTGCAAGGCAAAGAACCAAGATCATCTGTTTCTCTGTCAGTATACACCACGGTATTGTTGAGCAAATAAACCTAGGATGGCCCTTTTGCAGCACTGTAGCCAACAGTAGTGTTCCTTTGGCAGTTTTCTGTGCATTCAGATTGGCAACCGAGTAGAAGCAGTTTTTGTGCATTCAGATCCGTTTGTGACGTGCAATGCATAGGCAGTTCAGCTGAATGCGTGACAAATTCGTGGATGAAAGCATCACTGCGACAAAAGAATTCCTGACGGGCTGAGCTACCAGCCTACCACTGCGAGTGAATACAAACTTCCAAATCTGAAATCACCTGGCCAATACTGACACCTAGCGCCACCATTGCGATGCACTGAGGTATCACGAAGCTACTATTCCTGCCCCAAAATTTTTGAAGTGATCTGCTGTCCAATCTCGTGATAAAAAAAAACCCCACAGGGCTGTGTCATAGCATCATCGGTATCATCAAGGAGATAAGGGGATTCAGAGGTGGAATAGAACGCGATGAAATGCGCAGATACACTCCACCTTGATCAGACGTAGCTCACCGCGGCGCCGCGCGTGAGGGAACCGCCGGCGTCGGGGGAGGTGACCGCACCACCGTGGCATCGTTTGCCGCCGGCCGCTTGGACTCGGAGAGTGGTAGCCATCCTCCTATCCGAGACGAGGAGGAGCGCGGAATTACCAACCCCTACCGCTGTTGGACTCTCTCCATCAGGCTTGATTTGATACTAGTTTTATGCCCGTGCGTTGCTACGGACCGCAAAATTCTACACAAGATTAAAATTATCACTACTAATTTCATAAACAATTAAAAATATGTAGTACATAGCACGGAATTAAAAGCATGATGTGAACAGAATGAGCATAAATCAGCTGCATTCCAGAGATAAAAAAAACTCAGTACAATCTAGAGGTAAAGAAACTCAGTACATTCTAGATTTTTGGAGAGAGAAAACATCATTTCAACATCAGCTGATCAAGTCTCGCTCAAGTATTCTTGAATCATCAACTTTTTCTTGTCCCGATTAATCATTTTGCCATCCACTTCTCTACAGCTGCCAGGCCCAACTCTCCATGGTGAAGGAACTTAGATCCTTCATCATCCTGTCACTATAACAAACTTTACTGAGTCGTTTCAATCCAATAGATTCAAAAGACAAACCAATTTCAAGCCTATGGACTGCAAACATGCCACTAATAATAGGTATTTGTCAATGAAGCAGTAGAGATAACCGTGAAACAAAAAAGATGTGCAAGGACATACAAAAGTTTTTTAGTAGTAGTAGAGATAAGGAAAGTTTAGTAAAATTGTACTGCCGCCACATGTAAAGAAATATAACGTGAAGGTGGAAACAAATGTTTCCTGAAATCCACCCCACATGACAAACCATCAGTTAGCTAATTGTTCAGGAATGGGTTGCATTTGACTGACTTAGATTAGATGACATTCGTTCAGGGCTTTTAGGTGGCAATTCACACAAACCGTCCAAGGCAAGAATCAGATGGCAAAAATCTAGAATTACTCATGGATTTATTGAGGCCTTTGTATCAAAAGGACAAGCAAAGAAGAGAAAGAGATAATGTATGATTACAGATCGCGCAGGTGTTTGAAGATAGATAAAGGTACTGAAATAGATCCAATGAAGACCTTTATCTTCATTGGATCTATTTCAGTACCTTTATCTATCTTCTATGCTCTATCCCTCTGTCTTCTATGCTCTTTACGATCATCAGCTGGCCCACCTAAATTCCATCAAATTTTAGTGAAATGGACAAGATCACAAGATCAGAACGCTATGCACGTGAAATAATCAGTCGTGGCTCATGCACTGTATGTCATTTTAATTACCTTGATTGTTGATGTTTGTTAAGTCTCTAAAAGGACGTGCACCAAACTCTCTAGAATCCATCAATGTTTTATCTGCATAATATAAATGCACAGGATTTGATGAATCAAAACCACAATAAGTCAAAGAAGATGCTGACGTACCTGTCATGAAATATTTTCTGCTATTCAGAAAGTATCGCTTTTTGCTGTGCACATGTTCTCAATACATACCAATGCCAACCCCACACAATAAAGAACGAAGTGATACTTGAATTATGTCGTTCTGAATCACAAATATTTGGACGGCAGATAATGATACATTGAGAAACAGTCACAATTTCTCATGGATTTCAAGGTTGCTCACCTATCAGGCTAGTAGAACATTTCAGGCCAAGACAAGCAATCAGGCATCCCAAACAACTTTGTAAATTAAATGACAAGATTTAGCAGCCATGGATCAGATGTAGAAAAAATGAATATGTCGACATATCACTAAATTTAGAGTTACCTCAAGATTGATCTTTACATCTGAGCTAGAAAAGCTGTGAAGAAACAATCATGAACTATCCTGATCAACCTATGAAGAAACAATACTGAACCGCCCTGACTCTAATCCAAACAAATTCTAAATATCGAAATATAAGCAAACTAATCTGATTTTTCAGTTAACAAAATCACCTGAAGAGAAACAACCATGAATTATCTTGATCAACCACATGTGTAGTTCTATGAACACTGAAGATCAAAATATGAATATAGGTTGACACCTGACAGCGTTTTCAAACTAATAAACACGATGGATCTGTCAAGGAGGAGTAGCAGTAGTAAAACTCACGTCACTGCAACCTAGGCTAACTCCAACGAACGACTGACTGACAGTGGCAACTTAGCACTAATCCAAATTCAGAGTTATGAAATTCAAAGCTCATCGATACTGGCGTAATCATGCAGAGGTAGCTGATGACAGGTTCAGAGTTATGAAATTCAAAGCTCATCCTCCTTTCCTTGCGTGAAGAGTGTCCAACCATGCAACAAGAATTACCCTTTCTCCTACTCTTGCGTGACGATGAAAGGTTTTCATTATAAGCTAGCAGATCCATAGACGTCAATCCATGAGACCTAGGATTTTTAAATCTCAGCCCCCGTATGAACAGGGAGGAGAATGACGTACGTTATGCTCTCGATGGGGAGGGCGATGGTTGCTGGGCGCTCGTCGGGTGGACACCGGACACAGGGCGGGCGTGGACCGTCCGTATGACACGATGGGGCTCGATCATCGGGCGGACGCGCGCTCGCCAGGCGGACGTCGATCGCAGGGCGGACCAATGGACGGGAAGGCCGAGGGAGGGATCAATGAGCGCAGCAGCCGGCGTGGCTGCCGGACGACTCGACGACGTCACAGCTTCTCCCGTCGGCGTAGTTCCATCAAGTCCCCGGGCGTCGGTGCTCGATTCCCCAGAGCCCGGACGTCGGCGTAGTTATGTCGAGAGGAACTGACGTGTGAGCGGGGGTGGGAAGAGGACGTAGAGTGAGAGATCGGAGTTGTTTGAAAGAATGTGGGAGCTCAGCGCGCGGAAGGGGAGGGGGGCGACGTACGACGATAGCGCGCGTGAGGGGAGGGAGGCAACGTACAACGAAAACGGTTAGGTGGGCAATGGAGGACGACGCCCTTACGTGCTTTTTAGGAGAGGAAACGATGCTTGGGATAAAAATCGAACGCAGGCCCCACATCTGACCTTATCCATCCGTCTCCAACTCTCCATAGTCCACCCACCCAAGCCGAAGCCACCTATTCCCCAGGCCACCCACGCCCACACGCCTCTCCATCGCATCCGCGTGCGGCAGCTGGCGGCTGTGGTTCCTCTTCCTCCTCACCGGCGGCGGTCGCGGCTCCTCCTGCTTCTCCTCATCGCCGGCGGCAGCCGCGGCTCCTGCTCCTCCTCACCGGTGGCGGCGGCGTGCCTCCTGCTCATCCTTCTCACCGTGCAGCGGTCGTGGCTCCTCCTAGCCATGTAGCGGCGACCCAACGACGAACTCTGCCATCCTCCTCTATCTCCTCTCATTTTGATAGGTTTATCGTATCTTCCCCAATCAAATGTTAATGTTGCGAATAGTTTGATGCAATCGCTTTATGTAAGATGTTGGAAAATTAGATCTAGAATGTTTCGTTGTTGCATTTTTTTGACATGCCGTAATGTTTCAATTTTCAGTTAGATGTTACAGAATTTCAGTTGATGTTTCAATGTTTCAGTATCGTAATTTTTTTAATGTTGCATTGTTGTGGTGGGATTTTCTAAAGTTTAACTCCGTGGATGTTGCGTCGTTCATGTTTTGTTGCAACACTTGAACCGTGGCAACCGTCCCGCTTTGGTGTTTCAACTGGTGCAACATTAGAGTCATCTGTCTGCCCCTAATGCTGCATGTTTTGCTCATGGATGTTGCACCGTGGATCGTTTGTTGCATCGCTTCAACGTGCGCTGCGATTGAACCGTTCCCCGATGATTTCCAACCGCTGCAACATCGTTGTCCCTGGGATGTTGCATAGCTCAGATGTTGCAGCGTGCATCGCTTCAAAGTGCGCAGAGATTGAACCGTCTCCAACCGCTGCAATATCTTCTCGCCTTGAATGTTTCAAGTTAACCTCCGTCAATGTTACATCGTGCATGCGATGTTACGTATCTACCGTCCGATGCTATGCGCCCGGACCAGACGCTAGCAGTTCCTTTTAGGAGTAGAGATAAGAAGGCCCAAAAATGCAACGTTGCCTGCCTAGGTGCGCCTAGGCTAACCGAGATTCGGCCCAATCTCACAGAATTTGACAGTATAACAAAGGAGCTTTTTTTTCTTCTTTGATGCGACGACACAATAAATCAAAGGTAGAAACAAGGAAAAAAGAGATCGAGAATCACATCCATGCTAGAAGGACAGTATGCACAAGACGAACCACGTTTGGAGTTGCGTACATGGTGACCGTAACAATCTAAACACAGGTCCCGGCCATCACATCACATTTCTCAAACTCAAATCGTACACTAGACTTAAAGAAGGATATCATACATGTGGAACGATGAGAAGCTTTGAGCCGAGATCACAAAAGTGGGCGTGGAGAACAGGTTTTTATAACTCTGCATCATCGCTGGATCCAAAGCTTCCAATGGAACTGGCATGAGGCGAAACATAATCACCAATTCACCAGTGACATGTTCATCACGGACGAGATGGCTCAGTTGGGAGGAATACATGGAAACAGGGACAGGATTGCATCACTGCACAGAATGACACACTCAGCTCCTGCAAAACACAATGGGGATTTTGTGAGGATATAAACTGAACACAGCAAATGCTTAACTTCATGAGGAAACAAAAAGGGAACAACAAATTCAGAACTCTAGACCATCATACATTCCAATTCTCAAGTTCCCCACTCATACTAATGCTGTTGCTTACTTTTATTTCCATGTCTCACAATGATGTTTTAAGTTAGCTTGATGGGTGATCAATCAAACATGCTCACACAGTCTATAAGTCATAAATTCAATAGTAAGGTATGTGCAGGTCAATAGAACTTGCTAAGAGAAACATTTGTATGCAGGAATAAAATTAATGATGTTGCATTTCTGGGTGGTTATGTCAGTATTCAACATTCCGTAATAAGTAAACCTCATTAAACTTGTGACAACCGAAAACTTTCACCCTAAACCGCCTAAATCTGAGTTGGCAGTCAACCTGATGAATGGCACCACGATGCATGGCAAAACAAGTCTACAATGTATCTGAACAACTTAATAAACATAAATGAGAATTTAATGGTCCATCACAATAAGGAAGATGCTGTTCAAATCTAAAAGTCCATAAATCATGATCGCTACGAACTGGAAAAATGAACAGGGAATGCAAAATATACATTTATTGTTGGAAAGAGATATGGTTAATAAGTCCACAAAAAACATGGAAGTTTGGAAATAGAAAAAAATTAAATGAAACGACAAAAATGCTTCTGAAAGCAAGTCAGTGTGCCTTGCAGAAGTTAGACACTGAGTTCACATTCTAATTTTTGAAGGTTTGTTTTCAAAGTCAACAGGTCAGGATTCGGCCCCACCAAACAGCTAAGCTACTTCAATTCAGTTGTTGGTCAGCTGTACCTTTCTAATGCCAAGAAAGCTGGGGATAGAGCTGCACGGGTTACCCCAATTCTGTTCCAAACTACTGACTCTCAATGAAATTAGTACGCCCTATTGGTCCAGGTTGGGCAATCCGCCCAAAACTGCTGCCCCACGTCTTTCAGCTGGCACTTGTAATGACATATAAAATTGGCAACTACCAGGGGCCAGGGGAAATAATATTAGATGTGAAGGGGATAACATGATTGCTAGAGATATTTTGAATGCTTTAGCTAGGAATACATTGCTGGTAATGGGATTGGGGGCAGCCTCGTGTCATGAAAAAAATAAAAGAAAAGATGAAGGTGACAAGTGCTTGAGATCAAAATATCTCAGCATATTCTCAAGTGAACCTTATTCTGCTAGACACGGCAGCCGGCACGGCAGCACATAGAAACACAAGAGGTCACATTCCATGTTTGAAAAGGGGGCTAATTAACAGTTAACGGTTTGGGGAGTTCAGAGAGTACAATGGGCAAGGGAATGATAATGACTGCCGGTACAGCATAGGAAAGCTAGCCTTGATCAGGAGGCAATCTGTTTGGTTTGACCATGCAATTCTTCTTCAATACACTAACTAAAATCAGCACAACTGCACATGGATCAAAAAATTGTGCAAATTGGAGCTCCAAACGCACAATTACAGCTGCTCTAATTAATGGAAGGCTACAAGACAACTAAAATTCGTGTCCAACCAAACCATTCTGTAAACATTTCTGCCCATGTTGAAGAACAGACGGTAACTACCAACATCATCATGTCATTAATTAACAGATCAACACACAACAAACAAACAGAAGTATCAGTAATAATGCATCAATCATCATAAGGAGGGAGGGAGGAGAGCTGGAGGGGCCAGGAAGAAGAACCAATTCAGAGGTCGATGGGGGGCGATCTCGCACCTGGCCTAGTGCGACGGCGGCTGGGGCACGGGCGCGTACCAGCGGCCAACCTCTTCATCGGCGTTGTCCTCCGCCTTGTGCAGCGCGGCGTGCAGGACGACGAGGACGAGGCCGATGAGGAGCGAGGAGAGGATGTTGGCGGTGGCGCCCGTGAGCAGGAGCAGCACGAGCGTGACGACGGCGAGCGCCGCGAGGACGTAGACGTCGGCGACGACGCGGCCGAAGAGGACGAGCGGGTCGTCGCGGAGGAAGTAGAGGACGAGCCATGCGAGCATGCAGACGAGGAAGACGATGAGGGAGACGGGGTGCCAGAGGAGGGAGAGGAAGACGACGACGAGGACGACGATGGCGTAGTTCATGGCGAAGTGGGTGAGGTTGGCGCGGACGCGGAGGTAGGCGTCGCCGAGGCTCGGGGGGAGGCCGATGGCGTGCGGGTCCGCGAGCTCGCGCCACGGCCGGCGCGTCGCCAGCGCCGAGGCGCCACGGGCCTTGGCGCGGGAGATGAAGTCGAGCGGGGAGGCGCCACCGAGGGGCGGTGCCACGCCGCCGCCGCCGCCCGCGGCGGAGGAGGTCGGGATCGTGCCGTACTTGGACATGCCGCAGCGGGGGATTGGATCGGTGAGGGGAAGGGGAAGAGACCAGGAGGGGATCGGAGAAGGAAGACGATGAGGGGATCAACGAATGGGCACGCGAGGAAGATGCGATGCCGTACTGGGCCGGCAGGGAGCGGGTCCGGTGCCAGTTGCACACGACACGGACGGACGACACGGGAACGTGAGTTTCCAGAGCCTGCTGGACGCGGACCGGGACCAAGCCGATGGATACCGGGTAGGTGCATTGAGCGGTCGAGCCAAACCAGAGCCTGATTCTAGTGATGATGAATTTTATATTGTTTTAAAACCGTTCTCACAGTCGGTTAGTACTTGTTTACTATGAAAAATAAATTTGAAACCAACAATTCCATCTCTTTGCTTTTAACGAAAATGTGGCACAAGTAGGATACGTTTCGAGCTTTTTTTACAGTGCCTCATACTAGTCTTTAGTAGTATGGAGTATGGATCAAATCTAACCATCCATCAATTAGGGTACTTCGGTAATTTTACAGAGGCTCATTAGTGGACCGCAATTCCTCTCCACGGTGACATCTCGTCCACGGTGTTATCCTCCCCCGTTATCCCTAGCGATCCCTCTCCACGCGACTTCGATCCGGTCCACGGCGGCACGGCTGCGGCGCTGCTCTTCGATCCCGGGAGACGTCCCCACTGCCAGCCATCGTTCTGCCGCGAGCCTGCCGCCGTCCTCCTCGTCACGACTTCGATCCGGTCCCCGGCGGCACCGCTGCTCTTCCAAGGCCGAGGCTCCCCTTCCCTCATCTCCGCGACGGCGATCCCAGGAGACGTCCCCACTGCCAGCCATCTGCCGCGAGAGCCGTCGCCGACGCAGTCGGTCCTTTCCCTCTCTGGGCGCCGGCGGTGCTGTCTGGAGGACGCGCCAGTCGCTGGGGTAGTCTAGCCCTTTCCCTCTCCCGCGCCCCCCTTGTCTGGTTATCCCTCGCCGGTCGGCAGCCCATGCCTGGCAGAGCACCAGGCGAGTGAAAAGCAAGGCTGATTGGAAGGCCGGCAATCGAGTCTGTCATCGCCGGCGTTAAAGCGATCTCCAGTCTCGCTAAGGTCAGTAGAGCATGGATGGAATATCTTGAAGCACCAAGAACATTAGTGATGCATTTTATTAAGAAATTAGAAATTGGAAGCATGGCTGTAGTACAAATAGACTATTTGGTATTGAATTAGTTGTTTAGGTTATTTTATAATTAAAACATGACTTAATGTGAATTAGTCATTCCATATTGGGTATTGCCGTATTTGCAGTTGAAATATTTGCAGAGCCTGATATCAAGCAAGATCTCTATCTGTTCCTGACTATTACAGTACATTACTGACTAAATAATGGCATATGGAATTACTACAGTCATGTACATTATGAGTTTAGGCATAAACATCTTTTTGGAGGCTACACTCCTACAGGCAATATCACACTGACATCTGCAGTTTATAAGCATAAACATCATCCGCTAGTCGACTCCCATGGCCGACCGAAGCACACTTCCAGGCGAGAAAGAGGCGACGGTTGTAACACCCCTAGTTTTTAAATAAAGCTAAACAAGTAATCAAGCCTAACCAAGGTTAATTGAAATAAAGAAATCAAAAGAAATGCTAAAAGGAATTCGATAAGAAATTAAAAACACCCCAAAAAGAGGCAAAACAAAAACCTTTAAATTTTATATAAGAACTTGAATTTTGGCCAATGCAAAAATTGAAGGAGAGACCAAACCAAGCATCTTCCCTTTTGAAACCATAGCCTAAAAATGTTTGGAAGCATCTCAAATTTCAGACCCTAACTTTGGAATTTGAATTTTTCAATTCAAATTCAAAAGCTGAAATGGAATCTTAGCCAAAACTCGAGATTTTACCACAGAACATCAAAATCTCCAAAAAGCAAAGTTGTACAGCTTCACATTTCTGAGCTTTTCCTCAATTGGCACTTTGGCCAATTTTGCCTTTTAGCCCCTCGAAATTTAGAAATTCAGTTCAAAACAGGGATTTACCCCCTTTTGAATCACGGCCAAATTTTCAACTTTTATCAAAATCTCCAGTGCAGAGAGGTGTCCCACTATCCCTTCTACAACTTTCATGTTCATACTTTCACGAGTTCAGTTTAAAAATTTTGAGTTTGGAGCTTGCTCACCAAATCGGCTTTTGAGCCGTGAGCACGCGCTCCCGGAGCTCGCGCGTGCGCTCTCGCAAGCCCGCGCCGTGCCGCCCGTGCCCTGCTGCCGTTGCTGCCCCCTGCGCCGGCCAGCAGCGCAGCGACGTGTCTCGCATCATGGCGCACGCGTTTGACCCAACGCGAGCCTCTGCAGTGCCCTGCAGCTCGCTGCTCGCTCGCGTCACGATCACGCTCCGCGACCGTCGAGCTCGGACCGCCGGTCCGTCGCCGCCTCTCGCTCCGTCAAATCCTCCCCAAAGCTGCACCTGTGCGCGCCAGGCACCCACGAGCCTCTGCTCCACTTTGCCCTGCTCCGCAGCCAAGCTCGAGGGGGGGCATTCACCCTCGAGTGGCGTTTCCGTCACCCTCGAGGCTCCGCAGGCTAGCTCGAGGGGGGCATTCACCCTCGAGCGGCGTTTCCGTCACCCTCGAGGCTCCACAGCCAAGCTCGAGGGGGGCATTCACTCTCGAGCGGCGTTTCCGTCACCCTCGAGGCTCCGCAGCCAAGCTCGAGGGGGGCATTCATCCTCGAGCGGCGTTTCCGTCACCCTCGAGGCTCCGCAGCCAAGCTCGAGGGGGGCATTCACCCTCGAGTGGCGTTTCCGTCACGCTCGAGGCTCGGAAAGCTCGAGCTTGCGATCCAAGCTCGAAGCGCATGGTCGAAGCGCCTAGTCCAAGCTCGAAAGTTGTGTCCCACATCAACTTTTAACTTGACACGTTTCGAAGTTCAGTTCAAATTTTTGGAATTTGAGCCATGCCAATCAGTTGACCTTTGCACCGCTCACGGCGCGCTCACGGGTTGCCAGCGCCGCGCTCTCCGCCGGCAGCCGCCTGCCGCCGTCCGGCCTCGACTGCGCCAACCAATAGCACGGCCGTGTGTCCCCGCTCGCGGTGCATGCGTCTGGCCAGCCCACGTGGCCAGAGGCGCCCTGTAGCGCTGACCCGAGGCGAGCTCTTGAGCTGTCGCCGCGCCGCCGCCATGGACCGCCGGGCAAATCTGCCGCCGTCGTTATCCACCGGTCCGCCGTGCAAATGTCTCGCCCACGCGTGCCCTTTTCCTCCCTGCCCTGTCCTCTCTCGTCGCCCACGCGCGCCTGCCGTCCTCGCCTGCGCCGCGCTGACGCCGCGCACGGCGCCAACGGGCCGCGACAGAGCCGCTGCCGCTGCACGCCTGCCCAGCTGCCCGCGGCCGTCCCTCCGACCTTGCCCGAGCTGCCCTAACCTCCCCCTTCCTTCCCCGTTAAAGCTCAGAGCCATTCCCTTCCTCTCGTGTGCGGAAAACCTCGCCGGAGTCGTTTTTGCGCCGCCGCGTCCGCCGCACGTGAGCAGCCTCCTCCGCACTCGCCCCGGCCAAACTAACGCCACCAGGAGCTCAGCCATGCCCCACTGATGCTCACCGAGCCATTACCCTCCTTCCTCCGCCACCGCAGCCGCCGGCGTAGCTCGCCGGAGAAGTCCGAGCTTCCCGCCGCCGCCCGCGCACGTGCACAACTCGCTACACTCCTCCTCCGGCAGAACCGAGGGCACCAATAGCTTCCCCGTGCCGCGCTGGTGCTCACCGACCGCTTCCCCGAGCCTCTCCGACCTCGACGCCGCCGGTCGCCGCTCGCCGGAGCAAGCCGAGCCGTCACCGCCGTCGCTGACCGTGATTCCGGCCATCCCCGACCTCGAGACCTAGCTCAAACGAATCACGGTGAGCCCCTCTCCATTTCCCCCACTTCCCCGGCCCGGTCTCGCCGCCGTTTGGCCGGCGTAACCACGCCGGCGAACTCGAGGACCTCGTTGTGTCTTCAACCTCTTTCCAGGGGGCCGAGCGCAAAATGCAGGGACTTGTTTGTAATAGATTCAGAACTTCCAGGGTTCCTCGCGTAAAATAGATTCTATGTTTTAGGTTTAATTCGCTGAGATCTTCAAAAATTCGTAGAAAATCGTAGAAAAATCAGAAATATGCCAAACCAATCTTGTAGTGACCAGTGAATCTAGAAGGCCAACTTCTTCCTTTGCACCTCACTCAGTTGAGCTGTAGATTTTGAATTATAAATTCAAATCAGTTTGAGCACATTTCATCATAGTTCAAAATCTACACATGCACTGGAGCTGAGCTTTGGATATGTTATTAGGATGGTTATCATTAGCCTAATGCGCAAAGGGTGCACAAAAATTCCCAGTGGATTTAGGGTTATGATTTTCCAAACATATACCCTGCTGTTTTGGAAAATAAATCACAGAAAATAAATTACTCAGTGAAAAATCACCTCCTTCACACAGAAACTAAATGAGGACATTAGAAGCCTTAGGAAAATAAAAATGGTAATTTTTGGACACTGGAAAATGGCTAAATAATTTTTGGTAGTTTAAACATGGTGAAATTCCACAAAAATAACCATAAATCAAAATCACATGCAAACTTGCAGAGAGGTCACCCTTGGTACCCCAAGTCACTGTGCCAAGTGGTGTGAACAAAAACCTTGTAATTATTTTTGTAGGATTTTAGTTTGATTTAGGTAAAAAGATAAGAATAATTTTAATAAATTATAGAAAAATTATCTTGAGCCAAGTTTTGGGCTAGGCTCCTGCCTTGGCATGAGCAAGCCTCTGGCCAAATGGTACATGAAAATAAATTTCCTAAGTTCACGTTTTGAATAATAGAAAAAGGGCTTAAAAGGAGGAAAAGAGAAGAAAAAGAAAAGAAAAGAGAAAAACCTAAAACTCAAAAATCAAAGTAAAGGTTCAAAATGAAAAGGAAATATTCACTTAAAATTAATGTTTATCCTTTCCAATTCATTAACCAAGATTTAAATAAACCCTAACTATTTAAATCCGGATACTTAAGCATTCATGCATTCGTGTAGATTCGGGTCTCGCCGACGGAGTCTACGAGCTAGTCCCCGCTGCCGAGGAGATCGCCCAGGAGTCCGAGGTGAACGTGGTGCACGTGGATCCAAGCCCCGAGCAGGAGTACCGCTTCGAGCCGGAAGGCAAGCCCCGGAGCATAACCTAACTTTACTTACGCAATTTACTTGATTATATGTTTGTGCATTTAAGTTTCAAGGAGTTGAATGAAACCCTAGATTGCATGATCATAGGTTCCTTTGATTGAACACTAGTATGTTAGGTTCGATAGTCGCTATGCTTAAGAACGATAGAAGACGAGTGTTTTCCGACACTCGCGAGATATAGGAGTTGTATGACTACTCATATCAGAAACACTAGAGATGATGGACGGATGATTGTAGATACCCGTCTATCGATGTTTTAAGTGGAAACATGTGGTACTTTTGTGTCAAGCGTTTGAACGTACCACACATATGCACGGTTTATGGGACCGGTAAGTCCCGGTATCCGATTGATGCGAGCAGGTCCGACAGCTCTCTGTCTTGGAAACGTTATCCCATGGGCACATGAGGGTAGTTGCGTGAGTCCCAGTAGTGGTGAACCTTTACCCTGAGGCAGTGGGACTCGGGAGCCACTCGCAGAGAGAGGAGAAAGGATTGGGGTGTGTTGGCATTTCCAACCATTCCGTATGTTTGGGTTTTCCCTGGCCAGGTAGTAAATTCGGTTCGAACTGTCCGCTTCTCGCGGTTAATGAGACTGCTTGACCGATGTATGACATATTATGAAGTGAAACTTGGAAGGATGAAATCTTTGTATGGAATAATTGTATTGCAAAACTTGATTGTTTAGCTAGGCTCACCAAGAATGGATAGACTAAAGAAATTAAAATCAAAATAAAGAAAGTAGAAAACAGCTTAGTCGCTTTTGGCAAAAGAACCCC
Source organism: Digitaria exilis (assembly GCA_015342445.1). Lineage (NCBI taxonomy): Eukaryota > Viridiplantae > Streptophyta > Magnoliopsida > Poales > Poaceae > Digitaria > Digitaria exilis. The sequence goes on along the minus strand of JACEFO010001768.1, from coordinate 403,012 downwards.
ACTAGCCAAACAGCCTCTCATCGTAGGAGTCGGTGATGTAGTGATCACCAGTCGGTTAAGTCTTGTTGAGTATAACTAGTATACTCAGCCTTGCTTGTGGCTAAATTTTCAGGACCATCCCCTCAGGAGGTAGCTGCCTCTATGGCTTGGGCCTCCCAGCTTCCTCCTGGTTACAGCATCGAGTGGGAGCCGACCTCTCCCGAGGATCGTGAGGAGTAGCGTCACGGCTGACTTCATCGTGACGATACTATGGATCGTCGCTAGTATCTCGTTTACTTTCCGCTGCATGAACTCAAACTATTTACTTATCATTTCAATTTGGTTGTAATAACTCTAAGACTTGTTGTAATTTGAATTGTGGAATGATGTGATCTTTGGAACTCACCTTCGCGTGAGTGTATGGACGGACGATCTGCAGTAGCAGTTAGTCGAGCTTGACTCGACGATCGTACCCGTAATTGGGAACATTTTTGTGTATTAGCACCAACGGAAGGTGAAATATACTTAAGTGGGCCCATTTCTCGGGTAAGGTCGCTACAACGGTAACGCGCCTGCCTTCCCTCCGTGCGCCTGACGCCTACCTTCGCCGCCGGCCGTTCCTCCGTCTGACGCCTGCCTTCGCCGCCGGCCGCCGCAGTTGAACACGAACGAGGAGTGAGTGAACGAGTGAGGAGAGGATAAGACTGAACGAAGTGAAGATGAGTCGAGAAAAAACACAGTCACAAAAAAAATATGCGGTCAAATAGTGTTACTTAAATATTACCAAATTGACATTACAACTCTTGTTCATAATACCCTCATACTACCCATACTTACTAGGGCATACTTCCTATACCACCAGTTAAGCTTTTAGTAGTATACAATTATTCTGGGCCGTTAGATCCTTCCATGCTAGTCTTTTTTAGAGGGTAGTATGCCCAGTATGAGGCATTGGATGTTTTACAGTTTCAGCCAGTTGTTGAAGGGGCGCGGAACTAACTAGGACGGCCCATGTGGATCAGGGTTCTAGTTCTTTGCTTAAAGACATATTTATATACATTATTCTGATATTGTTTTTATTAACGGAAGAAGCACTCCATTTGTTGAAGGGGCATTGAGGAGTTGAGCCGGACCCAACTCTATGATTATTTATTCAAGTGATGAATTTTAAATTGTTTCCAAAACGTTGTCACAGTCCGTTGTAGTACTTGTTTATGAAAACTAAACAAATCAAAACTAATAAATTCCATCTCTTTTTTCAACGAAAACGCAGCATAAATAAAGTAGAAGTGTTGGATGGTTCAACTGTCGAAGGGGGCGGAGCTATTTTTTTTTTTTTTTGAGATAAAAAAAGTAAAAGAAACGGCAGAGCTAATTATGGCGCCCCATTTCCTAAAAAAAAAATTATGGCGCCCTATGTGCATCAGGCTTTGCTTAAAAACATATCGGAATTGGGGCCCAACAATCTGGCCCACGGGTTGGCTGTCAAGCCGTCGACGCAGAGAGGCCCGTCTGTCAAACCAAGCAACGCCAACATAGCCAGCCAGCCAACACAACACAGTGCCCCCGATCCGCATCCAGTCCACTCCCTAGTGCACCAGCAGCACCATCGCCGCCGGCGATGGCGTCTCCGCCCATCTCCGACCAGCTCCTGCCCCCCGGCGACTCTCCGCCGCTCACCGCAGCTCTCCTCTCCCCCTCCTCCTCCGCGCCCGCGTCCGAGCCCTCCCCCACAGCCTCACGCCTCCTGCTCCTCCTCACCGCCGCTCTCGCCGCCGCCACCGCATACCTCCTCCTCATCCCCATCCGCCCGCCCCTCCTCACCGCCGTGTCCGCGGCATCCGTCACCGCGCGGCCGCTCTCGAAGCTCCAGAAGCCGGTTGTGCTGCTCATATCCTCGGACGGCTTCCGCTTCGGGTACCAGTTCAAGGCCCCACTCCCGCACATCCGCCGCCTCTTCGCCAATGGCACCTCCGCCGCCGAGGGCTTGATCCCCGTATTTCCCACGCTCACCTTCCCCAACCACTACTCCATCGTCACCGGCCTCTACCCTTCCTCCCACGGCATCATCAACAACTACTTCCCCGATCCCATCTCGGGGGACAAGTTCAGTATGTCCAATCACGATCCCAAGTGGTGGCTCGGGGAGCCGCTCTGGGCCACCGCTGCTGCCCAGGGCGTCCTGGCCGCCACATACTTCTGGCCGGGTTCGGAGGTTAAGAAGGGCTCCTGGGACTGCCCAGACAAGTACTGCCGCCACTACAATGGCTCGGTGCCGTTTGAGGAGAGGGTCGACACCATCCTTGGTTATTTTGATCTCCCGTCTGACGAGATGCCGCAGTTCCTGACGCTGTACTTTGAAGACCCTGATCATCAGGGGCACCAGGTGGGCCCTGACGATCCGGCAATCACTGATGCGGTTATCCACATAGATGAGATGCTTGGAAGGCTCATTGCCGGTTTGGAGGCGAGGGGAGTGTTTGAGGATGTCAACATTATATTGTTAGGGGATCATGGTATGGTTGGGACATGCGACAAGAAGCTTGTGATTCTCGAAGAGTTGGCTCCATGGATTAAGCTGGAGAAGGATTGGGTTCTGTCAATGTCGCCATTGCTGGCAATCAGGCCGCCTGATGGTGTGTCCCCGGCTGAGGTTGTGTCCAAGATGAATGAGGGGCTTGGGTCTGGGAAAGTGGCGAATGGGGAATATTTGAGAATGTACTTAAAGGAGGATTTGCCTTCTCGCTTGCATTACTCAGAGAATTACAGGATCCCGCCAATCATTGGGCTGGTGGCGGAAGGCTATAAGGTGGAGATGAAAAGTTCCAAGATAAATGAGTGTGGAGGAGCACATGGGTACGACAATGCTTTCTTCTCAATGAGGACCATATTCGCCGCACATGGACCTCGTTTTCAGGAGGGTAGAACTGTGCCCTCATTTGAGAATGTGCAGATATACAATGTTATGGCTTCCATTCTCAATTTGAAGCCAGCACCGAACAATGGTTCGGCTTCTTTTCCTGGCGCGATTCTTTTACCAAGCAAATGACCATGGATACGTGTATGAGCTGTGGTTTTTTAGGAGTAAGGCAATGCTGCTGCCTGGTGCTCCCTTCTGATTGTTGTTGTACCTGTTAAATTAGACTTCTTTCACCAGTTCACTGTATCTGAATGAAAACACTGCTAGTAGAGAGTATCATTCTTTAGGGACAGCACTTGTAGACATGGTTCATCCAAACCTTTAGCTGCTCTATTGTCCTGGTTTTTCCTCAGGAGTTCATTTGAGCTCTGTATTTTCTACTTGATATGAAGATGATGCTCGCCCTGTTGGTTACTAGTGCATTTCTCCTTGTCTCATGGTACACCTTTCGATCAGTGTATTACATTATGATTGCTTTTGTTAGGGTCTTGTCCCATTTCTTACCTGGTAATGCACCAGGCTTGATTGCTTGAATATGCAATCTCATGAATACAGATTTCCCCATTACGCATCCCAGCGTATCAAAACATCAACATCAAAGCCTTTCAGGCCCAAGCAAGTTTGATATGCATCCCAGCATATCAAAATTTAACAAACCTGTGTGGTAGCATGTCACATGGGCAAGCAATGCAAAATCCTTGCCACCTTGCAGGTTCACCAATTCTTTGTCATACTTTCTTACTGTTTGTACTTTTGATGGTACTCTGTTCCTGTGTTTGTGCGCTTTTATCTTCATTGGTACTGTGCCAGCAAAATGCTGCCACTGCTCTTTGTTCAGCTTCTATGTGAATGCTTACAAGCCAGAATAGAGTTCTTTTCACTTCAATATGAATATATGATCAAAGTAGGGTTTCTTATTTCTCAGATTGTCTTGTGGATCTCTTTTGCTATTGTGGGTTACAAATCATTGAAATATGGCCACAAAAGTTTTTGCAAGATTATTGAGCTGAAGACTACACAAGAGTTGAATGTATACTGTTCCAACTTGGAGTTTTCCTGACAGCATCGTAACACAATAATTGGTTCTTTGTGCCTGCCTCCTAACAGTTCTTTCCATTTGCACTTGAAATAACCAAAGAACTAACTCCCTTTTTTTTACTTTCACTAAAATAAAGCATGACCATTTTTCATGCACCTACTGTTTTTGCGTCACTGTGACACTCATGGGTCGTCCTTAAGCATGCTTTCAGTTTTTGTTAATATTATCGGTTTCATTTGCTTAGCCGAAGCTTACGCTAACACTTCTTATACCTTTAATCAGAGGAAGCTTTTCTGATCTTTATTGATGCAATGAATGTTTCAAATGTTGATGCAGTAAAGAAGTAGCACTCGTGTATGTTTCAAGAAGGGTCGTGCGTCGATGGAACTATTTTATCCATGAGATATTGAACAAGGCCTTTAGTTCTTACTTTTACGCTTTTCTGATTTAGACTGAATTATAACTAATCCAGTGTCTTCATTGAGTTGGCATCTAAGATTTTGATATGTAACCGGTAACCCTATACTTGATGGCACAATTTAGCACATTTTTATGTTGGCCCGTTTCACTGGTTGTCATGCCAGAGAATCTGTCTGGTGTTTAATTGAAATATGCTTGTCATTCTGATCTGGATTTTAGTATTTTTGTAGTGACTTAACAATAACAGTCCTATTTCCTCTGTTGGAGCAGTTAGGCCTTGATAATCGATTGCTACAGTGTGATAATAGCCTGTTTTCTTTCTTGCTCGATAATTTGGATAAATTATAGGACTTAACCTACCCAAGAACTCGTTGTACGAGGACTGGTACATTTGAACCTGTTTTTCTTGAAAGAAGGTTCATTTGAACTTAGTCACCTCCTAATGGGCCTGCATGTAGTTAGACCCTCTTGCCTCCATATGGAGTGTCCATGGATATAATTGCTGCGTTCATTTTCTGTTCAAGAAGTAGTTTTTGTTTTTGGTATTTGTATTTGTATTTGTAACTGGCAGCTTGTCTTCTTGTTTATCTGATCCGTCTCAAACTTTGCCTTGTTCATCTTTCATTCTCTTGCCCATGTTTGATCAAGTCTGTTTGTAGTCCTATGGAATGCTATTGTTCAAGAGAGCACATTATTGGATCGAAGGTCTTTCTAGTTAACTGGAATATGCATGCATATTTTATCAGGAAAGATTGTTGGGACTTGGTTGCGCTGAAAGCACAGGTACTGTATAAATCATAATGCAAATTCTTATTCTTCTTGATTTCCTTCTGTATGATTATTGACAACAGTAGATGCTGTAGAAGCAGGTGCTGTTGTGATCTAATACTCTTAGCGCGTATGAGTGCGAGGTGGGAAGCCGGGGAGATTGATCCTGGCGGCGGCGGCTCTGCTGGGACGCCGTCCTGAGCGGCCTGCGTTCCTGAACGTGGGCACGAGGGCGAGAGGAAGAAGAGAGAGCCAAGGACGCCTAGAGATCAGATAGATCTCCAACGTAACTTCCCATTAACACCAACAGTTAAGCCTTGTAGGCACAACACATACACACACATGCCACTACAGGAATTTATTACATAATTTGAAAACACTACTCGCAACTGCTAGAACGTGGGAGTGACTGCATTCCCAGGCATTCGACCTCAGCCACTCTTGTTGCTTCTCTGTTATACTCGACCGACCATGACAGGTGCAGTGGGAGGTAAGCAGCAGCATGTTCTTGGTTTGGTTTGAAGTACCCTACCTGTTAGCACCTTAGAGTAAAACTGGGTTACATCATGGTGGAGAAAATCTTCATATTTGCTAACGATTATCTAACTACACAATGTTATATGGACACTGCTGTTTTTTCCTTGAAATAGTACTTGATGTTGTTATCAATTAAATATAAATCTTTCAGGTTAAAAAAAAGGCATGGTTGATTCAGAAATTGGACATGTTAAATGTGAACTATTGCTGGCAAGCTCTCTGCTGAAATTCAATTCATGTTCTTCTGGCTATTTTCATTTGTCCAGAACAAGAGGGTCCAGGAAAACAACAGCATTGATGAATCCCTGTAAACTCGACATCATTGGTTCCAGAGTAATGTTGATGAAATTACTTGAATCTTATCCTCCAAATATGATGGGCTCAAGCATACAAATATCGTTGACACTTGAAATGCTAACACTAGTACTTGCAGGTATGTCCTTTTGTTACATTACACCTTTACCTTGTTGCACTGTTTAATTTCATATATTGTCAACTAATTGTCGTGATTCTTTCTGCATAAAAACAGTGTAATTTTCAGAAACAACTGGGACCAATAGCTCGATAGTGAGCATGTTTGTCTAGCTGTTAGCTGGATCTAATTTTATTGTGTAAATTTCACCAAACTACATTACTTTTTGCAAAAACAGGATCATAAAAACAATTGATTTGGCAAAAGTATAGTTGTATGGACCATGTCAGAAAACTACACTTTTAGAGCGTGCTGCATAATTGTGACTCATTTACGCACATCCTATTGCTTGAAGCTACTGCGCCTTTAACTTGAGGTGCCGTGTGATCTAGTGATAAATGCAACACAGTACGTAGGAGGCAAAGAGTGCAATGGCTATGTCATCCACTGCTGTTTCCATATAATTGGGCAGTGTACTGCAGGCAAGAGGTGCCAGCCATAAGCTGGTCTCGCAGACTATGTCATAGACGTATGGAGACTTATGAGGTGGTGAACACTAGCAAACGTGGCCTTGTTCCAATCTTGCAGGGACCGGTAACACGGTAGTAGTGAAGCAGTGTGCTATAAATATTGAGGGTCCAAATGCCACCCAATTTGTCAGTTTCAATAGGTTAGTCTATTGGTGCACAATGTGCATTGGTGTCTGGTAGTTTGCTATCTTGATTGCTTCGGTCCATATTAGGTATTAATGTGCTTATGCTTTAGTTGGTCCTAAAAATGCTTCACTGTATGAACTGGATCTGCCAAATGGGAGTGTTGGTCTTGGTCCTATCTCTGCCATTGTTTGCATAAGTCTATATTAAGTAGTGTTGTTCTTTTGAAAACTATATTAAGTGCTGTTCTCCCTTTAGTCATGACAAACTGGCAAGATTTTTAGGGAAGATTAAATGATGAATATAATCATAATTTCATATGCACCATCGTAGGTCTACTGAGCTACTGAGTAAATTCTCCCTCGTATGTGGTCAACATCGTTCCTCTTGCAGGCTTCCCTGTATCATTTGCATGTTTTCACCGTGCAGATGAGATGGTATGTGCAGGTCTGCCAGGAGAAACAGGTGTACGGGCAGTGGCATCAGCTGCAGGAACTACCAGCTGTTAATCTGCAGTTAATAATTCCTCAGGACAAACAAGGGAAGCATGCCCATGCCAGCAACAATACTGTTGCTCAATAGATCTCATGGTCAGTATTTGCTTCACTGCGCAATTGTCTGACCTATCATTCTGCAATACTCACTTTCATAACCAGCATTCACATCATTGAACAAAAGCACTGTCAGGTATCTTGGCCTTTACTGTTTAGAGCAAGTATTATAAGTCCTAGTCAGCAGGCTGCACCATCTTCCATGTCATCATAATCCTAGGTGGAGGGGAGAGAAGGATGGAGAGAGAATGGAGCGGGCGTTCCGCACTTCCGCTCGTCGCCCGGCTGATCATCGCTCCCGAGGTGAAACGCCTGCTCCCAGCCCGACATGAGCGCAGAAGCTGCCGATTCCCTTCATCCTCCTGATCCCGTACGCATACTTTGAAATTGATAGAGCTCATCAAACAGCCCGCCTATTATATGGCTCTTTCTCGGTGAAGACTTTATGTGACGTGGCATTGGCACACAGCCGGCAGTCGGCTGGCTTATTAGCCATGCTCTTAGTTCTCGGTGAAGACTTTATGTGACGTGACATTGGCACACAGCCGGCACTCTTAGGATTGCTAGCATGGTAGTAACTGGAAAACTACCATGTAGTACCTATCAAGCCCATGATGTTGGTAGAATGCAGGATAATCTGTGGGCGCTAATTTCAAGGACCAAAAGTGAAACTGTACTTGCTTCTGTTGCCCCCATGTACATAGATCCTTTGCTCCTGGTCTTGATCAATCAACCTCTCAGCCCATCTTGGCCCTGTGCATGTCTCTTGTACCCGCGCTGGTAAAGCCTGAACTGCAACTCACCAGTGTCCTCGTCAGCTGCATGCAATAGGAGCAAGGAGCTGTGCAAGGTCACTATTGAGATCCCCCTTCGCCTTTGGCCACTGTTCTGCTTCCCAGAAATATTTTTTGCACCCTCTGTCCTTGTTGCACTCGCCCATCATTGATTCCTTTTGCTCCTTCCTTTGCGATCCCAATGTGATGCCCCTCTGAGCACACACTACGGGCTGTTTTGTTTTTTTGCATATGACTTTCCTGTTTTCTTCCACTAACCGTGCCAAGGATTGGGTAGCCCGTCGTCGTCAAATCGGAATCTCGAGCTTCAAGGTGTCTTGATGCCCGTACAGTAGGTAGCTAGCTTGTTCTGTTTGTTAGGGTTAGGGTTAGAAGAATGTTTCAGTGACTGTCGGGGCATTATCAAGCTGGCATTTCACATCACCTTGACCGAGATATTACTGGCAAGTCCCAATGATTGGCGCCAATCTAATCCACAACTGGGCTACCACCGTCATCCTCAGCGATGTACTTATGTGTTACTGTATACATTGGCAAAATTTACAAATGCTTTTCACATTGTTTACTATTTCGTCTGACACAGACAATCGATTGTTAATATTATTTAATTTAAACGTTTGTGTGTCTGCAGCTTTCAGTCTTTGGGGCTTCGTAAAATAAATCCTCGTTGGTAATGCAGTGCGATGGCACCTCCTTACTACTGGCAGGCTCCAAGTTGAGGTAAGGTGTTACCTATTATTTCATAAGGTCTTTCCTTCTTTGGCATGAAGATTGTGCTTGCTACTTTGAAATGTCAAATCCGTCAGAACAAATCTGATATAGTGGAGCAGAATATTTTGAAACATGACCCACTGACCTTTCTAAAGCACAATACACTACTACCAAGTGCGGCAACCAGCAGCTTCTCTGCACACCCTTCATTTCGCTAATGGATCTGACCAAAGCCCAGAAAATCCAGCTAAAACACAAACATATCACGGATTCCCTTGCCCTTCCCATTGTTATCACGCTGCGCTTGTTAAGCGAAGGATTCCCCTTATACCCTAGATCAACTAACTCACCAGGCCTAATTTAAGCTATGAAGAATGGTGATCCCTGGTTTGCAACTGAAGTTACCATGAAATTAGGTGAAGTGCGGATTGGGTGAGCTTTGCTAAAACAGAACCAAAAGCTCCGGTCCCTGGCCCAACCATGGATGTGTTGCTATGCTAATCAAATCGCTGGGGGCCGAGCTAGAAGCCTTCAAGACTAGAACAACGCTAGGAATTTAGGTGTGGGGCTGATAGAAGAAAAGCACCATTTAACAAGTGACTAGACCATGACGTGCATCGTTTCGGTGCGGTGGGATTTCAATCTGGTCATGATCATTGCTTAGCACCACACTGCCCTAGAATTCGTGCTCTTTTTTACATGTCCATATTTTTTTTCCTGGGTGCAAGGAGTTGCATGCTGTGGGCTAGGGTTCTAGATCCAGCGGCAGCGCGGAAATTCCAGTGGGTAGTGATGGATCGCTTGTGAGAGCATGCCATTGCCATTCTCTTGTTGTTTTGCGTACCACTTGCTAATCGGAACAAGGAACACGGCTTAGAAGTTGAGAACCGTTAAAAACTTGGAAACAAAAAAAAAAAGACAAAAAAAAAATAACTGTTGGATTACTGCCTTACTGGGACAGGATATGTTCACGGTTCCGTCAGGTTTCCTGGAGCAGGAAAGGCAATAATCCTTTGGTATCTGAATATGATCATCTGAATGAAAATGAACTTTTGGCGATCATCCTTGGGATCTGAATCTGAGCATCTGGAAGAACTTTTGGCGATCATCCGTTGACATGCACGAAGTGATTCAAGTGAGCGATCGACACGTATACCTCCCCGGACCAAGAGGACCCCGTACCTCCGTACGTACTAGCAGGAGGAGCAGAGGAAAACGATCGCTCGTACTGCAATGGCTGCGCCGGCCCGGACGGGCAGCGGCAGGGGGCGTGTGCGCCGCGGACTGGCCGGTGGCGCGGCGGCTCCGGCCATTGGTGCGCCGCTGGCCGTAACCGAGCTCGCCGTCGTTGGTGACGCAAGCAGCGTTGCCTTTTTTTTTCTTCCTCCTTTTTTTTCAATTTTTTTGTTTTGTTTTTTACCTATAGGAGGTGGTGCGTGTCAGCGTGTGCGTCCAAGCGATAGGCCACAGGCTTGTCTCTGAGCCTGCGTTGCACGAACCTATACTGGGTGTACTGCTATGCTAGGCTCTAGGTGGTTGGCCGCGTCTGTCCGATTGCTCGTGTCGGGAAAGTGTTGGGGTCACACGGAAACGTGCTCGTATCTAATGCTCGTCTCGAATTAGATTATGGATCCTCCAATTGTTGGTTGACGCATACCTAACGTACCTTACCCTGTGTACCTGGAGTGCTACAAGAGTGGCACTGTGAATTGTATAAACCTTGTTCATGGTCATGCTGGATGATCATGGAGTATCTCAGACGATTTAAAACCCTATGGAGGAAAAAAAACTGTTTGTAGCCGAAAGGGGCTGAGCCGACGGACCGAGCAATGATTCACCAGGCCCAGCGGCTGAGTACGTTTTCTACTGTTTTCGTTGCATGGATTCTTCATGGGGGCCAGCTTTCCTGATTTCTAACAATTTTTCTACGTGCAATCGGCTGCAAAGCATCCACAATAAAGTTAGCCCACTGATGCACAAAGCTAGTGATAACCATGATTGCGCATAATTCTTTCTTCCGCATTTCGGCATGGACCTATGATCAGCTAGCTTGGGAGTTCATTAGCTCTGCGTGCTTTCCTCCTCTGCTCTTGTTTCTTAATTGCTTAGTGTGGATCAATCATCAAAGACACGATGGCATGCTGCGAATGTTATGATGCCAAGGGTTCAACTGGAGACTCATGAAAATGTTACCACCACTTACTTAAGCAGGAGCCGTGGGGTGCCACGGCTGCACCTTATCTTTCTCTGTCTCTTGAGCCTTGACGAGTCGGCAGCCTCAACAACGGAAAAGGACATGACCAAATTGGAGAGGAATGGGCACCACATGAGTCCCCATTAGCCGAAGCCCCAACAAATGCTAGGTTACAATCCGATCCTGCAGTGTCATCTTCATCCTCCGATCCATCCATCTCTCTCTAAATAAATTAAATAAAAATAGAGAGAAAGAAAAAATCATTTTTTTATTATCAATCAGAATAAATTTTTAAAAAAGAGGTAGATAAAAAAATTCATATCTAGCCATGTCCAGCGGCACTGCGGCAGATGGGGATAGGCACTGATTGCATCCGCAAGTCTTTTCAAACCGAGCGTGTGCACAGATTTGTCGAGTACTGCTACTGCTGGTACTGATCGCCTAGGAGCGCTACCACTGCTCCTTCCAGAAAACATGCAATTTTCGCTTTCTAATAAATTTTAGAATCTTAATTTTGACTAATTATAAATAAAAAATATAAATATTTATCATATAAAATATATATCATTAGATTTATTTTTAAATGTAGTTTTTTAACAAATTTATATAGAGCCATAAATAGAATTTTTTTTTTAGAAATTTAGTTAAACATGAACTACTTTAACTGGCACGCATTCCAAACGTGTATGTTTTTTGGGACTGAGTGAGTATGAATCTTTTTTTGGTAGCTCGGGCTCACTCTACTCAAGGAAGCTGGTCTCAAGTCCCCCCCGCGCCAACAATCTCTTCAAACGGATTGACCACGGCATAGTCGGCATTCGAGACTGTCCTTTTCGAAAAGAGTAGTTTACTATTGATGAATTTCATCCTCTTTTCAAAAAACTATGGGGAAGTCTGTCTGAGATCCATTGGGATAGGGTATTGTGGCGGTACTGTTTCTACGGATTTTCTGCTACTGGTCATCAAAAGAATAAAAAGAAAAGGTGTCCTCGCGAGCGGCCTTTTATGGGCGTGGGTCCCGCTGAGCGTGTGCACGAGGGGGTGTGAGACATCGGGCCTCACTCATGAGCAGCAAGCAGCTGAGGCTGAGCCCTGTCGCCTCACCTCACCTCTGCTCGGGACTCTCACTCACTTGGGAGCAAACACACAAAAGAAAGAGAGGAACAGTAGGACACACAATCATAGACGTGGGGGCTATACACTCACACACCAAAAAAACAATCTTTTTTACTCAATCAAATTGAGAAATTATTAATCCTAGTGCTTTGAATTCACAGGTTTTTAATCTTTTTATAAGGGAATTGATATTTTAAAATCAGCGTTCTGTTTCTTCTCTCTCTCGTCTCGTGTACTTTGCGCTTGCCGATGCCTTCCTTACCTTTTCATCTTCTTCACTGCATATAAGCGCCGTGTGCCTCTCCTCCCTCGTCCTCTCGAACTCGAAGCTAGCAGGTCGCTTCGTTTCGCTCACTACTGGTACTCTCATCGGTGGGTGCAAAACTGCAAACGTGGCATACCTTGCCATGTCGGCCACCGCCCATATCTCGCCGGCGGCGGCGTGTGTGGCGCCCGTCGTTCTGTGGACGACGCTGCTTGTCGCCGCCGCGTTCGTCCTGTGGACGCTGCTGTTCCGCGGCGGGCTCCGGCGAGGCGCGAGCAAGGAGACGAACGCCAGGCTCCCTCCCGGCAGCTTCGGGTGGCCGCTCGTCGGCGAGACGCTCGACTTCGTGTCCTGCGCCTACTCGTCTCGCCCAGAGGCCTTCGTCGACAAGCGCCGCCTCCTGTAAGTGATGTCTTGTCTTGTAGGCTTGTTGCTTCTCTCTGCTCTGCTCTGTTCGTTGGCTCTCCGGCGATGGCATGACGACGGGCGGCGGTGCAGGCACGGGAGCGCGGTGTTCAGGTCGCACCTGTTCGGGTCGGCGACGGTGGTGACGTCGGACGCGGAGGTGAGCAGGGCGGTGCTGCAGAGCGACGCGAGGGCGTTCGTGCCGTGGTACCCGAGGTCGCTCACGGAGCTCATGGGAAAGTCGTCCATCCTCCTCATCAACGGCAGCCTGCAGCGGCGGGTGCACGGGCTCGTCGGGGCCTTCTTCAAGTCGCCGCAGCTCAAGGCGCAGGTCACCGCCGACATGCAGCGCCGCCTGTCGCCGGCGCTCGACGCCTGGCGTGAACAGGGACCCGGCGCGCTCCTCCGCATCCAAGACCACGCCAAGGCGGTACGTGCCTCTCTCTCTCTAGCTCCTTCCTTGCTTTCCCGATCGAACATGAGAGAGAAGAGAGAGCGGCAAGGCAAGGAATGGCATGGTGGCGCGCAGACCAATGGCGCTGCCGGCGTGCACACGTGCGCGGCCGTGTCACCACATGGATGGAAGCCACTATCGAAGCCCGGGTCGGGAAAGGGGTGGCCCAGGCCCCCGCTCTCTCTCTCTCTCCATGCCAATTGCCATACCGCTCGGCCGCATACTTGTATCGTATCAGTGTATCACTGTGGTGGTATCTTTCAATGAGATTGGGGGAGCACTGCTGGTGCCTACCTGCTCTTCACCCCCATTCAATCCCGCACGCGCGCGCCTTAACTAGATGCCCCGGCGCCGGCGGGTCCCGCGCCCGAATTACCGGCAACCAAAAAGAAAAGCCTTCGCTACATTCTTCAGAGTTCAGACCACACCAGTACACCACAGTGCCTCTATCATGTTCATGTGCTCTGTCCACTAGACACCATTACATTACAGGCACTCCCTTCCTTCTTGCACTCACTGTAACCGTCTAGCAGCATGCTAGGACCTGTCGAATTCTGGCATCTCCAGCCAGCGATCTTATTAAAGAATGGAGCTCAGCCGTGCAGAGTAGAGAGAGATTAAAAAAAAGAATTGAAGGAAATGGTGTTCATGTGTGTATCAGTAAGCACGTACGTACGCAGAGTCCTCAACTGCAGTGTGCAGTGCAGTGAGTAATGAACTACAGTAATGAATGTGTTGTGGCAGCAGATAGTGTTCGAGATCCTGGTGAAGGGTCTGATCGGGCTGGAGGCTGGCCTGGAGACGCAGCAGCTCAAGCAGCAATTCCAGGAATTCATTGTCGGCCTCATGTCCCTTCCGATCAAGCTGCCAGGGACTAGGCTCTACAGATCCCTCCAGGTAGGAGTATACGCTACGCTCCCCTACGGTCGACTCTGCACCGCCTCTGTCTGCCACACGTACTTACCTGTTGCATGCCTGCCAGGCCAAGAAGAGGATGGCCAGGATGATACAGAGGATCATACAGGACAAGAGGCGGCGACGGGGGACCCTCGACGGCGGCGAGGCGCTGCCGCCACGCGACGCCATCGATGTGCTCATAACCGGCGGCGGCAGCGGCGAGCTCACCGACGAGCTGATATCCGACAACATGATCGACCTCATGATCCCGGCCGAGGACTCGGTGCCCGTGCTCATCACGCTCGCCGTCAAGTATCTCAGCGAGTGCCCTCTTGCTCTGCAACAACTTGAGGTAAGTGGTGGATGTGCCATGCGTGCGCATCAGTAATTGTCAGTGCTTCGTGTCGAATTTTTTTTTTTTGTCAGTGCTTGTTACTACCAGCACTCTAGAAATTCCTTTTGGAGGCTTCCACACAAAATTTTCAAATGGACAGCAACCAGGCACTAGCATTTGCACCGATTGATTGCTACAAACCACAAATTCAACTCCTTTTGATGTCAAGAAATTACCACTAGTGTAAGGATTGTGCCAACCTTTGGTCCATGCATGCCTTTGCTGTCGGCAGATTAAGCATGAAAACCCCACAGCCCAATCGGCATTGTTAAGGTCAGGAGCATACATGTCATGAGAGAGAATATGTTACTGGTAGTCATCATCTCGCTCCACAACAGGCGCTGCGCCATGATGGGCCATCTACTTGGTCGATCGCTAGTCATGTTATTGTGCATTTAGTCACTTCAATTGGAAGTTGTCATGCCACCTAATTCTTCTTACCCTGCTTTTGGCACTTGGTTTGTATGATGACAAACCTAATTTGTCCATTTAGTGCATTCGATGGCGATGTTCGCCTAAACATGTACAAATGCATGCACCATCAGTTGCGCAAAATAGGTCATTTTTCTCTAGAATGAAATTTTCCTAGGGAAATTATAGACATATATAGATTGCGCAACTGAAGCAGCATCATGTGACTTAGGAAAGTATTTTTCTGTCCTTGTCCAGTTTTGATGCCACGTGAAACAATGAACTCACTGAAACCTCTGCTTGCCTTTTTACTGTTGGGGAACGTGTCTATCTATTTTGATTTTGAATTTTTCCTCCAGCACGAAAGAATAAAAGTGTGATGATTTGCTGCAATAATGAAAATAAACCAAATTGCAATGATCAGGAGGAGAACATGCAGCTCAAGAGGCGGAAGACCGACATGGGTGAGACCTTGCAGTGGACGGACTACATGTCACTGTCATTCACACAACATGTAAGTATACCCAATTTTCCTCATCGCCTCTAAATTCCTATGTCAGCGATGACGATGGGATTTAGGATGACCTGTGTTTTCTTTACCGGTCAAAACTTACATGGATATAACATGTTGATCATAGGTGATAACGGAGACACTGCGGATGGGCAACATCATAAACGGTATTATGCGCAAGGCGGTACGTGACGTCGAGGTGAAGGGGCACCTCATCCCCAAAGGCTGGTGCGTGTTTGTGTACTTCCGATCGGTCCACCTTGATGACAAACTCTATGATGACCCCTACAAGTTCAATCCATGGAGGTGGAAGGTAAGATTGAGGCCCACATTTTGGTAGAGATGTTCATCCGATTGCTACTCCTTTAGGCAACATTAGCGTAATTGGGATTTGATTAGTGGGGCTTGTGGGACTCCTAACATGTGGGTTTACTCCTATATGGGTAAGCTCATCATGGAATTGCCCTATGCTAATAACACCTAGTATGGCAGGAAAATTAACAGAGGCCGTTTACTGTCAGATAGTCCTTCATTGTTGTTTCTTATCATGCTCAAATTTGTTCAGTTTCCAGCTGTGCTTCATATTTTCAATATAGGAAATAACCAGTTCTTATCATCGCATTGGTTGAGGAAATGATTAACCACATATTTTTTTTTCACTCACAAATGCTTTAAGGGCTCAACTGTTACTACGCGGTAGATGATTCTAAGAAGATGATTGCTGACGACAATGAATGTTGTGGGGCTATTTGTGAGGCTGACAATGATCACGATTTGATTTGGGAACCTAATAATGCATTAATTTGGTCAACAACTTAATCATGAACAGGAGAAGGACACGAGCACCAGCAGCTTCACTCCTTTTGGTGGTGGGCAGAGGCTGTGCCCAGGCCTGGATCTGGCCAGGCTGGAAGCTTCCATCTTTCTACATCACTTGGTCACCAGCTTCAGGTATAGATCGATCAATCTCATCCGTCCATATACAAACATAGTCCAGTAACAGTTTTTCTTCTATTTTTTCTAATGATCCTTCAATTGCTTGAATAAATGATCACGTCACTCACAGACTATGCATACAGTATTTTTCATCGTTCTAATATTTGAGCCTAGCCAGGCCCCATTTGAAATGATTTTCCCTCTAAATTCTATGGAGGCTGAAATTACCCTAGCTTTTTTCATGCATGATTGGCTGATATTTTGGGTCCCTAATGTTCCACCGAGGTAGACTGTCCACCCAACCCTTCACCCCTGCATTCATCTCTGGTGTCTTGCACCATCGAAAACATCGCCATCGCCCATTGCTTGCCCTAATCCGATGACCGTCACGTCCCCTTATGATGAACGATCCTAGGACAAAAGCCCTATCCCTAGAACCCTAACCGTATCTGCCAGATTGCGCGTGGGGTTAGAGGAGGAAGAAGAGGGATTAAGGATGGCAAACTTCTTTTTTAAAAAAAAATGCTACATACAACCAATCTTTGATAGTTCTTCACAGATTGATCACAAATTATAATGATAGCCTAAATTATGTGACTGGGCCATCATGTGATGTTCGAAAATGGTTCATCTGCAGTACTGCGAGGTCAATAATTCCATTGACCTACGAGGCCCACTTGGGGGACTCACGTTGGCGGGAAAGATGAAAACTAGTGTTGCCTAGTACTAACCGAGTTAATTTGCGATCGAATGGAGGTCTGGATCTTGGATCCTTTGCTGCTGGTAGAGTGAGATGAGAGAGACCTAGCTAGGGAGGTCCAGTCCAAGCCCATCCAAGGGGACCCCTACGCGCCATAGCCCATAGAATCATAGATAGTGGGTGTGTAATGTGTTCAGTGTGTGGGGCCACACGTGCGGTGCGCCATGGCCGCCCCAATGCAAGTACACTACTAGCAACTATATGGTCAGTCAGTCATACGTGCGCACCTAACCTACCTAGGGCGCGCCTACAGTGCCTGCACGCGCGTCCGGCAACGGCCGGCCGGCCCGGCCGCACGTGTGTACGATCGAAGGGCCGCAGCGGCGCTGCCTTGCCTAGCCCTGCTGGAGTGCGTGTTGGATTGGGCAGGGGATGGACGTGCGGCGCCGGCGAGAGAACGGAGACAGCTCCGGCGGCCCACACGTGTCGGCCCCGGCCTGCATGCCTCAGTCCTCTGCTTGCATGCTTGGGTCTACATGGCACGCTACGTGGATTGGATCCATGTCGTCAATCCACCGTCCGTGTCCATGGACGATGGATCAGATCGGTGACATGGCATGCCTTGTGCCTGGCCCGGATTAAAATATGCCCAGTTTGACGCTTACTTTGACCAATCAGTCAGTCAGTGCCTCGACGTGTGCCAGGGTGGCAACACGGGGTATGGCCATGGCTGCTGCTTGTCGAGCAGCTTCTGATGCTAACTGCTGCTCTTCTCTGCTGCAGGTGGGTGGCGGAGGAGGACCACATCGTCAACTTCCCAACCGTGCGGCTGAAGCGAGGCATGCCCATCAGGGTCACCGCCAAGGACTAATAAAGCCGGTTCAAATTCAATGCAAAGCTCACCATCTATCACGATAGGCTCCAATGGCAACCATATCAAGCTGGGACAGGACCCCTTGATCTGGAGATCTATGGCGTTATGGCAAGAACACTCAAACACCTCACAAATCAAGGCCTCGATCTACCGGTCCCCGGCAAAATGGGTTGCTGCTATATGAGTTTGGATGTGGAGGTGTACAGAGGAGATGAACAGGTTAGGAAGATTGGTCTGCCAGGAAGTGCACTGCTAAATGCTAATGTTACTTAGTGCTACTAAGGGTAGTTTTAGTATAATAGATGTATTATAGTACTATAGCCATGGCCCATCTTGGATAGGCCTCTTGATGTTCTTGATGCATGCATGGTGTTAATTATAGAGTGTTAGTATATGTCACGAGAAGGGATTGTGATTTGGGATGGTCCACGATGCCTACCGGCTATAAAATGAAATAAGATTGAAGATTTAGAGTTGCTAGATTGTGATAAGAGGAATAGGTCCTAGTGTTAACATTGCTACTAGCTGGTAGGACGACTTTGATGACATTTGGTGTCTCTGGGACTGTGGTGGGCATGCACCTGCGACTGCATGCCTTGCTTTGGGCAGGGGAAAGACAAGTACTCCTATAAAGAACCTAGAGAGGTCCAAGCAGACATGACACATTTTATGTGTACAGTACAGGAGAGACATGACAGAAAAGGATTAGATTGGGATTGATGGATGGACAGTGATGAGAACTCCACCCATCTCAGCTTTGCCTTTGTGTGATCCTGATGATTCCTGCTCCTGCAATGCATGCTGCAGTTGAAAAAAAAAAACTCGTGCCCTTCCCAGTGGAGGAAAGGGTAAATGCACTACCATCCTTTTTGGGACTCTCGGGTCTGAGGAAAGTGTTGCATGGGCGTATGGCATTGAAGAACAACAGAAGAGATGAGCAGGCAGGCTGGTTAGGGACACAAGGCAAGTTACCAACCATTCCGGTGTGCATCACCTGTTCTCATGAACCCAAGTACGTGCTGTAGAGAGTCCAATCCAGGAATTCTTGGCTGATCTCCCATGCTGTGCATCTGCGTGTTATATCACGCTATCAGAACCTTCTTTGTTCTTCTCTCAAGCCTCTCATCTTCGATGACTGGCAACGTTACCATTACCAACGTACGAATATCCTTTTGGCGAAATGTCAAATGATGCTGGTCCAAGACCCAACAGTTGCTGCAGGTACTATCTAGGCAAGGGCAATGTGTTGCTGCACAATTGACCTTAAGGTCTGACATACAACACTATATTGCCCTAGGCACACAATGTGTGAACATATAAGCATGGGGCCTATTTGCAATATAAAGCTGCCCACATCCAACTCTGATAGATGTTCATTTTGGCAAAGAGAGAAGCATTGTGAGTAAGAGGAGAGAGACTCAATATTCTTTTTTTTTTCTCTTGTGGTGAACCAAGCTTAAGATGCACCTCATGCTACCTTTTTCTTCCCA
This sequence comes from Digitaria exilis, assembly GCA_015342445.1. NCBI lineage: Eukaryota > Viridiplantae > Streptophyta > Magnoliopsida > Poales > Poaceae > Digitaria > Digitaria exilis. Next base: position 383,581 of record JACEFO010001768.1, on the reverse strand, counting down.
TTGTGGGTAACCCAAATGTCTGGCCCTGGCCTGGGCCTTTGCTGTTCTGCCTCCATCCTCTATGTGTCAAGCATAGCTTTTGGGAACAACAAAGACAGGGAGCATGCATGCCCGCACGCTTGGGTGGCCTCATGGTCCAGCTACATGTGGGCGTGTTTGCTCTTTGCTCCACACAAAATCTAAAGCTGCACACGATGAAAGAAAGGCCCGGATCTCCTCCTTTCTTGGAAAATTGGTAGGTTTTCGTTTTAAGGGGCAATCCAAAGGTGGCTCAGGAAAGACAGAAGATATTTCAGAGTTCGCCATCCTGGTCACAGCATTTCCCAAACAAAAAGCCAAAAACCCATAGACAAAATAGTTGAACTGACGTGGCTAACACAAGAAATTAGAAACGACGTGACAACCTGCAGGTAGAATATACTGCAAGACTTCTGACGGGTTTCTGGTAAAAGGAAGCTTGAGTAGACAAAAAATTCTGGTAAACATATTGCACCAGTACTTCGATATCTGATTTCTCCTTCACAACAGACGGTAAAAGGAGGCTCCAGTAGACAAAATTTCTGGTACCATATCACACCAATGTTTGTTTTCTACATCTAGGGTGATAAGAAAGATATCTGATTATTTCACAACAGATAAAATCCTCTGACCACAAACAAAATAGAGTATGCTGAGCTCAACGTCAGGTGCCAGGATAGGCTGAACCACTGCTTCATTCTTTCAGTGCTGGTGTCTGTCCAGAAGAAAGCCTTTCCGACCTCGCCTTGTTAGCTTTTTCCATGTAATCTTGGTGAGACTGATGTTTTGCACCTACAATGAATAGATCACGCGTGTTAGACCATATTTATCAGTGAATTATAATACAAGAGGATCTAACAGAAACCACCCACTCCAATGCAATGGTCAACAGCTAGTCATATGATAACATATCGAAGGCAATTGCTTATATGTAATTTGTTTTATTGAGATTTGTCATATCTTAAGAACTTAAGAATGCATTAAAATAAATGAGATGGTACCAACTTCAAATATTTATTTTAGAACAGGTAAACTGTACAACCATGGGAAAACAAGAAGCCATCCGACATCAATGTGCAGACATATACTATGATCCAGATATTCCACAATGCAGTGAATCATCTTTATTGCAGGTAGGCCAGCAAGACCAGAGCACACGGTAGTCATATGTGAATGTTCATGTTCAAGTCAGGAGCAAGATCAGTGAGTTGAAGTCCAATGGAGATGAGTTGTGACATTGAGATATTTGCATTAGCAGATCGATTGTCTTATTTATTATTTAACTTTGCTACTCCAGTTTGACAAGAGGTTCATCGAATTACTTAAAAGCAAAGGCCGCACATATGTCCTCTAAGCACACTGCCATCTGGGCCTTTCCCAGCTATGCCACTTGGAAGTCTCTTTCACAAGCCACGCTTTTGGTCGTCCCTTTCAGAAGCTCTAGGGCAGTGTGCAGTGGAGGGAGTCGGAAAGCTCTAAGGCATGTGAGGGATTAGGGACTAGGGAAGGGTGCTTTATGGGCTTGGATTGGTGGTACTTGGGATGCCATATTGTGGCTCATCCAGGCCACTTTGGATTTAGCCTTAACTGCCATTCTCATCCAACCCTCGAGTAACAACTAACAAAGTAACAAGCCATCTCACACAGTACAAGGCAACCGCCATTTTCTTTTCCCCTCCCTCTCCTTCTGCAAGATCGCAATGAAACATCGCTTCCCGTTGTCCCTGAAATCACACTACACTTCCCATTCATTCCTCCATTGCAGCCCTCCCTGTGCCTCCCCTCGGCCTCTTCTCCCATCATCCGAGCACCATGGTCCTAAGCTCAACACTCAGCACCAGCCGCAAACATGTGGTGACCCAGCCTGAACTGAGACTTCAACCCGTGAATTAAGATTGCGTTCCAGGATCATGGAACACAGCCTTGATCCTGTTTCAGGTGGCTATGGTTTTGATCCAATACATGCTAGCGACGCACAACAAAAACTGAAAATTATTAAGGTGCATAAGCATCATTTATCAGTAAAGCTACATGTTTCCTCTAAGTCTACAGGAACAATATGCAACCGCTTATTGTTTTGAAAGCCAAACATACACGGAGAAATACTGGCAAAGGGTATGGCCTTCAACAAAAGGTGATGCATTACCTCATTAGATACATTTCAATGGTAGTATAGTTCATTAAACATAAAATATGAGCCTTTGAAACTACTTAACTACCATGGTGGAAGAATTGGGCCGTAGTATCAGGACATAGTTCAGACTACATTTCTTCCACTAAATTGCCCCTTTGAAGCTGAAGACATTTATTGTCTTTTCAACCGTTAGCAAACTACAATGCAAACATAACTTCTATGTCAACAAACATAAGGGTACAGATTGACTATCCCATTCCCTTCAGTAGCAAATATTGCAAGCTCTGCCGCCTCACACTGGAGACAAACATGTACTGCTCAGTCTGCTATTTAAGCTTACGATATTGATCTTTGCATAACAACCATGAAAATTAGAGGCTTCAGGAATCACACACTGCATATGGTTTATGCATTTCCTTAACTTCACTGTCCTAAATAATTGCCCAAACAAGGAGCTAATGAAGAAAGCCAAAACCCTCTAGCATCTGAAACAGTCTAAGAATAAACCATCCACAGGTTCCAAATGAATGCAATTAAATTGATTGAACAAGCGCAAATGGATCTCTACATTGAACCCTCAAAACAATCCCTTTCGATCTGCTCGTAAGACAAAAAAAATGGCATTACCACTTCAGGGAACAAAATCGTGGATCTGGAGAGTGCAGAGCTATTCGAAGCATCAGGGATTGGCCGAGAACAACACAAATCGAGCTAGGCCCGAAGGGCGAAATCGCAATGTCTAACTACAGAGTAGGACTCCAACAGAAGCGGCGAACCTAACGGACGATTCGAAATCGGAGCAATTCACCGTAGCGCTGCGAGGACGAACGGGATAGAGTTAGGGTTTTAGGGCAGAGGGGGCGAAAAGGCTTGACTTACCTCGGGTCATGAAGTACCAGGGGACGCCGAAGACCGCGGCGAAGATGGCGATGCCGGCGACGACGTGCTTCTTCTCTCCGCTGTACAGGTAGTGCTCCATGCGCGCGCGGAAACCCCCGCCGCCGGCGCTTGTGGCCTCTCCTCCCATCGGCGTGCGGCGGCGGCGTCTCCTCGTTAAACTTGGACAAAACCAGGGGGCGGGGGGAGTGGTCTTGGTGGGCTCCGCGTCGCCTTGCTGGTTCTCCAGGAACGGCCCGTTTGACAAGCGCGCGGGTGGGATGCAAAACTGATACAGGAAATTCTGGTGGGAGTTGAAAATTATTATTATTATTTCGTTTGCTCTGTGATGAGCATAAAAAACTTGTTCATGACTTTACAAAGCCAGTCTCAATGAAGATTTCAAAAACACAGTTGACTAGACTAAAAACTAAACCGTCGGAGTCATGAAACTCTTCTCACGTCCTAAACTCCTCGTATCAATTACCCTGTCATGTCAGTAAACAGTTAGGTTAGTTAGGGCATGATTGGTTCAATACCCAAATTTTAGCATGCCAAAACTTAGGCAATGCCAATTTTTTTGTCACCACTTAGTTTGGTGCCCACATCTCACATATATTCTACCAAAACATTGGCAATTTTTTTCGCCAAGATTTTGGCTTACCGAAACGTAGGCATGCCACATTTTTTGCATTGAACCAATCAGCCCCTTAGGTTAGTGTTATGCCTATGGCCCGATGGTCAAGGCTCAAGGAGGCGGTGTGTGCGATAGACTCATAACTGATAGTATACTGGTGAAAGAGCCTGCTGCCCCTAGAGTGCCACCTACACTGATCTGAGTCTTGTGCAGCGAGCATGCACGCCTCGGATGACCTTAATCGCCTTAGGAAAAATTAGATATATACCATTAAAAGATCGTAAAGTTGGATATATACCATTGGACCCACATGTAATTGACTCATGTGAACCTCACATGTAAGTGAGATAGTGATGGTATATATCCAACTTTGTGATCTCATGTGAGCAGTGAGCGTCTTTGCTCATTCCCAGGGTTTACGAAACCGCTGGGAACCGGTCCGGTTCCCGGTGAAACCGCCCCGGACCGGTAGCGGTTCGGGGCGGTTTCGAACCGGTTAAATTTTAAATATTCAAATTTGAATTAAAAAAAGGAAAAATGACGAAAAAAATCCTAAAAATACTTCAAGGTACGTGTAATCTTTTAGTGTAAATTTTTTTCAAATATTTTCTCATTTGGTATTTTTTGCAGGCATTAGAAGTTGAACCAAAAAAGAAAAAGAAAACAAATCGGCCGATTGAACTTCTAATGCACATAAAAAATACTAAATACACTAATATTTGATTTTTTTTTACACCATTAGATTCTACGCACCTTGAAATATTTTTAGGAATTTTTCTTTTATTTTTTAAAATTTTTAATTAAATTTAAAAACATGACAAATTCTTTATTGAGCCGGCTTACCGTCCAAACCGACCGGTTTATCGACCAAACCGTCCGGCTTACCGGTTCAAATCGACTGAACTAGGGATTCATATAGATTTGAATTCAAAATTTGAATTTGTCCGGTTTCCCACCGGGAACCGCTTAAACCGCTCCGGTAAGCCGCTACCGGAGGGCGGCGGTTCCCGGTCCCGGTTCGAGATAAAAAACCCTGCTCATTCCTCCTCACTATCAAAGGCCATCCATCCAGGCTCCCCAGATGCAGGTAGACCTAGTAGTTGGGAGGAAAAAGTAGTTTGGTTACCTGCGTCACCAGTTGAGCCAGGTCCAGACGATGCAAAGAGGGGCACTGAGCCAGGCTATGCTCATGCACGATTTTTGGGCGTTTCCGGTGGGGCAGGCTCGCGTTGTGCAACAGCCATGTGCAGGATGGCTCAACTCTCTCCAAGGCATGCAGGTAAATAGGTAATCGGGCAACCAATCGCCTGCTCTATTGGACCAGCATGCAAGCGTGCATGCAACCAAACATGCAGGAGTTGCATGTGTGCAGCCTGGCGGCAAGGAATGTGCGACGGCAGACTCCCAACAGAGCAACGAAATATCTGCATATAACTTAGTCTTGCAAGTTCAAAGATCGATTATCCGATAAACATGTACAGGCCTAGCAGATTTGAGATTAAAAACAATAGCAGATTTAAGATTAAAAACGATCTTTCCTTAGTTCATCATGTACTGTAAAAAACATTTCACATTCACTGCCCCGCAGAAAAAAACTTGAATCTCTCGTAACTCCAAGGTAAATGTAAAAACCAGCGGTGAAGGATGAATGTGGGACATCCAAGGAACGTTCCACATTGCGCACAGGATTTGGGACAAGGAATCAAGAATCAACAATACACAACATGCAACAAGCCGATCTCTGACCTGTCTACAAAACTCAACTCTTTGGAAGTAGCCAAACAGTTTCGAAGACTAACAGTTAAGAAACAAGTTTGGACTCTTATGGGGAGCATCTAGGTTTACTTAACATAGCGTGAATGTAAACAAACGGTATAATCCAAATCACAATAGATGGTTCTAAACAAAAATCTTCTGCTTATAGTACAACAAAAGCTGGCAAGAAGCTGAAGAATGTACTGAGCAGGATGTGGATATGTCAATAGCAACCACTACAAAGGGAACCACATGCCATGACAGCTATTAATTGAGACTGCGATTTCAGGGATGAAAATTGAATTGTGCAGCATTGAAGTAAAAACCTAAGCGAAAGAGGTAGATATAACAGTCTCTGTCCCTCTGAACTCTGAAGTTCCCAGTCCCAGCTGACAAGTGCATCTTTTTAGATCTTGTGAAGAACTTAAATCAGTAAAAGTATACGAGTAGATGCATACCAAGAGCATCCTATGCTGGGCAGACAGCAAATATCACAGAACCTGTACAGAAGTCCAGCTGGAAGAATTTTCATGACCACAGCATATTTCATGGAGACGAAACCCTTCAGAATATCTTCATAGGCATGTGCCCATAACATATGTTCCATGCTATACCAGACAACCTACAAGTAGTACTAGTATAGCCTATTAAGTTGTGCATGCCCTGTCAACTTGACTCACTGAAGTGGGCGAAACTCTACGGAGCCAGGAAATCATTCCATTTGAGAACTGACAGACACGATAGGAAAGAAAACGGTGACAGAAGAAAAATAAAAAAAAATAGCAGATCAAAGATGTTCCATTGCAAAACCACACATAGTATGTTAAACTGATAACTATTGTTCTGCCAACCAAAAGGAACAGTTAAAGGACACAAAATCAAAGTAAAATTGATGTCGTGAACAAACTTTTACCACAGATATAAGCTTCATTCCAAGATTATTCGTGCCCTTTAATAAGAAAACAAAGAGGTTCTACGCTGACAGACAGAACAACTACGGGATGGTACTGTTGATCTGAAACCTAATGGAAAAATTAATGAATTAGATGCATCGTTTTATGTCATGCTATATTTCTAGTATTGAGCCAAGTCAGCATTCAAAGAGTTTATGAATCCATCTTTACTGAATATTAGTCAAAACGTTCAGGGAGCCAGAACAACATAGCCACCCACAAACAAAAGTAAAGCATCACTCTCAGCTTGAATAAGTATTTGAATGTCAACTCCATGATCGACCACCCCCAGACCCTCTATATCTATCACGGTAACCTGCAAAAATGTGAATATTGCAATTCATTCAGATGATTTAAATGAATCAACAACACCTCAGAAATAACACCCTTCATTTGGCAAAACTAAAAGTAGAATGTTCCAATAGCAGCTTACCTGAAGAAGGGGGTGGTGCACCACGACCCATGGCAGCTAATTCAGAGCTGACCTTTTGTCCAGCTTCTTCTAGAATATTGATAAGTTCCTTCGCAAATCTAGCATTAGCTGCAGTGAAAAAGGTGTAAGCTGTTCCTTTTGCACCAGCTCTGCCAGTTCGACCAATACGATGAACATAATCCTCAAGTGACCCCGGAAAATCATAGTTAATGACATATTTTACATCCTTGACATCTGTTTCCCATGGGAAATGAATATGTATCAGTTTCTCAGAAACATGACATGTATCACATTTAAGAGCAGTTCTGCATACCTAAGCCTCGTGCAGCAACATCAGTGGCTGTCATAATAGGACTTTTGCCCGACTTAAATTCAGAAAGGACCCAATCTCGCTCTGCTTGGCTCTTGTCACCGTGGATAGACAGAGCAGGCCATCCATCCATTCGAAGCTGTCTAGTAATCTGATCGCATCCCTTCTTGGTGTCCATAAATATTAAAATCCGGCTACCATCCATTATATCCTCCAGTAGATTAACCAGCCTTATACACATAAAAATATGATTAAAGAATTGTTTGAATGATGCATAGGAAATGAAATAATAAATTTGCACTATCCTACTTGTTATATTTCTGACTCTCAGATAATATCTCCACATGCTGCACAATGTCATGATTAGCCTTCAATTCTTCAGAACCAATAGTTACCTGCATCACATTAAATTCAGCAGTGTTGGCATGCAGTAGAAATGAAAAAGAAAAATGCAGTAGAAATGAAAAAGAAAAATGCAGTAGAAATGAAAAAAAATGCAGTAGAAATGCAAAAGAAAAATGCAGTAGAAATGAAAAAGAAAATCCAATGTTGGGTTGGGCTGTTGGATGTACCTTGTATGGGTCAAAAAGGAAATTCCGTGCTAGCTGCTCAACATCCTTTGGCCAGGTAGCACTCCAGTAAAGAGTTTGGCGATCTGGACGAATCTGTAACAACAAATGAAGTTTTGGCACCATATACAACAATAATAATAGTTCTTCTATGGATAATAAAACTACTCAGACACCCTCAACACGACTACTAGTCTACTACATTTATCTAGATACTGACAAAACAGAAAGATAGGGAAACATACAGAAAACATAAGTATCTGATCTTTGGTTTGCATGGACATTTACAGGTATGGGGGAACCGTTATGAAATGCAACATCTCATATAGTGGCAAAAGAAAGAGGTATATACCTGAGAAACGATTTTCTTCATCTGAGGCTCAAAGCCCATGTCAAGCATACGGTCAGCTTCATCTAAAACAAGATATGTGACCCTTCGCAAGTTTGTATGATGTGATTCTATCATATCAATTAGTCGTCCTGGTGTGGCTATAACAATTTCAACACCTGACAAAAAACCATAACACAAAATTAATATAGTACAAGTATTTGTGCTGAAATTTCTATCCAATTTCAGATCCTCCAAAACACAGTTACACCTCATCCATGCATCTACAGTAAGATTTCCTGGTATGTCCACAGCAAAAACGACAAGCAACCACCAGACTACAATACAATCAAAGCTTTAACATAGAGACCAAAAGAGATTCCTTCATGCAGACAAAGGGGGAGATCACCTTTTTGAAGATCACGAACTTGCGGACCTTTTGGTACACCACCATAGATGCAAGTACTTTTTATCTTCGATGAAGCACCAAATTTGGTTGCTTCCTGTTGTATCTGAACAGCAAGTTCACGTGTCGGAGCTAACACCAAGACAATGGGACCATCACCAGGGGCTTTGACAAGGGGTTTATACATAGTGAGTTTTTGCCAGGATATTCCCAAAAGATGACTGAAGGAAAAAAGCATCAATGCAACATATTCTCACCAAGAATAGGCTGAGCATTCACATGAACAATGGCAGGTAAAAGGTAAGCAAGAGTTTTCCCTGATCCTGTCTCTGCAATGCCAATAAGGTCACGACCCCTAAGGGCCATTGGCCAACCTTGTGATTGGATTGCAGTAGGTTCCACAAAGCCAGCTTTTGTGATTTCTTGCAGCACATATTCTGAAAAATGAAAGTGAAGCCGTCAAGGCCAATCTTGTATGAATACGAAAAATACGAAGGTCCAATAGCGGTAACATTTACTGACTGCAAGATGCAATAGGAGTACTGCCTGATTTAATGACCCTATCATGGACAACTGAGACATGGTTGACACACTATACCTTTCATACGGTACCTAATATTGATAAGGGACCATAGGAGCTAATTAGCATTGGTCGGTCCTAAGAACCAGTTAATTACAACAATATGGATGGTACAATTTAGTAATTAGTACAATCTAGATTTTCCATTTCGACACAAACCAATTCGTGTGCTTTCTCGAGTCAGACAGCTTTGATAAATGTGTTATCAATTGTTACAACTCCAGTATATAATAAAACAAATAATCCTTCCTTTCTCAACATTGTCGAATGGAACACTCAATAAAATTATTGTCCTATTTTCAATATTTTTTCACATACCCCATTCTACTTTCACCTACAAGCAAATCATCAAATTATAAAATGGTTTGTGTAGCATCATATATAAATAAAATTATCACAGGGACCCACTTTTAGGCCATGAGTCCAAGGCATACGTCAATAATAAACCAAGTAAAGAATCAATGCATTTGCCACTAAGACACATAATTAAAACTTAGAGAAATGGCCTTCTATTGAAGAATCAGCTCCAACAGGCAAAGTATCTGGAAATCAAAAGGTACACAAGGACATTGGAAGAGGCCACAGGTCGTTAGCAAAGGTGACAGAAGTCTAAAATTCAGTGTCATGTATGACTTTCCCTTCAAGTCTTGAAAATCGTAGGCAATTCATTTCAATAGAATTGGCAGTGATCAATAGCTTAAACATAAAATGGCAGATAATGTCCTATCAGGTTCTGAGTGCTCGCTAGAAACTAAAAGTTGCTTCAGCACTAATCTTACTCATGTGGTGGCGTAAGTTTAAGGCTTTAAGCCCTCTGAGTTTGGTGTCACAAATCACAACGAGGAGGTGATATTGGCATTGTTTGTCTCGAATTAGTACAACACAGCACACCACTACAGTCAGACTTTGGACAGAATCGCATCCCTCCTGATTTACCTTAACAGAGAGTAGTTGCAGTAAACAACAGCTACGCATAATAATTCATACAAACCTGGGAAGCCAACATCCCGGAAGTCGCGCACAGGCTTGGGCACATCGCGGCCCTCGACGGTGATCTCCCGGCGGCGGCGGTACGCCTCCACCTCGTCCTCCGTCATGCCGGCCACCGCAGGCGACTCCACGTAGAAGTTCTTCTCGAACCTCGGCAGCCCGTCCAGCTCCGCCGCCGCGGAGGCATCCGCCTTGGTCGGCGCCGCGAACGCCCTCGACCCGCCCCCGAACGCCCCCTCGCTGGAACACAAAGCGGAGGAGGAGTCACTGTCAGCTCGCCGCAGCCGTCGCGAAGTGCTCAGGGTTTAGAGAGCCCGGGTCGCGGTCAAATCAATTACCTGCGGCGGTCGCGGTAGGAGGCCGGGTCCGCGGCGCGGCCGTCGAAGCGGCTCATGGCGGCGGCCGGCGGCGGCGAGGACGACGGCTAGGGTTTAGGAGGCGCGAGGGGTACAGCCCGGATTGGGAAGCTGCAACCGGGAGGCGGTGGGCTTGCACGGTGCTCTCTCTCTCTCTCTCTCTCTCTCTCTCTCTCTCGTTCCGAAGATTCTAGAAGGAGCAAGCAGCGGTGCTGGAGGAGGGTGAATCGAATTGAATCGAACCAAATCGAAATCGATGGCGGCCTGTGGCCTCTTCGTCCGCGGCCCACAAAACGTAATCTAGGAAACACGCCAGCTCGCTACTAAAACGTACTATTCGCTTATGCATACTGGGCCACTGGCAGGTGGGGCCCGCGCATGCCACGGAGAAAAGTGGGGGGAAAAGATCTTTACGGCTGCGTGTTATCCAGTTCTCTTCCTGCGCGAGTGCGAGCAGCACAGCAATGGCAACCGCGGCGGCGACCATGGCCGTGGCTACGCACCACCCCCGCGCCCGCCCGCGCCTCCGCGTTTGCGCGGCATGGGACATGAACCCGGGCGCCGCCACCGTTGCCGTGCCGAAGCCCTCCAAGGCCAAAGCCAAGCCGCCGGCGATCCCGACGACACCGGCACGCCCGCCTCCTCCTACCCACGCCGACCTCTTCGCGCGCTCCAGCGAGGGCCAAGGTACCGTCTCGGGTCCTCTCCATGTACTCGACGCTTTGCCTTGCGTCATGAAGCTTTTGCGCGCTCTGTTGCCTGCTGTTGTAGTGAGAAGACACTGATGAACACTTCAGTAAATGCTGTCGCATAGAGCTAATGCGCTATAAACTATAAAGTTTGAAATGAAAGTATGACAGGAAGATTGTATGATTGATAGTAGAAGTCGATTGGTTTATTTTGTGATAGGCACTGTGATAGCAGTAGTTATAGAGGTCTGAAACAAGTAAACAACAAAGAGGAGTGACCCTACTGGAACACCAGCTCTGATCAGCACAGGCCTCTATCCATGTAATCCTAGCATTTGGGCAACTGGTAGTAAGAAAATATATGGTCAGAATTTTCATCACCTCCACTCAGCGCAAGTTTACTGGATTAGCTTCTTCTCAGTAATGGCCAATTTCTTCTTTTTTTAGCGAGAAATGGCCAATTTCTTAGCACTTCACATATCCTGCATACGAGTATTTACCGTACACTTGAACGGATCAGGTTTTAGAGTGACGTGTAGGTACTTCCCTGTTTGGTTCAGTTCCCGCAATGAACCTCCTGCCTCTAGCATCAGTGTACTTAACGATTGATACCATTTTTCCATCAAAAAATGATTGATACCATTTCCAACAGCTGTCCCCAAGTTTGCACCTCTGCAGACTTGTAAATCTTATTTTTCCACTCCCCATCAGCAAATCGTTGATGTGAACTTACTAATCCAATGTGTTGAATTGTTGTTGGGTGTGTGTATTTTTTGCAATTATTGCACACCATAACCTTGAAGTTCAATATGTGATTTTGTTTAGTTGATGCAGGAGGAGTAAAGAAGAGCACATATATGGGCTTTGAGAAATGGTGGCTACCACCTCCACCAGAGGTGAAGAAACCCCGGTCGCTCTACAGTGCAGCGTCACTTGCTTACTTGGGAGACTGCATATATGAAGTAAGAATCAGACCAATCACGTGCAAACTGATTACTGTTAGTGTGCTTTGTAAATTGATATAAGCGTACTCGCTGTCAAGTTGATGCTTGCTTGTTTTAGAAGATCTGATTCTTTCTTTCTTTCTGTGTGTAGCTTTATGCTCGGAGGCACTTCTTCTTTCCACCTCTGAGCATCAACGAGTACAATAAGCGTGTGATGGATGTTGTGAAGTGTGAGTCACAGGTCTGGGTTCGCTTCTCCTTTTATATTGGCCAAATTCCACATGTTTTAGTAATTATGACATGGTAAAAGTAAAAACTGTGATCTGCTAATGTTAAACATTTGTATCTTTGGGCTATTGATGTATCTTCCTACATGTTGTTTCATTTACAAACTAGTGGTTATATGGTTCGAATTCCAGATTTCTTAAAACTAACCATTCCATTAATTATTTTGTGGTCCAGCTTTCTAAATATTGCCTGTTCTATGTAACAATATGTTTTTCAGAAACCTTGTCACTAGAATAATCCTTTTTCCCTTGCTTTAGGATCTTTTGTTGAACAAGCTTCTTGGAGAGGATTTTCTAACTGAAGAAGAAAGGTGAAGCAAAAATTCTAATCTTTTAAAATTTATGCAACACTATCTGCAATATAATTTCTATGGGGAAAATTTTGTTCTGTAGTTTTAGCATGCATGACTGCAGTTGTACGGAATGCTAGCACTTTGCCATTTGTCTAGACTAGCATGGGTATTTCCAGCCTCTTCACATTATCTAGCCTGTCCAGAGTCTCAAGCCTATTGGGCCTTCAAGAAACCAGAAAGCGTTACTTGATTAGTCATTTTGTAGGGACATACTTCGTTGGGGGAGGAATATTGTTAGCAGCAAAACTCGCACCAGAAAGCGTGCAGGAATTGCAGTCTACAATCGGGCATCTTCACTTGAAACACTGGTGTGTGATAGTGTCCAACTTTGTATTATTGTATTGTAAGCTGTAATTTGTGTTCTGCTCCTTGGTATTAAGGGCTAATCCTCACATTCTTGGTGTCATTTTTCTGTTAGATTGGATATCTTTACCTCACAAATTTCAAGCGGTTAGAGCAACTGATGTTTCAATTAGGCTTCACAAGTGGAGCCTCTTCACAACATATTGCAGATGAGCTGCGCTCAAGCTTCCAGTAAAGCATTCTTGATCTGTACTAAAACATTATTTATCTGTACTATATGGGGCTGTTTGGTTGCCTGCATTACACCCTAGACAGGCTCTAGTAGTGCAGATTCAATTTGTTTGGATACCTGCACAACGACTTAGCCAGGCTCTTCCAATGCAAAATAGAGCCGCTAGCCTGGCTTAGGGTGTGTTTAGATTGTAGTAAAAAACACTGTAGCATAAAAAAACACTGTAGCATTCACTGGGAAACGTGTTTTGTGAGGGAGGAATAGTGAAAAGTTGAAATGAATAGTGAAAAGTTGGGAATCTGAACATGGCGTTAGATAGCACGGGAATTTCTGGCGTACTAAGCTGGCCAGTCTTGCACTAGCGCTTGAAGTCCCAGCAGGCGAATCCTGTCACCTCCACTCACTGCGTCTCACCCGTTTTCCTCCTCCGCCATGGATGTGCAGTCTGCAGTTCCGTTCGCCATTCCGTCATGTGCCTCGCTGCTGCCACCATCCTTGCGTCGTTGTCCCACCGCCTCCCGTTGCCTCGCCGCCGCCGCCATCCCCACCATCGCCGTCCGGGTGTCCCCTTGTGCCGCTGCCTCTGTTCCGTAGTGCCGCCGTGGTGGAGCTCGATTTGTTCGTGGTGGAGGTCGATGCACCGTGGAGCCTTTTTTGGGGGCTCGATTCGACACATTGAAGCCTGAATCGACTGTGCTAGGCCTCGATTTGGCCATCGATGGAGCAAATGAGTTCTGGGAGAAGGGGATTCCTGGACATCCATGTCTAATTTGCCACTTTCAATTCACCATAGGAGAAGCTTGAATCGGTTGGACTGGGACTCGATTCGGTCACCGTTGGAGCTCAATATGCCGCGGAGAAAGATGGCTTGGATGTGCCTGTAGACATCCATGGATGGAGAGAGCCTGGACGAGCACATGCAGCAACCGAGTAACACCATCAGATTCAACTTCTTTGACCCCGTCGTCTCTAGATTCCACATCAGGATTCATGGATTTCAAATGTATTGTTTAGGACTGGAGATTTCTTGGCTGTAGATTTGAAAGTTCTAGGCTGTTCGATGTCACGCTCATGACTTTTCTAATTGATGAACGGGAGTTGGATGCCATGATTTTTTGGAGGGGTTTGGCAGCGACTAGCTGCAGCCGACGGCGTCGAGGTAGGAGGCCGCCGGGATCAGAGCGGCAGTCGGCGTGGGGTGGCCGACAGGGGGGTTGTTGCTAGCTCACTGGAGAAGAATACTCCTTTTTTTAATAATTGGAGAAGAATACTCACCGAAGAAGAAAAGAGGTAACGGTAACCAGCTAAGGCAGGCAAACAAACACGCACGACCTTAGGCTGTCTAAGTATTCTCCATCCAACCAAACAAAGGGTAGTTGGATTGTCTAGACCTGGCTTGGGCTACCCATGCATATCTCTTATCCAAGCTTCAGTTAGACCAAGTAACCAATCACACCCTATATGTCTATATCTGAAGTCTGCTAAGAGGATCTGTTCTTGCTGATCAATTATCTTTTGGCAGGAAAACAACCCCTGCTTCTCCCCAGGCTCAGCAACCTGCTACGCAGTGAATTGTTACGAGGTTTAATGGACCTGGTATCGCCTGCACAAGGATTTCTCTTGGAGCCCAGCTACTGACGCATGTATTGCGGCCTATTAGGATTCAGTACTGAGGCTGGAATCAAAAGGTCGGGGAGTGATGTATATTCATCAGCAAGCGAATGGGGGAACATGGTTGATGAGACGCGCACATACAATGGACGGTATGCCGACTCGAATAGCTGAATGTTGGGACTTGGGAGGATCTCGGCCCTGTGACTCTGCTACCCTAGTAGGATAGCTGGATAGTATGTCAAAGAAGCTCGAAAGGCAAATAGAATTGAAGCCCTTTTCAGAGTGTTGTAATCGACCTAGTAGATTCGTGTAGCAAAAAGTAAACTGCTTCATGTGAAATTGTTCACAAGACCAGTGAAAATTCATCTTAAAAAAATATGCGTTGCTTTTTATTTATCCTGTTAGGCCAGTCTTAGTGGGGTTTCATGGACACAGTTACCTAGGCTGGAAACTAGGTAACTGTGCCACCAGCCTAGGTAACTGTGCCACAGGGGTTTCATGGTGATGAAACTCTCCTCACATCCTATTAAACTTCCCCTCTTAATTACACTACCATGTCAATAAAACCGCTGATGTGACAGTATATTTAATGTCCATGAAACTTACATAAAAGCTCATATTGAGACTGGCCTTCGACTGCTGAGGTTGTGTTTAGTTGTTGGGGAGAAAAGAACTTTTTCTGGGAAGCGTGTTTTGTGAGGGGGATGAATAGGAAAGTTGAAGGAAAGAAAAAGAACTTTTTCTGGGAAACGTGTTTTAGAGAGAGATAAATAAGAAGGGTGAAAAGAAACACAACCTGAGATTCTGTGGGAATTGCACTTCCCATCCCAGTTGCACTTTTGCGGTGATCTTATCCGAGGCACAGAATGCGCTGCGCAAGTGCACGGGCCCGCCGCGTCATCCGCCGCAACGAAACCATTCGATTCCATTCCACCTCGTCCCTCTTCTCCCGCTGTCACGCCACGCACGCCCACGCTGCCCCCCTCCCTCCTCCCGAGAAGAAGAGAGACGACCCAAAGCACAGTGCGCACGGAGCATCGTGCCGCCGCCCCGATGCTTTTGAAACGCGACGCCCGGTAGTGAATCCGAGTCGTCGCCCTCCTCCTCCTCCTCGCCTTTCCTTTCCTCGCGAGAAGAGGGAGCCAGAGAAAGAGCCAGCCGAGCACCGAGCAGGGAGGAGGAACCGCCGGCGAGCCGTGCTGGGAATGACGCGCGCGCGCCGCCGATGGCCACACCGTCGGAGACGATAGCGCTCGTGGGGCTCATCCTCCTCAACATCTTCCTCTTCTACGCCAACCTCCGCCAGCTCATCCGTGGCCGCCCCAGGCCCCCGCGCCAGCACCAGCCGCACCAGCAGCAGAAGCCCCTCCCGCAGCCGCTCGGGCCCGAGGCGGCGGCGCAAGAGCCGCCCCAACCGAGGGACGGGAAAGGGGAGGAGCGCGCGGAGGAGGACGGGAGGGAGAAGCAGCCGCAGCAGCAGAGGCGGCGGCGGAGGGCGCGGAGGAAGCGGCCGCAGGAGCAGGGGGAGGGAGCAAGCGGCGGCGGCGGGGATGGGGACGGGGATGCTGCAGCCGCGGCGCCCTCCGCGAAGGCGCCGTACAAGGAGGAGGAGGAGGAGGCGCTGCTGCGGCGGCCGCAGTTCCCGCTCGCGTCCGTGGCCGGCGCGCTGCAGCGCCGGATCAACGAGCGCTACGACGACCTCGCGCGGGCCAGCGAGGAGGGGTGCCTCACCATCGAACAGGTACGCTGCGGTTGCGGTGGGCTCATACCCTCCCTCTCACTCGCTCTCCCGGGGCTCTGCTTCTGCTTGCTTCGATGTCAAGCTTGTAGCCTGCTGTTTACTAGGTGACCAGTGCTGCGTCAATGTGGGAATCATTGGGCTGCTGCTGCTACACCCGGACACCTGCTATCGATTTCTAGAGCCGGTTTTTGCTCCGATTGCAACCTTGAAATAGAGTTGGTACCTGGGATGTCGATTCCCATGCAATTTCGGCTCCAGATGCTGCACATCTGATGTGAAATTGGATTCTATGGAATTTGGACGTTCATGACTTAAGTTTTTGCAATTCAAGCAGTTTAACGGCTGCAAGTTTTGCGCACCAAAAATCTAGACGCCATGCTTCCGGGACTGGTTGCAATTTTAGTAGCAGTTTACTGTTATAACCTATCACTGACGTGCTGCCATTTCACTTCTAACTTATGGCCATGCAATGGTATGAATCTTTTCCCAACTAATAAGTTTTAAATTTACACAAAAGTAAAAAAAAAACATCACACGTGCCTCGAGGTTTATGGATACTTCATAATTTAAACCATCGAAACATCTTGAAATATTTTGGATACCCAATATGCGTGTGATGATGCATTTGTCCAAACTAAGAATCATTTTTGCTAAATTATCCTGAAATATATGTAGTGAACGTTGTATCTGAATGACACTAGACAATGGAATTAGGATTTTCTCCATTTTATAGGCACGATATCTTTTAAAATTTGCCAAGAGGCAGCTTTTCCTGAGAAAATACGAATTCCTTCTGGAAACTCACGAACTTACCCACAAGGACCTCATCATACTACTGTAGTCTTCATTAGCAAATTAGCTAGAAGAGACTGATTGCCAAAGCTTGCATTGTGTTTTTTTGTCAACCCTGGGTGTAATTTGGGAATGTTACTGACAGCATCGGTAGTTTTATTTTTTATTTTTGGAAGTTTGTAAAAAGTAGCAAATCATTAAATGTGAACGCTCCCTGCCCCTCATTCCCCTTTCCCCTCCAGCAAATAGCTTACAATTGACTACAAAATAAACCTAGCTCTATTCTGCCCGGCGAATTCTCAACATCGAGGATCACATCCCTAACCACAACTTGAAGTCATGGAAGATTCCTCTTCTAGCTTTCTCCTTGCTTTCGCTGTGGCACTGATTCTCCAGCGCCACCGCCGGAACAATGAATCGGGCAAACCATCAATTCCACTTGGTAGCAAGAGTGGGAAGGGAAGAAAGGCGATGAAGAACCAGATGTTAGAAGAGCCGCCGTTCCCCCTCTCGATGTTGAGCTGTGCCATGAAACGACGAATCAGAGATATATATGTTGAATTTTGTTGTGCTACGATGACAGGAGACCTGGTTGGTAGATTCTTTCTGCAATTTGTTCGATGCAGTTACCTTTCATAGATCTGTTTAAGTTTTTGGGTTCTGGTTGATTTGAGAGTCTGGTCTGATTTGGGTTTTGGTGAGACTAAGAATATGAAATTTCTGTGTTTGTGTGGAGCATGTACAATGCTTAATGGGGTGTGCCACTTGAATTCTTTATGTGTAATCCAAGATGAGCAGGATTTAATGATCTTCCTTCCTTTCTCCCTTGGAGAAATTTTCTACTACTTGGAGAGTTTTCTCTCTTTGAGAAGTATAAATAGGGAATTTTTTAGCCCTGAAGTTGTTAGTCCCGCCATGCTTTTATTAAAAACTTTTTTTTTGGTTAAGCATTGGGTTGAAGGCTTGAAGCAATGCACTTTAGGATTCAAGCTACCAAATGTAGCAGCATAGGTTTGCTTGGTAGTTTGAGATTATTCAGAAGTTAGAACCAACTGTAAAATGTTTCTTCAGTAGACAGTGCTTCATATGACTGCAGCTGCAGTAGTGCAGTGGGCGCTTTGAATGCTTACAAATCATCCATGTTGTGGTTAGCATTTGAACTGCAGTATGAAAACTTGTGCTTTTCTGAATCTTTAGCATGCAAGCATGTATTGCTAGGTGGTTTCGAATTTCAGAACTTCTCGTCCAAGAGTGTAAAAAAAGGGCTTAAATTCCTTTCCTTGACAATGTTTTTTCTGACCTTTAGCTGAACTGACAGCTATTCTTGTATGGAGGATATCTGTGCTCATTGTTATGTTTTCGGTACCGCCTTATATTGTTAGATTATGATATGCATACTTGATCAAACATTTGTTGAGTGTGTTAGTGTAGGACTTTAAGTAGAACAATTTCATTTTATAAGTTGTTTACCATCTTTTTCCATTGTGTGGTATGTTTAGTATATTTTTAATAGCATGGAAGTATTTTTTTAAGGATAAATGTGTATTATCGTTTGCATATGACCAATCTGTGGACATATAAAGATACTGTAGGTCAGATAAATCGTGTTGACTACATATATTCAAAAACATCACTAACTTTATCAGACAGCATATTGTAAAAATCTTTGTGTAATAAAATATCAACTTCCTGACAGTGGGAGGAATATAAAGTCGAGTGTATTGTTGGAAAAAATATTGTAAATTTGGAATGCTTGTTGATCATGATGCCATTGTGTATGTTCTATGTTCATGGCTGCAATTATGACCTTGTAGATCTGATTTAACCAGTTCTTCAACATTTTTTTGTTTGTACTCTTCAGTCTGAACTGGATGCAAACATTTAAACTTGAACCAACTAAGCATCACTGTGGATTGACTTCTTTTATTGTAAGCTCTTTAAAAAAACAAATAAGGTGCAAGTGAGGTCCTATATAGCTATATGTGTTACATTGAGCCCTATATCTAAAATAGAAATCTCCATTCATGAGTGACCTCGTTCATTATTTATAGTAGCGAAGGACCTGTTTGGATTGGGATCCAAATTCTTCGAATTTAGTTTTGATTTGAACTAAATCCAAATGGATTGTAAGACTTTGGAATGGTATGTGGATTAAAACTATGACACGAATGTTGTGTGGGTCCAAATTATGACACAAAAGATGATGCATAACTCTAGTTTCCGTATGTTACCTTACGACCAAGTAATTAGAGCTGAGTTTGTTAACTAGCATAAAAGAACACTTAAGGCTGGCCCTAGAGCCAGCCAATGTGTGAGTTCTTAGCTACAGGTCTAGGGTCAAGCTTTAAACAAGTGAGAGAAAGGTTTTCTGTGTGAAGGATGGTGTGTGTGTGTGGTGTTGTTCGGGGCTCTAGCCCACTCATTTATTCTTCTTAATATAATGATACGTAGCTCTCCTGTGCGTTCAAGGAAAAAAAACCGCCAGTGGTTTTTATTGCAGCAGATATTGCTTCTCCTGCCTCAGCCTCTGCACTTTGTGCAGGTAAGGCTGTGCGCATACATCCCTTCCCCAGACCCCGCGCAGTGCGGGAGCCTACGGCACTGGGTACGCCCTTTTTTTTTAGATATTGCTTCTCCTGGCGTCCTTTTATCTTTTTGTGTGTTACCATCCCGGCATGTTCTGTCACTTTTTACATACCTATGGGTGTGAGCCAACAATTTGTAGGTTAGGCCCTAGTGGTGTGGATCTCAGGCTGTCAGGCATCACCCCAGGATATGGGTAGGGACTGTAATGGTGCATTACAAGTCCTTAAAATAGAACAGAAGAATTACAAAATTGCATCCATCCAGATCGATGAAAAGTAACTTTAGAAGAAGAAAAAAACGTCCACGCTTATAGTGTAGTCTGTACACTGAGTACTCATGTAGTGCAGGTTCAGTACAAGTTATATGGGTCATGTAGAGCGGTGTATAAGCAACAACATCAATGCTGTTAGCTTGAGTCTCTGCACTTTGCTTTGTACAAAACCTTGTACCAAATATTTTTCTTGTTAATGCAAAGATGTGCACCTCTCGTGCCTATTGAGGGGAAAAACATAAGTTTGCACATATTGGTTTTTGGGTGACAACTAGTTTCAATGCACCATACAAAGATTGTTAATCACTGATATGTTTTGTTCTCATTGGGCTCTATCAATCGCAGAGTTTACTGAAAGATACATATGCTCTCTGCCTTATTTTTCAGGTTAATGAGTTCCTTAACTGTCTCATAGATGCTAGAAATGAGTTGCTGCAGAGGTGTGTTGCTATTTGCATTTAACTCACCTTCCGACGTCCATTGCTCTGAATGCTTTGTAGCTCCTCTATAATGTCTTCCTGTGATCATACCAGGTGTGAGAGCGTCCAAAGAAGCTTCAAAATAAAGAAGGCAATGTTATCCAACCATCGAAACTATAGATCTTCATACGACCGCCTATTTGAACAGGTCAGTCATTGAGAAGAAACAGAAATGTTCAATGCTTCTAAGCAAATGTTGTGTCATTGTGTGCAACATATGTCTGCTAACTTCAGCTTGTGTCTCCTCTGTACCCTTGGCCCCTGCCACAGGTACGTAGACTGGAAGCTGAGTGTGATCACCTAAAGAAAGATGCTGCCATCTACAATTACATTCAAGAGCGGCTTCAGAAGTCAGTGCCATACAAAATGGTATGCCACATCATGTTCTCCTTTTAACCACCTCTACTTCCTGATAACGACAAAGATTGTGACCCTGGACCGTTTGCCATTGCAGATCATGGAGCTCAGTGCTATGGAGATGGAGGCCCCGGAGATCTCATTTGAGGAGTTGCTGGCTAAGGAGAAAGAGGATACCGCCTTCTGGCAGCCTAACGGGAAGCCGAGGTCAGCCTCAACCAAGTCGGACGCAAGGTCCTGAATGACCCCTGACAATGGCAGGCTGCAACGTTCAACATCCTTGCGTCTCAACACCGGCAGTCTAAATTAAAACCACAGTTTGCTCTTCCAGGAGAGCTGCTGACTGCTGTATGGAAACCGTTGATGTAACCTGGTTGTCATGATGTTGGGCGCCTGCTACTGTGTCACTTAATCAGTTAATCCTGGCCTGAATTTGGCAGATTAAAGAGTTGTGTCGTGCTCGTCAATAATAAGCGCACTTCCATATGTTGTCTCCGCCTCCCTTGTATCGCCATGGTTGCTGGTATCCGGTGAGATCTGCAGGTGATGGCTCACTGCTGCGCTGCCTGTGCCCAGCTTAGCTGTGATGCGCGAAACTTGTTTATGTTTGGATGCAAGGTTTCATCATTCAGCACAGCACCTTCACATCGCAATTGACAAGCATTAGCAGAAGCACGCAATTGACAAGCATTAGCAGAAGCAGAGAAGATTTAATCCAAATCTATAATCAACTAAACAACCTCTAACTGCATCAATTATGCTTCTTAAAATAGAAATTTCTTTTGCTGCAATCTAGTAGTGTGGGCATCATTTTCTCCAGAATTTCAGTCCCTTTGCCTCCCGCCTACCCAGCTTGAATTGCCTGTGCGCCTTGTCGTGGTTCCAATCTTGCGGGCTCTCCTCCTCCCCTCCCCAACCTCATGGCGATGGCCACGGAAGAGCCTGCGGCGTCGTCGGAGGGCGCGCGGCGCCGGCGGCCTCGGGTCCTCCTGGCGGCCTCCGGCAGCGTGGCGGCCATCAAGTTCGAGGGCCTCTGCCGC
Source organism: Digitaria exilis (assembly GCA_015342445.1). Lineage (NCBI taxonomy): Eukaryota > Viridiplantae > Streptophyta > Magnoliopsida > Poales > Poaceae > Digitaria > Digitaria exilis. The sequence goes on along the minus strand of JACEFO010001768.1, from coordinate 361,548 downwards.
AGCGTCGCCGAGTGGGCCGACGTCCGCGCGGTGGCGACGGCGTCCGCCCTGAGCTTCATCGACGCGGCCTCCTTCCCCACCGTCGTCCCGCTCTACACCGACGACGACGAGTGGTCCCGCTGGAGGCGGGTCGGCGACGAGGTCCTCCACATCGAGCTCCGCAGGTGGGCCGACGCCCTCGTCATCGCGCCGCTCTCCGCCAACACCCTCGCCAAGGTACGGTGGTGGTGGTGGTGACGTTTCCGTCTGACTGATCCCGCCGCTCCTCGCTCGTCTGAGAATTCTTCCTTGCTGCCACGTCAGATCGCCGGCGGGCTGTGCGACAACCTCCTGACGTGCGTGGTGCGCGCGTGGGACTACGGCAAGCCCGTCTTCGTCGCGCCGGCCATGAACACCTTCATGTGGGACAACCCCTTCACGGCGCGCCACCTCGGCGTCGTGCGGGAGCTCGGCATATCCCTCATCCCGCCGGTCACCAAGCGGCTGGCCTGCGGGGATTACGGCAACGGCGCCATGGCGGAGCCGTCGGAGATCTGCAGGACCCTGTTGCTCTTCTTCGGACCACAACATCTTTAGGAGCAGTTGGAGCCAATACTCAAGCTCTTGGGACTTCGGTTTATCTTTGGTTTCTGTATGAGATGTCTGACTTGCCTGATGATCTAGTAGTAATATTGTTGTGGCAATTGTTCTAAACAATGGTTGCAATGGCTTCACACTTGGCATGCTTCTCGTCTTCCATTTCCGCATACAGATCGTCTAGCACACTGAAGATCTCCTCAGCTTCAGGCAACGAAGCATTCCCGGCTGTGAATGCAAACACCTTGTTTTTCACCTCAATGCAGCTCTGACCTGGATTCTTCTTCAAGCCTGCCTCCTTCGTCATCACCCTCACCCTCTTCGAATCATCCCACATCCCACAAGTGGCGTACAAGTTCGTGATCAGCATCTGATTGCCGGTGGTATCTGTTTCAGCTTGCAAAACCTTGGCGATGGTAGCTTCGGCCATGGCTGCGTTCCCATGCATCCTGCAAGAGTTGAGCAACGCTCCCCAAATGCACAGGTCAGGTCTCACTGGCATCGTCTCAATGAGCTCACACGCATCTTTCAGCAAGCCGGCGCGCCCCAGGAGGTCAACCATGCAGGTGTAATGCTCCATGGATGGGGAAATCGTGCTTTTGCACCATCTGATTGAACAGACGGCGGCCCTCTGCCACACGCCCTGTGTGGCTACATGCGGAGAGCACATCAACAAAAGATGGCGCTAGCCTCAACCATAGCTTTGGCCATGTCTTCAAACATTGAAAGGCTTCATCGCACAAACCATGCATGCCATAACTCCCAATCATCGAGTTCCATGATATCAAGTCCCTGCTCCTCATCCGATCAAACACCTTGCGTGCAGAAGTCACCCTCCCACACTTTCCATACATGTTGACGAGACCGTTCTGCACCAGCAAGTGCCGGTCCAGGACTGCTTTGATTGTGTGGCCATGGACCTCTTGCCCCAACCACAATGCCAGGATGTCAGCACAAGCAGAAAGAACAGTAGCTGGTGTCACCACATTCGGCAAAAGTCGCCGATGTTGCATTTGCCGAAACAGCTCCAGTGCTTGCTCCATGTCCCCTGATGACGCAAACCCGCCGATGACAGCACTCCAGCTCACGACATTGGGCACAACAATGCCGCCACGTTGCTCCATCCGGGAAAGCACATCAAGCGCCTCGTTGCACATCCCAGCCGCCGCGTAGCTAGTGATGAGGGCATTCCATGTCACGGCGTTCTTCTGTCTGGCTTCCTGGAACACCTTCTCAGCCTCTTCCATCTCTCCAAGCTTGCCATACATGCACACCAATGAATTGGTGACGAACAGGTAGGCATGGACGATGCCCTTCACCAATCCATAGGCATGGATTGCCCTCCCATTCGCCAACGCTGTGCCAGCAGTGTAAGGGCATGCGGAGAGTGCCACCGCAACGGCCTCAGCATTGCCCTCGCACCCACTGCTACACATGTCCCCGAACAATTCAAGAACCTCCGGATGCCTTCCACACCTCACGTGCGCCGAGAGCAGCGTGGTCCATGTCACAGCGTCCGGCCGCGCCCCGCTCGCCACCATGCGCGCGAACGCGGCCCTCGCTGCATCGGGGTCGCATCCGATCGAGTACGCGGAGATGAGCGTGTTCCAGGAGAGGGTGGTCCTCGTGACCGGCAATGCGTCGAACACATGGCGGGCATCATCCGCGCGGCCGAGCCGGGCGTAGGCGGCGAGGATCTGGCCGGCGACGTCCGGGTGGGCATGGAGGCCGAGGTGGAGCGCGTGGGCGTGGACGGCGGAGGCGACGCGCGTGGACGGCGCGGCGCGGAGCACGAGCGAGAGGGTGTAGGAGTTGGGAAGCCCGGGGGACAGCGCGCGCATGAGGCGGTAGAGCGCGAGGGCGAGGTCCCGGCGGGAACGCGCGAGGTGGTCGCGGAGGAGCTTGTTCCATGGGATGGCGCTGTCGATCGGCGGGTGGTGGCGGATTGGCTGATCGGAGGCGAAGGCGGAGAGGAGGCGGCGGCGCTTGTGGTGATCAAGGGCCAGGGGAGGAGAGGCGATGGCGCGAAGGCGGAGGCGGTGCATTCGCGAGTGGGGCCCTCGGTCCAGTGATGCATCACATTCTAGCTCTTAGGATTTGTATAAAAGCTCATAGACGAATAATCGAGCTTTCGTCTTAGCATTTGTTCAAATTTTTATACAAACTCATTATGCTTATATAGGGAGGAAGCAGATCATCATCGAATTCCTTTGCAGTGCAAGAAATTTGGAGCATTTTCCTGACCGATGCAAATATGAAATCTGCCTGCAGGTGTAGAGAGAACTAAGAACTAGAACAAACTATATTTGAATTCCTGCTAATGCTAGTTACCACACTTCCACACATCCAGATCATAAACAGATGCAAACGGGGCATGCTGTAAGGAAACACAGCCACGCAGGTACAAGAAACATCATTTCAAACAGCAGATGATCCAGCACAAACAATTTCCGCGGCTTTTCCATGTCAAGAGATCCATACAAACAGCAGCCAGCCCTCTATGGCCATGCCACATTGCCACCAGCCTGAAGCAACACGGGGGAGAGGCAGTGAAAACAAACTATTAGCTACATCATCTGTGCATTCTAGCCATGTCTCTCAGGTCTTTCCGAAGGCCATCCTCCAAACATACAATCTTTTCACAGAATGTCTGCACCCATGTTACAATCAGCGAAGGGTCATGAGTACCTGTGAAGAAGATGACGAACCATCATTAATGGGAAAAATGATTATGTATCACCATTCCATGGAAATGATCCCAAGGAATTAAGTGCAATCAGCATGAAGCTGCACAGCAAGATATGGGCACAATAATCATTCACTCATAAAATTTATTCCAAGACTCCAAACATCATAAAACATTTGCTCATGCTGGTACCTGACAAGCTTAGGTCACTATGAAACATTACAGTAGTATTACACCGCTGAAAGTACATCTTATGAGATAAAAAGACAAGGAGTAATACCTATTATACACCATATGTGATACCTACTCCAGAAATTCTTCCATAAGACCCTATAGTAAGTTCAGAATCACATTATTGCCAGAAGGGATAGCCAATAGAAGGAGATCACAAAGAAACAGAAGGCAAACCTGTGATATGAATTGTTCCGCATCTGTGCGCCTTAAGAAATGGAGTGAGTTCTTGGTCAATGAAACGGAATGGTCGCCAAGAGATACTTCACCAATGTCCTCCAGCACCCGAACCTGAATGTAAGGATCCTTGGGAGGGACCATGTCCTATAAAAAGAAGGTATAGAAAGTCTGATAAAACTATCTCATCCCTAAGAAAACATAATCCTGGGCCCAAAGCAGTGCTTTGTTTCCTGGCCAAATCAAGGATTTGGGGCTGATTGCAAAAGATATCTGAATAGAAAGATAGATCCATCCATCTATCCAGATATCTAAAAAAGAATCTATTTTGATTTCATGAAACCTTTGATTAAAAGAACTGCGCTTAGCCCCCCCGCTCATGAAACGGCTCTGCTGCAATGGATGGCAGAGGGTCCGTAGTACCCGAAGCACTGGAGTGATCCAGTAGCCGGGAACGCCTGAAGTCTCTTTGAAGGAGCAGAGCTTCAAAAGATGTAGTTACCCTATGATGAGATTGAGTTCAACGGATATGAAGGATATGGAGAAACATCATACTACTGTCAAATCTATATCCATCTTCGATATGTATGACTTAATGGCTGCAGAGTGGTTCTTAAAGTACTCTTTCTCTGAGAAATGAAGCTTTTCTTGAATATCATGAGGAAGCACGGGCCCAACTTTCCATCTAAAACTCTGAATAACTTCTGCTCGGTTGTACCTGGTTGAATATAATACTTTCAGCAAAAGTACAGTTAAAATTCAATTGAAGCATGTGCTATCAGCATAAAACAGGGAAATGGAAATTTTGCTGATCTGTAAAGTTTTAGATCTGTACATGTAGGCCATGAGGCATCTTTTGTTACGGAGCAGGGAAAGATGGTGAATAGCAGCACCATAGTGGTCCTCATTTCTAGTTGTCTCGATGTCTAGATTTTGCTCCACCATTTTCCTGTCATAAGCCATAGCAAATCAATAGATCATACATTGACAATACCTACCCATTAGGGTACTGTTGATGGTGATGGTCAACATTCTAGTAGGATACTGATTACCTGATCAATGATTGAAACTGTGAATTGTGCTCATTGCACTCTCTAATCACCTGATCAAACACATCACTCTGCACATTTTGAGAGATTGAAAATCAGGTATTAAAGAAAGTAAGAAACCAAAAGGAGCTGTGGCTATCAAAATCACATTGCTCCTGATGATGGAAGAATACTATAAATACTTTTTTAACTTGGCTTTGTTTCGCACTATATAATGGCAAAGTAGTACACAATGCTGCAGGCTGCAGCTCCTACCTTAATTTCCTTCTGAAGCTTTCATAACCTTAAATTTTTTACATCTATGTCGAATACACATGCTAAAACAAATGAAACATGCAGTGATATTTTTATTCATGGAAATTCAGTGTTCCTATGGGACCTGGTATGGATAGGGCCCAGTTGATGGAGACTTAAACCAGGTCCCATGGGATTTGCTACCAAATTTGGGTATAACATGCTCAATAACATGTTTAACAGGGACAAAAAGTCTAAATGACAATGGCAAGTAGCTCACAAATTTGACATAACATTGCAGGCACATATAGTCTGCTGTCAGCCCAGCCGTCAATAGTTGATCTGATAAATTTATTATTTTCAGGTGTTACCACATAAGTCAAGTAATACTTCTGATTGACAGAAAACAAAGTTTTTAAATGCCATTTCACCCATTGTAGACCCTAAGAACTAGATTAAACAAAATTGCAGACTGTCACAAACACAAACACAAACAAGATAGAAACAACAATCACTCCTGATTCGAAACTAGTAGGTGCAGTTGACTTCAGGGAAGAAGGATTTACATTGAATGGCGCAAGCTGGCCAGCCTCAGAAGAGTCAATCTCCTTCAGCAGCTGTGATGCGTGCCTCCCGTACATCCTCCTCGCCTGACGCTGGCACTTGGGTATTCCAGAGCAGCCGAGTAAAAACAGAAGTTCAATACAAAAGGCAAAACGCCCACAATCACTTGAATTAAAGTATAAATTGCCCGCACTAAAGATGTCTCAACTAATTAAAAGAATGTACTAAATACTAAATAAAATTATGAGCAGCTTTGCATTCTTTTATGGCTCAGATTCATTGTCATTGATTATGTCCCTGTCTTTAACTTCCATAAGAAATTCACGCTGAATAAATATAACAAAGCAATGGCTCAAAACCTCAAGTATTGGCCCTTCGTCTATTTCATAAATTATTCTACACACAATTCAAAGAGATAAAATCCTCTGAACAATAGCAGTTGCTACAAGAATAATTAGCGTCAAAATTTTATAAGCTTGTACACAACACCATATCTGAGGTTCTTCTTTATTTCAACACACATGATAGAAAGCTCAGCAAGATTATTCACTTGTCTGATAAACGTTTCAGCTCTACACATATAGATAATGGAGTGGTCAAGTTGAAAAGGATTCTATGCTCGAGATACTTGGATAAAACAAAGCAAGCTTAACCGTGTTTATCAATCGTGTTTTTCATGTGCCAATTTCCAAATCTTCCATTCCTCCAAAAAAAAATCTCCACCAAAACAAGGATTTCAAATCAAGGATGTATTGCTCGTCGTCTAAGCTCTAGACATACACACGACTAAATAACAGTACCGACCTACAGTTGTGCAACGAAATGAGAAATTGGGATGTGGGGATTACCCTCAACAGACCACCGTTACAGCGAGTGCGTTTGGTACACAAGCTCGGTTCCCAGACGTGGATCACTGCTGCTAGCCTGCTGCCAGCGGCCCTTCTTCCCCTCGGGCTCTTGGGCCGCGTGGTTGGATGGCCGCGCCGCCGGTGCCCGACCGTTGCTTCCCTAGCCACTAGGGTTTGGTCGGACTGAGGATTGGGGGGAACAGAGGAGGAGCAAAGGCGAGACCGCGAGAGTGACTGAGAGGTCGAGGCGTGAGGCCGTGCGCGGGCGAGATCGAGAGAGAGGAGGTGGGCGTGCGTCAGGCACGGCACTCCGGCCGCCGGGGACCTGGACGACGGATTCGGCAAGTGGCCACGGGCGGGATCGGAGCGCGGCGGCGGCCGGCGGTGGATGAGGAATTTGGTGCTGTCGCGCGGGAAGGAAAATGGTGGGGACGAAATCCTCTTCTCCGTGAATTTGTCACTGACATAGTGACATATGGGGTCGGACACAGATTGACTTTGTCGCTGACAGGTGGGGTCGGATGCGTACTGGGGCGTGAGAGCGGAAATGTCAGTAGGATAGGTGCAAGCCTGCACTGCAACGGACATTTTCAATGACCAGTGATCGTTTGCAGTGTTCTACTGTATAAATTTAAAGAACATGAGACCTCAGAAACAGAGGACACATAACCAGACCCAAACTGATATTTGAATTCCTGCTAACCATCACAATTACAAGCATCCGAATCATGAAACATGTGCAAATCTATAAGGAAACGGCAAGCTAGCGACATCGTCCATGAATTCTAGCCGTGTCTCTTGAGGTCTTCCCAGAGGCCGTCTTCCAAGTTCTTTCTACAGGATTTCTGCACCCATGTTACAACCAGCGACAAGGTCACGAGTCCCTATGGAGAAGAAGATGAACCATCGTTAACGGGCAAAAACTGGTATGCATCGCTTGACACAATGGAAATTATCCCATGGGATTCAAGTGCAATTAACATTAATCTTCTCAGCCAAATATACTATCTCAAGTGAACAATCGTTTGCCATCACAATGTATAACCGTTTACTTTAGAAGGAAACTAGCAAATTTTGATGAAAACAAGGCTGCCAGATTACTAATCTCATAGATAAAACTGAACAGAATAATCATATGTTTGCGCTCTAAAAAAACATTTGTTCATAACATTTATTCAAAGGCATCAATCATCTTAAACACTTGTTCATGCAGGTACCTGGCAATCTTAATATTTCTGAAGGACAACATCACAGTTAGTATCAACGTCACCATGGCAAAGCAAAGGTGCTCCAATGAGTGGCCACTAATGAAGTACCGGTTCACACTGTAAACCTTCCTGTCAGCAAGGCCTTCAAATTTTGCTAGAAGGTAAAAGCCTGCACCAGTATGTCAGTCAAATAAGTGTTCTATGTGAGTAACCAGATTTGGATGCAAGAATCAGTTACAGATACCTGTAGCAAGGAACCAAAATCTTGAATGTGTATACTTTGGAGGAAATAAGAATAGCATTGCCGGAATAGCAATGCAAGGAACAAAATTCAGAATCACCCATAAGCGCATATCATCAAGAACCCTGATCAACCAGAAGCACATATGATGATGACTCTTTTCAGTTTCCAGTACTTATTTCGAGATAAACTGTAAGAGGAACAAGCTCAAGTAGCATGAGACATATGTATACCTTTCACATGCACTGCTCACAAATATAAGAGATAATAGTGAGATCAAACAAGATAGACCAACCCTTTCAGCAACTCTTTCAATTACCAATATTGACAAAAGCGAGGAGGAGGATATCATCATCTGCATCCCAAGAGCAACCATTAAACATACATAACAAGAAAAGGTATTAGATGTTCATCTATCCCACTGGCTAGTTGCCAATGAAATATTCAAACAGATCATCCTTACTGATTTGCACTCTAAGCTTAAAATACTCACATGAGAACTCAAGTGTGCACAATCTTAAGCATGGTCAAAGAATTACATTTAAATCATATATGATACATTTTCTCTAACACTAGCTTTTTTTTTAAAAAAAAACTAATGCACTTCAAACAGTGCCAAATTTGAAAAGACCCAAGGACGAGTAAACAGAAGATGAGAAGATGACAACAAGAAAGAAGATTCAGAATTTCAGATACCGGCAACCTGTCCCATATTAAGCGGTCATCATCTGGCTTGAGGTGATAGTAAGCAGAGCCAAATGCTGCTGCTACATTCCCAGCATAAAAGAGGAACCATCCCAAGGCCTCCCACCTCAAGCTACATAATTCCACAAAGTGACATGTTATCATTTTGTAAAATTTAATCAAGGCAAGGAGCATGTTTCCTTCGTGATAGAAAATTTCTTTACACAGAATCCCTGACAGAAAACAAGACTTACTTTCACAGGAAATGGCATAATTCAACAAGGGGGAAGATTACACATTCATTTCTTCGCTTTCATTGAAGCATTTCTGCCTGTTTTCAATTAAATACCCACGATCCAAATCCTATTATATGACCATTCTATAGTGTGGCAAGATTGGATTACACATTCCTGAAGCAAAGCATTTCATCAAACAAGCAAGCACATGCCAGAAGGCATGATGAATTATCCAAACCTAACAGCAAAGGATCCCAGTGTGAATGATGAGTGGCATTATCGTTTAGCTCCAATCCGCTGAATCACTAGGGCACGGTAGGTCATGGCTAACCATTTTGCAAATCTTAACTGAAGCAGTAGCTCTTAGATATACATTAATCACCTATTATGAGTTTCAAGGCATCCAAACATAACTTGAAACTAATTTGACTCTTCTATAACTACCACTCTAATCTTTCAATAAATAACTACCACTCTCCCAAGAAGAAGAAAAAAAACATTGGTTACCCCAATTATTCAGTTTAAGCACCATCGTGCTGTTCACTTGGTCCACATGTAATTAAACCAGAACACAAGACAAACTTGCTAAGTGAGACATTCCATCAAACAACAGGTGGGGGCGAGTGAAGGCACCTGACGCCAAAGCAACCGCTGCCACAGAGACAGAGGATGAGGCCCGGGACCCCGGCGAGGAGGAGCGGGTAGGCGGTGAGCACGTTGAGCGTGTTGGGCACTCCGAGGAAGTTGCGCATGTCGGCGAAGAGGTGGTGCGCGGGGGAGTGGCGGAGCCGTGGCGTGGCGACGAGTAGCAGCGCGGAGGCAAGGGCGGCCCCGCCGGCGAGCGCGCGGCGGCGGCGGCTCTCGCGGCGGAGCAGGGCGGAAGCAAGCGCGATGGGCCCCGCGCCGGGGCTAGCCCGGCCCCGGTGAGTGGGGAGACCGCCGGCGAGATGCATGCGCGCGGCGAGATGCTGCTGCTGCTTTATATATTTTGAGAAGAATTTCACCCCTGGCCCCGGTTCTTGGATGAGATATCAAAGTTGTTAAGGGCAGATATCGTGTCAAAAAAAAATATATCTTCTACTCCCTCCGTCTCCAAAAGAGCATCGCGTTGGTGAGTTTGATTTCATTCGTATAAAATACGTGCAATATTTAAGTGTCCAAATAATTTTTATAAAAAAAACTAGACATAAATATCTATCTAATAGAATTTATATTATAACATAAATTTTAATATATTTTTATATATAATTGACAGTATGTTCTTTTCGGGAGCGAGAAAGATACTCTTTTAGGAACGGAGAGAGTACAACGTAAAACTTAATTTTTAGTTATATACTTATCTTATAGGTCTCGTCCATCCCCTGACAAAAAAGTTGCCAATAAGTTATTCGCTGGTGAAAAAACTGGAGTTTCGGTAAAAACAAAACAAAAACAAAAACTGGAGTTGACAATGATCAGAGTGATGGCGGTGCACCTGCCGTTGATCAAACTAGGTAACTCCAACTTCTGTAAGCAATCAATTGAAAACTGATACCTAAAAATTCTTGCTTCTAAAAGAAATTCTTACTTATACCTATGGTGTTCCCCTTTTGCAGCCCAATCAACGACGCAAGAGCAGAGTGGGCTTCGTGTGTATTTGCATCCACATTTTGTGCATGCTTCCAATTCGGAAAAAAGTCTGTTGACCTATTATGAAGGGTGGACTAGATCACCCCTAACTAATAAAACCAGATACTTAACCCCCTCACCTTTGTAAAACCGGATAAATAACCCTCTATAGTAGTTTGGCATAGTGGTTTTGCCATGTTGGCACATTGACATGGACAAAATGTTGGCGTGTACTGGGTTACACATGGGGCCCACTTGTAAGTGCCCTTTCATCTTCTCCCTCACTTCGCTCTCATCCGCGGCAGGCAGCAAGAAGCAATAATGAAGCTCAGGTGCTCCGGCGATCGGTTCTCGCCGTGATGCTTGCCAGGGAGCTCGATTTCCTAAGCCCCCTGCCTAACGGCGTGGTGACCCTGGTGTTGGTTTGGCCATGCTCCGTCTCGTGGCTCCACCAAAGGTGGAGCGAGTCCAGAGGAGTCCGCCGGAGCAGCAAACTCTTGACGAATAAGGCGAATGCCTCCTCGCGAGCGCGGAGCCAGCAGGCAGTACTACAGGATGTCAAGGCAGCGCTTGGAGCCTGCGGGCGCCCCCTGCGCTGCTACATCTTTGGGGGCCATTTCGTCGAACGGGCTACCTGCATGGGACACGGGGACCAGCATGAACCCCTTAGAACCAAAAACAGTACTGAGGCACGCTCGAGGAACCAAGAGAATGAACGGCTCATGGAATTCAGACTACCTGGAGCAGATTCGTGTCCAAAAAAACAAGAACAATAGGCTATGGTGATGGGCCACCAGCACGGGCGACTGGGGCTGTGCTGGGTCTCGTCCAACCACATGACCGTCCGACGCGGCGACGCCACCACCGCCGACTCAGGATCGAGCATGCTGACACCGTGCCCGGCGGCGCGGCCTCCGTGGCTCCGTCAACGGCCGCCTCCTCTTCTCTGTCTCCTGCAGTTGCTGCCCGCACACGATGACGCTCGTAAGGCCGCCATGCTTGTCGTCAGCGGGTCCGCGGACCAGACCTTGCGAGACTCCAGGGATACGCATGCGTCGCACGACACCGTGGTCAGGTCGGTCGCGGCGGCTGCAGGGTTTTTTATTTCGAACCGACGGCCGAACCGCCGCCCGGCGGTAGCGGTAAACCAGTCCGGTTGGACCGTTTACCGCTAGAAACCGGCCAAATTCAAATTTCGAATTCAAATTCCCCGTGCCACCGGTTTGGACCGGTTAGCCGACCGGTTTGACCGGTTAGCCGACCGGTTTGTTGGAAAACAGACTCACCGGTTAGCCGACCGGTTTGACCGGTTAGCCGACCGGTTTGACCGGTTTGCCGGCCTGGTGGCTTGGAAAAAAATGGGCATGACCTATCCGCAAATTAATGGAAAAATTAACCACAAATGCATACAAATATCCATACATATAATTGTGCATACAAATATCCATACAAATAGTTTAGTAGTCCTCTGATACAAATAATTATTCATACAAATAGTTAGTTTAGTAGTCCTCTCATACAAATAATTGTTCAACGGTAGCATTGCGAGGCCATTTCATACTCGGCGGTGGACATCACATTCAAACCCTGCCTTACAAGCAACTCAGCTTTGAACTCTTGCCAAGTTTGGCCCGTCCAGGCCGATGTCGTCTGCCATTCCTGAAGTAACATATTATACCAATGAGGATCTTGCCATTCGTACACCCATCTCATCGGTGGCTGCATGCTCAACTCCGGTATAGGATAGTGATAACTAGACTGTGAGGATTCCCTGTAGGAGGAGCTAGAAGAGAACTGTGGAGAGCCGTAATCCGTCGGTCCAACCGTTCTCCTCTGCGACATCGGTGCTCCATGGTCAATGTCCTGGGTTGCATGTGTGAACTCAGTCTCCCCTGCAATCAACCATATAGTATAATTAATACTCATAAGTCAGAATAATAAAAAAATGTTCATATGTACGTATACTTGGTACCTGTAAAATGGAGACCAGCAGGTGGGTTTGAAGGTGACACGCCTCCACCCCCGCCACCGCCAGCAGCACCGCCACTGCCGCCACCACTGCCACCACCATCATTGCTATCATCACCATCATTACTATCATCACCATCATCGGCAGAGCTGCTGTCCTGAGACTCCTGATACTCTGGACTTTTATCGCCCTCAGCATCATCAGTTTCTTCATCGCTCAGGACTTCTATTTTCTTTCTGTTTTCCTTTTCCCATGGCCTGACCTCGTTGGCGCATCGGGTTAACCTTGCTAGGCGCGATGTGGTACTTCCGCTTCCCTACATGAGTGTTACCTACATGTCGCCGTGCCCAATCACTGATGCAATCATCCCCTGTAGAAGTACGGAGGTCCACCAGATTTATTTTATCAGCGACAATATTAGAGGGGAGCGGTGTGTCACCTTCATCATCGTCCTCGTCTAGAACAGGAGCTTTGTTTGACCTTCCATATTCCATCCATTCCCGCACCGGATTTTTAGGATCATAGAACGAAAGATGGGCCAGCTGCTCAACGAAATCACCTTGTTCCCGTGGAGGATCGGCAACATCCGCAAGTCGCAGGCGTAGGTTGTAGTTGACATAGACAAGCTTGTTCAGTTTTTTGTGTGATAACCGATTGCGAACCTTTGTATGCAGCAAAAGTACTCCAGTTCCGCTCGCATCCACTTGACGAACAACACTGAGCAACAAGCCGCAAAGCAAGGCTCTGCAGCTTGGGAGTTTTGTTCCCGTTTATCATCCACCAAGAAGATGCAGTTGTCTTTGGGTCAAGGGCCATTTGTTGTGCCAATTGTGTGCCAAAGTCACCACGCCGTTGTCGAAACAGCTCAGCCTCTTGCAATGCCTGGACGGCGCTCGAGATATCCGTCATGCGCTGAAAAGCATCCTTCAGTGTACTCCACATTTCTGGACTTGGAATAAACGTATAGGCATACCTCGGATTCAGGACACAAGCTGCAAAATAGAAAGTACCACGAATGAGCACAAGGTGTATGGAACGTGAAAGTATAAACTTTTGTTCACAATGAGCAGAAGCCGTCTTACCTGGAACCACATAGGTGTCAAAGAAGATGTCCTGAAACCTTCCGTTGTAAATCGCTTCATACTCTTTGAACGTGGAAACATTGCGGCCAAAGAAAGATTGCATTTCATTTCTCACACTCTGTACGGTAATACATACCTCGCACATGTTCGGTCGCTTGTCCTGATCAGCAAAGCGAAGTAAGCTGTATATTGGTTGTACTGAGTCAATGACAAATTTCATTCCCTCCCACCACTCTAGACTTGAAAATCTCGTATGAGTAAATCTACCCATATTTGAATTGGCCCATTTGCTCTGCAAAAATTCAGGAGATCTCATCCACTGCATAAAACGATCACGTTTCCGATAAATGCTGTCTAGGAACATGTAGTTGGTCCCAAAGCGAGTTGCACACCACTTCACCAACTCACCACCAATCGTCTGCCTCATCATTGCATTCAACTGACCATGATTGTGTAACCACGCTGATATTTTCTTGCATTGATCGATCAAATCTTTATGTTCGTACCTTTCACCGATATCCTTTAGCATCAAATTGACAGTGTGTGCTAGACAAGGTGTCCAAGTAATGTGTTCATATGTATCTTGAATCCCCTTGCAGGCTTTCTTGTAGTTGGAGCCATTGTCCGTGATCACATGAACGACATGCTCTGGTCCAATTTCGTCCACCACCTTCAGAATCTCCTGGTAAATACACATATTCTTTAGCAACATCCAAATCATATTCGGATCGAAATGAACTAGGTACGGGGTTACCTTCTGCAAATATGCAGAATCTTGAGATTTTCCAGTCGCATCAATAGACTTGTGGAACCACATGACCCCATTGCAATATATCAAAAAGTTAATGACACTCATCTTCGTCGGCCCAGTCCACGAATCACACATCAACGTGACGCCGAACATAGGTCACTCTGCCTGAAACTTTGCGTACTGAACCTGCAAGTCTCGTTCGTTTTGATCCAGGTACTTGCCATCAATATCCCGTCCAGTGGGTGACGCGATACCTTCACCTGCAAGACATATGGCACTCATGAGATTAGATCCAAACGTGTAGTTGCGTAGCTATTATTTCGGCTGCAAAGAAAACATACCCCACTTCTGTGTCTCTCTGACCGCACTGACAAAGTATGGACTGTCAGCTTGTCTTCCAGGAACTCCCGCAGTATGGAAAAACTTTGACCAAGCTTTCCCAATAGCTTCCTTTGCATTCTTACCCTTCTGCGTCCATGAGCCTGTGTCAATCCTTGGCTGCGTCGATCCACGCGCCGAACCTAAGTTATAGTCCGTCACCCCAGGAGTCTGCCTCGATGAAGTTGCCCTTCGAAGCATCCTCTGCAACGTACCCTCTCCCCTCGTACCACTACCCCCTCCATGCTCGTATGCACCTCCTCTCTGTTGCACCCCACGACGGAAATCCTCTTCCGCTCTTGATTGGTTCAGGGCACGCTGCAGCTCAGCCTCCTCATCATACGCTTCATCTCCACCAGGATAGTTACCTTCCGCTGCAGCCTTCTCCTTTCTCAACTTCTCTTGAGCACGTTGAGCAGTTACCTTCTTAGCCCTTTCAAGTTCACGCTGAAAGTACTCATGCACCTCCTTTGAAACCTTTTCACAATGGACGACCTCCGTCCCGCGCCCTGCCAAATGTTGTTTCAATCTAGTGGCACCACCTCCTCCCTTGGACTTATGACAATAGTTGCATCTCCAACTGGGGTAAAGATTTTCACCGTGTTCCCATACAACATCTCTATCTCTGCCAGACATTGCGTATCTGCAAACATGGAACGAACATAAACATATCAATGTCAACTTGACAACACATAGCTATATCACAATACTTGAATCCTACATCCATTTCCTTATTTCCAAAATCACAATACCCTACATCAAAATATATATACATGGCTACAAATCACTAGATCCACTTCATACATTCTAAAATCGCTTGGATGCAATCAAAATATACCTAAGTATCTCCATCACTACATCCATTTCATAATTTCCTAGATCACAATAGCCTAAATCATTGAAACCCGCATCAAATCCATACCTCACCCGCGGTCGGGCGGCTAACCGACGAAATCGGGCGGCTTACCGTTCCACCAGAGCGGCTAACCGGCCTCTCGAGCCGGGAACTGGGGCGGCGTCCGCGGATTGGCTAGCCGTCCGGCTAACCGCCCGAACCGAGCGGTTACCGGAGCAACCGGACCGGCTAGCCGGGCTCGCGCGGCGGTGGCGGCGCTGGGGGCGATTTTTCGCCTGGAGGAGGGAGTGCGCTGCGCGGGGGGGGGGGGGGGGGAGAGTGCGCGGCGCTGGCCGTTGGGGGAGGGGGGGTTAGGGTTAGGCGGCATTGGGCCTTCACGGGCCTTAATGGGCCGGCCACTTTTTTTTCTTTTTCTTTTTTGATTTAACTTGTATTTGCCGAAAAAAATACCAAATGAGTAAATATTTGAAAAATTTTTACACCAACAGATTACACGCACCTTGAAGTATTTTTAGGAATTTTTTCGGCATTTTTCCATTTTTTAAATTCAAATTTAAAATTTTCAAATTCGGACCGGTTCAAACCGCCCCGGACCGCTACCGGTCCGGGGCGGTTTGGTCGGGAACCGGTCAAACCGGACCGGTTCCCGACGGTAAGGTAAACCCTGGGCGGCGGCCGCGCCCAGGCAGAGCCGCCATGCGAGAGAGTGAGAAGAAGAGAGCGGAAGGAGGAAGACATGACCTATAAGTGGGGCCCATGTGTCACCCATTACACCTCAACATTTTGTCCATGTCAATGTGCCAACATGGCAAAACGTCGATCCAATTATGTAATTGCTTGTAAGGTGTACTAAGGCTTTCGTACTACAGAGAAAATAAGAGAATAACAAAACGTCCTACACAAAGAAAATAACATAACGTCCCCAAGAGGCGACAAATGTAATCAAGATGATGCACATCGTGCTGTTCACTTGGCCCACATGTTAGGGTCTGTTCAGCATCGATTGGCCCAGCAGCACCTTCAATGCATGCTTGCCTCAGCCGTCAGGTGTCTCGGAACAACAGCTGCATACATTCGGCATGCAAACAAGGCATACAAAAAAGAAGCTAGGTCAATTTCCAGAATCTCGTTCTGTGCGCACAATCATCACACAACCACTGGGGTAAGCTACATTTAGTATTGCAGCATGAATTTCAGACTAGGATACTGAGTTTCGTTCTGTGCGCACAATCATGACATAACGACTCGGGTAAGCTACATTAAGTATTCCAGCATGGATTTCAGACTGGGATTATAAATAAAGTATTAAACTTCCAACACCACTAGGATACCAAGAGTTTGCTTTTCCGATGAGAGACATCCTGATGTTCGGTCTTGAAACCCAATTTCTACCATCAGGCCTTAGCTGGAAGGGAGAGAGAATTGGAGAGACAAATAACACATCAGATCAAAGAATGAACAAGTTTTTCATTACAGTGTAACTACATAAAAGCTGACACGGACAGCAATTGAATGAGCACATATGGTTGTTGCACAAACAACTATACAACATCACACAAAAAATGAATCAACAAGAACAGAAAACACTGTGAATATAAGGCCATGGGCCCACCCCGAGGGCATTAGCATCTGTCAGAGAGAGAGAGAGAGGGCCCCACCCATCCTATTGCCCATTCATCCGCTGACCATCACATTCTCTCTCTTTCTTTTAGAATCATAATTTTGGTTTAGGAAGGAGCATTTTATGCAATATCACATTGAATAGCTAAATCAAAAGGACAAATAAAAAGGATTGTGACAGATCACAGGAAAGTGAAGTTCATTTCTTCAGGGTGCTGGTCATTTGGAGCTGCTGCTTTTGACTCTCACCTTGCCAAGGCAATCTCCATGCTGTTCTCTCCTAGAATCACTCAAAGATGAATTATTTCTATTTTATTTTGCACATATGACCTGAATTATTTTCCAATAGGAATGTTATTTGAGGGAGAACAAGGGCAGCCTTAAGGATCAGATGGCAGTGTCTCTCAACTTTTCTTTTGTTCACTGTCTTCACCCCCTCTCTTCACAACAACAAACAAGGGATTAAAAGGGAGAGGTAGGAAAACATTATATAACTCAAAACCCAAAGTGCAACGGCTCATTGGCTCAGCTTGCTTTGATTCTACTCTCCCCCCTCCATTAAGTCCTTCAAAAGCACAGCAGAATTAGCCAAAGCAAAAGAATCCCCAGAACAGCACAAGAAGCAAGAATACCGCAACAGTGACTGACACGAATCCTGCTGCTCCTTCCCCCAAATTATAATGTGCGGTCGCGTTGCGCAGCCGCAACGTTGCATCGCATTTGCGCCACTCCATCCCCCATGAGCTCTTAGAAGAGCAGCAGCAGCAGCAGTAGAGGATGTGTTGTGCAGTGAGAAAGTGTCGATGGTACAGGTTTCGGCGACGGTTGTGCGGCGGCGCATGGCTTGGAGGTGGATTGGATGGGCAGCGGCAGCCAGGTCTGAGTGGATGAAGAGAAAGAGGAGGATGGCTGTTGAAAAGATAAGGCTCATTATGGGGTCATGTGCAAAAGAAAATGGCATTTTGGTCTGCCTGAGGCCATTTGTACCGGTTAAAAGAATCATCACCACTGGTATCAATTCAATAGTCAATGACATAGGTGGGCACTTGACCCCATGCGCACAAGTCAGTCTCAAACAAAAATTAGAAGTGCAATGATATCTGGTAACATCAACTTACTCTTCCTCGTCTTCGTCATCTGAACCTCCAAAAGATCTTTTGAAAGCATTCCATCTTTCTATGATGCTGCATATTAAACAAAAAAATCTAATAAGATGCATAATATATATATATATATATATATATATATATATATATATATATATATATATATATATATATAGCCAAAAGGTACAAAAACTGAAAACTCACAATGTATTTCCCTGTAGTCTGGGATCCAACAGTATAAGAAAAATGCATTCCTGAATGAAATCATCAAACTGTGACCCTACCATATAATCACATTCCAAAGATGTTGGCATGTGTTGTATAAGAGATTTGGGAACCTGCAAACAAAAACTAAATGGTATTACTAAAGGGCATTAAAAGCACATCCAAATAACAGCCATATACTGCAAATCTAAAACATATCCCCTCCATCCCAAAAGAACAAGTCAGCTTAGGATTCAAATTTTGTCCCAAAAACAACTAGTGTCAAATATGGCTAATAAATAGGGACAAGTTGTTATGGGGGCAAACGCTATATTCACCGTGCCAAAAAGGTGGCAGGTTAAGCCATCCTTGTATCCGGTCAGTTAGTTGGCCTATTAGATTTAGTTTGCAGCCTTGTTCGTTTGGCCAGAGGTTTGTTAGCTTAGATTTAGGAGTAGTTAGTCAGGTCGGTTAGCAGATGAGTTGGCATGGATACATATCCACGTGTGTACCCCATTTAAACAATTAAGCAATGAAGGTATCTCCTACCTCCTTATATCTATTTGCATCTACTACACAAGTAAGGTCATTTGTCAAATATGGCTAAACAATTATATTATCCTAAAATTCCTAAAGTGACTTGTTTTTGGGGTGAAGGGAGTAGTAGTCGACAGCAATAATAAAAAAAACAATGAAGATGTCTCATAAATGTTGGCCGTTATTAAAATGGCAAATGAAATATCAGTGCATACATCTGTTTGTGGATCAGGTAATGGCAACTCAATGTACTGCAAAAAAAAAAAATCAAGCAGATAACATTATTTATATATCATAAATAGTGGAACAATGAAATTTCTGATTACTTACCCGAGTTTTTTCGAAGACATGTACACACACATGCCTACAAAAGATAAAACAATCTCGGGAGGAAGCCGAGAGTCTGGGAACGTTACCCGATCTATCAAGATGCGGAATATCATCCCACAGAACCTCCATTAGATAAAAATCCAGAGTGTTCCGCCAATCGTACCTCACACGAGACAAGCGAGCTAAGAAAGCTTCATTTACACATTCACAAATGATTGCAATATCACGATCACTGCAGTATTTTAGCCACTGGCCAGCCCCACTAATAAGATCATACCTATCCATTGAATGTCCAAAGCATGGGTGGTTGCTTATGAAATCCAAGAACATGTGAAACTGATAATCAGATGAGTATATTGATTGAGGCGGCTTATTGCAAATCAATTCAAGGTAACGGAAGTATAGAGGTCTGCACTGACTACGCTTGTCTGTGAAGTAGACCATAATTAACTTTACCATCTTACTGAGATCCTCTAGAAAACTAAATCGGGTTGGCTGCACATGAGGCTTAACTGATATATAAAATTTACCATCTGCTCCAACCATCAAATGTTTGTCCTCAAATTCACCTCCCCAGCTTTTTTTAGCCTTGTATGCTCTGATCACGTAGTTAACAGCCTTCCAAAAGAGTCGTGCGCCCTTTCTTGTAGATAACAGCACATGCTTTGGATAGAATAGACCGTACCATCTAATAAATGGGCCCTTGCTGGCTACAAATTTGGCGATTGGCAGGTCCGATGCAGTTGGTGATGCTTCAAAAATCAACTTGCTTTCTTCATGTGTTACAGAAGCTAAGGCAGGCACACTTGCTGGAGTTGATGGGACTGAACCACTTGGGTCCTGCTTGACACCACTTGATTGCGAAGCTGATGGTTCTGAGTACATATTTGCTTGAACTAAATCACTTGAGCTCTGTTTTGATTCCTCACTCAGTTGAGAAATACTAGCAGTTGATGGGACTGAACCACTTGGGTCCTGCTTGACAACACTTGATCTTGATTGCAAAGCTGATGGTTCTGCTTGAACTAAATCACTTGAGCTCTGTTTTGATTCCTCACTCAGTTGAGCAATACTAGCAGTTGATGGGACTGAACCACTTGGGTCCTGCTTGACAACATTTGATTGCAAAGCTGATGGTTCTGAGTATATATTTTCTTGAACTAAATCACTTGAGCTCTGTTTTGATTGAGCAATACTAGCAGTTGTTGTGGCTTCAGCAAGCTCTGCCTTGACTTCCTCACTCAGTTGGGATGCAGCCGTTGTTGTCACTGGGGCGCTGCAGCTTTGCATCAAATGCAGATCAGGATGATCCTTGAAGGAGCCTTCAGAACGAGTAAAACATTGGCCTGCCAGCAACGGCCCCACAGAAGGGAGATAAGAATAATGCTCCTGGGAACCTGTGTGTCCTTCAATTGTTTGAGCTGCTGAAACTGACCCAGTCTGTGGCATCAACACCTTAGCAGGACGATAACTGGTTAATCCAGCAGCAGCTTCCCTGAAGGAATCTTCAGAGCGAGTGAAAGATTGGCCTCCAGGCAACGGCCTAAAACAAGGGACATAAGAATATTGGTCCTTAGACCCTGTGTCTCCTTCAATTGTTTGAGCTGCTGAAACTGACCCATTATGTGGCATGATCAGATCGGCAGGACGATAGTTCAGCCGAGACGCAACATCAGGAGGAGGATGCTGCATCATTGAGGACGAGTTTATAGATTGCTGCAATGCATGGTTCATTTGGGCTCCACTGTACAACTGCATGTCTTGATGGTTCACAGGATAGCGTGACTGGTCCCCCAGTTGAACTGACTGGTTGCCTGGCTGAACTAGCTGATACAGATGTTGAACTGGCACGTTGTCTTGATGATAGCTAATCTGGTACACCTGATCATAGCGCGGCTGGTACGCCAAAGGATAAGATGGCCGGTAACTCTGAAGAAGGCGTGGCTGGTGGTGCTCCTGTTGAGTTCAATGGTAGAATTGCTGGTACATTGGCTGGTAGCTGTACCGTTGCGGAACTTGAGGATATCCTTGTGGAGGTCCATGCATGGTTTGTGGGGAAACCAAATTGGCAAATGAACTTCCATGAAGTCCAGGAAGACCTGGAATAGATGACTCTCTGTTGATAGGGTCTGAACTGTGAATAGTAAGCAGTCGCATGTTGATGCAAGGATCAGGAGGCCTTTGGTTGTGCCCATCCCATGGGTGCTGTCCTTCCATCACAAAACACCTGATTAGTCAAAAAAAACATTTATATTAGCTTTGGTCAGGAAATAAAATGAATAATTTTGGATGACGTGACATTGTGTAGGTGGACAATTGTAGACATTTTAAATCAACTCAAAGACGAAAAAGAATAGAGCATTAGAGCCATGAGCAATCATGAATTTCTCTTAAACTATTCAAAACAATGAAGTGGCCATTATCAAAGGAATGGCCAAAAAAAAAAAAGATGTCGGCTTGACATATTGTTTATTTGGACAGACTGTAAAAATTTTAACTCAAACATGAAAAATAAAAGAGGCATACGCAATAGATGACTTATGTACAAATTCAGCAATTTATGATCATATCAAACATAAAGGATGCCAAATGCTATATTAACATATTCAATAGCAAAGCAAAGGCAAAAGAAAGGATGTCAGCTTGATAAGGTTTTGGCATAAGACACAAATTATGTCTTATTCCTGGGTCCTGTATATGATCAAAGAACAATAGAAGTACAACAAACAAGTCGGAAAAATGGTGCCCAAGTCTGAAAACAGGCCTAAGTTTAAAAGGCAAAATTACAGCATCATGTGAACACAAACTGATTCTATAGCTTGAACAGAAGCCAATAACAAAAAGAAAAAGAAATTTACCGTAACTACAAATAGAACTGTGAAATTTTTTCCAACTCTCAGAACATGGACAAATCCTGCATCATCAACTACAACCCAGAACCAAAACCCAACATGGCAGCAACTACGTAATGCTCCAGAACAACTCAATCATGCATAACAAAAGCTACAGGGGCACATCACAACTGCAAATACAAGCAACACCAATAGACATTAGCAGCTCGTTAAAATAGGAAAGACAGAAAAAAACAGCTCTACACTGCTAAACTCAACTCTTCAACATACAAATGAAAACTTAAACACAATGACTTGACGCCACATGTACAACAACAACTCATACACATACAACTCATACAGGAAAGGGGACCAAGCTCTCAACAGAAACAATACAACTGAAAACTAAAACAAAATGACTTGAAACCAGATATAAAACTAGAACTACAGGAAAGGGGGGCAAGCTCCCAACAGAAACAACTACAACTCACTGGCACATGAAACAAAACAAGCAATTCAATTGGACAAACTGAAAGTAAATAGCATATTCAGAGAAATAAAAAACAAGCAATTCAATTGGACAACTACAACTCACTGGCGCTTTCTTTTGTTCAAGCCTATGAATTTTTTCATTTGATTATGTAATTATGCTAGTGTATTGTTTGAGATAAGCTACTAGATCATCATAAGAAGGCTCATCATCATCATCACTATCACTATCACTATCACTATCATCCTCATCATGAGTGGGCTTTCTCACCTTGCTATCACCCTTTGCCATGAGACAAAAATGTTTTCTTGACTTAGAGCTTGAGGATGGCGATGGAGGGATGGATGCACCAATAGCAAGGCCCGCAACGCCTTCATCTTCACTTTCACTTGAAGGATTGCTTGAAGTGTCATCATCAGTGATCCACTCCCTAATATAAGCTCTCCCTTGTTTCTTCTTGGTGTGCTTAAATGACTTCTTCTCATCGCCATCCTTCTTGCTCTTAAAAGATTTCTTCTTGTAATCAATGTTATTATCACTCTCCTCCTTGTAATTCTTCTTCTTTCTCTTGTTGGGAAGAGGACATTGATGAGCGAGATGGTCAAGCTCACCACAATTGTAGTAGTCCATATCCTTGATGGACTTCTTCTTGATGGAGAATTTATTGCTCTTGTGGTTGAAGTCAATTCCCTTTTTGTTAAGCTTCCGAAGCATCTTGGTGGTCTTCCTCACAAGGAGAGCAACCTCGTCAAGTCCTTCACTCTTGCCATCTTCATCATCATCACTTGACTCCTCAACAATCATCTTCTTCATCTTCTTCTCTTTGCTAGCCTTGAAAGCTATGTCTTGCTTGATGGAGGAAGAAGAGCCTTCATACTTCTCATATTCTTTGGTGTATCCCATGTAATATTCATGGACCTTGATCTTTCCCAACATCTTGGTGATTAAGTAAGCGTTGAGATCATCATAGAAGTGGACGGTGACGATGCCGGAGTACTTGTCACTTGGAAGAGCAATAAGAAATCTTCACTTCACTTCAATATCTTCCATCTTTGTGACATAAAGTTCATTCAATTCCTCTACAAGAGCATTCAAGCATGAGTACATAGTGCGAGCACATTCATTTGGAAAATTCTTAAAAGCATTAATTTTATTCATGATGACTTTGCGTCGCTCCTCTCTCTCATCCTTAGAACCTATGTGAATATCAACATGTTTCTTCCACATTTTATGGGCTTTTGTCTCACTACAAACTTGGTTGAAGTTTTCTTTGTTGAGACTTCAAAGGAGAGTGTTTTTAGCCTTAGCATTTAGCCTCGCATGCATTGCCTCAAGTGCGGTGAGGTTGTTCTCATCAGCGGGCATGGGAAAACCGAATAGGGTGGCCTTAAACACATCGGCATCCATGGCATCAAGATATGCTTCCATACTACCAATAGGAAAAATCCTTGCCATCGAAAAACAAGAGAGTCCCTTCACTAGATATCTTTCTCTAGGCGGTGAAGTCTATCCTTTGAGCAACGAGGCTCTGATACCAATTAAAAGATCAGGATACCTAAGAGGGGGGAATTAGGCTTCTACAAAAATTTATGCAATAAAAAAAATCCTATACAATAAGCCAATTCATCCATAGTGCCTACCAAGTGTGATTTGTGCCTAGCTAGTGTTGAAAAGAGTTTTGCAACCTAGTTCCAATCATACTCTAGCATGGCAAGTTAAGAGGATCTTGCAGATGCATAGAGGGAGGTGAATAGGCGTACCTAATAAATCTAAAACTTCTTTCTTAACAAGTTATCAGTGAAAACCGATAATCCGAGAACAACTAGGATAATCTGATGGCCGGATGATCCAAGTAACGCTCGGATGATCCGATGTTAAACAATAGCTATGCTTGAGATTCAAAATCTAACAACTTAATCACAAATCCACTTGAATAGAAAGTTCATAGAGGTACTCTAAGAGCTATATATCATGACCAAACACAGCGGAAACAAGTATAGAGATAGATCGATCAATATATAGCAAATATGAGCAATATGAGTGAAAGTAAAGTAAATGACACAAAGAGACACTTCTCGGAGTTCACTCCCAAGGGAGCTACGTCTCCGTTAAGCCACCCACAAAGGGTATAGTCTCTTTATACTCGTTTCCTCCCTCAACCGACCATAAAGATCCAAGTTGAGTCACTTACTACATGGTTCCACACAAGGAACGGGTGATACAAACCTCCAAGGCGCTCCCACAAGTTAGGTGCTGCACTTGGTGACTTCTAACCATCTAGGAGCAAGCTCTAAGAGTAACAAACGCAAATCACAATGTGGCAGACTACTCCGAAATTATTCCAAGTTAAGTACCAATGGACCACTAATTAAGTAGTCAGGCACTTAATCCGTAATAAACTGGAGCACCGTCGGATTATACTCGATTAACCACGTTCTTTCTCGATCGAAACAACACGCGCGCCCACACGAAGGTGAGTTCCAGAGATTACAACATTCCACAAGTTCAACTTAACATAAATAGGCTCATCAAGTTATTACAAACTAAGTCTGAATTTGAAATAAAAGTTTGAGAGTTTAAGTAGCAGAAAATAAACTAACGACGATACATAGCAACACCACGATGAAGCCGTCCATGGTGCTACTCCTCCCGATCCTTAGAAGAGGACGGAATCCACTCGATGTTCCAGCCAGGCGGAACCTGGGCAGGCCAAGTAGCACAAGCAGTCTCCTCTGCAACAGGCATACCTGAAATAAAAGCCACAAGCAAGGCTGAGTATACTAATACTCACCAAGGCTTACCCGTCGGGTGAAAACTATATCACCGACTCCTAGACATGAGAGGTTTTTTGCTGTTGGGTTTGTTTTACGAGAAAGCGACTAAGAGTGGATCCTTACTTTCATTATTTTAGTATCAAGTTCTAGTAGTTTTAACCATTCTAGATGAGCAACCTTTCAAAGCATACAAGTGGTGCGATCCAATTTAATACATACAACAAGTTCATGATCCTCATAGTTTCACTTGTTACTCAATGCAGCACAGCGGTCAAGCAGTCTTATTAACCGCCAGAAGCGGATAGTTCGAATCGAATTTTACTACCTGGCCAGAGAAAACCCAACACACATGGATACTGCTTGCACTAAAAAGGAACAAACACTTATTCAACCTTTCCCCTCAATCCACAATTCGGAACCAACTCCCACTCCCTTAGGATACAGGGTTATCGGATACTCGCGTTCTCAAGCCGGCCGATCTCACACATGTACCCCCTTGTGTACAGCAAGGGAAAATACATTTCCAAGGAAATAAGGCTATCGGTCCTAGATCGGGTACCGGGCTTACCGGTTCCCATAGGTCGGCATGTGCGTGGTACGTTCAAAAACTTGACACACAGAACCACACGTTTCGACCTTAATCCAATTAGCATACACGGACGGGAGATCTACACATACCATCCCACCCATCCATCCTTATGATTCCAACATAAGTAAAGACAAGCAACTCCTATATCTCGCGAGTGACAGGAAATCACTCGACTTGTAACGGTCCTAAAGCGTTATCATACTAGTGTTTCAAGACATAGGTACTAGAATTATGCAACTAGGGTATTCAAACAACTCCTTGAAACGTAAATGCACAAACATAAATAATTCAAAATTGAATAAACTTTAAAAGTTAGGTTATGCTCCGGGGCTTGCCTTCTTGGGCTGGACTGGCGTCAATCTCAGGGTCAATCACAATGACGTTGGCACCACCGTCGGGAGCTCCGTCGTCGTTGGCGGGGACAAGGTCGTAGATACCGTCAGCGAGAGCGCCTTCTACATGAGATGCACAAGTTTGAATGTTGCTGCATATTTTGTGATCTAAAGATTAAGACACTAAAGGCCATATTCACCTAGACACTTTAGTGAACTTTTCTTTTCTTCATAAAGTAGAAAAAGGTGCGTGGTGCAAGGCTTTATGCCTACTTGATTGTGTACATATCTATAACAATGTAAACTTTTTTCTCTTATACAAGTATTCTGTTCTAAAATTTAAATTAGCATGCAGCCCTTTTTATTGGTTTTAACACACAAATGATTTACATTCTTTTATTAACTCTGATTTTTCTCTAGTTTCTTCTCATTTTTGTTTCTCTGCTTCTGTTCATTCTTTTTATCTAAAAACTTTATGACAGCTACAGGAGTATAAGAGCTAAGCTCACCCCAAAATTCAACTAAAACCGAGTTGTACAGAATTTATTAAAAATGGTACAAGTTACTGCCCCTAGATTCAAGATTAAAGCATAAAAAATTCGAACGTACAACCAAAACAGTAGATTTTTCTCCCAGAGCTGTGCACGGTTAAAAGAAGTGCCTTGGCCATGTGGTAGCTAAAAATACCACTTGAACAGCCCTAAACAATTACTATACCGAAAGCATACATAAATTTATTTGATGGTCTAAATAGATCCAAAAATAAGGTTTATAAGCCTCTGGTGGAAAATGATTATTTCTGGCTGCCTGAAATATTTTAATAAAACTAGAACTGAGCTAGAACAGAAAACACAAAACAGTTCATAACAGGTGCTACTGAGCATATTTTTAGGTCCCCTTAGGACACAGAGCTACTACCAGCTATACCAACAACATATCCAAAATTTAGCTATATAAGACTGAGTTTGAATTTTAATTCAAAAACTATTCACCAGAAGCATGCACATGCAAATATGAGATTGGAGCTTACAACCTCACAAGTTCAGCAAGTATTTATTTTCATTTTTCTGATTTTTCTACAATTTTTAACGGATTTTAGAACATCTCAGAAATTTGAACTAGGCCTTGAAGAATCTTTTTGCGCTGGAAACCCTGGATCTTTTATAACCTTACGAAAGGGTCCATGTAACTTGCACGCAGGCCCCTAGAACTAAGATGGGGAACACATCTAGGTCCCTGGCCTCGCCGGCGGCCGGATTCCGGCGAGGAGACGGCGAACTAGTGCGGGAGAAGTGGGGGAGCGCGTAGAGGAGCTCACCACAACTTCACTGGTGCGCTGCTCGAGGCCGAGGACGGCTCGGTGAGGGGTTGACGACGGCGGCGGCGGAACTGCTCGCTCCGGTGAGGTTGATGGCGAGTTGCCAGGGTCGAGGCGAGGGAAGGAGAGGCTCGTAAGCTTCACTGGAGTGAGGTGGAGCTCGCTAGGGGCCTTGGCGGTGACGGGGATGGCTGGAGGATAGAGCTTGACATTGAGGTGGAGTTCAGCGGTGGCAATGGCGGAGCAGCGAGGGAAATGGAGGGATTTCGTGTGCGCGGCTGAGGAGGTCCTTTATAGCGGCAACGTGGGGGTGCAGTGGAGCTGAGGGAACGCGCAGAGGGAAGCTCAGTCGCTCGGGGTCGCGTGCGGCGGTTGGGCGGCTGCCAGTGCACCATTGATGGCCTGGCGGAGCTCGGGCAGGGCGCGGCCACGGGTTGGAGGCCAAGGATCCGGCGTGGGGAAGCTAGGGATCTTCTGGGCACCTACTTGCGCACGATTGGGCGCGAGACCGGGTCGTGGGGAGCTGCTGCAGGCGCGTCGCGTGGTGGCCTATCGCGCAGCACTGCACAGCGCGGGAACCCGAGCGCGGTGACAAGGCTGCAAGGCGCGAGCAGATGGGGAAGTGATGGGGCGAGGGATCAGACGCGTGCGCAGGAAGCCAGGATACCATCTTCGAGGCTTTGGCCAATCAGTCGAGGTCGCCGCCGCTCGCCGGCCACGTGGCGGCCACTGGCGGCCTGGAACGTGGCGCGCCAGGCAGGCGGTCGGGACGTCCGTGGAGCTCCTCAGCTCAACGGCGATTTTCTCCAATAATTCAAACTAAACATTCAAAAGTGCAAAAACAAAAGATGGAGTCCCAAAGATGGGACATGATTTTCCTTTTGGGATGAACTTGAAAATACGAATATTTCAAGCCCAAACAAGCTATGTTTGAAAAGGTTTTCTGCACGGTTTTCAGGGTTTTTGAAGGGTTTAACTGCAAAATTTGAAAAAATTACAAAGAGTAATAAGTCCTTATTTGGGATGAAAAACAACTTTTATTATTGGATATTTTCAAGTTTAGTAGAAAATTTGTGAGTTTTGGGCTGGGTGTCAAATCAGCCCTTTTATGTTGGATATTTGAATTTACAAAACAATTTAGAGTGGCTTTTCCATTATTTTTCCTTAATTCTCCAATGTTCTCATTCATTAGTGAATTTTTATTATTTTAAACATCAGGGATGTTACACACAAGCACCTCCCCCTTAATAGTACGGTGTCTCCTATACTTAAATTCAAAGAATAAGTTCAATTTAAATCGTCAATTGAGCTTCACACCATATTAATTTGAATAGGGGACCTCCTCTATATCTCTTTTTATTTCATTCCTGCACATATCTCAATAAAAATATGAAACTTCCAAATTGTGGTTGTTATCAACACCAAAACCACTAGGGGGCAAATGCACTTTCACAAGTTTATGAATTGAAATGCGGAAAGTAAACTAGCTCAAAGTAAGAAGAAGAGTAGGACGCCGATTTTTTTCGAGGTATCGAGGATTCGGCAACTCCCCCTAGTCCTTGTTGGAGCACACGTGCAAAGGTATTGCTCCCCTTGATCCGCACAAGGATCAAGTGCTCTCGTAGGGGATATCCATTTTCCACTCCGGGACGACGGATTCCAAACCATATACACCTTCTTGGGGCTTCACTCAATCTCCACGTGAGCTCCAAAGATCAACACCACCAAGCCGTCTAGGTGATGCCGAATCACCAAGAGTAACAAGCCAAAGATTTTCACTTCACCTACACTAGACCAAGAGCTAGATGGATGCACACTCTACTCTCAAGCACTAAAGAGAACCCTTAATCTTCACAAGATCAAGAATACCAATCAAACCAAGTGCCTCTCTTGCCTTCAAAGTCTCTCCTATCTCAGCGAGAAGCATAGTGAATTTCGTGTGGCAAGAGAGTCTTCAAGGAGTGAGTGAAGCGGTATAAATAGCCCCCACTCAAAATCCAACCGTTATGCAATTCGCAGAGCCGTCGACTAATTCGATGGACACACCGTCGAATCAGTCGATGCCCACTTTCCATTCAAAGTTTGAACAGTGCAACGACTAGTTTCTCATCGACTATTTTGACGCTTACTTCATCAAAACAATCGACGCTATCCAGAGTCATGCGCCACAAAATCTTCACAAAGATCAGAGATCGTCGACTAATTCGATGCAACTACCGTCGAATCAGTCGACGCGACTCAGAGCCATGCACACTGGGGTCTTCACATCTTCAAGCACTGTTGACTAATTCGATGGATACACCATCGAATCAGTCGACGCTCCACAGAATGTTGTACCACCTTTTGGGTGAAACCAAGAGCCGTCGACTAATTCGATGGTCACACCATCAAATCAGTCAACGCTACTCAGAGCATTGTGCCAGCTTCTGGGGTGAAAAAACCAGGGGTCATCGACTAATTCAACGGGGCCTCAGCAGCCCATCGAAATAGTCGATGCCTTTAAGTTTTGTATTGTCTTCTTATCTTTCGAGATCGAAACTCGTCTAATTCAACTTCTTTGACTTTCCTAACTTCTCAGGGGCTTCAATATAGCTACCTAGCACTAGATTTCACAAGTGTGCACCACACCTAACTTCTAGTCTTGCCTAGGTCAAGCTACCTATCCTCAACCCCCTTTATAGTACGGCCGAAGGAAAATAAAGACCTAAACTAATCTAAGTGCCTCTCAACAACCAAACGGCACTTAGAACTAATCTTTTCGAGCATATCTTTTGCACCGAAATATAGGTTCGCAAACGATGGGGTCAAGAATACCATGAAAGCCCATCATTGCACTAACTTTAGAATTGCCGTTACAAAACACACGTTAGTTGCAAGGATCATGTTGTCATTAATTGCCAAAATCAAATGAGGGGCTTAGATGCTCTTTCACACGGAGGAAGCGATGCGCCGGCATCCCGAAGCCACGCTGGTGGAAAGCGACGAAACTCACCACATAGCCTGATGGCGGGTTGGGGAATAGCTCCTTCTTGGGGGCGAACCACTACACCCCCTCGCCTCGAGGGTGAATGAGTCCCCACACGACGAGGCGGTCAAGGTGCCCATCGTTGGCCACTGAACGCACCCACAACACCATTACCGAGGAGGCAGGACAAGCTTGTCGACTAGAGCAGACGGCGGGAACAACGACGCAGTTACGCGCGTCCATGGCGGTGATTCGCTCAAAAGGAGGAATGGGTATGGGGGGAGGGGCTGGAGCTTGTGGGAAGGCAAAGCATATGAGGGAAGCGTGTGTCCGCCTTCGATTCCTGGTTTGCATTTGTGAGACCATCGGCTGGGGTGGGGGAATATGGAACGGCCGCGTGATCTCCGCCACCCATCGCGAGAAGAGTGAGTGAAAAAAAAACCACCATGTTGCGTGTGCGCGTCACAGCTGTTCCCCAAAAGGAGGAGGGGCCACGTCTGAAACAGTGCCCATTACGCACGAGGTAGGCGCCGCGCGTGGCCACCATGTGGTATGACGAGATGGGCGGCTATCCAGTCAAATTGAACAGTTAACTCGGCTCGCATGCGTGCCAGCGGAACCCGCCACGATGACATGACGATTAGGGTGTAGCCGGGCCATGGGGCACGATGCGTGATGGGCAAAACGGGAGTTGGCTCGCCAAGGTCCCACGGTTCGAAGACCGGCCCGCAAAGGGTGCGGACGGCCGCCAAAAACTAAACCTGAGCAAGGGGCGGGGTTAGATGGCCAGGCGGTAGGAAAAGGCCGCGGAAGCCTGAAACTGCCAACCCTCCGACCCCGCCCGTGTTTGGGTCCCAAGGAAGAACATAAGAAGCGGCCCTTGATTTACCACCGTAGGGAGGCAATGAGCCCTCGGACCCTAGCAAACGGGTCTGACAACCATATTGGGGTCGGCTCCTTGGGAATCTTCAGGTCGAACCCGTGCGTTCCATGTCGAACCTCCGAGGAGGAGGTCGGGGCCTCACTCAAACTACCCGTTAGCAGCTCTCCGAGCATCCCGGAACAATCACCGAGGCATCACGGGATCGCGCTCACCCCACCTACCTAGCGAATAGGTGGGGGATTAACCGCCTAACTAGCAAAGCCCCGACCAATCATGAGACGATTGCGTGAGGCGAACTAAATGGCGAAGGGGCGGCAAGGTCGGCCCTGGACCACCCCCCCTGACATCTCTATAAAGGGACCTAACGAGCAAGTCTGTGACTCCCTCGCAAGGTCGGGTGCTACTGTGGAGGCAAAGGACCAGGGGCCCAAAGTCACCGGCATAAAAGGAGGTGTAGCTGTACCAAGACCCGAGAATGGTCGCCCAAGCGAAGCCGACACTGCCCGGCCTTGGGGTCGGATGGCGTCCAGTCCCGCCTCATTCCTAGGGTCGGGCGGCGGGCGGCGGCGCACCAGCCTCGCTCACCCCCTCCCCCCTAGGAGTCGGGTAGGGGGATCGCCGACCCTACTCAAAGCTGGTCCTGGTGGGTCCACCTGGGAACTTTAACTGACATGATGAATGGGGCGCACGAGCCCACGGGATTGACGCAAACGTGAAGTCCCACCGCAGGAGCCCGCACGGACGATCGACTTCTCAAGGAGGTACGCCCTCGAGAGGATGGGCCACACTCACAGTGCGACGGTGTGCACGCCTACTCCCGCCGTCAGACACAACGCGACACTGTGGGTGGACTTTTGGGTCGCGCTGACGTCCCACGTCGCCATAGGGTAGAATATAGTCCCCATGTGGAGTAGGCTAGGCATAGGACATCCCAACGATGTCGCATCCCGGAGTCACACGGATGGGCGCCCGCCCGCCGCCGTCAGCCGGGAGTACGAAGGCAGGAAGCACGATGTCACGACGCTGCGGGGAGAGAGGGTCGGCGGTGTACGGCACGCCGAGCAGACTAGCCCGCAGGGTGGGGGCATGGACGCACGGCAACCGAAGAAGGGGTTGGACGAGAACCTTCGGACGAACAAAGGATAGGAGTTGTTGAGGTCCGACCCCCACGTTTAGCGACCCGTCCAACTCCTTGCTTGACCCCGTGTAAACTGGGGCTTCCCCTTAGCCTACAAAAGGAGAGGGCGTCCTCTTGTGTGGGGATCCGATTTTCGAGACTCAATGTCCCCTACATGCTTTCACTCTCAAGAGCCTAAACCCTACATGCTTTCACTATCCTCGAACTGGACGTAGAGACTCATCCCGAAACAGTATAAACCTCATGCGTTGCGCTCTCTCTCTCACCTTTGCTCGCCGTAGTCACACAAACCTTTGTAACTTGTTTTCACTGTTTTAATATATTAAGAGTCAGTATAAAAAAAAGGTCAAGGCAATCTGCGAAAGATAGGAAGCGGCTCACGACTACAGGAACTACTACATCTGTCACAAAAGGATGCAATTATGGGAATCGTGTCAGTGAAGGAATCTAATCTTTGACCAACTTTATACTAAATTATATTAGTATTTATGTTTTTAAAGAATTTAATTATGAAAATATTTCTATAACGAATCCAATTATACTTATTTTACATCATGAATGTTGATATATTTTTATATAAATTTAGTCAAAGTTTAAGTTGTTTGACTCCTCGGAAAGTGAGAACTGTATTTTTTTTTTTTTACGGAGGGAGTAGTATTTTTTTGCTCGCATCTGGCTAGAAGCGTGCGTTTGTTTCCCGGTACAAAACGCTTTGGCCCGGCGAAGAACATAGCGCCCTCTGCCACTCTCTTCTCACTCTCCAACGACCAACAATTAAAGGAATTTGATGACGGGAGAACGTTACGCTGGAAGCTTTACAGATGTGTTAACAACTATTCCCTCCTCTCCAAATTGCACGTCAGTACCATCTTTAGGAGCTGTTCACTTTCTTCGTAACAGTAGATTAAAACGAGCGCAATTTCCTTAACAGTACAACAGGTCGAGCAACAAAGTATTGTCAGGTTGAGCAACAAAGTATTGTGTGCACGAGTCATGAGCGCATCGGCCATCGGCAGCTCTCCTGTTGGGTGATACTCTTGTAAAATCGCCCGATTCCGGGAGAAAAAAGATTTCACACAAACCAAAACACACGTATAGCGCTTATTGCGAATTGCAAAAGAATCTCCGTCAATAAAGCAAGATTGAACTATCCGAAAAAGATTTCACACAATCCAAAACATACGTATAGCTCGTAGAGCGAATGCCCAAGAGGAGAGCTATCCGCATAATGTATTATATCTAGATTGATAAAAAGGTAAAATCGTAATAATGTCATGAACATGTAGCTATCAAACATCTGACATGCCAACAAGATAATAGATTTGCAGCTACTAAACATGACATCGAAACATTATGGTAAACCTTGCAAGGTTAGCATTATGCTGTAGGTCGAGAAAGCTGAGATATCAGACATCTCTGGCATGCCATCAAGATTAAAGTTTGCAACTACTAAGACAACAGAATGACATCATTCCAAGAAACTACTAATACACAGATTACTACCGAGATGAATTCATTTAACTCCATAAGCTGTAGGCAGGAGTAGGTGAGCTTAAACTAGGACTCCAGTAGACAAGTGTTGGGATGCAAGCTTTTCAGCTATGACCTCTTCCCCGGGAGTTTCATCCATGCATGCAACCGCTAGTGCGCCTCTCCCAGCTCGTAGCACTTGAGATGGTACTGTCTGCAGGAGACTGAAATGGAAAAGAAGGTACCAAACTAGTCAATGGTTCTTATAAATAAACACTAGGAAAATGAATGATTTTCACAATTCAAGTACCTATCCAGCGCCCCAATTGCAATGCCAATTTTTTCTCTCATGGTTTCATCACATGCTGATGTGTCATTTGAAAGAGCTCGTAATAGCAAGGAATCAACCTCCTTATAAGCTCTAAGGAACAAAAAAAATACAAGCCACAAGTTCACAATTCAGGATGCAGAAGTGATTTTTTTTTGGAAATGAAGTCTCTGTGTATTTACCGTAGGAACACAGTCACAGCCTCAGTGGCAACTTCACCTAGACCATTGCTTGTAGCAAATTGTGCCACCTACATATAGTGAGACATACTGCTAACTGAATACATGCAATTGAAACCATACAAACAAATTGGGAACTTCGTAGCTTGTATAAATATGCTGATAATTTGAAGAATGGACACTAGGAATCAAATGGGTGGGAACGCACATCTTGTATGCACGGACAATGAAACTTACCTCTTGAATATTAGCATAGAGACTTGATCCAAAACCAGAGTGAAGGAGTGACCTGGATTCAAGATAACATGACCTCTTCTGACTTAAGCTTTCCTCTGCAATGAAATGCTTGTTAGTTTCTCAAACACAGGTTGTATCACACAAACTGAACTAAAGAAATTGACCATCACTAAGACAGTTCAGTATCAAGATTCAAGACATTTAGTGCACATATAACCCAGGCTTGTATTGTGCAGCCCACGTATGTTTGGAAGCCTGTACAGGGGACTTTGACAGGCTTAGGATATGCAAAAGCTCGGCCCACCCTGCATAGCTGGAAACGTGAATCGATCTCGTTTCCAGCTTATACAGCCTGCATAGCGCTAGGTGAAGTAGTTCATTGTTCTGCTCACCTTCCTACACGCTATTCTTAACCACCTACCAACCCACAGCCGAGCAGTCTAGAGGAGAAAAAATGGTGGCCATGAATTCCGTGCTTAATAAGGGGATGCGCAGCTGTGGCACACGGTGGCCAGGGGAGAGGCTGTGATAGTGTTGCTCCTCAATTAACCCATCCTCATTCACGATTTGGTAAAAGGCATCATGACAAACTCAAGAAGCTCAACAAAATGACTGGACGTGTAGCAAGAATGGATGGAAGGAGAGGTGCTTTAGCTGCAGCAAAAATCGATGGAAGGAGAGAGGGACTTGAGGCGCAGCAAGAATTGATGGAAGGGGAGAAGATTTGAGCAGCAGCAGCCAGTGTTCCAAAAGGCGGCGTTCCGCGCTCGCCCAGGCGCGATTAAGCGCAAGGCAACGGGGTACGGCCTCACCTTGGGGGTAGGCGGTCCCCTAGGCGGCCATGGTGGCAGCAGAGGCCAGGGACGGGCGGCGGCGGTGGAGGATGTGTAGGGGAGGAGGCAGGGCGGAGATCTAAGAGGCGGCGGAGAAGGAAGCGGGTTCAGGGACGACCGTGATGCGCGGGGGAGGAGGAGGAGGCAGCGGCGGAGAAGGAAGCAGAGGAGGCGGGGTGGCGGCGGAGGAAGCAGAGGAGGATCGGTGGCGGTGGAGGGGTGTCAGGTTGAAGGGGTGAAAGGATAGGGTTAGTTTGAGGCCTGTTGGGCTGCTTTGATGGGCTCTAGTTCTAACTTTAGGCCCATTGTTCCCTTCTTTTTTCTTTTCTAGACAGAATAGATCCAGATTAGACCGCCTTGATGACCGCCTTAAACGCCTAATCGCGATTAGGCACGCCTAATTGCTAGGCGGTGGGTCACCGCCTAGCGCCTTCTCTAACCTTGGCAGCAGCAGCAACCAATGGAGAAGAACTGCTGCTAGCTAAGTATAAAAAAAACAGATGAGCGGTGACAGTTGTTTCACTCACCAGAAAAAAAAAAGGTGGCCAGGGAACCAAACATGCATGTTTGTAACCAGTCTAAGCTCTGCTCATCCAACCAAACAAGAGGTTGCATTTTCTAAACCTGGCTTGAGGTCCCTGCATATCTCCTACCCAGGATTGAGCTAGGCCAAGAAACCAATCACTACCTATATGGCTAGAAGCTTGCACACAGATGCACACACATCCTAAACAGAACAACCTAATATTGCGCGAAAAATAGAAATTCAAGAAGATGAGTTATCAATTACCAAATTCCCTGAACTGCTTCTGAGCCATCAAGATTGAAAAAATATGCGACACAAAAGAAAGCCGGGCTTTCCTGGTAATAAAAAAATAGCAAGCATTAAGGTGTCAAGCTAATCAAATGCAACTGCTACACGGAGATGTCACTGCAAACATGTCACTTGCCTGCTGATATTCTCCATGGGTACCATGGCTATGCGTGTCTCTGCATCAATTTGCACAAACCAAACACATTATACAAAAAAATGGGGAAATACAAATAATTATGCAAAAAGTTCAACGCTATAAATACTGTGAACAGAAGTGTGCATCAGTGATCCATACTGGTGCTGCAACAAATAGAGTTGCCAGTGTGTTCAAGACCATCTAATGTGGTGAAAATATGTGTTCTAGGCTGGTTTGATCAATAGAACCCACTAGACCACTAGAGACTGGAATGGACACACCAAATGTGGAGGCTGAGACAGGCTGGGCTATGGTTGATTACACTAACAAAAGGGCAGGATCCCTTTATCTCAGATGCATATTTATTCAGCACCGCAGTGGTTATCAAACATGGAACAAGCACCACAACATGCAGAAAACGGTATCATTGTACAAATTTAGGCTTGAAACATGTGATCATTGTGCGGCTTTGTGCAGTACTGCAAGTGTATGCATTTGTGTGTGCAAGCATTCTTGCAATGCAGAAAGATAAGGGAACCTTCAAGAGAAGAGTGCTCATTTTGTTATATTAGTATTGTAAAGCAGTTAACACAATGATGAACAACCAAAAGTAAGAGCAAAGGCACATTGCTAAAAATGTGTTTTCCTGCCATTAGAATATTGTAAAGCAGTTAACAAAGATGGACAACCAAAAGTAAGAGCAAAGAACATGTAGTGGTAAAAATACCTAGAGTCTTGCTGAGGTACTTGGAGAAGTCACATCGCAGGTAGCTGTGATTGAGGTATACCTTCCTGGCAGAAAAAGGCACAGCTCTTACAAGTTTCTTGTTTCTGGTATCGACAGCAAGAACCCAACCATTCGGATAGCCGGGGTGCAGCTTGGTCTTCATGAAGACAATATTATCATGGTATGCGTCCAGAATGGGGGCTGTGCTTATCACCCTGTTCAAGGTTAACCTGTCCCTACTACTGTCCCATATCTCTGGAAATAGGTCAGGGAAGCATGAGCTAGTGGGTGAGAGGCTGGAAGAGTCCACAGTGAATGCCTCCCAAATATCAGAACCAAACAAATTCCTCTAGGATATCATGGCCGTCCAACGAAATTCCATGGGATTGAATTTACTCCATGATGGATATTCAATCTCGATGCACCTGATCCAACCATCTTTGCAGATAACATCCCGAGCAGCACGCATAGAACGTACAGGAGCAACAAAACCTCCCCCCAAATCGACCTTGTTGGTGGGCATCAATGGCGGCAGGTCGATGAGCCGCATCTCGGGGTCCTTGGCAAGTACGTCGCACAGCAGAACACCAAGATAGGTATCAGCCCAGGCCAGCGAGTCTCCAACGGAGAACACCTTGGAGGGTTCATGCTGGAGCAAAAGACCGTGATACCCCTCCAGATCAGAAGACACCCGGGCTATCCTAGTGGTCCACAACTTGGTCTCGCTCGAGAAGACTTGGAGATCATACCTCATGGGGCCACCGCCATCGAACCGCCGTTCGGGGATGACGACGAGGCAGTGCCCGTCGCCACAGGATAAGACGCCGACGTGGTCGGAGTAGAGGCCTGCAGGGTAAGGGCGCGGGAGAAGGTGGAGCAACGGTTTCCCGGGGCCGGCTTTG
Organism: Digitaria exilis; assembly: GCA_015342445.1. NCBI lineage: Eukaryota > Viridiplantae > Streptophyta > Magnoliopsida > Poales > Poaceae > Digitaria > Digitaria exilis. The sequence continues at coordinate 323,427 of JACEFO010001768.1, read as the reverse complement.
TAGATGAAGACGTCGGTGTGCATCTCGCGGTCATCACGCCTGGGGAAGGCCACGCGTATGAGGAGGAAGGCGCCATCCGCGCCGGTAACCACGGCCGGCACGCTTAAGTCGTCCGCATCCAGCCCGGAACAGTTGACGAAGCAGCGTGAGAGCCCGGGCGGATCGACGACCTCGAAGGACACCTCGATGTGGAAGAGGGCGCTCGTTTTGGCACTGGCGGTGGTCGCGTTCTTCAGCGGGGCGAGATGCGCAAACGGATCTAGGATAACGCAGTCAGGAAAGTAGGGGCATCGGGAGGCAGAGGAAGGTTCCGGCATGACGGATCGGCGAGGGGGAGGGGCGCGGATCGGCGGATCGGCTGGCGGCGGTGGGATTAGGGTTTACCTCTCTCGCCGTCTCGCGGTTTATTTTATACTAGTACCAGAGACGGTCCGGTTTGTGACCATGGGCCTTTGTACCTTTCGGAAGGAAAACAATAACAACAATAATTGGGTGTGTGTGTTTATATTTTGCATATGTTTCAGTTGATTTTTTTTTGTCCAATGGTATTCCGCCACTTAAGGACGTGGCAATTAATTCCATCACTTACTGTGCCCTACTTTCAGGTGAAGTTTTTGCATTTTTTGCTTCCATATCTCCCGCCAGCAACGCGAGCACGGGGCCAAGCTCGTGGGCTTCCTGCTCGCCGGTGGTGCGACCGCGAGGCCGAGCTTTGGTGCGGCAGGCTCGCCTTCGCCGCCGGCGTAAGCGCAAGGTAAAGGGCGGCGCCGTGGGTCATCTTGACGGCGCAGGCCAAGCCGAGCCGTGAGAAAGAGATCGACACAGTTCGAGGATGGTAAACAGGTATCCTACACCCCCCCCCCCCCACCCCACCCTTCTCTCTCCTGAAATTAGATAAAATCTTATTTAATTGGCTGTGGTGTGATGGAACAAATGAGCACAATTCATATTCGATATTATCATAGTGTCCTATGGTATTTTTTTTGTCTTTTCTATAAAATGGTCAAAGTTCAATAATTTGACTAAAGACAAAGCTAACACGACATGTAAAAAAAACGTAGGGACTACTCCCTCCGTTCCAAATTATTAGTCATTCTGACATTTTACTTGATTCATTGATGATGTTATGAATTTAGACAACTATATGTTTAGACTCATAGAAGATGTCATGAATTTAGACAGTTAAAATGGCACTCAGGATAACTAATAATTTGGAACGGAGAGAGTAGAATACAGCCCTGATACCCTCTGACGCTATTGACCTGTGAACAAAATTATTTACTTAATTTAGGGTAATCTAATTAAACTAATTAGATTTTGCTAAATGTCAGTGTATTTGGACAGTTGGCGTAGCGACTAGGCTTCCTTTCCTGGTCGTCCCAATTGGATTCTGATAAGAGTTTTCTAAAACGCAAAATCACATCGAACGCTGCAAACAGTACAATTCCTTCACGTACATTCCTGAATTTCAAATACTGATCTATACAAAAGGGGGCATGGAATTGTTCCACTTCAGGTAGATGAAAAAAACAAAAAATCACATTGGCACCACAATTCTTCCAGAGCAAACATTACCACCATAAAGTTACACCCGATCACTGGAACATGTTTATGATGGGAAGGAGATTTCATTTCAATACAGTGAAAACAGGTAGGTGTCAAATGACTTGATCAACAAAGCCGACACTTAATATTATGTATCATTGCTCACCGTTCACGTCTTTATGCGCACCACAAAGGAACCTGTCAAGCAGATAATTTAGATAATGATGAGAGTTCACATAAAGGGGAAAAAAAGGTTCATGCAATAGACAATGTGAGGGACTGAGGGCCCAACACGTGCTTCCTTTGGAATAGATGAGTTAAGTCCCAACGATGACATACCAGGAGGTTTGGAGGCCACAATTTTGAAGTTTTCATTTTTAATTCAATCAAGATAATTTATCCACTTAGTTTTTTTAACTAAAACTAAATGGAGGTAGTATTGATCAGTAATGTCGAATATACTTGTCCATGGATACAATACAAATAGCATAGATGCACTCATGTCCAATGAGATAAAACAACATCTTAAGGTCACAAAAGCATATCATAGATCACTACCGATCTAATTTTTACTATGTGGTTACAAAAAGTTGATCAATAAACCACAATCTGTCTAGCTTTCAATATCTGCCTACTTAGATTTCACTACATGTAAGTAGATTTGTTTTCAGATTCCACATTGCCACTCAAATGTGCTGTCTTCAAATGGTCAAATCAGACTCTATAAATTTGAGCAATAAGCACCAGTAAGTACTTGTTTGACTTGTGATGTAAGATGTGCTGTGCAAATTAATAATACCATCTAACAGATAATTAAACCATGAAACACATCACAAGGTCATGAAAAAGCGTGGTTCAACTTACATGCTGGAAGGTTCGACATATCTGCGGAGACAGAACATGAAATTCCCAAGTTGGTCAAGGCACCTCTAATCAACCCACATGGGAAATATAGAAGCATGCTTGTTGTTTGTGCCACAGTATCACCCAACGGTGCAGAGTCATTGTCAGTTGCATCTGTGCTTTCTACAGATGGATCTAGGGAAACACGAGTAAGCCACCGAAAACGGTTATCTTGAAGGACAAAGGTACCCTGCATACACAGTAATCCAAGAAATTTCAGTTCTCTAACAAGAAGGGAAAAATCAGGTTGAGGTATTCTGTGCATTACCCTATGATTTGTTTTCAGATTATCAATCTGCTTCTTGAACAGCTCTGACCAAAAGTCTTTGCAGATAAATTTGATTGCTTCAAGATGATCACTAAATCGAGGACGCTCCATGGTATATCTGAATGAATAAAAGTTTTTAGCCAACTCTGCTGCAGTACATGCTTTGGAGGGATCCACCAATAAAAGATGATGCACTATAGAAAGCAAAAATACATAAGCAGAGCATATAAACATATGATTGAGGTGATACCGATGGTAGGACATGTAAACACAAATGAAAATCAGCTATAAAAAAGGGAACTAAAAATACAGCGTATTAATTATATATGAAAATAAGAAAGAAAAGTATAGCAAAGGGCATCGAAAGATTAGAGAAACAAATTTTGAAAAGTAACGCAAAAAAAAATGTTGGTAGTTGCAAAAAAAAATATCACAAAAAACTAAGAAGTACAAAAAAGAGAGTTTGACCACGTGAATGCTACAACAAGACAAGAAATGTAACTCAGCAATCCAGTGTAATATGTTATTCCAGTAAGAACTACATTTGCAGTTTGCACAGAACCATTAACTATGGCTATCAATGGTTTCAGAGGGAACATGACATATTATCAGTCATGACAGTTTAAAGTGTGAGTAAGAGAATGTATATGGGAAATAACAATGCTGCCATAAACTCTTGCAGTCAGCCTCTGCTGCTTCTAGACTTGGAGCACCTTATTCAAAAAGCTTTATGGTAAAACATGCAATCAATTTCTGGAACTACAAAGGGGAGGAATTAGTGCGCTCAAAGGTTCCCTAAAGCTAGGCCTTACGAACTTGCTTTAAGGGATAAGCTGCAATACAAAAGTATCAAAATTGCCTTTATCCTCAACTGACAAAATGCCCAGGTGGATATCCTGTAATGACCTGAAGATTCATAAGAACTCCATGAATATAGACATGCATGCCCGTTTGATGGTGTTGACAATAATGATAGTGCAGTCATGTTAATGGTGTAAAGTTGCCAAACCTATTGATCATACACCCTACTGGGTCAGAGTATAAGAAAAGGCGCAAGGCCCATAGGCTACTCAAGCTAGATTAACTTCTTGGTTTGCCTCAAGACTGGCCTAAGACGAAGTGAACCAAGTATCAGCATCTTTTTGAGCTTGGAGGAAAAACAGGCACTATTAAGCCTATGCTGGCTCACTCAATATCACTCAATGTCTACTCTACCATTTAGTCTAATTCTAACAGAAAGACAAAAAAACTAGCGTTATCACATTGAATTCCATGCCAGACTTTCAAGCTTTATCTTGACATTTGGCACTCAGATGTAACACCGAGTCCAGTCTGATACATGCTGAATATGAAATCCATCTAGCTTGGCTTCCAAATGTGCGTTTAAGTTGAACTTTTGAAATTACCTTGACCCACTTCGTGTCCCACTCCGGTGAGGAACACTGATTCTTTTAGCACTAATGCAGATCAAAATGCAATGATGATCTGAAGAAATTCAATCCATCCAAAGGTTGCCCAAAAAAAAATTACCATGAGATTCGGGCATCTTACTACCAAATCTGAGAGCCTGCGCTCACCAGAGCTGGATCAACATTTCCAGATTGACCCGTACCAAGTATCAACAAGAACGGAAGAACCGCATGAGACTGATCGTGGGTTAAGGCTTAGATCTGGGAGCCCGAGTGAGTAATGAGGCAGACGAAGAAGCGAGAGGCGAAACAAGATTCAGATTTTGGCCGTACCTCTCCGAGAGCTGGTGGCCAACCTGGAAGCCGATGGCCTCGATGCGGCGGGCGGCGAGCTCGGGCTTGGCAGCGTAGAAGCGGCCGCAGTAGGCCGCTACCATCTCCATGACCACCCCGTCGACGCAGCTCTCCGCCACCTCCCTGCCCATCCTCCTTGCTGCCCCTGCTTCCTCGTAGATGACCTCCCGAGTGCGCAGCGCAGTGCGAGAGAATACGGCGGGAAGATCTGGAGGTAGCGTCCAGTTATCAGCACGATGAGCGTCCAATCCAGTTGGCGGAGCAAGAACAGATTGGGGTCTCTAGATCGGGGGAGGAGGAATTAGAGAGTGAAACAGAGAAGTGGAGGAGACTCACCACAGAATCGGAGATTTCAGCCGGCAGGACTCCTTTCCGGTCGCCGGCGACGGCGCTCGTGCGGGAGAGACGGCTGATCGCCTGGTCGTGGGGAGCGGCGTGCGTGGGCGAGCCTGCGAGGTGAGGTGTGGGGGTTGCGCTATGTCACGGGGCTCAGTTGCTTTGTGGACTGGGCCGTGTCCCAAAGTAGGCCGAGACGTGTCCGGCCCACGTATCAATGAATTTGTGAAATTTTTTTTTTTGTCGATACTCCCCGCGGACACCTTTGGAACGTTGGCTCCTAGCGTTCACGCATGGGCGGAGCACGATTTTAGGTTGTGACAAAATTCGTAGTTAAAAAGATAGTGCAGGCATGGCACACATTCTAATTGAAATAACACAAATAAGAGTAAAAACCCTTAATAAATTCATGTTTAAAATATTAACATTGAAGATGATATACCTTCCATAAAAATGAAAAGGTAGTGAAGTCTTTAATGCTACACAACTTCAACAAAATCAAGATCCAAGGGCCAAAATAACCAACCCTTTCGATTTGAAAAAAAAAATAGTTAATTTCTTTTTTCCGGTTCTCAAATAAATCAGCACATAGCAAAAGGTGAAGGAGAAGGGCGGGTGTGCCCGCTGTCATGCGAAGCTTCAACACGGAAATAAATCACTCAAGGACTTTACTAACACTTACAAATGCTAGATTTGGACGTCTGCACGCATAATCTAGGTTCAATGAATCAGAATGCCACTGCCACCGCTCGTAATGGCGTTGCGCTGCATCTGCACCCTGCCATTGGCTAACCAGTCAAGCAAGTAAAAACTACTGCTGAAAAAAACCACTGCTGAAAAGGGGAACACTCCATACCATTTATACTGCTATAACATTTATTATCTGTATATACATACATGTACAATTCATAGTATCCATGCAAGTAGCAGATCACACACTGTTCATGCTTCGTACGTCGTCATCGCACAGTAGCAGTGTACTAGCATATAAGCATGCAGATCTACAGATGCTAGCTGGCAGCACGTACGCCTTTTTCCAGCGTTCGGACACTTGCGAGCTGAGGTTCGTCTGACGTGCATGCATGCATTGTACCATGCTCTATCATTTCATGCGTGCGTCCATGCATCATCGATCCATCGATGGATCATCAGCCAGGCTAGTTAATAGGCTAAGCAACAGGTGGGTGCGAGAAAATCCTCTGTCCACGCGCCAGGATCGCCTTGGGGTCGTACTTGCGCTTCCGCCGTGCGAACCGCTCCCACCTGCCGGGCCCAAAGTGCCGCGCCGCCCACTCCGCCGTCTCCTCGTACGGCTCCGGCAGGTACCTCGCGCACGTGATCCCGGCGTCCTCGCAGAACCTCTCCACCTCCGCGTTCTGCGCCTCCACGGCGGCGAGGTCGCCGGCGGCCACCGCCGACCGAAGCAGCCCCACCGTGTAGAACACCTCCTCCTCCTCGCCGTCCGGGAACACTGCTGACGTGGCGCCGTCCCATACGCGGCGGTTCATGGGGTAGATGAGCACCGGGCCTCCGTGGTGGCGGCGGAGGAGCACGCCGTGGAAGACGCCGGCGGCGAAGTCGAGGATGCGGGAGCGTGGGATGAAGAGGTTGAGCCAGGGGTGCGGGACGTGCCAGAGGCCGGCGGCGCGGAGCTTGAGCTCGCCGGCGTGGACACGGTCCAGGAACTCCACGTACGACACGTCCTGCACGAACGCCAAACCCCGCGTGTATCGCAGCTCCCGCAGCAGCACCTCCAGCGCCTGCATGCATACAATTTACAATTAATCACTGCTGGTAGTTAAGTAGCCTGGCTAATTCTTTTAACTCTTGAATGTATATATACTTCCACACACATGTTAAAGATGGAAACGTGCCAAGGTGGGGGCTACTGGCTAGTGTGATCGAACGACAGACCGATCGAGTCTGAGACTTGTTGTGTGCAGAGATAGCGATGCAGGCACGCACAGATGATGAGTTTGTTTCTGATGGACAAGTGTCACGTTGTGTGAGAAGATTCGGGCACTGTTCCTGGTGGTCCCGGCCGGCATGTGTGCGTACCGTGATCCGCGAGTACGACATGTCAACTTGCAGTTGCCAGCCACGGATTCATGTACGGCGTGATGCCCGATTTCTCGCACGGTCGCTTTCGTGGAAAAAAATTTGGATGTTGTCGGCCCAATAATCCCAACTGATCGACCGATCTGGGGTAGGAGCTAGACGTACGCTAGCTACTGCGTGTATATCTCGAACGCCCAGCACTGTTTGCAACTTTGCATATTGCTTGTGGGGTGCGAACATATATGCAAGTAGATCGATGTGCAAAGAGTTCTATAGAGGAACATTAGCTTGTTCATGTGAACGGTAGCTGTGATGTGTAGTATTGGTTCAGTACAATGAAGTGTCAAGTCTGTACTCATATGTGAACATACTATATGCTATCATCCAGCTAGCCGATCTTTCGCTAGTCGATATTTTGTACACTTCTAGCAATTAGCTATACTTGCTACATATATATTTTTTTTAGTAGTCTTATAATAGCTTTATTTGATGAATCTTTTGTTTTTCTGGCTACCCCATAGTGACTGTGACTATTTTTGAGTAGTCTTATAATTACTACCACAAGCAACTATTCTTTTTTTTTTTCAAAGAGTGAACATGGCAAGTTAGGCGTTTACTTGACATCTGCTAAACTTTAAGCTAGCTAATCCAATGTATGGGACTGTGGGTGATGCTAAACTTTTAGCTATATTTGGAGGACAGGAGGGGTGTGTGGGTGATGCATGCTTAAAGATAGGCAAAAAGAAGTTTCTTTGTGTGTTCATTTTATTCTGTACTGTAGGGAAAAAATAGTTCTTGAAAAGCTTGCGAAAGATATGCAGTACAAGAGACCGACAAAGTCATGCTGCCAAGTACGATGTTGACGCTGCACGACCGACCGACTGTTCATCATGTCCGATCCCCACCAACTTTTCTTGCATCGTTGTTTGGAACCTTTGCATCCAACGAGCAACAGGCCAAAAATTTGGCACAATCTAACAGCAGTAACTCCAATGGATCAAGTCATCACGTGGCTGGCGTTATGCACTTGCAGTGCACTTAGAAACCGGTGACCAGTTTAGATACGATACCTTGTCAACGTCGGCGGCCGACGTGTCACCGGCGCCGCCGTAGTAGATGGCGCCCTCGAGGCAGTACAGAACGCCACCGGCCTCCTTTGCCAGCTTCGCCACGTTGGCCGCCGCGTGATCGCCGCCGGCGTCGGAGAAGAAGGACGTCGACGGCGGCGGCGGCTGCGAGCGCCAGCTTCCGATGATGCCCTCTTCGTGGCCAGTGAGCACGGAGCCCTCGACGTAGTCCATGATCCCTGCCAGTGGGCCATCCTCGGCGATGAGCCGCTCCTGGTCGCCGGTCAGCGCCGCCACGTCGGCGTAGAGGAGCCTCAGCCACCGCGCCCTCGCCGGCGCCGGCACCACCGGGATTCTCGCCCGCGTGATGATCCCGAACTGCCCCAGCCCACCCAGCACGGCATCGAACAGGTCGCCGTGCTTCTCCTTGGAACACGTCACCATCTCCCCCGTTCCTGACGAACGAATTCATTCGAATGGTTCAGTTCGATCGATCGCATGCGACATGATTTTGCTCAACGACGACGATCGATATTCGGAGTGTGTGTGTGTGTGTGTGTGTGTGTGTGTGTGTGTGTGTGTGTGTGTGTGTGTGTGTGTGTGTACCGGTGATGACGTCAAGCTCGAGGACGTTGGATATCTGGGGGCCATGGCGGAAGGCCTGGCCGCTGATGCCGGCGTTGGAAAGCGTGCCGCCGACGGTGAGGTGGAGGTAGTCCGTCCACGACCGCGGGGTGAGGCCGTGGGCGAGGGTAGCGTGGAGGACGTCGACCCACAGCTGCTCGCCGCCGGCGTCGACGTAGCGCCCGTCCACCGAGACGTTGATCCTCCTCGCGGCGGCGAGGTCATCGTCGACTTCGCCGCCGTCGTCGTCCACGGCGGCGCGGCGGCGGCGGCCCAGCGAGGCCATGTCGATGACGACACCGCCGGGGGCCATGGCCTGGCCGCCGGTGGAGTGGCCTCGTCCCCTCGCCGAGACAGGGAACGGCGAGGCGCTGGAGCTCGACGCACGGAGCAGCGCGGCGATGTCGGCGGGGCAAGATGGGTAGAAGACGGCCGCCGGGCGGGCGGCTTCCACGGAGACGTTGGTGCCGAAGTCGGTGGCCGCGAGCGCCGTCGCCTCGGCGTCCGTGCGGAACCGTCCCCCAGTGGCGTCGGCGACCTCGCGGAACGTTTGGTCGAGCTCGTGAATCGTCTGGTCGATGACGGACGTCGTCGTCCTGACGAGGACGAAGATGATGATGAGGACAAAGAGCGGTGCCGCCATGGCCAATTAGCTATAGCTTCGATTCTCACTAGCAACCGATCTCTCGATGTGATCAGGCACGAAGCAGTGTGGCAGCTCGGGTAGTGGGGTGGTGTTCTATAAATAGCAACGAACGCGCAGGACTGCAGGTCGTGGGTGTTAGGTGCGGGGAGTTGAGCTTGCCGTCCATGATTATCGATGGATGCAATCCAATGCCTGAGCACGACGACGACCGACGACTTGCTGGACTTTGAGAGATCTGCAGAAAAAGACCGCAAGATATGGTGTCGTACGTACTAGGTGATCAGACACGTATAGCGAGTGCACTGTATACATGTACGTTCATCAGTATAGTCGGATACACCAAGGACGCGAGGACCTGGAGGTGTGAACTAGAAGGATGGAGTCATGGAGCCGGACCACGGGGCCATGCAGGGCCACCAGCAGTGGCGTACTCGCCATATATGGTATATATGCAAATATATAAAAAGACCCCCATTATATTCCTTGCATTATATATTGCTTTATGTTTTTTTTTTCAATCGATCGGTTGCTTTGCCATTGCATCCGAATCGCCGGACCGGACGGCTTTTGCATCGCGTCCTCTTTTAGGTTCGAGGACGATGCTGCATGGAACAAAGATGGAGCGTAGAAATGGGCAGGCAGGCACACACACAAAAGCTAGCAAGGCAGCATGTGTCGTGGTGTGGTGACATGACTCCATCGGATGGAACTGTGACTCATGCATATGGCCAACTAGCTGTTTACAGCTATGCCATGAGATTTCTCAACATGTATAGTAGGGCTCTATATACCTAGTGTTTACATTTGGCTTTGACAAATTAAAGGCCATCATATCGACGACACCCACTTTCTGTGCACTAGCGGTACAGCAATTCGGTGGGCCGGTGGGGTGCACACAATAGAAAGAAAGCCAAGGACATAGCAAGCGTGTCAGGCCAATCAGCTATTGCGCGTATAGGATCGTCGGAATGGTCAGCAGCTAGGCCAGATGCCAAGCTGAATGAGTGAACACAAGTGGTGTTTAGATGTAAAAGTTCTTTTGGACTTTACTATTCATCCCTTTCAGAAAACATGTTTGTCAGAAAAGTTTCTCTTCAATTCCTTTCAACTTTCCTATTCATCTTTCGTAACACGCTTCCAGAAATTTTTTTTCCCTCCCCTCCCAACTAAACACGCCCAAGGCAATGTAGGTCGTCGACTTGTCGTCACATCGATCACATGGGCTCGATCGATCGAACCAAAAGCCATCGATATATGTGCTAGCAGGCCGTGCATCGGCATCTATCTTACACGTACTACGAAAATCCTCCGCAAGATTGGTCGCGCATCATGATGATTGTGTTCGTCTGGAAGAAGATATTGGTGATTTGCACAGGATCGATCGTCGTGCTACAACATGTGCATGCATGCCAATTGGTCGACGAGCTAGGTTGAATTTTCGTCGCTTGAAAAGCCAAGGAATGGCCGGGATGGCGCGGCACCTCATCTTACCACTCGTATATTTTCGTTTTCCGTTTTCTGAATAATGGAGGGGCTGGGATATATAGTGGGTTCATCCATCATCACCTACTTCATCATCTATCCCCGACAAGCACGTGATTAGTTTACAATAAGGACAAATAGGTCCAGTCCATTGGATTTTACGGAATATCAGTAAAAATGCATCATCATTTAAAATGATAGTAATGTATGTATATTATGAAAAGTAATTTGTACGGTGAATTTAGCACTATTAATCTTGCATGTTGTTCATCGCTACTATTTAAGATATTCATAGCTAAGAGTAAAAAAAATTAAAATTGACCCATAATTAGTTCAGCCCAAAGTCTGGTACAAAAAGATGGGCGACCCACTTATATCTTTCAAGTTTGAACATCTCCGATGTAGAATATAAGAAGTGGGTACCGTTCTATGTTTGCCACTCTGAGAGGAAGAAACACATTTCATCCACCACATATATATACCGGTTGTCATCCCCTACACACCCTTTGGTACTTGTTGGCACCACAAATTGGTATACATTACTATCGGATGCATGGTGTCACCATACTAAAAGATGTGTATCGGTGAATTCAAAAGTAAACACATCGGTCTCTTACCTAATTCAGTATATTTGGTTTGTAGCTAATTAACATAGTAAGGAAGTATACGCGAGGTGGTAGGTACATGGTATTGGGTTAAATCCTACATACCAAAGAATGAGGGTTTTATAAGTCTTTGTTTAACGGTAGCCGGTACTAAAGTATTGTTTGGAGCCACGAGACTTTCGAGTAGAGGGTTGCCCATACTAAAACGAGATTCTCTTGTATGGGGTTTTTGAGCCCATACTAAAACGAGGTTCTCCAGTAGTGTGCGCTAGCTTTGCTAGGACTGATGATGTGAGACTTGATGTCTAATCTTGATACTATTATTCCAATAACTCAAAAGGTTTGGTTTAGCTGATAAGAAAGGACGAGGAATTTATATGTGTACATAAACTAAAGAGTTTGAGACTAGCTAATTAAAGGTGGACATATGCTCATAGTAGCATGGGAACATATGTGCGAAACGTAGTACCAATGATAATTCTGTTGTGCAAGAAGCCAAAATCGTACTAGCGAATTGAGTGGCGCGGCAGAGCGGACAAAAAAAGATGTATAGCGCACTGGTACGCGGCGCACATCAGATCCACTGTTGCGCATTGACCCCAGAGGCAAGAACAAGTGGTGGTGGACACCATCCATCGTCCCAGACGCGTACACACACTGTATATATGCGAGGCGGCAAAGGATCGGACCTGGAGCGGATCCAGGAGCAAGGACAGGGACGCAATGAAGTCGATCCCGACCGGGACGACGACGCCACGCACGCACTGGGCATCAATGGCCATACAAAATGTTGTCGTTTGCATTGACGACGATTAAGAAAGAGAGAGAGAGAGTCTTGTTAGCTGCTTCGTCGTTTCTGTCCACTCGTCCATCGATCGATCGTCCCCAACGTACGTCATTGCATCGGTAGAGCTAGATGCATGACAACAGGGGGTGCATGGCCTCGTCGGAGAGAGACGACGATCTCGCGCGTGCAGACAAACAAGGCGGCAGGGGCCCCGGCCGGTGCTCCGTTGGATCGTCGTCGACACGGCCGGCGATCGATCGAGCGATACATCATACATACGCGACCGATCGAGATGGAATATATGCGCGCCTGCACTGCACGATCACAGAGTATGCAGGGCCGCCGGATGCTGAATAAACGGCCTGGCGATCGCCGTCGTCGTATATAGGACGCCCGGCCCCGGCGCAACCGGCGCCCGGCGGGGACAGAGTGACAAAAACTTTGTACGGTAGATTCGAGTGATCATCGCACTAGCTAAAATGCATCTACTAGCGCTGATGCATGGCACACTACGCGCCAAACGAGGAGTGGCCTTCCAAGCTAAGCTTCACGTCCATCGTCTACTCGTCTTATCTCGCACGTGAACCACAGAAACTGGCTGATCCTAATAAACACCTAGATCCGCCTAGGATCTATACGGGCCCCTGCCCTGAAAACATGATCTCGATCTAGCAGGTGTACTATGTGTGCGCTTCCAAAATTCTCAAGAAACAAATGCTGGATCATCACGCAAGTATATTCATATGTACATATAAATAAACAAAGGCACATGATGTCATAGTTATAGTTATAGAGTAGCGGATCGACCGGAACACTGGTTAGATGGAACTAGCAATATATGCCACCGTCTTAGTTTTGCTTATTATAAGACCGCTCTTGCGACCGGACACTAACCGGATGTTTCTTTATGGAAGCTTTCTAGAGGAGCTAGACGGCTTTTGCTTTGGAATCTTGCTATATATTCTATATGCCCCTCTTCAGGTATGCCACTGGGGTCAAATAAACAAGGAAACATGCATGTGTTTTGGGTCTGTTTTTTTCATTATTATATATTCCGGTGTTTGTTCCTTGTCTACTAATGTTTATTCCTTCTTTAAGTTCCTTGTCTACGATGTTTGTTCCTTCTTTAAGTTCCTTGTCTACTAGAGGGGGTTTGGGTCATGTGTTCCATGCATGTAGTTCGGCCGCGGTAGCCAAATAAAATACCACTGATGAGTACATATTCGCACCCAAGGTCCTCTAGTCTACCTGGCTAGGGGATTGAGTGAGATGATTGTACCAGTAGGCTCGACCGGTTTAATAGGTCTCCTTGCTGGTGTAGCAGTGGTTCTGGAAAACCGAGAGACTCTTCACCTTCATCGGGTCTTGTTTTCTATGAGTACGTACTCGCATGTGCATCTCATGCTCTTGCATTGTTGTCCCTCGTATATCTTGTATCTTTCACGGAGTCGACCATATTACACTTGCTTCTACAGCTGTGGCCAGCCTTTGACTTTATTTAAAGCACACGCGCAAACATGTACTGCATTTGCTTTGAATTATACTTCTTTTGACTTTTTTCCTTCAAGCTCAACTGTTCAAGCATTTGTCTCATTAAAAAAATTCACTACTACATAACATACTTTTAGTAACACATACTTGTAACATATTCATCAATGTGTTACAAAGAAAATTTATAGGAACACAAAGCTATGTGTTACAGATGACCACGGTAACACATTGCACTTCTTTTGTAAAGTTGTGTTACAAAAAATAATTATAGTAACACAAAATTAATGTTACAACTAAGTGTTACAAACTGACAATATTTGTAACACATATAAAATTTATAGTAACACAAAATTACTGTTACAACTAAATGTTACGAAATGACAATATTTTGTAATACATATAAGTATGCTTGAATTTCTCAAATTTGAAATTTCAGTTTTCAAACGACCTCGGATGGCAAAACAAACAAAATGAGAGTTGTAGATCGCAATCAGTTGTGAAACTATGCAGTTGACACATTTTGTATTAGAATTCATCTTGTTAATGAAAACTAAGTTTGAATTTCTAAAATTTGAAATTTTGTAAACGACATTGGATTGAAAGATTACCAAAATGAAAGTTGTACATCTTAAAAAGTTGTGAAACTTTGTAGTTGACAACTATTTTATTTGAATTTATGTTGTCAATGAAAACTAAGTTCGAATGTCTCAATTTGCAATTTAAATTTTGCAAACAACATTGGATTGAAAAACTATCAAAATATAAGTTGTATGTCTTCAAAAGTTATGAAACTTTGTAGTAGATAATATTTTAATTTAAATTTGTTTAAGGGCTCAAATAAGTAATTTACACTTGGTTTCTATAATATTTGAGGATTCAAAACAGAAACTTAACACAAGTTCGAGTGTGGTGTAGTGGTAGATGAGGTTACATGTGTGGAAAGGTCAGGTTGTGGGTTCGAATCTCATGTAGCACTAATAATTTTTGTTATTTTTTGGGTGTTTTCTATTCACAAAGTATTACTACAAAAGTGTGTAAGTGTTACAAGAGCTTAAAAAAATATGTTACACAAAAAAAATAGTAACACTTTTTTTTGAAAATAAAAGAACATATGTGTATTGTTACAATATATCATGTAGTGGTAACATTGAAAGTAGTAACACTAACAAGATGTTTTACGAGCATGCCCAGTAACACATTTATTGAGATATAGTAACACAAGTTGGTGTTACAATAACTCTGTTCTGTAGTAGTGATTATGCAAAATATTTTTTTTATTATGGCTTGCTTTATTAATAAAAGTTCTTCAAGAATGACTTAGAATTGATTATATTTGTATATTTTTTTGAATAAGACAAGCAGCTAAACTTGGGGTAAAAAAATCAAACGAATTATAATTTAGAAAAGAGGAAGTATGCGACCATCACAGTTCGAACATCATTTACTCATCGCATTCTTCTCTCTTATTCTAGTTAGCATGTAGCACGTATCAGTGATGGAGAGCCGATCGAGCGTGTCAAGAGCCAATAACGACAATCCAACTATCCAATTGTCTTGTGCCTCTCTCTGACACGCACACACATGAATGCTGCTATCTGATTGGCGAAGATCGAGAGTTGGCGTTTGCAGGATCTGGTCTAGAAATGCAGCTCGCAGAACATGTGAGCGGCGAAGCGTTTCATTTCCCCTTCACGATCTAGTGTGAGATCGTGATCTCATGCAGAAAGTAGACCGCCCATCCATTCGTAACGATGCATGCTCGTACCGCGAGTGGCAGAAGCCAAATCTTTCTACATGAAACTTTGGCACATATCCTCGCTGGCATGGATGACAGGCACCGTGCCTGCCTGTGGGGTTGATGCATTGGCATGCATGTTTTACACGGTCTCTGGATTTGATTGGATGGTTGGATACATCTACTACCTTAACCTCGTGATCGAAAGAAAAGCGAACGATCTCATGACAGCATGGGCGACAGATTTTGGTCGTGTCGCTACCTGCAGGCACGGTAGCCTTTATTTCCAAAAAGCAAGACCCAGCATGCATGCCCAAATCTAAAGAGATGTCGTCATCACCTAGCTGCCAAGATATATGGGTATCCAAACGAATAAACGATGCACGCATGCATCTATATGCATGGAATACTACAAAAATTGTTCACATATACTGATATACATGCATCTTGTATTATTTTATATAGATGCTTAAACTTTCATACTAAGCTAGGACAATAATGACGATGACCCTCAAGTCCCCATCAAAATCAAATACTAAGTCTCGGATACCTGCATGCATCCTAATGTAAAATCTGAAGAGAATGTCCGGATCGGGTCATGATGCATCCTGCAGAATCGTCCGGGATGTCCAGATCTTCCAGCTAGATACCAATTATTATCTGTCAGCTTTACCTGCCTGCTTGGCCATGACATTTCTCATCACGATGTATAAAACACGTCCGTCTCCATTAGCCGCAGCATTTTGTATTGAGCTAGGGCTTTGAACTGACAGGTAAATACACTACCATGCATGACTGTTGGAGAGTTAGTCCCCATATTTTTCCTCCATGACATATGTGATCGGGAATCTCTGCTTTAGAGCAAGTACGATGACAGGCTACAAGCCGGCTTAATCCTTGCTGGCGGAGAGAGTAGAAGAGAGAGAATGTGGAGCGGACGTCTCGCTCAACGCCCGCTTGAACCAAGCGGATGCGCCGGGTGTGCCTTCCCATTGGTTGTTGCGCTGCTGCCCTCCCTCCGCATTGGTTGCACGAGCGCATGTAAAGGTGCTTCTGCCCCTGCCGTATTAATTGGGATGCCAGGGTGGAGCTATTTCGCCCGAGAGCCGGCTGCGTTATTGCCTTTGCTCTTATCTTAAAGTTCAACAGTCTCTATGCATGCATGCATGAGAATTGAGATCCATCATGATCATCTCCTGCCGTACGTTCAATTCATCCAACTCCAGCTGAACAAATCAAGATGATATTATTCCTCCCATGCAACAGTGTCTCCATTAAGGCCTTGTTTGGATCGCCAACCTCCGCCAACTTATTTTGCCAACTTGTCACATCGAATGTTTAGACACTAATTAGGTTTATTAAACATAGGTGTAAAATAAAACTAATTACATAGATGGACTCCACATCGTGAGACGAATCTATTAAGCCTAATTAATTCGTCATTAGACATTGTCATGCTACAGTAACCCATCATTAAAAATACGCTAATGACGACACATATTAAGCTTAATAGATTCATCTTGTGATGTAGAGTCCATCTGTGTAATTAGTTTATATTTAGTACTCCTAATTAGTGTCAAAAGGATGGATGTGACATTTCGCCAACTTTACACCCCTCGTCTAAACAAGCCCTAAGTTGCCAACACTAGCTATATATACACGTATATGGTGCTATGCACGGTGATTGGAGCTACCAAGCAAGGTATATAAATGTGGTGACGTGGGATATACACTAATTTTAATTGGAAAATCCATTTTACTCTCCTCACATATTTACTTTGTCCGAACTATTTCCTTTGGTTCAATCTATCCTCTAATTAGATTTCTCCTTTTTTCTTTGTGTACAAGTTGAGTTTAATTTAAATTTTTTCATTTGACTTATAACATGCATGTAATGTATTTTTCATGATTACTTTTTGTACAACTCTATATATTTGCGATCAATTTTGTTTTAAATATTTCTAACCTATGAAACTAACCATGAAAAAAATTCTTAGCATAATTTTTTTTTAGTATAAAGCATCATGTTTTGTATATTTGTTCACAAAATTTGAAGTCAAAATTTAACTCATAAACGGAGAAATAAAAAAGAAAAATCTAATTAGGAGGTAGATTGGACCAAATAAAATAGTTTAGGAGAGTAAAGTGAGCCAAAATTTCATTTAGGAAGTTAAGCGGACAAAGTGGAGAGGTAGGGGAGTAAAATGGATTTTTTTTTCAACTTTAGTTTTTCTTGATCTACAGGTGGCGCATAACGTATCTAGGTAGCTCCAAGCGAGTTTTCTGTGTGCACCGGGATCCTGCAGCTGCAGGCCCAATCTTCTTTGTCGTTCCGACATGCATGCATGAGCATGCAATTATGCAAAGATCGGCTAGCTCCTGCAAGGTCGCTTTCATGGAAAAAAAATGTGGCTGGCAGGGCTGGTGGCTTTTGATCTTCCAAATCCCGATCCTCTCACATGGATCATATGCATGCATCAGCATGGCACACAGTGATTCGTATGTCAGAAAACGTGCTTAAATTTGGCATTGACTAATTAATCAGGACTAATGGATGAATTGCTGAACTAAAGGCTAGTTGTTGGTTACAACCTACTCCTAGTTTTATTTTTATTTTTTTTACGGAATCCAGCTAAACTAAATGCGTTTCATCTTTTTTAGGACTAAACTAAATTCGGTAACCCTATTTGGACGAGGTAAATAGATGAAAGTGCTAATAGCATTGGAACCATTTAGTACTTGGGTCACACCAGGGCGGCTTAGCTTTTATGTCTCGGGTAAATAGATGAAACGTGGCTGGGGGGACGGCCGGGCTCTGCAATGTGCAATCTGCGCACCGAACGCGTCGAAATTTGGTTTCGGAGCACGGCACGCACGCCGTCTACTACGGCGGCTGGCGCCGGTGACGACCCATAGGAGATTGCAGAGAAGAATCTTGCCGATTATGATTCTGACGACGATGATCTCCATCAACCATGGCGGCGCGTCGCGTCAAATCTTGCAGCTAGCCACCGTGTGCGCAAGAATAATCCGCAGAAACGCTAGCAGCTAGCTCCGCGTACGTGTCTGGAGGGCATGTTTGATTCACGATGACTCATATATAAGTCAGGCCACCTTAAATGTTATTTAAGATGTCCTTAGAAACCCAAATATAATTTAATTATAAAAATTTGTAGCATCAAATGGGCTAATCATGACCTAATTTGGTTTAATATAGATTCATCTCATGAAAAACTAATAATCATGTAATTAATTTATAATTAAATTAAATTTAGTCCTACTATAACCAAAGCCTAATTACTCCGCGGTCCATGCATACATCATACATGCGCCAGCATGAATGAAGCGACTTACTTCCTATCCTCGGCGATTACCAATTGGTGGTGACGAGATCTTAATACTTATCCTCGGTGAATCTTTGGCAGTGTTCGTCGTACCATCAAGATCAGCATGAGAATTACGTATCATCGTCGGTGAAGAGACTTATTGTTGCTATTTTGTATCTTCTTCCTCCAAAGATCCGCGTGTCAGATCGATCGATCAGAACAGATGAGATGACGCGTGCGCGTGCATCACGCATGGTGTAACACGACACGATCTATCCAGTGCACTGTATGCTTGTGTCTCTCTGTCGTCGATGTCGGTCGAGCATGACGTACTCGTCATCGCATATATCCTGACCGGATCGCGTACGTCGCCTTGACATTCTCGGCTCGCGCGCAGCAGCTGGCAGCAGGATTCGAACATCGACATCGAATTATCCATCTATATATCGATCGACCGATCGTCGCAACTAATGTTGAAATAAGCTGCTAGCTGCTGCTTGTGACCGACGATGACGACGTGTCAGATTCGTTGGCGCAAGAATTCGGGATCCTCACGGGATCTCGAGCGACTATAGATGTCGCTAGCTTGACCAGCGTGCATCGTCAATATCCGATCCGAGCGATCCGAAATGACCATGCGACAGAATTACTGGGTGACCTGTGTTGTGGATGCATGGCCTTAACGTACTAGCGGACTCGCTTGTGTGTGGATTTACTGGGTGCGTGGAAGTGCAATGTACAAAATCGATCAAAGTCTGGATGTATATATACACAGGTCTTCAAGATATCCATCACACAATATCTGTACAGACATTGTCAATGCATGATCGAAGAATAATGACAGAGACGATTCATAACTCCCCTTGAGGCCTTGGCATACACTGTACTACATTACTGGCCGCCGGTTTTCTAGAAGGCTAGCTCAAGGCTGCAGATCGATGACTGAGGACAACCTCACTCCCAGACTGATGATGAGGATCATGCTAACAGCTAGCTGCATGCATGGTTCACTGTCACTGTCCTGCCGATATGATACGCTTCGTCCAAGATTCTCTGGCGCGCGTATCCATCTGACTGAATCCTGGCTTGTCGACCTACTAGCAGCCAACTAGGTCACGTCCAACGACGAGAGCGATCGATCGACAGAGCGAATCGGATCTGCCGTCGACATCTCAAGATAGGGCTTCGTCAAGGATTTGCTGAAGCGTCGTGGCTTCAATTTGCCCCATATCAACTTCAAATGGCAGCCCACGGTTGAAGCTTAGTTCAACGCATGCACAGCCATGGGCCATGTCAGCTGATCGATCGACTCCAAGACGCACGCAACGCCCGACAGGTTCCATCGATCGACGATCGTCCAAGCGTGTGTCCTTCTTGGAGATCTATCGCTCGATCTTGCCGAGACGACGCTGACAGAGATATCCTTCGATAGGTACCCAGATCGCAAACGATGGCCTACTTAGCAGGACCGACCGCAACAGTACGTCTGAAAGGCTAGCAGGATCGACCGGTTTCTGAGGCAAGTATGTCGTATATGTCGTCTGTCGAACAATCCGACCAGGATCTCTGCAGCTAGCTGTTGATTTGCGTATCATGTGGGAAAGCAACTTGATCGTGTGCCATAATAGACATCTAGAAGCATTATAAGTTTTTAGGATCACACAGAACCATATTTTCAACCAAGTTACCCTGCTGATGCCAGCCTAGCGTAGCAAATCATCATGATTATCGATATTATGAACTAATTTCAAATCAATCCAATGCAACCAAATTATATTGTAAAGCATCTGCTTCTCGATCTCTTTTTTTTAACAGAACCTTTTTTTAAAAGCATCTTCTTCTGTTGTCAGATGTTTTTTTTCTTGAACAGATGTTATCCTCTTTCAAGCCAGAGGAAAGACACACCGCTAAGAATCAAGGATGTAAGAAAAACATATAAAGCAAAATATCGTGTTGCTTAATTTTTTATACTTGTGTATTTCTGAGTTTCTAAGAACTCCAAAACAAAAAATATATTCTAAAGTTTACTACCATATTTCATTTTTTGGGGATAACAAAAGGTAAGAATTTCTGATGTGATTGGGCAAGTGAAGGATTTTTTTACATCGTCATGTTCCTATTAAAACAATTATCAATATGCAAACAGATTCAAATAGAGTAAGAAAGGGCTGCCTTAAAAAGCTTGTTATCTCTATAATTGGAATCCAAACAAAATCAAGGGAATAAAAGCAATAGCAAGTATAAGAAGATATACTGAATTTCTACAGATGATGACTCAGACTACAAATATATTGAACTTATCTTTTCTAGGCATCAATGCTGATACTTAATTTTCAGAAAAAACAATGCTGATACTACATGAGTCTAGAGAGAGTTCTTGGATATTACAAACCTCACATACTAATTTTGACATGAGTCTGACGTTAGAAAAAGTTATTGATCCCATTTCTTGAAACAAACAAATAATTACTGAATTCTTTTGTGCTCCATGAATGCTATGAGATGTAAACATGCTGGGGTGTTTGTTGGGTGAAATTGGTGAAATGCATTGTACCAAACTTTGTTGGGAACCGTGTTTTGTGAGCTGAATGAATAGTGAATTTCCAATTAAATAGTGAATTTCACTAAAAAGTTTTCCAGGAACTAAGACGAAGATAGTAGAAAAAATAATAGAGCAAAAAGTGACACAGTTAAGAGACTGATACTCTGTAAAACAGTAAGTTCATGGAAGATATCAGCTAATTACGCTAAAGAGAAAAAAAATATTTTGGGGGGGGGGGGGGGAGGGGGCTCCATAACTCCATTAGACAACAGGTTGGCCATAGCCCATAGACTCATAGAAAACCCATCTTTACTTGAAGTTAAAACCAGTAAGTTATTTCTTCCAATTACGCAGGGGAGGAAAAATATAAAGCCAATCAAGACTTATCTGCAAGGTACACGTATGAGGAAAAAACCGATCAAACTCTAACTCCGCCAGTGCTAATATTTGAGAACTTGCCTCAAAGTATTCCTAGCTGCAACAGAAGGAGTCATTCCGGATGGGCCATCCATTGGTTGAATATGCATTGTATCCTAGACAGGGCCTAGGGTGAGAACCCGGGCAGGACTATAGCATATCTTATACTTGAGGCCATTCTCAATGGGAGTTTCATGGACACGATTACCTAGAGTGTCACATCATCTAAAAATATTAGAAACTAGTATGAAACACCCCACTCTCAATGCATAGTTTTATCTATTGTTGTTCCCAATGTTACATATAAGGCACAAACTGTTTATGTAACTGTGTATGGAGAGTTTCATACCATGAAACTCATTTCACATCTCTCTTCATTAATTTACTGTCACATCACCGAAACCACCTATGTGGCACTCTATTTATTGCCCATAAAACTCTCACTGAGACTGGCATGAGACACCCAGGATTTGCTACTGGAGAAGCCACTTCTGAAAAGGGGGACTGGTTCTAAAGTAAGGAGAGGTCAAACCCAGCGGATTCTCAACCTTCATTTAAACCAGGTCTGGAACAATATAAGCTTTTGCCCTGACAGGGCTACTGCAAGACATCTGCTAGACAGGGTCACAAGCCGTTCCACCATCAGGGATCTGAACCTCCATTTGGACGTCGTCTTGGTAAATGGTCCTGATATTGGTTAAGAAGAAGAGAAACCATACGATATATATGATGGTCCTGACATGTCATCTTAATCTTAGCTTCAGGCAACATTCGTAGCAGCCAAACAGTGCCTTGATGACCTGATTTCTAGTAGAATTCCAGATTAATGCATTATTCGCTTGTAAATAGGTCACTAGTTCACTACAATATCACAGAATTTCACCGTCGAAAAGCACCAAAAGTACAATTATTGGAGTTACAACCGGCCATAAATATTGTTTTACACGACTGCTTTGACTCAACTGGCCATAAGCTGACTCTGCTACAATAAACAACACCAGCACTCAGATGAAATCCGCTGGGCTGCTTGGTGACCCAGTCACCGTCTTCAGGGACTGTGTATGATGTCCCACATGGACTTCACCACATAGCATGTTGTCCCCCCCATACCGATGATTGTATACCAAAGGAGGGCCCTTGAACTCTCGGCCACGTTAGCATTTTCCACACGGTTTTTAGCCTTATCAAAGGAAGGGAAAGTTAACACTTTGTTGGGTTATTGTGTTTTGAGGTAAATAAATTGTAAATACACTGATACTCCCAAATTGAATCATGATTACTTTCACATCTAGTAGCCCCTACTTGTGATTTTTCTACCTTGGCACCATCATTCCTGTTCAAAATTACACCTTTGGTGGTATGTTCACCATTTTTGGAAGTTGGTAAATATGTGCTCTTTTGAACATATCACTGTTCCAAATTGTAAGTCGTTTTGGCATATTCAGATACATAGCCAAAACGACTAACAATTTGGAATGGAGTATCTCGTTTTTACGTGCAAATATGAATGTGGGAGTAAACTATCTATCTATAAGCAGAGAAACACAAGCAAAATACGACCCCGCGAAGTAAAACACAAGCAACAATGTTGAATAACATTCTTTAGTACTCAACATTGCCACCACATACGCAGACCACCCTTCTTTGCCTGCTCCCAACCCGCATTTGAGAAATGGCGCCACCCCTGCAACATGCCCTCTTATTAATAAATGTTTGAAATACTAATCAAAGAAAATAAGAGCAGTAGAATGTGAACCAGAATGGAGTATCATATATTCCTAAAGGTCTATTCTACAGCTGAACTCATAATGGGTAAATGAAACAGAAGTTGTAGTAGACACAATTGTGCGTGTCAAAGATGCTTATGAGCTTATACATCAATTTAAACAATATCAGCGTACAACCTTGCACCATTCTTTATAAGATTATTTACCTCATCGGTCTATAAAATGTTGCAGGAATAAAAAAAGAGTTTGATTTTGCACCCACAGAATCCGATGCCATGCCTTACACCCTTTAATTTTACCCGCAGAATATACAATACAGTTTGCAACGAGATGTAACCCACAGGCTCCAGAACAGCAGAAAGAAAAATAAAAAAAATGCGATTTCTAAAAAAGGTCAGCTCACAGCTGACTTAAATACCCAAGTTCAGAAGTCATCAAATTCACCAGTGGACATACCTAGTGGAGTTTAAAGGAAAAATTATCCCTATCTACACCACACAGCCACTCAGGTATTTATGATCTAACAAAATATTTTTCTTTCTGGACAGGTATCCTGCATATATGAATACAATTGTATAGTTCACTAGCTGCGATCTGTGATAGGCAGAACCAGCATGGATCCAATCTACTGCACAGCAAGCACAAACTGGCCACCACGAGTTAGGATAAGGCCTTCAGCCAGTTAGTTATATGAGAGGATTATTGTTAGTTTGTGAGATTGATTGTTAGTGGGCGTGGTTACGATTATTGATAGTTAGCAGATGCATTGATAAGCCTAGGGTTTCCATGACTAACGCGCGCAGATTGGAACTACATATGCAAAGATCAAAACGTTGTTACTCTGGAAAACAAATAAGCACTCGAGGCGTGATGTCTCTTCACCTGGGGGTTGCCGACGGCCGCGCGTCGGAACGGCGACGTCGGCGGCGGCACGGGGCGGAAAGCTTGGTGGATCTCCACCCCTTTTCCGCCCATGGACGCGGCTGCAGAGGAGCTGCAGCGGCGGCCGAGCATCGCTAACACCGATCGCGTCGCCATCCCAATCGTCTCTTCTTCTTCCTCCTGCTCTTCTCTCCCTCTTCGCGTGCTATAAAAGGGGATGCTAATAAACCGACTCCGATTTAGAGCTTTGTCGAAATACGATTCTCTGTCGAAAATACTAGTATTAGTAAAAAAAAAAGACTTGCACCTTTTTGAACCTAACTAGTACTCGGGTAACTACTACTACTAGCAAAAGCATCCGTGTGTTGCTACGGTCAAAGTCATATTTTTTTTTAGCATGCAGGCGATGTGGCCAATGGCAAAGCAACCAACACCGTACCAGACCTACAAGACCGGCATTCAACCAGCACCGTACCAATGGCAAAGCCAACGTGACTGCTTCCCCTGCACTCGCCGAATTCTCCATTAGACCGGATGAAGACAACTATTTCGTGCATACATCCCCTCACCTTGAGTAGGATGTCAAGGAATAGGAAGGCACTGCTCTGGTAGCCAAAGCCATGAGTGTCCCACCTTCGATCGCGCTCGCGAGATCGACATTGTCGTCTTCGATGAACTCACGCTGCAGGAGGTTTGTTTCAGGAATGGCTCATGCTAGTGCAGGGTCATCAACGTCATAAGGCTGCCTTGGGTTGCATCTCTATTCTTCCAGAGTGTACCTCTATCTGGAGGGGCATTCCGTGGAGTTATCAATGGCCATGATGTTATCCGGGTGACATCCTCCAGCACCCGGATAACATCATGGCCATTGATCTTTGGGTCCGGACAGCGAATCCAAGCAAGACTCCAAAAGTGATCGATGGGCGAATGACATGGTCAGCGAATCCAAGCGAGACTCCCAAAGTGATCGATGGGCGAATGACATGATCAGATATTCAGACGAGATTGTGCGTGAATGCTCAAAATTCAAATATTCGATGGTGAATGCGTGCTTGTACGTGTGGTTCATGCTTTGAATTGTCGTCTGCTTGGCAGCTGCGTCATCATAATTTTATTGCTGAAACACGTCAGAGTCGTCCCTCTTAAGCTGAAATAAGATTACATCAGAGTTCTCCCTGAAGAAAAGCATGCTTCTTGGCTCGGCACTTTGGGTAGTTTAAATTCCAGAGTCATCTGCAACGTAAATTGAAGTCTACAGGCGGTGCATAATACATAGGCAGGCATCTGGTGGATGCAGGTTTTGAACCTTGTGGCATGCATCGCGCCATCGCCCAATGTGGCTACAACTGCTTCAACATCAGCTAATCCACAACAGGTTTAGTCCTGAATGAACCAAGCCGATCGATACATAGCACTAACGTCAGCGTCTCCTACTACCAGCAATACTACATACATAGCATATATATACACCCCTGCTTGTTGACGCAGATGAACGACTAGAACAGCACGATGTGGTTGCTATGCGATACTTCTTGAAAGCGTCCTCGAGGACGGAACGCAGGCAGGTCACTGTCTCGCCGCCGTGCTTGAGGAGGTAGAGCTCGCACAGCGTCCGCCCGGCCACCTTCCACGCGAACCCACACTTGCTCACCTCGTTGCGGGGCGCCGCGTGCTCATACACCACCTGGTAGATCGCGCAGGCATCGCTGAACAGATCCAACTTGCTCCGCGGGCTCGCCTCAAACTCCTCGGCTTCGTAATGGATCTACAGGCACACGGGCAAGACACCTCACACAATGCCGGTGAACAACAAGAGCACTTCCCATCACACGGAGTAGTTTCAGACTTTCTATGTGCGATTGGTAGATGGGATCCTTACCCGCCTGAAGCATCGGAAAAGTTCCCGGAATCCGGCGTTCCGCTCTTCTTTGTCCTCCACCTTACAGAGTGCAGAGCTCTGTTTCAGGTACTCGTTGTGGTAAAGACTTGTCCAGCGGTGCTTGTAATCTTCAGATACTGCTTCCTCAGTGAAGCATTTCAGGGGCGATATTTCTGACAAACAAGTCAGAAACAAGATTTTCTTAAGCTCAAACAAGATTAGATCAGAATACGTTCCCCATGAACAAAAATATGCTCTTGACTCAAACTCTGCAGTTTGAGTAGAATGAAGTGACACGGGCCGGCAAAAAAAATAACAACTTACTGATTGCAAGAACAGGTTCAGACTGTTGCGATTTTGCTTCATCATAGATCCAGCCGAGCAACGACGTTGAGTTGTAGGAAGGTTCCCGTTCCAAGAAATGTGGGTACTTCTTGACCATCAGACGCTGAGGAATTGTGATCTGTTTCAAAGATAGAATGGGTTGAAATATCTCTCTTTGCTAAGATATGAATTTCCCATAACATAGTCTCAAATTAAACAGTCTAAGGCTAGCATAAGCAGAGTTGGTCAATAGGGTCTGTCATGTCGCATAATACTTTTGCGACGCCACATAACATGGTATCCAGCTTGGATCATAAAGCTCATTTTTCTATCACATAGATATAGCTACGATTCTATGCCAATGTCCTTCCAGTCTTATATGGGACAATAATTTGGGAGGCACAAATTAAAACACAAACTGCTTACAAAAGTTGCTCAATTAGACTTGGAGGACGTAAAACGTAATGCAAGTTACTAGCAATATCTTATTTTCTGATTCATGTGGAACACAGCAAATATTGCTCATACCAATAAATTCATAAGAACATGTTGATAATAGTCAGTAACATGTGAAACCAAGTTTACCACGCTTTGTTATTTTAGAAGAACATAGGGTTCCAAGCATCCAGAATTTCGGATACCAATCAAAGTCCTGTCACTAGAAATACTGGCACAAGATTTTTGTTTACCTTTTTGGGTGATTAATCGCATACCAATTACTGGTAGCATGCGGAAACTTACAAAAAAGTATAGTTGGTCTATAAAACACTTCTAAGCCCATGATTGGAAATCACCTTAGTCCCATTTTTTGGGGCATCCAAGGCCCAATAGTAAATATCAACCAACTCAAGCATATGGATCTTCACTGTATCCTTTTCGGACTGAGAAACTTCAGGTGTCAAAAACCGATCCATGAGTGTCAACCAACAATTTGCAGCTGTACCCAGCACATAACTGAAGGGCAAAACATAAAATTTGTTAATTAGGATAGAAGAGCAGGTCCTTAATTAGAATGTGTATCTTGCATATAATGAATATGACATGCATTCAAAGATCTAGCACTTTATTCTATGACTGACATGCCCCCCCCCCCCAAGAAACACATGCCGGTGAGACATCAAGCGATACACTCTCAAAGCCACTCATCAAGTCTGTAAAGTGAACGGTGATGGCGAAATAAGCCAATCATCAAGTGTATGTGCATGTATTTACGCCTTGGCCAAGGCACCATCAGTGTGCATCCTTTGCTTGACCACTGACCCTTATAAGCAGAAGAACTAGGGTGGGTTAGTACTTGGCATTCAACCCATATTGTCATTTTTTTTTGTCAACAACAATTTTATTAGAGTTTAAACTTTAAAGTATTACCTCTTGGATGTTACAATGTAATAACCACTTTCATGTTAAGACAACCTTTGTCCTAGTGGCAAATAAAAACGTCAATGGAACTACAGGGCAGTAACTAGCCTTATACTGACCTTGGTGAGAATCTAGCTCTCAAAAACTCACAGAACAACAAGCGTTCCAACTCAGGTCCATCATAATCTTGAGGCTTCTTCTGTTTAGTATTCTTTGGTTGGCTTTTGTGCTTCCACGGTGTACCAGGTTTAAAGTGCTTCAGTAACTGAAGATGAAAATTTTGCAATCATAATAACCATTGTGCCCATGGAGAGAACAGAAACGAATCTGATGGCATATCAAACATACTGATGCTAAATGAGTGCTCCAAAATAAATCACAGAAAAAATATGGATTGGTTATATTAACAAAAAAAACGGCATATGCAATTAACAAACTATAAAAGACAATATTTCCCCAGAAAACTCTAGTTTCACTCACTTAGCTAGTTAAAGAAGTGCATTCTTCGATAGCAAGTTCCATAAATTTCTTTTTTTTTTCTCTTACTAACAATCTCAAGTTTTGGAGGAATTTGTTTCAGAAAATAAGGCTCCATGACATTCCTTGTCTACGGAGGTCATGGATCTCGAGGCAAATCAGATTTGGCACTGCTCCATTCTCTCACCCTCCACTCTGCTTCCTGGGATGGCTGAGGAGGCAACTGCTGACAAATGGCGGAAGTAAGCAATGACAGCAACGACCAGTATCGAGGTAAGTGGCTGAATAGCAAGTGGACTCGAGCAGTGTCAAAGTTTTGGAGACAGAAGCAGAGAAGAGGGTCTCAACAGTGAGATATTCATGGGTCTCTGTCCACCCAATTTCTTAGCTCAACGCCCTCCACCACCATCAGGGGTGGACCTCTCTTGACAGCCCTTGCCTCTCCTCAGTAGCACGTCATACATTATCTCTACTCGACATGCCACCACAGCCACTCAACGACAGCATTGAGAAACAAGGTTCTAAATTTCAACAATTTTCCTGTAGTGGGGCTAGGTGAGTCTAATTCCATGGTGTTTTCTAGAACTCCAATTAATTGCTATAAAAAGTTGAAACAAAGTGAAACAAAACTGCAAAGTGTGGGAAGTAGAAATCTTAACAAAAACTTCATTTATCCCCAAGTAGTGTCAACCAACAACTCTATTTCTGAGCAAGGATAACTAATGCATGAACAGTTCACACTGTAAAGGGTAAACTATCAGAAACAAGAGCAACCTGTGGGTTCCATGAGACCCAGTACATGTTACCATCAAAGTCGCTGTTGGCCATCTCATCAGCTAAAGATCGTGATCCAGAAGTTGGAAAAATTATAGCATATTTGGAATTGCCCACAATCTCCTCCAGACCATCAATATGTGTTGCGTTCAACATATGTATATCTCCGAAGTGCATCCCAGGAGGTTTATAGACAAGAACCTTTCCGGAAACTTGGCGGTTGTCACTGTTCAATGAGGTAAAGTGTAGTTAATAAAACGAGGAGCTCACAGAAAGTCAGTAGGAAGCATAATTAAGTACCAGAAAAGTAAAAAAAAAAACACATTATATGTTACCATGATAATCTAACATTAGTGTAGAAACAAATAAGCAAGAATGGAGAGCAACTTTTCCCTGATAAAGTCATCCAAGACCCAACCTAGAAGGAACTAGGGTGATTTTTTATTAAGAAGAAAATAGGCACCCGAAATCAAGTTGGAGACGACTGGAACGTGAGTGGATACCAGATTGGTTGGATTCCGGATACTACAGGGGATCTCACGTAGGGAGTAAGGCCGTAAGGGTGCCGAAGTGGAGGAGGAGGACGGCGGGCACTGCGCAAGGGCGCCGTGGTTTCGTGAGGGCGAGGAGGAGGGCGACACAAGAGGGTTTCGGGTGGCCCCTTGAGGCCGGCAATCAAGATAATTGCCTACTTAATTGATCTCAAACTGTTTGGCTGACATTTATATCCCAATTATAATCTCTATGGAAATATCAATTGACTAAGGAAATAAACCTATGGAGTGTCTAGCCACTTTTACGGCGGCGGTGGAAATACGTGACCAGCGGACGTCTGAACTGGCTGGGCAGTGTGGCCTGGGCCGGCTGGGGCATAACAGTTGTAGTGCACAACCAGTTGAGCTGGGCTCACTTCCTGATAAAATCATTAACCTAGCTTATCAGGAAAAGAAGGGTCATTAACCTAGCATACACAAATCATCATGATCTCATATTGCCAGCCCATTTCAGGGCACACTAGATCAGCATCTGCTTTTACTGCTATCTTATGTACTTTTGAGGCAGAAGGAAAATCACAGCCAAAAAGATCAGAAGAAAAATAAAATCGTGTTGCTTAAAACATCCGTGAAAGATACGTATGAAATGTCAACCTAATCCAACAGGACAGATATGGTGGATAGTGATGCTACTTACTGTATCACACAAACTTGGTCTGGTTTTAGTGTCCCTGTAGGATCAGTTGTGCCCATCAGATAACAACAATCATCAATCGGTATCTTTCCCTCTTGGAAACCTTTTCTTTCTTCTTTGGTCATTATATCTAGTTGGTATTGCAAAAATGCCTCATCCTCTGGTTGAATTCCAGCAAGGATCATTCGTGCAGATGTTAAATCATCCATGTCAGCATGGTTTAAAGCAACTGCAAAACGTATCGAATTAATGAAAAGAAAATAGACAAGGGTCAAATGTTACTAGTGAATGATTGAACTGTGTTATCAAGAATAGCAGAATATCTAGAGACTGACAAATAAACCAAACATTCATAAACAAACCAACCTTCCAGCGAGTCTCCAGCTTTATTGCGAGTTTTGTTGGCATCTTCTAGCGCCTTCCCTAGAATCTCTATAAAGTACTCAGCTGGAACGTTTCCACAAAGAAGCAGTGCGATTAAGTTCCTCGATGTATGTGATTTCCTAGGTCGGTTGCTGAAATGATGCAATAATAGAAAGCGTGGTTGATGTTAACCAGAAAGAAAAGGAATCCACTATCTGTACAAAACTACAAAAGGGGTCATTGACTTAGTGGAGTTGCTTGGGAAATCTTTTGGATTAAATGAAACTTCGAATTAGATCCTAACATCCTAGATCAAAATCCTTCCTATGCCAATGGCACCCGGGGAAGATACTCCAGATTTACTATTTGAAATAAAGACAATGTTTTTTTTATAATCAGCGACAAATTAATGGACCTAAAGGTTAGCTTTATCGTAAAGTTGTGTTATGCTACACGTATTTGGAGAAAGGTCAGAATATTTCAGTTGATGCGAAGTGTGTATACAAAGATTTGTCTATAGAAGTGCAAAGTAAAATTGCTCATTCCTAACACATGTATAACAGTGTCATACCAATTAAATCCAATAAATGCAATTCTTTGTCTACCTTGTAGTAACTACTTCCAATGAATTAAATGGCAGGCCACCTAATGAAGTTGGATCAGCATTTATCTTTATCATTGATGGTCTAATATGAATGGTCTTTTTGGGAAGCTGCAACAAAGAAGAAATGAGATTCTTAATGATTTTGCACAAGGATTGAACTGAACGAATTGGCAGAAAAAAATAAAAAAAACAGTAGAAACTTTATGTTTGTAAAAGGATAGCATGTTTTCAAATAGTAAACATAATTTGAAAAAGATTTTTGTGGGAATCATTTAATCTCGGATATGGCCAATAACACCACAATACACTCATAATATGTCGTCAAAGCAGAAGTATCAAATTGACACGAGGTATAGCTAGCAGACCTGATAAATAAGCAAGTACTAAAATAAGGTAAGGCTCAAAGCAACCATTTTATAAACCTGCTAAAACAAGACAAGTCTGCTAATTAAAGGTCCAAGTCCAACCATGCAAATTGATAGAGCATACCCTTTTATCAGCTAGAAGGGTTCCCTTGACTGCATTTCCATTATAGAACATACGAAATTGTATTAGAAGAGGCTAGAGTGAAGTCAGACAAAGAGAAGAAAAAAGAATTCATTAGTTTAAGCATAGAGCACTTCCGAAATAGCAGGTTATTCTATTATCCAAATTCAGGGAATACATATGATACGAGATACCGATGCTTCTCTGGATCCACTGTATCCTGTGAGGGCATAACCAATATAAATAATAAGTATATAAGACTGAAACAACAATGGTAGACTGAAAAATGTATGTGTTAACTAAATAGCTGACACAAATGTCATAGGTCCACTCATAGAGATGGCAGACATATAGGTCTCATAGGTGATAAATCTCGTTAAAGTAATGATCTGCCTTATAACAGGATAAATACGTAAACTGCAAAGCAACTAAATTGAGGAAACCGGCGCTATGGAATCATAGAGCACGATCTCATAAAAAAGGGGCATTTTGCTGTACTGGATCTAGGAAGACCTTAGTGGCTTGGTCTTTGTTTTCCCTTATCTTTGCTCCTTTTTAACTTCATGTTAGTTTACAAATTAAGAGGGAGGGAGAAGAGGCACCTGCAGCTCATGTCCCTTCAAAAAGTTTCCCTTGAAGACACGGACTGGGCATTTTATAGCTAAATCAAACGATATTCGGCCAGTCCCATCAGTGTGTATTAAGGCCTCCCCGCCATCATCTGTAGCAATTTTTCCATGTTCATCCTGAAACATTCTTCCAAAAATAAACAATATATTCAAGACAACATTAAACCATCAGAGGAAAGAAATGCATACCTTGCAGAGCTCATCATCAATTATTACAACATTAATATCTGACATCGGAACATCAAAAGTGATAGTTTTGGATAATATCAAAGCAAACCTGTAACATTCCCACAAGGAACATTAGTAGAGCCCCTAACAGTGTTAATCAATTTCCCATTATTACATTGGTATAAGAGTAAACAACCGTTTCTAAAAAAATAAGAGTAAACAAGAATGTTAACCTGGCCAGATATTTCGACAGAGTGGGAGCGGTGTGTATGTGCATAAAGCGCCTACGAGCTTCATCAATTGTGCAACCAGAGAGTATGTAGGGCGCATCGCTGCTCCACCCAGACTCAGTACGAACAAAATAGCACCTAACAGAAGGACTGCATTTCTTGTTTTTCGTTTTCTTTTGTTCCTCCTTTTGTCTCTCCTCCTTCCCTCCTTCTTTGTAAACTTGTAAAAAGGCAAAGCACACTTGTAAAACAGAATCACTTTTTTTCTCGAATACGATCACTGTATTAATAGAAGAGAGAAGAGCCATACATAGACCCAAACACACACACACCCCATCACTACAGCCTGAAACTAATCACCTGATACAAAGATAAAGGGCCAGATCAGACAACTCATCCCTACACCTCCAGTTGGGCTGGGTGCCTAACCAGGCCTTTTGCACCAGCCATGGACCATACCAGGGCTTCCGCCTTGGCCATGCTCAAGGTTGTACTCAGACTAGGACTAGCCCCATCAAAGACAGTCATTACGATGCTTCCAAATCGTCCACGCACCCAAAATGATGAGGGAGTTCAGCCCCTTCTGTGCTTCTCCACTAACTGATTGGCTCGCCAAATCAAAACAGAATCACTGCACAGCTACTTAACATGAGACACCAGTTCTAAAGTAAACTTAGCACACATTGTACAGAAAGCCATAGAAAGTCGTAGTAAAGCCAACATGGTAACTAGTTCTCTGTCATCTCATTAATCCAAGTAGGTATGTGTCTTCTTCCAAAACTTCAAATCACAAACACAGAAATATATTTTCCCCTGGAAATACTACAGGATCTGCTAAAATTCATTCCTTATATAGTTTACAAGAAAAAGGATGGACTAGACAAGTTACATTACAACTTCATCTTGATTAGGTCAAGCACATGAGAGACACAATGAAACTGACGTGCCCCCACCCCAAAAAGAATAAAGACAGAGCATCACAAAGAAGACAGGTTTAATGTACTCACAAGAGTGCAACTTGCCTGCCATGACCACCTCAAACTAGTTTAAAGGGAAGGGAGAGGAGAGATAAGAAAAAGCATGCCTAAATCCTCCTTTCTATAAATGAAAACAACTAATGGGTATGCCTAGAATAGCATTTTTTTTCATGATCAATTGATCATCATGTCATCAGAAGATTGGATGCTACATGTGCATGATAAAGTTTCCTTTATTATTGGTTCTATAGCACACATGTCCATCTTCAGTCTTCGACTTGCCTAGGGTTTTATTAGCATATACACCATACCAAAGAGTTGTAATAAAGTTATTGTTAGCTAGCTACCCCTTCATGATTTACAGCCACCCAATAGCATAAACCATCTTACACTATACAAGAGTGAATTACAGGAGATCACCAGAGTTGTCTTATTTGTGTCAATAGACCACTGAATTACATCACTAAACTTTCTGAGTGGATCACCCAAGGTCACTTTCTACACACCACATGAGACTTATAAAAGAAAGGAAGGTAGATGGATTTTGTAAAATTGTTGTATCACATCCTCTTGAGGCTGTCCATGTAAAGCATGCTGTAAATGAATTGGCGCATCTCTAAGATGGAACACTTAGAAAGTTTAGTGATGGAGTAGTATAACTTATAAATGACCTATAAACGAAAGAAAGTTGGAGAGTTTTTCTAAAATTGTTGTATCACATCCTCTTGTACCACTGTAGTGTCCATGTTAGTGTGTAACATAGAATTGGCATGTTGGTAACCTCAGATAAATCACTTAGAAACTTATTTGAACATACAAGATAGTTCAGCGATCTCCAACATAATTTACTCTTTAGATAATATACAAAAACATTGTCGGTAAATAGTGGTCTTCACGAGGTTTGAACATTGTGGTTCTAACTAAAGCTTGTTCTGTGGCATGCCATTATTGTTAGAGAATTGAAACAAAGCCTTGGCCACCATTGCCTAACAAAGATTAGATAAGCCACCCAAAGGCCATGTTTTGGAACATTGCTAGTTACTGCTGCAAAAAATATTGTAGCTATAGTATTATATTCAACACTGAACCCGTTTTGCCCCTCATGCATGCTACATTTCGGAATAAACCATTTATGAGAGATGTGAACTGATTGACCCTCATGCATGCTATATTTCGGAATAAACCATTTCCGATAGAAGTGAACTGACTTCAGTGCACTTTCATGGCAGTGGTGCACTAAATGTGTCACCAAAAAGCAAGTAATTTTCACTGAAAATGGATCTAAAGAGATTATGCATTCCCAGAAGAACAGCCTTACTGAAAAAGCGGTACCGACGCAGACCCAAAAAGATACCATCTTCAGCAATCTGGCGGTAATACATGCAGTAGATACCAAAGTTGTCGGCACTATTCTTAACCCCAGGTACATCAGCAAACTTCACAATAAGAACATTGTCATCACCAACAACTTTTTGCAGATGAGTTCTTGTATTGTCAAAATATGGTCCCTGAACATGATCAAACAGCAAAATTCGATATCTTAATATTGAAAAAATAATTCTCGACATGAAAATTAGAGTAAGTCAGCTGCAATGGGTTGTAGAAATTTAAAAGAAATAGTCAACAAAAGCAACAAAACCTTTTAGTCCCAAGAAAGTTAGGGTAGGCTAGAGGCGAAACCAAACATGAACCAGCAACAAAGATTTTTTTTTTTTAAAGATGATGATAAAAATACACTCTAGCAAATCTGTATGATCAGAACAAGCAAGGATTAAGCCTTTTTTTTCAACAGCATTGACCAAGATGGTATGTTTGAACCTACAACAGAATATCTTATCCAAGATTATGTTCCAACATTCAATCCATGGACAAGAAATGATATTTAAATATGACACGGAATCCTTTTTGTGATGCACTGGTGAAAGGTGCAAAATGAAGTGTCTGATGTCAATTTAACCTACAAAATATCAAATTACTTCATGTTGCAGAAACCAGAACAGAAGAAGTAGGACATGAAGTGTGAAGGAATAACTCATGGGGAGCTAATCTTTTCTACAACTACTTCCACAATGAATTTGTGTACCAAGCCTATGAATTTTCACCCGTTCTAGAACAGTCCATCTTACCCTTTAAAAGGGGCTTCTCTCACCCATAGGCCCCAACCAAATCTCCAAGTAAACGTTCAAAATAAATTGAAGATCATGGTGGTACAAAAGAAAACCTCTGGGAGGTACTGACACAGCAGAATAGGAATCTAACTAACCTTAAAAATTGTTACCATGGAGTCATGTCTTTTCTCAACAATGCAGTGGAGCAGTAGTGTCTTGCTTGGGTCCCAATCAAGGCTCTGCACGTATCAGTCAGCAAACGGTTCCATGAGATTTTTTTTTGAATGGATGGCGAAAGTTTTGCCAAATTTTTATTAGAAGAAGAAAAGGGAGGAAAAAGAAAATAACAACCAGAAACACCACTTCACCTAAGAACCACATCTGGGAAATAAACCAAACAAAACTCTCTGAAGTCACAACTAGAGAAAAACAGAGAAGAACACAATGGGGCCCTATGGCAAAGAACCGCTTCACGCAAGAAAGGCCACCATGAACAACAAAAGAAAGAAAAAAGACTAATCCAGATTAATGCAAATTCTTTTTTTGAGAAAAGGGAATATATTTCAATATTCCAGCTTTTGAAGATAGATGCATATAGCTGTTCATTATTACATCAAAGTCCACACGACTCGCAAAAAGATAAAAAGGGGACCGGGTCTACTATGAGCGGGAAATGCACAAACAATGCTTCCATGTTGGAACATCCATACTGCAAGAGCATCATTTAAGATCGCATTTTGTGAAATGAAGAAAGCTTCGCTGATCTCTTTTGTTCCCCTATGAGACAACCTAAAACTGATGAGAACTTTCTGTGCTTATGCTAGTAATAATGTGTGATATCATTTCTTGTTTCTAGTAAATTAATAAAAAGATGAGGGTTATGCTATACACATGCAACAGCATTTCATTTACAAACATGCCATGCACATATAGTTGCAGATGAAAATAACTGAATCTGAGAATCTGTACGCAACCATGAAATTGATATTTACGTTTTAGCAGTTGCCACTATCAGCTAACATGATAGAAATAAATTGGTAAGGCAACCAAAGTCCAAGGTGATATAAACTTTCTTCTTTGTGATACTGGTAGAGACTCATGTCCAAATTTGTTCCATATTTCTGGCTCGAAGCAATCCATGGGCAGAGACTTTAAATACATTATGTAGTTGACATCCTCCACTACTTCCTCTAACTTCTTGCTGCAGGAGTACAAAAAGGCTCGGTGGATTAGAGGCTAACAAAGACAGAACAAAACTGAGCTAGCATTTTCAGGGAAAAAAAAAAGAAACAGAGTGTTTTGGATGTAGGGGTCAGTCAAATAACCCCTTATTTACAGAAGTAATGAAGTTATTAGTTCCGATTAATTATGTATGAAACACAAACAAGAACATAAACACAAACCAAGACTTACCCTGCAAGGTACACAACAATGAGGAAAAAACGAACAGGCTCTAACTCCCCAAGTGCTATCATTTGAGGGCTCGGCTCTGATGCCTCTGTTGCCCTTGAAGCATTCCCAGTAGTAGGAGAAAATTCTGTTGCGGCAACTACCCTTCCTGCCGGGCCATCCAAGAGTTGCACACGCCTTGTAATATCACAAACAGGGCTCGGGGTGTGATCTTGGGCAAGAGTACCGCGCATCTCATACTCATACCCGTGGCATCCAGCCTGTGTTGTCCCACGATTTGACACCGGAGAAGCCACCGGTGGTGAGAAACAAGACTGGTTCTGCAACCCGCCGGTAGAGATCCAACGGTGTGGGCTCTCAACTTCCATTCCATCGGGTTCTGGAACAGTACAAGCCAAAAACAGATGTGAATGAACAGCATCGCGTTAACTCTAAAAAATGAACAGCATCGCGCTGCAGACTATCTGAGAGCTGTGAGTTTCATTCCTTTTAATGAGTTCAATTCAAACCGCAAAAGAAAAGAAAAAAGGAAATCGAGTTTGCCGCCACAAGGGCCGAGTGCGAGCGAGAGGCGAGACCTGCAGCCAGGTCGTCGGCGCGGAAGGGGCCGGAGTTGCAGGCGGCGCTCTCGGCGGTGGGGATCCCGGCGGCGTTGCGCTCCATGGCCTCCTGCTTGGCGAGGTGCACGACGAAGCCGGAGAGGGTCCGCACCCTGTCGCCTGACGCGGCGACCGTGGCGAGCACCCTGGCCGCCGCGGCGTCGCCGAGCTCCGCGAGCTTGGCGCGGACCGACGGGTCGGCGGTCTGGCCCAGCCGCGCCTCGAGGCGCGCGAGCTCCGCGCCGACCGCCGCCGGGAGCGGGGGCGGCCACGACGACGAGGGCCGCATCGATCCGGACGTTGGGTTTAGGGTTTAGGGGGGCCGGCCTTCTCCGCGGCGGTGGCGAGAGCGGGGAGAGAGCAGAGCACGGGAGAGGAGAGTGTGGCAGACAGGGGACTTCCGGGTGGCTTGCAAGGAAGCCCCCCGCCCTCCTGATCAATCGAATCGTCCAAATCAAATCAAACACGCGAGGGGTGTGCGCGGGGCCCGCGTGGCAGCGGGAGCCGGCCATGAACCGTTGGACGGCTGGCGTGGCGCGCGGCGGGACCTGGGTGATGACATGACCATTCACTCGCCAGTCGCCGCCTACGCTCCCTATGCTAGATGCTCATCAGTGGACAGTGGTAGTGCTGTTTTTTTTTTTTGCCATGTTTTACAAACTTTCCAGAAAAAGGTTAAAAAAAATTGTAAATTTTTTAGTTATTTGAATTTTTTATGGGTGTTTAGATGCACAAAAGCTTTTGCAAAAAGTACATTTATCTCTCTCATCACACGGCCCAGTGCATTTTTTTTACACGAAGGGAGAAGACAGAATGGAGAAATTTTCTTAAAAAAGAAACGAAAGAAAGAAAGAAAGAAAGGATGGAGAAGACAGAAGACGAACCGTTAACAAAATCTGTAGAAACTGAAAGGTAAAATAGGTAAATCCGTCCCTAAACTCTTAGGGAAGGACTAAATTCGTCCCTAAACTTTTACGTCGGGCAGTTTAGTCCTCGAACTTTAGTTCTTTCGCTTCTGTTACGTCCTTCCGTTCTTCCCGTGAACCCTATCCGTTTATTAGTCCGTCTCGGCCCAACCTTGTCCGTCTACTTGCTCCAGCACGGCAGCACACATCTCATTCCATCCCTCCTTCTGTGGTCGGTGGCAGGTTCTGGCCTGCGGCGCGCTCATCGCGCAGCAGATGATTGGCGAGCGGCGTGGCCTGGACGCGCTCGGGCGGTGGCTACCGAGGATGGAGGGGCAGCGGGCCAAAAAGAACTCAGCTTCAGTTACTCGGATCCAATCGCATGCCTCCGGGGACAGAGTGGGCTGCAGCAAACCCACGGCCAACAGAACAACGGCATGTCTTCCTCGCGCAGCAGAGCATCTGGACTTCCCTCGTCGGGCCGGCGACGCTAAGGCCGCCGCCGTCGCCGCCACTTGCGGGCCACGCCGAGCTGCTTGCGCCGCTGTAGCTGCCGTTGCGGGCCATCGTCAGGGATGCCAAGTTGCTAGCGCCGCCACCGCCGCTGTCGGAGAACGTCAATAGATGGGCCGAAGCTATTCGGTGCCCAATTGATGAAGCACGAAGGGAAAGACAATGAATTGGTTGAAGCCGATCCACAACAGGAAGAAGCAGTTGTACCATTGTCTACTGCTCGTTGTGCGCCCGCTCGTTGACACCTCCGATGGCTTGCCTCCGTCTCTGAACAGAGTAATTTTGATTCCTGACGGTTCTTGGCTGTCAACTCCTATTGGTGTGCGGTGGGGCACCTAGCATGCAGCAGCTGCTGCGTGAAGCTCCTGGGTCGCCATTGCCGGACCTGCCGCAACCACGGCATTGCCTCCTCTGCCTGTTGTTCTTCGACGACCTCCGCGTCCCGTGCGAATTCGAGTACGGCTGCAGGGCCTTCGTCCCCTCTGCTTGCCGCGGATGCTCGCCGGCCACCTCGCCCGTCAACCACGACTGGGTCGTCTACAAGGTTACCTAGGCTACGGCACGCCCGTCCCGCTCTTGGTTTCGATGCCCACAGCGGCGGAGACTGTTGCCGCACGTCGCCGGCCACAGCTCAGCGTCGCCGACGATGGCCTGCAGCGGCGGCGATGGCGGTACTAGCAACTCGGCGTGGCCCGCGGTGCCGTCGGCGTGGGCACCCAGAAAATTGACGACGTTATCGCGTTCATTGACGGGGAGGACGGAAGGATGTAACTGAAGCGAAGAAGTAAAGTTCGGTGACTAAACTGGTCTGAGGACGAATTTGGTCTTTTGCCAAGAGTTGAGGGATGAATTTACCTATTTTGTCAAACTCGGGTTGCAGTCCCGCCTGGCGAGCCACTTGATGCAGGCGATACCGCACCCTGTAGGCGGTCTCCTCGACGGTGGCGAGCACCCTAGCCGCCGCGGCGACGTCGAGGTTCGCTAGGAGCCCCAGGCTGTGTTTAGTTGATGGGAGAAAAAGTACTTTTTTTTCTAGAATGCGTGTTATGGAAGGGAGATGAATAGGAACGGTGAAAAAGAAATTTTTGGAAATACATGTTCTTTGAGGAAATGAATAGAAAATAAAAAATATTTTTTGTTAACTAAACACGGCCCAGTACTTTTTGCATTTTCGCTTCCCTTCCGCGGCGTCGTTGTTGAGAAGCTCCCGCCAAATGCGTGCGTGGTAGCTGAACTGAGCTGAGCTGAGCTGAGGCTTGCAAGGGAAGACCCCCGGTGGTTCCACGCCCCGGTCAAACACTGGTGGCAGTGGTGGGGCCGGTTTGGACGGGGCTGCAGGCTCGCCGCCGTGGCCTCTGTATTCGGTAACAGGCAACTCACGTTCTGCGTCTCACCACACCACCACTCACGTTCGTGTATCCGATCGAGCGCTTGCTATTGCCATGGAGGCCGCTCTTGCAAGTCAAACGCTACACGAGGTCACTCGTACAGCCATCGTAAGCACCGCGATCCATCCCAGTCTTTGTCTGTTCTAACCGGCTGGTGCATAAAAATATATGGTTTTAGAGTTTAATGGTTGAAAACAAACCCAGACAACAATTGGATGAGAAAATAGACTTTCCCCATTAATCGCCAATCTCCTGTCATCAAACCACTTGTGTGGTTGATATCAGATCTTGCTTGTGAAAATGGGCAAGGGTATGGATATTACAATAGATGCTAATGTTAAAAAAAAAATAGATGCTAAAGGTTTTTTTTAAGGGTGTGTTTAGATTGTAGGAAAAAACACTGTAGCATTCGCTGGGAAACGTGTTTTGTGAGGAAGGAATAGTGAAAAGTTGGAATGAATAGTGAAAAGTTGGAATGAATAGTGAATAGTTGGGAATCTGAACATGGCCTAAGTTTAGATGATAGATTAGGTTCTTGCCCGTGCGTTGCTACGGGTGATAAAAAAAAATAGTGACCAAGGCGACAATATTGTAAAGTTAACACATGTAAACCAAAACGACAATAAAACCTCACAAATAACAATAATTCAATAATAGTAATATTACAGCGAGACAGAATACTATTGTTCTTCATAATGCCCGTGCGATCCATGGAGCCGCTCGCGGACGAGGTTCTATGTCCGTGCCCATGCGTTGCCACGTGTTAAATGATTTCTCTTTATTTGTGATTATCAACTTTTATCATTCTAACAAATCCCTTCCCAATTATATATTAAAGAAGTATACAACGTTGACGAGACATGATACTCAGTATAAATAAAAACTCACGAGGTTACACCAACACATGATTTAGCTTGCTTAGAGAAAATATGGAAATAAAGACTACCATAGTATTACATGAAAAATGACACTTCATGTACCACGTACTTGAAAATGACTTGCAGCTCTTGTCCACCAGCAAGCATTGAAACGAAAACATGTTTTGGACTTCTGAAAGCTGAACTATAAAGAAGGTTGCAGCTGCTATTGACAGAAGAACAGAACTAAGGGTGTATTTAGA
This sequence comes from Digitaria exilis, assembly GCA_015342445.1. Lineage (NCBI taxonomy): Eukaryota > Viridiplantae > Streptophyta > Magnoliopsida > Poales > Poaceae > Digitaria > Digitaria exilis. Next base: position 281,722 of record JACEFO010001768.1, on the reverse strand, counting down.
TTGGTGAAAGATTCTCCGAAAATATACTGTTCACCAAAAAAACACTGTAGATGAATAGTGTTATGTGAGTAGAAGGGGTGGGATGAATAGGGAAAAGTTGGATGAATAGTGGATTTTTGGAGAATCCTTTTGAATCTAAACGGGGCTAAACTGTAGTTGCAGAGCTATGTTGTGGCAGTGGCTCCAAAGGCCTTGTGGCATGGCCGCGTGGGCAAAAGAATGCAGCAGCCGGTTGAACCAAATGAAGCAAAATAAAGAAAGAGGATAGCACAGGGAAAAAGAGCATAGCACAGGGGCTCCTAGTGTACACGTCATGTTGTTTTTACAACTCAATGTGTTCTCAGTCCCTCCCATCATCTGAACATCATGGATTATGTCAAGAAGCTAGAAAGAATGTTGCCAAAACAAAGGTGACTAAACATTATGTCATTAGTAAGATTTTTCAACAAAACTGACATGCAGGTTTGGAAGTAAGAAACAATTTAGCCATATATGATACTGGAAAGGAGTGTTAGCTCTATGCTCACAAGAACTCAGAACATGGCGCTGCAAGTGCAGTTTTTCTGTTTGTCCTGTGACCTGAGTGGCGTCCTAAACTATAACAGATCTGTGGTGGAGCAAATGACTGGCTAACACTACCCTGAAGATTTGGACCTGCTAACTACCTTGACTGCTTCAGCCATCCACTACCTGAAAGTGCTGTTCACTAACTGAAAAACTCTGAAACAAACTACAGAAGCCACGACACTGCTATCCTAGACAGAGACTGAACACTCGGGACAGGGATTAATGCCATGAAGGAGAAAAAATCATCTGTTTTTCAATCTTAATTTCCTTTACACTATTACTATTAGACACTGAAGGAGAAAATGCCCCAGGCACATTAAAATGGAATTTAATTTCAACAGTAATGATTAAATTGAAAAGAGAATGGTCTGACATAAAAAAAAAATGCTCTAACGTCAACATTAGCTGTAAGAAAAAGAAACAAATCTTTGCGGTACCTCATCATTAGCCCCCCTGAAAGCTAATTTCTGGACATGGCTCGTTTTCGGATCAAGAAAGTACACATAGAAACACCTCAACTCCTTTCTCATCCTGCAACAATGAAATGAAATGGCAGCACACAAAGCTCCAGTAAAGATGCTTGATCCTTCTGGTACAACATAGTTGGTCGTCACTTTCACTTGAATGAAACAAAAATTTCAGAACCTTGGATCACATGCTAGAGAATGGATGAAGTGATGAACATTGAACACATAAGTGAGCAGCAGATTCAATAGCAATTAGGTAGTACCACAAATAGCTAAGAATAAGCATGGATCACAAAAGAAAAAAATGCTGAATAATAAGTTTATAATGGCACAAAACTTACGCATTTATATACAGAAATTATCTCAAGAATCCAGAAAAAGTAAAAGAAACTTAACCTACTAAGCATATAACTGAAAATACTAAAGAAGATACTTAGAAACAAATATCATTTTTTTTCTGAAGTCAGATGAATCAAATGAACCTGATCCACTTGCTATGTTTGAAATGACACCCTGATCAAATGATAACCTAATCGACTTGCTATGTCAACAAAGTGGTTGCATGAAGTAAAACATAGTCACATACAGGCATACCAGTATCATACCATGAAAAAATAAGACTTAAAAAAGCAAGCATCTGCACTCAGCTAAGTATGAACTACGAAGGACCACAAATGTGAATTAAGCAAATGCATATATGAATTTATGCAGTCCTTCATTTTCTGTCTGTCTATTTAAAAATAGAGAGAACACTTAAGCTGTAATTAGTCAATGCACCAAGAACTACATAGACCTCTTCTTGTCACCGCATACAGGAGGAGACTTGGGAGTGACGAGGTGCTCAAAAGGGCCTTGAGGTCCATTATAAAACAACATCGCTGCAGTATGAAAAACAAAATCAGACCGCTTGAGAAACATCAGTATCAACTTGACTACATGATTATATGTGAATCATGCACCCTGTTCTTTGGCAGAATTGGTGTCACCTCAACCCTGTTCGGTTGTTCAACAGCTCCAATCATATCATATGACCATTTGCATCTGCTAGAAAAACGAAAGATCAAAGAAGTGAATAGATTGGTAAAATCAAACATGACAAATGGAGAGTTCGACCCAATGCCATGCAAAGAGAACAACGAGCACTACTATTACATCTCGCTGCCGCTGGCTGCCTGGCCTAGTGCACGACGGAGGTCGCATCCGCAACAGAAGACACCAGCCGCGGCGCATCGTGTTCGTCGTGAACCAGAACACGAGGCGACACACGCGGCACAGCCTGTCCACAACTCCCCGCTGCAGTGCAGCGCCGCTCCGTCCAAACCGAGATGACTCACGCCGATAGAAAACTGTGGCATGTGCCCATGTCATGCATGGCCTACGCGATCTGGAGTACCTGACGGCAAGGGCGTTTTGAACGATGGCGATCCGTCGTTCTTCAGGCGTCGTGGATGGGCGGAGGCCTACGACGGCGCCTTGGTCCGATCGCAGTGGAGGAGAGGAGGAGGGCGCGACGCGGTTGCGAGGGTTCGTGGTGGGACGTAATCAACGTGGGTGATCTTTCCTTTTTTCCGTGGGGGATGATGAGCCACGTGATTAGGGGGATAATTTCGGGCGACGCGGAGCAACGCGAGGGCATGCGGTGGAGGGGCATCAGGCGGATCGAGCGGAAGGCAGGGGCGTCGCGTCCCAAAGGAGCCAACAGAAGGCGTGGGTGTCGCGGCTTTTTAGGAGTAGAGATGCTAAAGGATCGGGGGAAAACTGGTTATCAAAAGTTGATGAAACATTTGATGTCATATTTGTTCGGCGATTTCCCGGATGAAACTTGTCACTAGATCATGCAACAATGATCCTAGCCACGTATCAGAGCTGAGCATTGAAACCAGCATTGCGGGACACGAAAATTGTCCATCGGCTCCCAGCTTTTGCCATAGCAAATATATTCCCTTTTCTAAAAAAACAACGAAGCCTGATTTGGATCATAGTCTAACTGTACTGATTTGGGAGCCGCAAATTACATACTACTACCACGACAAAATACATGCATCTACTGAAGTAGTACTGATAACCGATAGCATACCACCACCATGTCAGACATGCCATTGCAACTAACATGACATTACATCAAGTCACGAAGAATCCGTAACAATAACATGGCAGCGAGTAAATACAGAACTACTTTTGTTACTTCTAGTATACCAATAACACCAAATCCATGATGCTCATTACTCCTCAGATGAGATGCACCCTTGTAGCCACTGACTTGAGCATCCGGGTCTGCAGCGGTAGAAGCACGACCTCTCTTCCCATTCTGCGATCTGCAAGCCATCTTCTGGGCAGGGCTCCAAGGCTCGATCCTTGCCTGGCTTGGAAAAGCAAAGGCGATGTCACCATCGGGGCTCTGAACCTCCATTTGAACATCGTTGTCGTGCAGTGGCCCTTGTACTGAATGTGAACCATCTGTTTGGTAAGGAAGGGAAAATATGATTAGGAAGAAAGCAAGCAGCAGATCGGGTAGTAGTGCGAAATGCAAGTGGAATCACATGCGCAGCGGGACTGAACCGGAAAATGATTGGAACTACGAGACTAATCACAAGGTCTCCCGAAATTAAATCATAGCTTGACAAAGGCGAAGAACACCCCAAAGCAACGGACAAAAAGAAGACAGGTCGAGAGCGAACGAGACCTGCTCCCGGGTCGTCGTCGTCGTCGACGGAGGGGCCGGAGCTGAAGGAGGCGCTCTCGGCGGCGGCGATGGGGATCCCGGGGGCGGCGGGGTTGTGCTGCATCTCCATGGCCTCCCGCCTGGCGAGCCACCTGATGAAGCCGGAGTCCGCACCCTGTCGCCGGTGTCAGCGACCGTGTCGAGCACCCTGGCCGCCGCGGCTTCGCTGAGCAAAGTGGTTGCCTGGTTTGGCTAGCAAAGTGGCTACTGGCAAGGGAAGCTCTGCTGCCCTGCTCTTACTACCGTCGTACTAGCTGGTTTGCAAGGGAAGGGTACCGCGATGGCTGGCTTGCTAGGAAGCCTCCGTGCTGGCCGTGGCTTGAGTGGTCTCGTGAGGCTCTGGGCCTGACTGGATGAGGGCCAAAAGTTGCCGAGCCAACTCGTCGGCAGGCCCATGGTTTTTGGCGCTCCCTTGGTTCAGATCCGAAAAACCAGGGCGGGCCGAAGTTTCTGGGCATATCGGCCGATTCGTTTCGCCCGTATTTTGGCCGCCGCCCGGCTGCCCCTCTGCTAAATATTCTCGCCTCGTCCTCTCCGTTTCCCCTCGCCCTCGTCCTCTCCGCCACATCTCCTGCAACAAGCCCGCCGCCATCTCATCTTATCAGCATCTAAGGTTCGATCTGGTGCTTTCTCCTCTTTGAACTAGCTTGTGTTTCACTCCAAGCATCTATTATTTTTCTAGATAAAACTTCGATGTCATCTTCTGTTGATGACAGATCTACTGCACGGAAGTCCCGACGAGAACGTGCGAGGAGAAATTTTGGGTCCAACAAATAACTAAGGTTTGAAATCCGGCTCCTTTGATCTCTTTGTCCATATTTGCAGCAAGCTCCTATGATTCTACTCCTGGGCATTGGTCATTTGTTTTACTGCTTGCTTGGTTCGAACTTGAGAAAAACAAAAGGACGGTTGTTTGTATCCCCAATTTCTTGCAGTTGGATCCTTGGTAAAATACAGCAGCACCATGTGGTGTATCGCCGTCGCTGCCGCGAGTGGCAGGGATGGCAGCTAGTGTTAGGGGCCATCAGGATGGTTCAATGGATGATTCCATCTTGTTGCCGATATATTAATTCACAACTTAAAAAACGCAAGTCAATTTTTTTTTCTTAAGATTGCAGATTCTCTAAAAGTACCTTGGTAGCACTTCTCGAGACACTTATCCAATGCTATTTTCTCAGTATTGCAACCTTTTTAGTTCAGTTGTCTACACTGGGAGCACTTGCAATACCTTTTGAGTTCTGATTTTTTTTTTAATTCCAAGACAAATCTTAATGTTCATTTTATATTATTTATACTTACAACTGAATTGATTTACTTCAGTTGAATGACGATAGCCCCCTTTTTACTACATGTACTACATTATTTTATTTGGTTGCTGATATATGATTTGCATCTCCATCTTCTTCTTCTGTCACATAGATGAAAAGTAATCAGAGTCAGTTCCTTTATTACTGTTTGTGGAGGCAAAAGGCCCTAGCTTTTCTAGTTCTACTGTTGGTCTTGTGGTGGAGGAACCAGAATGATAAGAGGAGTAGAGCGAAATGTGTAAAATATGCTCCGCTTGTGAAGAGAGATATATGGTGCACTAGTGAACTAATTAGGTTGATTGATACATCCGACACACTATGTATGCGTGAACTGAGGATGTGCCGGCGTGTGTTCTACAAGCTTTGTTCTCGACTTAGGGAGAGGGGCCTACTGCTTGATACACTTCATGTTTCAGTAGAGGAGCAAGTAGCAATGTTTTTGAAGATTGTTGGGCAAGATCACACACATTCCTCTGTTGCAATCGCACCGTGGAGATCTGGGTGGACAGTGAGTACGTATTTCAATGTCGTCTTGCGTGCACTTGTGAAGTTAGCTCCTGAACTAATTTATATTAGATCAACATCCACACACCCTAATATCAGCAACAATCCGAACAGATTTTATCCATATTTTGAGGTAACTGTCAATAGTGCTTAAACATATTTTTTACGCACCTTTGTATGTATATAAATGCTTGACAAATGTTTTTATCTTTGTACATAGGGATGTATAGGGGCATTAGATGGCACTCACATCAGGGCAGGTGTGCCTGCTAAATTTGTGGATAGGTTTAGGGGCCGCAAGTCATATCCCACACAAAATGTCCTAGCAGTTGTCGACTTTGATCTACACTTCACTTATATCCTAGTAGGCTGGGAGGGGTCCGCTCATGATTCTCTCGTGTTACATGATGCCCTGTCTCGTCCAAATGGACTCAAAATCCCAGAAGGTATTAAAGTATAATGGAGTTAAAAAATTTGTACAAGTCTGAATATAACAAATTAACAATAGACATTTTACTTTTGGCTGTAGGGAAATTTTATTTGGCTGATGCTGGGTATGCCACTAGGCCAGGCATATTGCCACCCTATCGTGCTGTTCGCTATCACCTAAAAGAGTTTCATGGAGCCCGTGACCCGAAATGTCCAAAAGAGCTTTTCAATCACCACCACTCCCAACTTAGAACAACTGTCGAGCGGGCATTTGCTGCTCTCAAGAATCGTTTCAAGATTCTTAGGAACAAGCCATTCATACCCCTTAAGTCACAACCCAAGGTGGTCATTGCTTGTTGTGCCCTTCATAATTGGATATTGGATGATGGAGCTGACGAGTTCATAGATGATGAGCCAACTTGGTATGACCATCTACCAAGGAGTACGAATCGTGTCTGTGATCAAGAGGAAGATGTTCGTGAGTGGGCTGCCAAGCGTGATTCAATTGCCCAACAGATGTGGAATGATAGATATAGTAGTGGTGTTATTGTTGCCAATTAGTTAGTACTAGCTCCAGCTGGTGTATTTTGTTTATGTACTTTGGTGGCTATGTAGTCATGTTGTCTATGTAATATATTAATGCACTTATTAAGTTTTATCAAGTAAAAACAGTATGATTACGCTTAATGGAGAACTTTGTTTTTTTTCAACCACTACATTATTTAACATTTAATAATGTTTGTTACTTTATGTTAACCTTCTTTTTTATAGCATGGGTAAGCAAAACAAAGTTGGGAGTGGTGATGCTCCATATCGTGACAAGTACAAAACATGGACCGATGACACCACAGAGTTCATGCTTCAGTGGTATGTTGAGTATCAAAAGGACAAACCTGTTACTTTCAGGTGGAAGCAACAACACCACCATCAGTGTGCAGACGCTTTGAATGCAAGATTTGGACTTGGAGCTACCAGACATCAAGTTTATCGTCACTTCAGGGTATTCAAGGAAAAATGGAGTTGGATAAGCCAAGCTATGAGCAAGAGTGGCAATGGTTTTGATGCAGCATCAAGGAAATTCAATATTCCATATTCAAAAAAATCACCTTCAAAGCTTGGGGTAAGTTGTGTGCATAATATGTAACTTGTGCAATGATTAGTTAGATACAGATATTAACTAATTAATAATTTTTGCAGACTTTAAAGTACAACTATCTAACTCGACCTATAAAATTCTTCCATCTCATGGAAGAGTTGTTTGGAGATTCTGCCCGAGCTACCGGATCCTTGGCTGTTGATCAGTGCACTTTGAATGCAGAAGATGATAGGTCTGAATCAGATAGCGATGATTCATTAGCTGCTGAACATGTTGAGAATGATTCAGACACTATCACTCATACCAGTCCATCTGTTGAAGGCAGCATTGCTCAGAGTAATGGTCCTGCAGTTGTAGGCTTTGGTTCTAGTATGAAGCGCAAAAACATGAAATCTCCTATGAAGAAGCATCGAAAGGACAAAGCAAAACGTGCTAAAGCATTGGAGAATGATAAAATTGCAACAAGTATTGTCATGCTTGCAAATTCTATTGTATCAAGTGGCCCTACACCTAAAGACCCTTATGCTAACCTATGGAAGCGCATCGAGGATATACCTTTCCCACCACAGGATAAGGTGGATATTGCATCCTTTCTTTCCAAGCCAGATCAGGTGTACCTACGGAACTACTTGAATGCTGCATCTGATCAGTCATTTGCATCTTGGGTCACTAGTTATTTAGGTGCCAAGTATGCGGTGGTGGTGGCTGCACAGATGAATAAGAGTAGGTCTATGTGAATATGGATACTGGACCTTGTGTGGTATTTTGTGCGTGCTCAAGGAGGCAGCATATCAATGCACGTTTGTATTTTGGAAGTATAAAAATTGTGCTGGTACTTTTGGTACGTATGACTGTAGTAGGTGGTCAATAGAGGTGCACTGTTGTAGTGTTGTATCCCTGGCCAGTAATATGAGGGACACTATTTTGTGTTAGTCTTAGATGGAGGTGGCTGGATCAGACGTGATGAACTCCCCTGGATGATATGTAAATATATTATCAGTACTCAACTATGATGCAAAATGTGTGAACTCATGAGCATTGGTATTTTATTTTGGCATCAAACCAATCAATGCCAAAATGTTGGCTGTTATATTTGGGCATCCAACCAAATGGTGCCCAACAATTATTGCCTAAGTTTTGGCATGCCTATACTTTGGCATGCCCACAATTTGGCATGCCCACAATTTGGCTGGGCAACTTTTGGTCTCGATCCAATCAGGCCCTCTGCGCCAGGGCTGCCTGGCGGGCGGCCTCGGTATCCCGGTAACGACAAGACAAGAGCTTCTGCGTGGGCCACTGGGCTAGGGGAGTGCAGGAGTATGCCTCTTCTTCCCTCCGGTGTTTCGGGTGGTCCGGCTTCTGTACAAACACGACGATACGATGTCACTGCTTGGGAGTCTCCCACTCGTAATGCCATCGTGACCAGCGATCCATGGAACGCAACCAAACTAGCTGGTGCTTCACAAATGAACCAAGATGTTGGTCACATGACGACACCACTCTTCTACTACTATCTCACTCGCGCAGCACAACTACAAACAGTACACGAGCTCAGGTGGCCGCAGCAACACGATCAGCAGAGTGGACACCGTCTGGGACTCGGGAACCAGCCAGCCAACCCTGTAAAGCTTCAACTTTCTTCTTTCTATACATGGCAACAGTTCACCAGGTACACTTCTACACTCTTTACAACACACTAATGCTTTGGATAATTTTATACACAACCGGAAAAAAACACACAAAAACATACCACAGTCATTTGCTGCATGCTCGCGAAGCACATCCAGCTTTGCTTTCTCTCTTATAGGTTACCTTTTGTTAGTTGCGGGTAAGTAGGTTAGCAAAGTTTTGAGCTTCATTCAAAATCCCCCATCTCTTATCATCAAACCACCTCTTGTTGATCAGTATATCTTGCTCGCTAAATCGGGCTTCAGGACACCGACCTTCCATAGCAAATGGAAGCAAGGTAGAGGTTCTTGGACCATTTGTCCTGTAAAAAGATTGATTAGCAGGTGGAAAAACAATTTCAAATAAGAAAAGAGAGGAAGGTGAAGCCACCTTCACATGTTGGCTGGGGAAAGCAGATGTTCTCAGGGTCTCCTGCGTTTCATCAGTAGGCTTCCTCCTAGGGACGCTCAAGATAAAGGCCGCCTGGTCCCATGTGGCAGCCGTTGCCGTGATGCGATAACCATTGTCCCAACGCATGTGGATGCCCTCACTTGGATATAAGAAGTCAAGCTCCACTACCTACAAAAGAAATACGATGTTCAGCCATTTGATTTAGGAATGGATCCTTGGTGATTATCAATAATAAAATGCTACCTGTCAAGCAGATCAACCTAAGTAGCTTGTTATTTTGGTCTCATTTGGACACTCAAACAAAGAGACACTAGCCACATACCTGAGCACTGAAACCAGCATTGCGAGACATGACAACTGCCCATCGGCTCCCAGCTGTTGCCATAGCAGTAACGTAGAAGCCCTCCTTCCATTTTTTGTTTATCCATTTGAAGGGAAATGAATCGCTTACTTTGTAGGACTGTTGCGCATATTGGGTCCCTGGAAAGTCACACTGAGTCATTTCTTATTCATATACCAACAGAAAAACAAATGTTCCAACATCCAAGTGTTTCAACTTTAGATGGCATCCAAACAAAAAGCATAAAACGTCTACAAATCTTGCTTGGATTCCTAGATGTAGCTTCTTAATTACGTCAAAAGAAAAAAAGATACAGCTTATTGTGTTCAGAGCTTAAACACATCTCCATCATGATTCATGACGGAGTAGCAAGCATATGGATCTTACAGTGGAGGATTTTCTTTTTAGTTTATAGATGCTAAAGGATTGGGGAAACAACTAGTGCTAAAAAGTTGAGGAGACAGCATGTGATGTCATGCAGCAATGATCCAGTCCAGTAACCAAGTATGCTCTGCAGTCCAGGCATCAAGTTGAAACGTTGAGATTAATTACCTCTTGACATAATCACCAGAGAGCTTCCATTATTCGCACCGGCTAGTGCTGTGATATAGAAATTTCTCTCCCACTGCTCCATTATCCATTCCTAACATAGTACAGGTAAGTTAAAGCTCTGACAGCATAAATGAAGACCAAGCAGATATCTTTATATCACTGAGGATGTCTAATCAGTGATGTGTTTATATCCAAACATAAACAGCGAATACTAAATCAAGGGAGGTAAAAGAATTTACACTGCCTACCTTGTGAAGAAAGTGATGAGAGAGTTCGTATACTTGAGATGTAAAACCGGTTCCAGCATCCATAATTAGAGCCCACAGATTTGAGGACGAGGCAACTGAACTAATAAACAAGCCATCTTCATTTCCCTTTTGAATATGCTGTAGTAATCTATTATCAGCTACATTGTAGTGGTACCTGATAAACAAATGTGGTAAGAAAATGGAAAATCCCTTTACTGCTATTAAGCGGATATATGTGTCCAGCAGACCTCTGTTTCATAGGTCGACGGGCATTGTACACACTAATCCACTGAGTTGCTGGCATCCCCATTCTGATCTTCTTCTTAGGTTGCTCATCATCATTTTCATCCGCTATTAAGCGGCCTCTCTTCTGGCCAACCTGATATATTAGCTGGAATCCAATCAAGCATTAGTTATTAAGCAGATAACTTTTTATTGACTTGATGCAAAAGTAGATTATTTACAAGATTACAACCTGCAATAACTATTGTGCTTTTGCCAATTCATTATATTTACCTTTGCATGTCATGTTAGGATTGAAATCCCATTGCCTTCACTCTAAAAAACAAATGACTTCATATGTCCTATGACAGCATAACACTTTCTATTCCCATGTAAGCCCTATAATATATTTAGCGCAGAATGAACAGGAGAAATTCGAATTTCTATGTATGATATTATGACATAACAGATTTCCCCCAAAGTTCAAATCACAGGGTTACCCCAATGCAGTGAATAAATATTAGTATTCTTGGGGCATAATGATTGCTGTGGTCCCAGAGCCAATGGATTGGAATCATAGACAGGAAATTGGATGTAAGCCCCTAAAGCTAAAAAATAAAGAGATCAGAGGAATAATGTACCTTCTGAGCACCATCTGTGTTTATTGGTCTTACATCTGGATTTGGGCCAACAATGCCATCAAAAAGAGAAATGCACTTCGCATAGTTCGGTTCTTCATCAAATTTCAAGTTCACAACATATTCAACAAAATGCCGGAAAGGCTGTGGGCAGATTCCACACAACGACTCTGGAGATGTCGCCATCTTTTTCTTGCAGACAAGAAAACCTTTGTTCTCTCCCTAAATTGATTAAAGGACGGAACATGAAATGAAATTTTGCAATAGATAATGAATAAGAAGGTGAATAAGAACTAAAGTGAACATCAACTTACCTGGTATCCTTGCCAAGGAAGACGACCACGGAGAAGAAAAATAAGTGTGTACGCCAGGGATTCAAGGTCATCTCTCCTGCTCCCAGTTCTTCCCAAGTGGGCATGCACGCTAGCATAGCGAACAGTACCCCTGTTTATGAAGATAAAACAAGTGATAAAACCATTCCAACAAAGTAATGTGCGTGGTAAAGGACATCATACAAATATTCCCAACCGAACCTGAAGATATCAGGTCTCTGATCATATTCAACATGCTGCCCTGTACCATTATCCTTCCATTTAGTTGCTGCATAATCACAAAATAATGTTTCATGAAGAAACAACATAAAACATCTGGCAACAAAAAGACTTGATACAAAAGTTGAGTCTGATTACAGCTTACCCAATCCAAGGTCAACAAGAAAAAGTTTCTTCTCATCTGGGGTACCAGGAGGACCAAGCAAAAAGTTCTCCGGTTTCACATCACCATGGACATACCTGCGATATACGCATCTTATGAAATTCAGTTTCAAAACAACTATACAAGACGTGTGGTTCTATCTCAACAACAGAAAACAAATTACCCTTTAGAGTGCATCTTCTCCAGTATGGAGATTGCCTCTATGCCTATGCAAGCAACCATCTCAACAGACATCCTGTAAAGCACAAGATTGGAAATGCCAGAAAGGGTTAAATACAAATGGTAAAGATTAATTACAAATATTGTGCAGATACCCACGAGTGAGAATTATTATTCCAAACATCCCATAGGCTTGGTCCCAGCATATCCATAACCTGCATTCAGACCGAGTAGGATTACTAAGAACAAAATTTTATTGACATTATCAAGGAACAAGTGACAGAAGATTTCACACAGCTAGGAAAAAAAATGATAAACCAAGCTAAGAAAACCTCATGTGCATATAATATCTATACATCCAAGTGAAACAAATACAATAAGTTCATTGTCCAATACCATGATATAAAAATCAGCCTGCTTTCCTTTGTAGTGCACCCGTGGGACACCATGGTTTCCACTAAGAGTGCTGCCAAAGTGAGGTTTCAAATAAGCAAGAGAGGTTAAATGCAACCCAAGAAGTAACAAGCACCAAAAAGAATTACACAGACAGAAAAGATATTAAAAGACAACTAATCACATACTTGTAAACTTGCCACTCATATGGAGCTCCATAGTTGCAACCTTTGCTGGTTTGATGTTCAAATTTCAGTGCAACCTGACAGATATAGAAGTATCAAAATTGGCTGTGCCTTTTAAGTTCTAACACTATGAAGAATCTGTGAAGATATAGTGACCTCTAAAGCATTGGAACCAGGGTTCCGGTCACTGAGACGAGGGGCAGAAATACGTCGACCAACATATACTTGTCCAAATCCTCCCTTTCCAAGCTTCCTTTCAAGCTTATAAGTTGGAGAATTTCCAATTTGTACCTGTTTAAAGCGCTCATATGAGCCCCAACTAAATAAGCAGATAGCAGAACAAATCGCACAACCACAAGTGTAACATGCCTGTAACTTAATTCTGCACCACATATTTTAATGCCAGCTAATATTGTAATAGCATGATGCAAAAAATACAATGAATAGGTACAATTAATTGAGCATATACTAGATAGATCATAGGAACCCTTAACTAACACATTCAACCTGCTTACAAGAAATGCTACAGTCCGCCTCAACAAGGCACACAACAAAGTCAGACCCATTAGGCACTGAATATCTTCTAAAATCTACCAGTGTACTAATATGCCTTTGTCATGTTTGAAACACGGGAATTTCAAATGAACGTATAATTCTTGCACAGATCACAAGAAATTCAGGAAACCCGGTGAAAGAATTGAACAGAGCACTAAATTAAAGTACTACTGAATACTGACAATAAAATGTGGATTCAGAAAAGAAATGTAACAAAGATCCATTACAGGCAAGGCAAAAAAAGAAACAGTAATTTCAGACACCAGAAACAAGCGCAAAGCACTTGTATATCATGGTAGTAGTGTACGCTAACACTTCATAAAAAGCTTGTACTCCAGATCAAAAGATGCCCAACAAATAGCCACTTATGTAATATTTTTTTCTCGCTAAAAGGTTAAATATGAACAATGCCAAACAGCATGCGGAGAAATGCATTGACGCTGCGGAGAAATGCACTGACGCTGTATAAAACAATAAATGCTGCTAGCACCGGCATGCATGGCAATAAAAAATGCTTATTTCATTAATCTAATTTCACATGACAGATATGTGTGAGAGCAGCAGGATCAGACGCCATGTCCATTCAACCATGTTTTTATGCATGGACAAGGGCTTGAAAATATGTATAACGAAGAGCATTTATTGTTAGGACGTTACAACCACCGGGAGTCTACTAGTTACTAGCCATTTCTCCAATCATTTCCTTGAAAGTCATGACCAATGCTAAACTCCATAATCCATGTATGTGAGCACAGAAAGCGACAAGCCGACAATATTAAACTAGCGACACTTTAGGACAACAACGAACCAGAAACAGCCTTACTCAAAATAAACTAAAAGCACCAAGCAACGACAAAGAAGTCCATGCATCATCCATATCCGCTTCAAATATAGCAAATTCATTAAGCTAAACCCAGCAGAATATACGTTGACATCTCGTCAAAACGCCAAATATGATGACAAGTTCCCCACGATACTTGGAAAAGGCAAATATATGTTGCACTAAACCCAGCAGCTCCGATCTTGACTCTCACGATATGCCATACATCACCAACCAGGTATCTAGTGTAGTTCAGAACTTAACGTAGTTGAATCCCTACCCTAGGTTTAGATTTGTTCTACATAGGAATAAAAAAAATCCATATCAATTGGAGAGATCTTAAACACAGTGAATACATTTGTTTTCTTTGATTGAAACTGTATGTGCTTCTATCCTAGATTATCATACAAGATGGTTTCCCCTAATCTGCCATAAAACTACCACTAGCCAACTCAGTGTGCCACGAGAACAGCATCTCACCGCCCTTGGGTTATCAATACTCAACCGAGCAGAAAATCGGCTGCAATCCAGAACCGGCAGCCTATAATCAAGCAACAGAACTCTACGGGCCACATAATTTCCATAGGAATCTAAGCTTCGCGCTTACCGTCTGGGGAAGCGGCGGGGCGCCCCCGTCGTCGCCCGCGCCGGCGGCGGCCTTATCCCCGCTCCGTCCGCCGCTGTCGAAGTCGTCCATCCCTCGGCCTCCTTCTCCCTCCCGCTGCTCCTCTCCACGCCGCTGCTCCTGCTACTCAGAAGGCGGCGGCGGCGGCGTCTACGGCACCAGAGACCCCGCGGCTCGTGGTTGCGCGACTAGATTTCGCTGCCGCTTACCATCCACGGCCTCGGCGCGCGCAACCGCGGGGCGCTGGCATCCGTCACGGGCCCAGCCCCATGGCCCGGCGTCCGGAGGGGAGATCGGGCGGGGAGGCGAGCGGATATCGGCTGAGACGAGGCTGCACGCACTGGGAAAGGTTAGCTAGGGCTTAGCCCCCCGCGGCGGCTGGGTGAGATGGTCGGCGATGACGGGATTGGCGGCCGCCGGCCGGGGATGGGAGAGCGGGGAGAGGTCACAGCAGCGCAGACGACGGCTTCGGCAGCACGGGGAATGGGAAGAAGAAGGAAAAAAAAATATGGAGTTGTATACGAACTGTTGCAGGCGTTGTTCGTGCTCTTGGCTATGTTTACTTGCAAAACATCTTTTCAACTTTTTTATTCATCCCTATCAGAAAACACGTTTTATAGAAAAGTTTTCATTCAACTCCCTTTAACTTTTCTATTCATCTCTCTTACAAAACACACTTCCAAAAAAATATTTTTCTCCTCCAATCAACTAAACACTACCCTTTGATAAACTCCGCCTCCCCGAACAGGTTACGTAGACGGAAACTTTACGTTTTTTGGTAAGAGTCTCGTTAGTCAGTCTTCATCGTTCTTTCCTTTATTAACGTTTATCCCAAAAAGGCCAAAATATATGTATGTGTTTCCATTCTTAGTCACTGAAGGACAGGAGGTGAAACATTACGACATTTCCTTTTTACGCACAAAGCTAAAGGAAAACTTGCACGTCGAGTATGCAATGGCAAGATTAGGACATGTTTAGTCCGTGGCCGAATATTGCCAATCCAAATGTTTGGTGCGACATAACTTTTTAGTATAGGTATGATAGAAAGAATATGCACCAACCAAAAGGCTCTTTATTACTAGCTGTCAACAATTGCTCAGCCATTTCCCAACATGGTTCATTTCATGGATGCCATATGAGAGATAGTGATACTCCTATGAAGTAAAGTTCTACTTTGGCATTTTACTTGTACCGGAACTTTCGGATTATGGGCTTCATTGGTTTGATACCCAAATATTAGAAAAAAAAAACTTGCCACTAATTTGGTAAGCTAAATGTGAGATATTAGCAGCTCTTGGTAGCAAATTAAGTGGTGGTCAAAAAATATTGGCAACTTTTACCTAGCCAAATGTTGGCATGCCCAGAATTTGACACCCAACCAATCAGGTCCCGTATGCATATGTCTCCATATGCTTGCTTTTTTCTATATAAAAGATGTATATGTAATTATTTTCTGTCGAGAACAATTCTGTTACTCCCATACTCCTCAACACACAAAAAATTGTACGAGAAAATCAACCAAAACTAGGCATGGAAAGATAATTCAAAGCTCTATGTTCATGCAAATTTTGAGGATAAAGAAATTTTTGTGCAAGGAGAAAAGAAAGATAAATCAGTGCATGTACAAAGATCAGTGCATCCTCTGTATGTTTTTTCGAATCACACAGTACAGACGCAGACGTTCACAAACACGCACGCACACTTGCCCCTACAAACATACGCGCGCAACCCTACTCCTATATGAGCATCTCCGAAAGACTAGGCCGGCAAATCCTCCAAATTGACGAAGTCACCACAGGCGCCTCGCTATCGACGGGCACGTCGCCTACCACTGAAAGAATAGCGCCGGTTAAATCCTGGAATAAATCCAGAAAAATACGAGCACCAGTACCGAGTCGAGGACTCAAACCCTAGTGAGCTGGTTCCACCACAAGGAACCTTACCAGTTTGCCATCCTCTACATGTTCACTCTTGACGAAAGGTGTTTTGGTCGATCTAATGCACTATGCTTGCATATTGGTGACAGCCACACCGCCCATGCCTGATACTGCCAAAACCAGCCGGGGTGGCGATTTCTGTACCGTACGTGACGCAAGAACTAGGGACTGGGGCAATAAGTCGGATACAGGTATTTTTTGTATTTATTAGTTGAGTCTTGATAATGAATTCTGCCATGTTATATGATGTTGTATCTTTTTGGATGGATAGTTTCTTCCGTTTGGGCAAGGGTAACTCCGTTTGTGTTGTCTCGTGACATTTTTTTTTTTTGGATTGGAGAAACTCTCGTGAGATTGTTTATTGTGTCAGTGATTTCGGGTCATGGGCTCTGGCTTGCACGTTGCCACTGGGCCAAGTCTAGCCCCCACGTCATCATTGTCATGCATGGATCAAGTTTGGGCGGCGAGCCCAATACACTGTTCGATCCAGCCCAACACGGAAAAAGCACTGACCGGCCCGGTTAGGGGGGAAGGAAAAAAGATTAAATTCCCTCGCTGTTGAAAAATACAACTCATCCCTTGTATGCCACTAGATGGTATAGAGGAGACTTTTTTTTTTGTCTGTGACATATATGACCAATGACATATAAAGAATGAGTATAATTTCCAATGACATATAGGGAATTGGGCCAAAGAAAAACCAAACCAATAGTTTCGCCGTCGCAAAGCGAGCGAGCGGACGGCGCGCCACGGCCGAAAAGTGCCACGAGTGCGCGCCAGCTCGCCCGATCCACGGCCGGCCGGCCGGCGACGCATCGCTCGACGGGCTTACGGGGAGGAGGCCGAGACGGCGGCGGCGTACGGCACGAGATGGTACGTACGCATGCACACGGCAGGCAGGGCAGGTCGCAGGTCCAAAGGCACGCGAGGAAAAGCAAAAAGCTACCTGGTCTGGTCCTCCCGTGCCATGTGACGGCTGCATGCCTCGCCCGCTCTCGTGCCGGTCCTCCCGGGTTGCCCAAAAAGTTGTTGGCGACCTCGCTGGCTTTCCTTAGCCTGGGAGGTAATCGCCTTCCAAGCTCGCTCGTTGGTTGCCCGGCCATCGGCATCAGGGCCCTCGCCGCCTGCCTGTCTGTTTGTTCGCTAGCTAGCTTGAGCTTCTTCTGCTAGGGATGGCAATTCCACCCGCGGGTGCGGGTGTGGATTTGTAACTCCACCCATGGGTGGACCCGCACCCGAACCCGAGACTCGCGGGTGCGGGCGTGGATCTGCAATTTCACCCGCCCGCCCGCAAATTCTCTTATGATATACAAGGCCCAGCAATGCATGTATGGCGCAGCCCAACAACAACACCTAACCCTAAATTTTATCTCCAATTCCCTTTGTCTCAGCTCTCTGGCCCCCAGCCGCATTCGGCATTTCACCCGTGTCGCCGCCGCCTCCGCATCTCCACGCCATGCACCAGGCCACCACACGAGCAAGGCTGCCCAGTGCCCACTCCGCCCGTCCAGCAAGCTCCCTGCGACACATCCTCTCACATCAGCAGGAAGCAGCGGCGAGCACCAGAGGCCAGCGGCGCCCTGTGGCGGCGGCGCACTAGCGGCGAGCACCCGAGGCCAGCGGCGACCGACAAGGCAGCAGCGGCGCACGGGCACGGCGGCGGACGCGCACCAACAGCACCACGACACCACTGACAGCACCACGTCCACTCTGCAGCAAACTCCCTTCGTTAACTGTGTGCATGCGCTGCGGTATGCTGATGTGTGCGGAGTGTGCTGCTGCTTGGTCGCCTGGAGCCCAGGAAGCTGATGTAGTGATTTCTGGAACTTAAACAATGTGTGTTGTTGTATATCCGTTTGTGAAATTCTATAGTTGATTTAGAGACCTATTAGATTATAAGTTCATTTGGAGACTTTGTCATTGGAACTTATGAAATTTGTACTGCCATATTTTCATACATTACTGCTATTTTAAATTTATGCTCAGACCCACGGGCACCCGAAACCCGCCCGCAAACCCGCGGATGCGGGCGCAGGTGTAGAAATTAACCTACGGGTGTGCTTGCGGACGGGTTTTTCCAAGACTCGCGGGTTTGTCCGCAGGTGGGTTTTTGCTCTACCCACGTCCACACCCGCGGGTGCCATCCCTACTTCTACCGGGCCAATCATGGCAGCCGCATCCACCTCGCACGCACCGGCGCGCACGGCGACCGCCTACCTAGCAGTTTTAACCTGTCTACGTGTCGCCGCTCCTCTGCCAGGCAGTGAAAATCGTCTGTGCCTGATGGGGTCGTAGCGAGAATTATTACCCGGAGATAATAATAAAAAATAAACTGCTACAACTGGTGTTCGTATGTATTAGGCCATGACGTGTCGGCAACTAGCACGAGTTTGTTACAGTTGACGCTTATATAAGCTTGATTAGAGAGACCTGACCTGCCTTGCGTGTCCACTCAAACATAATATCTCCACGATGGCAACTGTCAGCCAGGCGTATATCCTGCTTTTACCCACCATTTTTTTGCATACGTACGTGATGGACACGTACCTAAAACTGAGCCAGCAGCGAAGAGGTCACGTATATGTGAACAATGATGTGATCCAAACCTTTCCTAAAAAAAATGATGTGATCCAATAGCATCTAAAGAGCGCATTGAGCAACAGTCAATAATGAACCCTAGCTCCCTCTCAACATATGTTAGTTAATAATAACTAGATGCAACGCAAGTATTGAGGAGTTGTAAAACCACACCTCCCAAAAAAACATTAGAGTAATATTAGGATATTCAGTAACAGAAATATGTATTGCTGCTCAAAATTAAACATATATTCTCTTGCGTTTTCTTTTGGCAGAAATTATCTGTGTGTTTTGTGCATGTGGTCAACACCAGGTAAATTGGCACAATCCCTTTCGAAAGGGCAGCAGAGATATCAAAAGCGCATTATTACTATCATTACCTAGTCAGATATTCAACGATCAATGATGTAACTACCCAAATTTAGATGCAACGACATGAGCGTTCGAGTTGACGAAGTGTTCATGGTCATGCTCATGGCCCTACCGGCCTGCAAGTGCTTTCTTAGGGTGCGTTTAGATTGGGGAAAGATTCCCCGAAAATACACTGTTCACCAAAAAAACACTTTAGATGAATAGTGTTCTGTGAGTAGAAGGGATGGGATGAATAGTAAAAAGTTGGATGAATAGTGTATTTTTGTGGGAACTAAACGGGGCCTTATATCCCCGAAAAGGGTGTATATTCTTGCCCCCTGTCTCTTTCTCACCAGAAGATCTCTGAATCCATGTCCTAACCCGTACTTCTTTTTGTAGGCCAACAAATTAAGCCAAGAAAATAATCCATAGACAGCATAAACAATTGCTTGAATCAAATAAACACATGACCACTGTTTATTTTCTCCCCGGAAGCAAAACATCGAGCAGTTTATTCGGAGAAACCAGAGTGCACACAGAAAAACATTTATTTTTCATTGAAATGTGCAAAATTTACCATTTCATCATATTCATATGCATATGCAGATACATTTGGTATGGCAGATACACAGGCAGCAGGTCAGGGCTTATTAGCTGCTGCAACAACAATGCAAGCTAGCTAAAGCCCTTGTTTATCTCGTCTCCTCACCGACCGACCCTATATATCGAGATCGATTATCACGGACGAGGAAAGTAAAAAAAAAAAATCAAGAAGAAAAATTACACATCCGTCATGCAGGCAAGGTAGTAGAACTCGAAACCCACATGACAGTGAAAACGGTCGTTTGACACTATTTATGTGTGGTTTTGCGTCCACGTGTTCTTCTTCATAGCTCCATCGATCGATCCCCATGCTCGCCGGCGAGGGGCGGTCTAGGCACGGCGGCGGACGCAGTTGTCGGGCGTGGCGTTGGCCGCCTGCAGGCGGAGGTTCTCGTAGAACTTGTTGATGAAGGCGTCGAAGTTGGAGTTGGCGCGGTCGTCGACGACGCCCTCCGGCTCGAGCGGGAACGGCGAGTCGGTGACGCGCAGCTGGCGAACCCCGGCGGGGCTACGGCCGAGGCTGAGCGCCAGCATCGGCGACGGCGCGGCGGCCGACGGCATCTCCCCTCCGGCGCCGGCGGCGTCCTCGGCGGCGCTCATCATCTCGAGCGCGCGCGCCACCTGGGCGAAGTCGAGCCCGTCGCAGCCCCGTTTCGCGGCGGCGGCGCCGCGGCCGCGGATCCGGCCGAACGACGGGAACAGGGAGCGCGCCGCCGCCGGAGAGACGACGAAGTCGCCATAGGACGGCGTGGTGGTGCAGCTGAACTCGACGTCCTGGGGGTTGGGGACGAACGGCAGGTCGTCGGTGGGGGCGGCGGCGGCGGAGGAGGAGGAGGAGGAAGATGACGCCGCGGTGGCCCCGGCGGCGGCGTGGCGGCGGGCGGCGAACATGGCGTGGTGCGCGGCGGAGGAGTGGGGGTGGTGGTGGGCAGCGGCGGCGGCGACGAGGTTGCGGAGGGCCCTGCCGGCGAGCTTGCCGCGGCCGAGGAGGAGGTGGAGGTCCATCATGAGGCGCTTGCGGCAGAGGCCACGGCGGAGCATGTGGTAGACGGCGCGGAGGACGCTCATCAGGCGCTTCCCGAACCCTGGGGGCTCCATGCCTCCGCCGCCGGCCGGCGAGATCCGCTTGTCGGGCTCGACGGCGAGATCCGTGGTGCCTGGCTGGTGAATCGAAATGCGCAACGGCCACGAACGAATCAGCTAGCAATAGATGACCTCCTGGATCACGTGATCGACCCTCGCTTTCGCTTTGTCGCGAGAGAAAGATAGAGGCTTTGTGGAATTGTGGTTGGTGGTGAGCGCCGAGCTGAGCAGTGGGAGGAGAAAGCGAGGAAGGCGGATGGAACGAATGGGACGAGGAGGGCGGGGTGGTATTTAAAGGCGGAGGAGGAGGGGGGTGTCGGGTCGGTCGTGGTGGGCTCGGTGGGACCCACTGTCAGACAGGACTTAAGAATTAAGGAAAGGGGTTTGTGGTCTTGTGGAGCGTGATGAACGGACTGCATAATGAGCGAAGAGACGAAGAGGGCAAATGGCTTTCGTCACTTCACTGACATGCGGGACCCACTGTCAGGGACCGGCAAGCGCTGCTTGGCCAGGGAGCATGCTACGTCGTCGTCTGACACTTTCTTCTTGGTGGGTTAAGAAAAGTGGAGACTCGAGGAGCGTGCATGGTGGCCGGAGAAGGCGATTATCTGCACGGAGAGCTGGCCGGCCGGGACATGTTTTGTCGTGTTAGGCTGTGCTTAGCATTTGCGCTCGTGAAAGCGTTCACGATTTCTCTAACCAAAGGCGCCTTTTTTTGTTTTTTGCCACAGCGTTTGATTTGGAAAGGTACGTGTACATACATGTAGCAAAGATATAGCTAAGGTATTGCATGCACGCAATTGTTTACGTGACAGGGAAACTAAAAAGAGACGTCTAATCATTTTACTGTGAGATGCATGATCAGCTGCTACCTAGTGCTAGTGCTAACTATAGATCAAGTCGCCTTCGAGGAAGCTTCCAAAGAAGATGGTAGGTATATACTACCAGTGCTCTGCTGCTCTAAAAGTGTTAGGGTGAGCCTTTGCAAGTTTGGCAAGTTGCAATTGCAACAGCTAGCAGGCCCGCCCTTTGCAAATGCCTATGGGTGTCTGAGTGCGTGCGT
The DNA here is from genome assembly GCA_015342445.1 of Digitaria exilis. Lineage (NCBI taxonomy): Eukaryota > Viridiplantae > Streptophyta > Magnoliopsida > Poales > Poaceae > Digitaria > Digitaria exilis. The sequence goes on along the minus strand of JACEFO010001768.1, from coordinate 259,486 downwards.
GCGCATTCTTGCTTAAACTCTGGAGATTAAGCCTATATTGATCATTCATGTAGTCCGCTTGGACACGTGCACTGCGTCCTGAAGGCGCCCCTAGAATCCTCTGGTGGTTACCGAGCATGGTTTCAGCATCAGCAGTGGATGCTCTATCCTTGGACTGCATATATACGGCAGAAATATCAGCATGCATGTCTCGTCTAATAGATAGTACTGTAAAAGAACTCCTGGATATAGCCTAGAAGTCTAGCACTGTACATGCGTGCGTATGGTTAAAACAGCATTTCACAACGTGGTGCATGTGTGAGCTGATGGTGAATGACATCGCTATATCCCTAATAAGAAAGAAATTACGCATATACAACACGGTAGCAGTTTCTGCCTTGATCATGTCACAAAGCTGGATTAACTACACTGCAAATTAAACGGCAATTGCGTGCGGCTGCTGCAAAGTAAACAAGAGAGCGCGCGGCGGCCGAACCACCCACAAATCAGGCAGTCGAAACGCAGCTCGCCACGTACTGCAGCTGCAGGTCAAATCGATCGCTGGAGAAATTAAAAGTAGCTGAATCGCTGCTGACTGCTGTGTTGCTGCACTTCTATTAGGTGGTTTAAAAAAAACTTCCCTGAAGATGGAAGAGGAAAGTTAAGCCGCACCAGAAAGCTCCCATACCTCATCTAGGTTAAACAATGGCGCCTCCACCCAAGCAGGGTTTACCTAACCGTCGGGAACGGTCCGGTTTGACCGGTTCCCGACCAAACCGCCCTGGACCGGTAGCGGTTCGGGGCGGTTCAAACCGGTCCGAGTTTAAAATTTTCAAATTTGAATTAAAAAAATGGAAAAATGTCGAAAGAATTCCTAAAAATACTTCAAGGTGCGTGTAATCTGTTGGTGTAAAAAGTTTTCAAATATTTGCTCATTTGGTATTTTTTTCGGTAAATACAAGTTAAATCAAAAAAAAAAAGAAAAAACAGTGGCCGGCCCATTAAGGCCCATGAAGGCCCAACGCCTCCCTAACCCTAACCCCCCCTCCCCCAACGGCCAGCGCTCCCATTCTCCCCCCCCCCCACAGCCGCGTCCAGGACAGGCGATTTTTCGCCGCCGGCCGCCGTAACCGCCGCGCGAGCCGGCTAACCGCCCTGGTAGTACCGGTAACCGGTCCGGTTTGCCGGTTAGCCGTTCCGGTAACCGGTCAAACCGGCCGGCTAACCGGTCCAAACCGGCCACATGGGGGATTTGGATTCAAAATTTGAATTTGGCCGGTTTTCCAACAAACCGGCCGGCTAACCGGTCAAACCGGTCGGTAACCGGGTCTCGGTTGATTTTCCTTCCTTTAGCTACTTGAATGCAAACCGGTCGGCTAACCGGTCCAAACCGGCCACACGGGGCATTTGAATTCAAAATTTGAATTTGGCCGGTTTCTAGCGGTTACCGTTCAAACCGGTCCGGCTAGCCGCTACCGCTAGCCGGCGGTTCGAACTACCGGACCGGATTAATTAATCCTGCACCCAAGTGGTGGCGGGAAGAAGAGTGGTCGAGCAGCCATTAGAAAAGGCTTAACCCAGCGAGAGCGAGAGTGAAAGGTGGCGAGGCCCAAACCTAAAGCACGCACCAGCAGCCACCGGCGTGCCCGCTTCCATCGCCTGGACGTACAGCTCGGGACAGCACCCAGAAACAAGAAAGAAAAAAAAGGCGCTTTAAAAATACGCCGCGAAGTTACCTCCGGCCGGGATACGCCATCACGCTTCAGTTTCATACTCACATGCCATGCCACCGGCGGACCGGCCACGGAATTTTATCTTCCGATCCAAAGGTATCAGAGAAATATATACACTACATTTAAACTATGTTATATATTGTCCTTCTAAAAAGATAATAAATATATATAAACAACAAGGGTACATCCATGCATGCGGTTTAGAGTAAAGTAGTGTGATGAACAACTGTACACAACAAGCCGATAAGACCCAACTTTTTTAGGGCCGTAGAAAAGTATGTAGTCGATCGTACGTACAAGCACCTGTATACGGAAGTTTCCATGGCATGAATGTGTGTATGTGTCTATGTGTGTATGTGTCTGAATACTTTTGTTAGAAAATTCAGCAAGGAAAAGGAATTCGGAGGTGTGAGGGAGAAATTAATATATGAGTGATGTACCTAGCAAATATAAAGATAAAGCTAGCTTTGGCTATGGTTTATTTGTGAAAGACGACAGAGAGAGAAATGTCTATTTTCTTTTTTTTTTCAGGACAGGAGGAGAAAGTGCCGTCCGATCCCCCGAAACAGAGGCGGTGTGCCGTTCGGCAGAACCCGGTTTCACGTATGTAGCTTCCCGGGAACCCAACACATGCAGCCTTTGCTTTTTTTAATTAAAAAAGGCATCAAACGTGATTTTTTGTGTATAAATGTATCAAACATGCATGCGTCAGAAAAGGAAATCAGAGAGGACCAAATAAGAACACGCAATGCTTCAAATTAAATCTGAAGCCTAGACGAAATACAAAAAAAAAACACAAATTTCAGTGCGTGCACATATATACACAAAATCTTATATGTTGGGCAGTCAGCTATGCAAGTCCTGTTGTAGGCGGCTACTGCTTGTTGGTTATTATGACTATACAGAAATGATATTATATCTGAAAGGGGAGAAAAAAATCCCTTTATTTGCAGGTTGTCTATATATCTACCAGTCTCATCATGTATATCTGGATTATTTCTTTAGAAGCTTGGTTCAAGAGATTTGGCTGCATTAGTGTGTCAGCGATTAAAGCACGTGGTCCGTGTGGATTGATGACAATATCATTTCCTCCTTGCCAACCTTTTTTTGTTGTTGCATTATTTTGAGGCATGTATGTATCGTAGTTATACAGAGGTTGCGAGCCAAGGAGTCATCTCAAGATGGTTCTATCACATCGTTGTAGTTGTCAAGTAACCATAACCTTCCTTGTATCAAAAAGAAAAAAAATCATTTCAAAAGAAAAGTAAAATACTCTTGGAGGCATGCAAGAAAGAAGAAAATATATAGCTATAAATTCCTTGGCATGCAAGCGAGGAATAGGTCATTACATTTTTCTGTGGTCATGTTCTTCTTTCCTTTTTTGGGTAAAGCTGGCACTCATGAGCTCGGAGCTCGAAGAGCAAGGGGACTAGCACTCTGCTTCTGCTGTTTCTTCTTCCTTTTTCCCCTGTTCTTCTTGTGTTTAGGAAATTCATCGCCGACTTTTCTGGCTAATCTAGGGAGCCCACTGTTTGGAGTGGATGCTAAGGGATGCATGGCTCGTGAGTGCCCTTTGGAACCTGGTAATCATGCATGTCAGGCTTCAACATCAAATAACAGACGATAACATTTCCATGAACTTAGTGTGCAAACTAAAATAATGCACAAACAAAGCCTCTCTTAGTACCGGGTGAACCACAAACAGCTTCCGCCTGATCAAGTTCTATCTAATCCGCTTCAACTAGATACAGGCTCTATATTGAGTTCAACTCAAACAAAAAAAGTTTCTCCACTATTATTTATTATCCATTTTTGTCAATGCCAATGCCGATTTGGATGTGATGCAAAAGGATTAGTGACGATATTAGATGAGATGTGGGTTTAGCAGGCGTGGTGGGCAAGTGGGCTGGTGCTCCCCAACATGCATGGGTCCCCTCATCATGGTCGAAGTAGAGAGAGAAAAAAAAGCAGCTCCATCAAAGACACAAACAAAAGCAACCCTATTACCCTAGTTTAGGACTTTAGGCACTTTGGGCCCTCTTGCAAAACCAGGCTCATTTGCTTTCCTTTCCTCGATGTGCTCTTTCATTTCTGTTTTTTTTTACAAAAATATTTGGGAATAGCTAGTAGTGCGGTGTCGTCTTGCTTGCTGGTACACAATAGATACACACATACACCCCTTCCAGTTTTTTGGAAGACTGAAATAAAGCACTTATATAAGTGGAACCTGTGAAAACTTAATGATTAAATGAAATAAGGAGATAATAAACTCTTGCTGATTTTTAAGGAAATAAGAAAAACAGCAAAAAACAGTCAAATGATGGTCATCCCGGAACAGTTGATGAACCGATATCAGGGTTGGCTAGCTAAAGACATGAGTTTCAGGTCTTTTCTCCCGTTTGAGATCACAATTACTTTGTAGTTGACAACTTGACATCTTTGTTACTTAGGGCTTGTTTAGATGAGGAGGGTAAACTTGGCGAAAGTTAGCGAAATGTCACATCCATCGTTTTGACACTAATTAGGAGTACTAAATATAGACTAATTATAAAATTAATTACATAGATGAACTCTACATCACAAGACGAATCTATTAAGCCTAATATGTGTCGTCATTAGCGTATTTTTAATGACGAGTTACTGTAGCATGACAGTGTCTAATGATGAATTAATTAGGCTTAATAGATTTGTCTCACGATGTGGAGTCCATCTATGTAATTAGTTTTATTTTATACCTATGTTTAATAATCCTAATTAGTGTCCAAACATTCGATGTGATAAGTTGGCAAAATAAGTTGGCGAAAGTTGACGATCTAAACAAGGCCTTTAAGGCTTTGATTCTTTTTCATAGTTTTTCAGGTGGTTAGTCACACTCACACAGCTTTGCCAAGAAACTGAGACCGTGTAACTCGAGTTCTGGCCAGAGTCCGGCAGCAATTATTGAAAAGCTTGATCTGAAGCGTCAAACTGTAAACCACTATCATCTGCCTCTTTCCAAAAGGTCTCGCCATGAAACAACGCAGAGAGAGAGAGAGAGAGAGAGTGGAGCCGCCGCCATTTCCCTTGGACTTGCAGGCGTCCACGGTTGCCATTCCATGGAAAACTCCAAACAGTGGTCGTCTTTGATTCTGTCATTTTTATTTTTTTTTTCTATAAGCGCATGCTCGAACAGGTAGCTTCACTGCTAAGAATGCTGGAGCACACAGCTACTGTCATGCTAGTACGTTCAAGTTAGGCAGGTCATCAGCAACAACTGATCACCTGTTGCGTGCAGTGCTACACGACTCGATGTCGAAGGTGTTGCTGGAAACATTAGCAGTTTTCAAGCAATCAGCAACGTGTTCGTTGATCATGCACGCCTGCTTAACGAAAGTTATCGTCGCCTTTAATTTCCTTCCTGAATTAAGAAGAGGATCGATCCAGCTGACTGCTGAGGAAGAAAGGAGGTTGATACGCCGGCGTGGCTGTGCAATTAGGCCTATCCAATGCGCTCGCGAGCTTTAGTTCATCTTTGGTAACATGATTGTAACCGGCATGGCTGAATAGCTATATCTTCGCTGTCTCGTTGGGTGCAGGCTCTGTGTGGTGTAGTATGTGCGAGGCAAGTGTGTGGATAGTTTTTAGTTTCTAGTGCACTTTGGTCCCTGTCGTGCTTTATGAGTGAGCTAAGCACCATTTAATTTTGCATGCATGAAGCCATCACCAGTGGTGTGTTTTCTTACATACCTTGATCTTGAGTCCTTAACCTATGCGCGCGTGCAGGATTTCGACTGATCGTGTTGCAGGTCTTGTTCAGTGAAGATAAGACTCATGCGTTTTGCTTAGATTGGTAATATCTGATGATTGAAAATAAGTGCTGAAGTCGTTAAACATTGGCCCGAAATGCAATATCTTCATGTTGCTTGGCTCCGAACAGGTTCTCTCCAGACTCCATCTAAAGAAATTACTGAGAGACTGAACAAATTAAAAGAAGCTACAAATCGAGTAGGAAATTACTACAGCACATAGAAGGGAGAAAGGGAGATGGTCAGTGAACGAAAGGCTCGTGGGCGGTGTCCGGCCGCCGGCGCAGCACCCCGCGACCGCCGCCTCTCGTCCATCTGCATAGGTACCGTACAGTACAGACTACAGGGCAGGGGCGAAGCGCACTGAACGTAACGGAGCAGAAAGGCAATGGGAAAGAAGGCTTGCTCGAAGAGAAGGCAAAGGAGAGGAGTTGTATATATATTCAGATATCTTTTCTGATGCCATGAGCCGTACGCACGTACGCTAGCTAGTAATCAAACGTGGTGTCCTGTAGCAGCGATCTCCGCTGAATCAGCTAGCCGTCGTCGTCCATGGTCCACGCCGGCCGGGAAACAGAAAAGCGCGCGCGGGAAAGGCGCAAAAGAAAGCTCGCCGTCGCCATGGCTGGAAAGCTCGCCTCCAGTAATGCCGACGGTTTCAGATCGCACGGCTCGCGCTCGGGTCCATCGTCTTCTCTTGGTTAACCTTCATGTGTGTGTTTCGGCCGGGCTCCAGAGAAAGAAAAGGAATCGTCGCCTTCTCTTTCTATCCCTGGACTGGTGGGAGGAGGATGGGCGCCATGGCCAATTGGTCATGTCGCAACTCGCGTCCGGCCCCAACAGTGTTCTTGATCCCCACGAATGAAGAATAGTAGAAATATTAGCGCGCTTCGCCGCTCCTGTTGAAAAAGATGCAATATAATTATTTTTAAGTTGTTAACAATTGGGTATAGTGTTAAAATTTATTGGTCGGATAGCGTTGTTTTTGCATATTGAAGGCCTCCCAACCCCACGTAAAGCAACAATAGAAAAGGAAAATAGTACAACTAAAAATCAGCATATGTATTAACTATATTGATTCTTAAGTAAAAGTTTATATCATGTCACATCGAGTGTTTATATGCTAATTAGGTGGGCTAAACATAAACTAATTACAGAACCCGTAGGCTAAATATAAGGCGAATCTATTGAGCATGATCGTTAGCAAATAGTTATTGTAACACCACATTGTAAAATCATGAAACAATTAGGCCTAATATATTATTCTTGTGTTGTAATTAGTCTATGTTTAATACTTCTAATTAGTATCAAAACACCTCAATACAAAAATACTTTCGCAGTTCTAAATACAATTTATTTTTTACTTTTTTGATAAATAATTTTTGCCATGTACCTAAATACAATTACATATCGTACATATCATCGGTTGTATAGGCTGCACTAGGTGTAGCAGGCTGTGGCCAGTGATAGGAGTACGAATACGCTTCTAGCAGGTCGAGCCTATCATGCCAAACGGGCCAAGACAAAAATATGCTATGATATGCCAAAAGAAATATAAAGGAAAAAATATGGCCACTACGTACAGCTAATGAAATAGCCAAATTGGTGTTGTGTATAGCAAAAAAAAATTTAGTATTATAATTAGTCTATGTTTATCTAGTTATACGATACAACTCTTCAATTTCTTCGTAAATATGACATAAAGGCTAAGACGACGTGCGTACTATGCATTTCTATGACATAACTGGCTAAACGACTTTCTGTCATTTTATTTATTTCACATGCATGATATCGCACATCTACGACGGAGGCTGCTCAATCGTACACACTCTGAGACTATTAATTTTACTGCCATATATGACAAATGATGGACTACCGCCTGTGTTGGTTAGGACATCAAGGACGATTAGCGTGTGGGTGGGGCCACCACATGATGCTTTAACGCTACGCCTCATTTGATGGAAGCGGTAAAAAAAATAGCTTGTGGGTGGGTGGTGATTTTTCGAGGTACATCGACGATGCGTATGCCTACGGCGACCACATGACGCGTTGACGTCGTGCCTCATCTGACGGAAATCATATATGACAAATGATGGGCTACCGCATGTGTTGGTTAGGAGATCAGGACGATTAGCGTGTGGGTGGGAGGCGATTTTTTCGCTGTACTTTGATGATGCGTGTGCCTATTGCCACCACATGATGCATTAACGATGTCCCTCATTTGACGGTATACGGCCTACGCAATGAGAAAGAAGGGAAATGATTATTGCACACCGACGACGCATTTTGCAGGCCATTTTGGCTTAAGGATCAAACAAATAAAACAAAAGCCCAAGAGCATGTAGTAAAAAAAATAGACATACACGTCGCGCACGAATACATGGTTGGACGGCGGAGCGCTCCACGTTGCTCGCTTTCTTCGAGCGATAACAAGGTTAGTATTAGTATTCCATCACCTCCACAAGGCGCACGTCGAGGACCGTACAGCCGCACTTGTCGTTTTAGCCTTGCAGAGCTTCTAACCCGTGGGCCTGGCCCAGTGCCATCCAGGAAAGACTTTGGGCTGCGGACGTCCACAAGTGGGCTGCACACCTGCAGCCTCATTTGTTTTCCTCCCTCGATGTGCTCACGAGTTTCTGACATCTACACATGCAACTCGTTGTGGCTTAACATTCCTCTCATCATGTTAGCTTGAACTCGATATATTTTTGTAGCTTTGAGCCTAGGCCAATAATACCATGATGTATCGTTAAAATTGCCACCAGGGTTTAAGCCGCCCTTCCAAAAAAGCAAGGAAACCTTGGCGATACATGGTACACAAGGGCAAATACCAAGCAGTAGCAGGTTCTCATGCCAAAGTTTCAAAATATCTGGATGATCGATCTAGACCCGTCCGGCTTCTTGGATTTCAAACTAAAATTTCAATCGCAACACTTCTGGTCCATCCATGCTAGGAAATTTTCAACCAGGCTCTTGCACAGTTCACCTTGCTTGCTCTGGAGTCCGGCCGGAGTCTCTTCTCTGTTGCTCCTCCCTCGGACAGGGACGGTCAGGGCGACTTTGGAAGCAAACGCCTAATTAACCCCGGGAGAAATGACCCGACGGAGATAGTTTGTGGATTTCCGAATCCCCTCCACGATAGGGCAGGGCTGCCTCCTCCCCATCGGCTGTTTGGAAGAGGTTGACGTGATCAAGCGAGGAACGAGGAAAGTGGAGGGAGTTGTTCTGTCCGGCGCCTGTATGTACACCTGTTAGCTTTTCGTCAGCTTTTTTTTAAAAAAACATTTACGTACACCAGCTGATATTGATCTACCAACAGCTCATCTGCTTCTGAACAAGCGCATGCATAGGAAATTTAGAAAGAATAAAAAAACAAGAATAAATCAGAAAAATAGAAAATGATAGAATCTCATAGATCCCTATTGACACTAGAAAACATGAAAGATGAGAAAGGTAGCTTCATTCTATATGAATATTCAAATTACAGTATATCCATACAACCATAGAAAATTACAACGAAGGTCACTTCTGACTTCTTACAATATTTGAATCAAATCAAATACCATCCAAGATCCAATAAAACTGTAGCTCGACACTATACATATTTTATTTGACTTGTGTACTGATCAAAGTAGCTGATATATGAATTTCCTGCAAAATGCATTATCAAAATGAATTGTAATATAAATGACTGAAGAAAGTAAATACCTGATTGCCTTGTTACACATACACAACTGCAATGTGAAAAGTAATCCTCTCTCTGTGAATCTCTAACCACTTTGACTAAATCAGTTGACTCCTAGTTAAGCCAAATCTTAACTGGAACACTGAACCTGTATCATGCAAATCACGTCAAATTAATAGTAGCCTATCTAATCTGTTAGAGACCTACTCCCACCGTCACGTAATATTTGTCACCGAAGCTACAGGGAGGTGTCCCGAAATAATAGTCGCTGAGACGCTGCGAGCCCGTACACCTACACCGCCTACTGACTGCGTTGTCGTATCATATCCTCTCTCCTCCGCAGCCAAAGAAAAAAACATCACATCCCCAACCTCAGCTCGTCCAGCATCCCAGCTCAGGACCGTCTCTATCCAATCCCAGCTGCTCTGGCCGACGGGCAAGCAGGAAGCAGTGGAGCGGTCGGCGCGGCCAGCGGGTGAGCAGGCAGCAGCTGCAGCGGCCGGCGCGGCGAGCTTGACCGGACCTCATCCCCAACCTCCGCTGCCCAGATCTACTACGCCGGCCAGGTCACGTGCGGACGTGCAGCCGACACGGTGAGCTCCAGAAGCTCCGGTGAGGCATGGAGGTCGCTGTGGGGGAGGCAGAAGCCGTTGACGTGACTGCGACGGTGACGAATCCGTGGTAGAGGGAACACGCGCGGCCAGGGAACACGCGAAGACCGCGGCGGCACCTCGCCGCCGTCCGCGGTCACCGTCGCCACCAACCCCGCCTCCGTCACCGACCAGTTCGGTGCGCTCGTGGACGTGGAGCCAAGCTCTTTTTCTTTTCCCTCTCTGTTCCTCTTCTCTCCCTCCGCGGCGGCGGCGGAGGGGCCGAGCAGGGGCGGCGGGAGCTCGATTCGGCGCCAGCACGGAGCTGCGGGTGGCGGCGTGGGGGCTGCAGCTCCCACGGCGGCTGCGGTGGCTGCTCCCAGGGCTCGATTCGCGCACGGCGGGAGCTCGATTTGGCGGTCAGCTTGGGGTGGCGGCGGTGGGGGACGGGAGGCGAGTAGGCGGCCTAGGCGAGACGAGAGAGAAGGGGATAGAGGTAGGGGTAGCAGGGTCTTTTGTCTCTTGCCTTGGTTATCAGAGTTTTTGTCTAGCGACAGATATTACGGACGGAGGGAGTAAGCCAGAGTATAAATTCGATCGAAGATTGCCATACATATACTTGCACAACAGATACATTCTGGCTCCATAGATCACAGTATTGTATGAACTAAGCAATGAAATAAATAAAAATCAGGTAGTAATGAATATACACCAGCTGCTTGTCAATTCTTGGAACGCTAGCTATAGCAAATCATATCCATAAACCAAGCGAATCTAATCCCATCAAATTGAGAATTAGCTCCATGGTAGAAGGAAGTGCAATGGGAAGATAGTACCTACGTCTGAGTAACAAGTACTCCCTCCGGACCCTTTTCTTAGGCGCAAGGGGGAGGATTCCACATACCAAGGAGAAATGACCTGAGTATTAACTGCCTCGTATTTAATTATAAAACGCTCCCCACCTCGGTGTCATTTGCATGTGTGCAAGCATGCCCAGCTGCCCCTGCCTCTTCAGTTTCCATCCGCATGCATGCCCAAGGGCCCACGCCTCTACAAAAAATGCTCTGCCTTCCGCGATTCCCAGGAAACAGCGCCTCGGTCCTTGGGGGCGCCTAACAAATCGCTAGATTCAAAAAACGCTATCACGCCTAAGAAAAGGGTCCGGAGGGAGTAATGTCTAAACCATCAAGAATCAATTTGTTCTTTGATCTAAGCCATAATCATTTGTAATAAACTTGAGCTTTAAATCCACATCAATCCCCAACCCTATGGAAGACTTTGCTAGCTCAAAGCAAAGCAGACTCCAACTTGAGTTACCTTCCTCTAGATCCTACATGGAATCCTGCAAACCTCCCTTCCCTGTACCACCATCCTCAGTTTTCATCTCTATTGCCGAGATCTGAGAAATATAAGTCACACCAACACTACTGCATGAGAAGAAAATCAGGAAGCCTATCGGCTATCGAGGTGGTTTCCGAAGGGAGAGGTGGCAGCATACCCATCAAGCCTTCGAGATGAGGAAGTGGAGCAACTGTGGCAACAGGGGCACCGAGCAGTGATGGTGTCTGGACGAGGAAACGCGGACCCGGCGGCATTGTAGTCGACGAAGAACTCACCTCCTGGATGGGGAGGAAGACTGGTGGCGCCTTGATGTGGAGTGGAAGGAGGGACACTGGGCAGTGATTCTTGGACACGGGGGTCGTCGCCGACGAGGACGGAGGGGAGCAAGAGCAGGGAGGAGAGCGGCTGGGACATGGAGAAGTGCGGGAGGAGCGCGCAGGCGGCCGGGTGGTGGAGCAGGTGTGGCGCGAGGAGGGCCGGGTAGGCGCTAGGGCGGCGAAGCCTGGACGGAGGAGGCAGGGGCGAGGACGGAGGCGGAGCGACCGGGAAGGCGGAGAGGCGACTGAGGAGACGGACGCGGCGTGCTCGGGGAAGCGGCGCCCGGACCCTCGAGGTGGGGAGCGCTCGCCCCGGAGAAAGCGCGTGGATGGGGTCGGACACCCCGTCTCGTGGGCTTCCAAACGAGGGGGGAGATTGGGCCCGTGGAAATTTTCGCGTGGGCTTTACGACCCGGAGAAAACGCTGGGATCCCCGCGGGGATAAGAGTTTCTAAAGTGACCCTCATTATATGGCAGGCCCTTGAATCCTCCACAGTGCGTGCCTCCCCAGCGCCTGTCTGATCTCATCGCCCACTTGTGGTTTCCTAGGCTCCCAGCATTATTACCGACAGCCACACTGCCTGCGTGAGTGATGAACACTGCTCCACCATATGACCCGTTGTCAGACACAGTGATCCAGAGCAACCGTGGCCATGGCCAAGCATGATTTTTCAGCATATGAACTGTAGAGCTCGAGTTTATTGCGCGTGACCAGCAACTGCAGACAGGGAGTAGAGTGCTGGGGCCAGGCCATGGATGCTTGAGTGAGCGAGCCCGTGCGGCCGGTCTCTCTTCTCTCGTCTTCTCTCTTCTCGGGCACTCTACATCCATGGTGATGCGGTTGATGAGAAACGAGAGGGAGATGAGGTTTGGCCGTCGACTTCGGCGTCCGGAGCGAAACGCGTCGCCGTCGACGGGATCACGCTGCCGCTGTGGCTTGATCTCTCACTCCTCCATCTATCTATGCGATCGACCAGGCTACCTCACCTCGCCTCCCTCTGCAGCAGCGTGTATGGCGGTTGCTGTCTTCTTTCAGTAGATAAGGATGTTGCAACGAGATGACTGCTCTCTCTCTCTCTCTCTCTCCCTAGATAGGAGGGAGCGTCCCTGTCAGCCACGCAAGCACGAATGAAATCGCAAGGACATCCCAGAGTGGTCTCTGCATAGACTGTATTGTCAGGTCATGAGGCGATTAACAAGGCTTTAATCCCTCCGTATGGGCGCGATCCCGTGAGCGTTGCCGGTCACCTGTGCTGAAAGGGAGGCATGACCGCTAGGCGTCTGCAGCGATGGCGAAAGCGTCGTAGTACGTCCGGATCTAATAGGCGTCGCGGATCTTTAAATTTTCTGCTGCGATGTTCTCGTTCGAAGACGACGCGGACACTGTTCGCCATTGCATCTAGTATGCTCTCCTCTCCATCATCTTGCTTCGACAATTGCAAGTACCTACTGTTAGTAGGGTGCTTGGGTTGGGTTTATTACTGCACAGTGAAACTGAACTGGAATTCACTTGGGTAGGCCAGTGTGGGGCTACTGAACTGTACGGCGCCAGTGAGGTCGAGAGCTTTGGGTGATGTCAGCAACGGGGACCTCCCGGAGGCTCGCAATCGCGGGCGCCGGCGTCCTGCTGGTGGATCTGCCATGACCCGTACACGCTGGTGCCAGTGGCACTGAAACCGTTGCCAGTGCCAGCTGCAAAACTGCTACTGCTCTGGTAGTCTGATTGTCTGCGCCGGCCGGCATAACGACGCGCGGCGCCACAGAGCAGGACCAGCGCCGCCATGGCGGGCCACCACCAGCGCAGCGCAGCGCGGTCCCTGGACCAGGGCGCCATCGCGAGAGGGCCGTCGGCTTCAATTCACGGCGGACTGGGAGAGGCTTGGGGCACCCCGCAGGCACTAGGCCGTGGGCTCACTCGGCACGCACAGTGCAGTGCGTTGGCAGCATTGCCATTGCATAATGTTTGAAGGAGATTCCGGCGCTCGATCGCTCCACAGGTCACGGCCAGAGCTCGCCGTCGCAGCAGCTAGCGTCGCTCCAGCTGGCCGGCCGTCGACGCAGAGATCCATCGAGATGGATCGTAAATGCTTGCTCCGCCGCGCCAATGATTTCCTCCGGCAACCAACAACCTACCGCGAGATACAGGCGGTTGGCTGCCCCAATCGCCACATTATTACTATCGGCGTGACGGCGTCCCGTCCGGCGACGTGGGTGATGACACAGACCGCACGCATCGGCGACGACGAGGACGGAGGTAGTAGGTCCATCCTGCCTGCCTCCGGAACAGGCCAATCAATGCCAGGGGCGCTCATCACGCGCGCCCATGCCGCCATGCCGGAGGCCCGCCCTGTCTCGCTGTCGCTGGCCGCCCCATCGAATTCAATTCCATCCAGTGCCTGCGTCCCTGCTGCAACAAGCGCCCTGTGCTGTTCATTATATTGATCGTCGTCGAACCCGACCCGGCGGGCGACCTGGACCCGAACCAACCCCATCGACCGGTAACGCGTCTATAAAACACCGCGGCTCCAATCCAACGCACGCACATGACAACACCACCCCACACGACCCGACACGTACATGCTCTTCCAGTACTTGCTCTAGCTGTGTAATACATAGGTCGGATCGAGTCCCTAGCGAAGATGGCGACGGCAGCCAAGCCATCGTCCCCGGCGGCGGCGGGCGGCAAGGCGTGGGAGTGGGAAGGGAAGGTTGTGTCGCCGGTGCCGGAGGCGACGCCGGACGAGGCATGGGCGTTGCTATCGGACTTCCTCGCGTTCCACCGCTGGCACCCACGCGTCGCGGCGTGCCGGCTGGCGTCCGGCACCCCTCGCTCCCCCGGATGCGTCCGCTACTGCGAGGGCACCACCACCACCCCTTCCTCCGGCGAAGCGGCGGCGCCGCCGCCGCCCGACTGGGCGCACGAGACGCTGCTCGAGTACGACGCGGAGCGCCGCTTCTTCCGGTACGAGATGAACGACAACAACATGGGCTTCGGCCTCTTCTTCGCCACGTTCCGCGTCGCCGCTGCCGCCGGCGCCGGAGACGACGATGGTGAGGAGGGATGCGAGCTCCGGTGGGAGTTCGAGTGCGAGCCCGTGCGCGGCACGGCGAGGGAGGCGCTCGTCGCGCGCCTACAGGCTGGGCTCGACGGCATGGCCGCTCGCGTCCGTGAACATGTCCTCGCCGCGCGCGCCGCTGTGGTGGTGGGGATGGAGGGCGCTGGCGGTGAGCCGCTCAAGCTCGACAACTCCATCGCTGTCTGATCGCCGTTCGCTGCTGGCGGTGCTCACGCTTACGCTGCCACTGTCTCGTGGTTAAGTTGCTGTCTCGATCTCGTCCTGCAAGTACGTGCGCGTACGGTATGAGATAATGTGAACGTACGTACGCTTGGCTGATTTTACGTACTATACTCATCGTACTGCTTTCTCTCTCAAGTCTCACCGTATCTACTATATAGTATATTTGTACGTACGTGTACTGTGTGTTGGGAATAAATGTAACAACGGTTTCTCGTATTGTGCCAAAGTTCTTTTTTTGCGGGTAATATTGTGGCAAAGTTGATGCGTGTCCTTTTTTTCACAAAAAGGGGAAGAAAACGCATGGCCAGATTCTTGCATGCATGTGCGAGGCATGTGGTGTGCTGCCCTGTCGCCGTTGCCTCATTGCCTGCTCTGTCACTCTTAACATCGATTGATCCATTGATGATAATAATAGGTATATTGTTATTTTTATAAAAGAAAAAAATTGGTATATCAACACCTAGGGGTTGTTTGGAACAAACAAAACAGAGAAATAGAATAAAAAACATAGGAAAGAAATAAAGCGACAAAAAATCTCCACTCCAAACCAAGGTACTCCCTCCGTCTTAGAATTATAGTCTTTCTCACTTCACGAGAAAATACTACGGCCAATTATATATAAAAATATAATAAATTTTATGGTACACTATAGATATCACTAGATAGATATTAAGGTCTAGTTTTGTATAAAAATCTTTGAAGATCTAAATATTGCACGTATTTTCTACAAACCTAGTCAAACTCTTGGCACGAACACCCAAAATGACTATAATTTTGGGACGGAGGGAGTACTAAATAGCGTTGATAGTGCCCGATATAGCGGTCAGCGGAACCAAAATAGCATGTTTGGAAGCGTCCTCTATTGTCCGCTATTGCACTTAGCATCTGCTATTTTTTGCCGCTATTGCTGATTTCAGACCGTTATTTGCTATGTTCATAGTTAAAGTGACAATAAAGATGAATCAAGTGACAATAAGAATGTTGAATATGGTGTTTTAGACAATAATAAAGGATGACGAGCTAACAAATTATGTTGTTTTTATTAATGTGACAATTTAATGCTATTATACATCTTTGTGCCTTCTATTTATGCATTTATTTAAACTTTTTGTGAATCTCATACCATGAAATACATTGGGTAAATAAAACTTTTAAATTTTTGATCAAATATGATGGTAATTGTTCAAATGTGCCATAAGAATTGTCTAATTTTTAAATTCTTCTATTCCGACTTAGCGCCCGCTATCCGCGATCTGCTACACGAACACTAATCCGCTCTCATACCGCTAAACGCTATTTAGTACCTTGCTCCAAACATTGGCTCACCTGAAGTTACTTTCCTCGGTCTTTTGTTATTCCTGCAATTTCTTTTGAAATTCCTTCAATCCAAATGGGGCCTAAGCGTCGTCAAGGTGTTAGGGTGTGTTTAGATTATAGGGAAAACACTGTAGCATCAGAAAAACACTGTAGTATTCGCTGAGAAACGTGTTTTGTGAGGGAGGAATAGTGAAAAGTTGGAATCAATAGTGAAAAATTAGAATGAATAGTGAAAAGTTAGGAATCTAAACATGGCCTTATGATTATTTATTGGGTCGGTGGGCTAAAAAAAAAATCTCGGGTCGGTGTTTTAGTCGATCATCATGCTAACTGTATACCTACTATTAAGCACGTGACGAACTGATGGTGGATCATGACTAGGATAAATCCATTGCATAGCACAAGTACAATCACAGTCGTTGTACTGGTTCCCTAGCTGGGATAATGATGCCAATCGTGCTGCTTACAATTTTTTTATGCTCTCTCGGTTGGTTACCTCGACAGCACTTCGGATATGCTCGTGCCGTTTTCTCCAAATATTTCCCGCTGCTTGCCCACCATCAGTCAGCAGGCGCAGCCGCCCCTTGTTTGAATTTTGATTGATGTCTAATGTCAAAGATGAATCCATAGAGGACATGCACGGCCTTATAATTTTTTATCCATTTGATTGAATGAACTCTCTTATAGTCTTATTTTCTAAAAAAAAAATGAATGTACCCTCTCTTTTTTTTCCCCATAAGACGACACACATGTTAAGACTTAATAAAGTTTTGACAAGACCAAAACAAGAGTGTGCAGTAGTGATCCGTGGTTCAGAAATATAATTTTGATGGATCGTCAGATGGACCGACGCGACGGCAAGGACAAGGAGTGCTGCTAGTGCTAGCGCTTCGTATGATATCGTCAGCAAGTCAATCTGTCAGTGTCTCGTCCTGCAAAGCAACGCACATGCTGCCTGTTGAGCCGGCTTTGGCATGGCTCGTGGCCACCGCTCGCCGGCCGGGGGCGTCGGCGGCGGCGTCGCCACTTGCGCCGCGGCAGTGCGGCTAGCAAGCGTACACGTCTCGGTCTCCTCTCCTTTGCTTGCCGGCCACCAGCCCACCACCATCTACTGAGATCGCCGGCCGCAGCCAGCCAGTCACCGTGGGCGGCGAGGTCCGTTTCCGGCTACCTACCTCAACATTCATCTCCATTCTCAACAATCAATCAAGACCGTTCGACTCGTCTTCAGATCGTGTGCAAGTGTGTACTGTCGGCTGGCTCCGTGCTGGATTCCGGTTCGCTCTTGGGCCTCAAAACAGTTAGATGTGCTGGATTGTCCTGGCCCGGTCCATGAACACCGTGGCCCATACTTTTGCAGCAACTCCATGGAAGCACAATGAAGATTCCATTGATCCAAGCGGCAAGCTCCATGCCTCCATCTGACCATCTTTGTCCATGGAGACCACCATGGGTCTCCTCCCTGTCCCTGTAGGCTGGTCGTCGGATGCTCCATGCCTCCATCTGACCATCTATGTCGATCAATGGGAGAGGTGATTTTTTTCCTTCAGACCTATTGATCGCAATCAGCCAAGACAAACAGCTAGCCCAACAGCTCCCCCACGGCCCCAATCTTATGGGATCCTGCAGCATTCCATGTCTCGATCGATTTGGAGAGAACTCAACTGTCTGTGATTCAAACTCTTTAACGGCCTGCTGTCAGGGCCTCTCAATCACCTGCAAGTCAGAGTTCATATCTACTACTTATAATGCTGGGCACAACGGTCCCAGCTCATCAGCGATAGTTTGCTAAAACTGGCCCGGTAAGCCCTTAGCAAAAAAATGACAAGGGTTCAGAAAAAATGAATGCATGCTCCTCTTTCCGTTATTATACTGATATAGTTACAGAACACAAGTATGCACCCATCTTTGGTACACAAATCATCTTCTTAATTCCCACTTGCAAATTCAAAAAGAGAATCACAATACCAAGCCAATTCTACAAATCACTTCAGGAAAAACACCACCAAGAATGTCACCAACAAAACACCATGCAACATTCCATTAGCGTGCCACTCATCACACGGCCTGCCGCCGGAGCATCCCGTCCATCCAGCCGATGATCTCGGCCCCGATCTCGTCGCGCTCAGGCTCGAAGAGCAGGTCGTGCAAGAACCCATCGTACAGCCTGAGGTCCTTGTGCCTTGACGCGGCCTCGTTGAAGAGGTCCTGTGAAGCCAGCGGGTCCGTCACCCGGTCCGCCGTGCCGTGCATGACCATGAACGGGACGCTAACCTTCTTCAGGTTGTGCAGCAGGTAGGAGGATATGCGCAGGATCTCATGGCCCGTCCGAACACGAATGGGTCCAGTGTACACCAATGGGTCGGAGTATTTCGCAAGCAGAGCCGCAGGGTCGCGCGACACGGGTATGCCTCTTTTGTTTGCTCCCTTGAATTGGAACTTGGGTGCTACCAGAGAGAATATCGGTGCCACAGCCTGCATGATCCGGTGAAGCCTGAGTTAGTCTGAACATTTCAGAACACAATAATGTTTTAGGTAGTGCAGGTATTGTTGATGAAATCAGGACCAGAGCTTACAACTAAACAGTTTGTGTTATTTTTTTTTTTTGAGAGCAACAGCGTTTCTTATGGGAGGATGAGAAAAACTAAATCCGTTGAAGACTCAACTAGAATGAACATTTCGATGAAGACAGGACTCTGTTACTGTTTTAGGAATAGGAAATGCGGATGTTGATGAGGAAATCAGGATCAGAACTTACTGCTAAACAGTTTGTTTTAAGGGAGGATGCAAAAAAAAAAACTAATTACATGGGAGTAAGCCTAAATCGACCTTTTTTCTTTGATTATGGATATGCTGAACCATTTGGGAAATTGACAACTTGCTGTTGATCTGAAGAACACTCATGTCATATTGACTTCAATTGTTAACAAACAGCAAAACAGAGCAGTTGCATTACCCCAACAATAGGATGTGCAGGCTTCACACGCAGCGCCGGTGATGTCAGGATGATCCCTTCCAGTTTCTCTCTGATATGAGGGTACAAAGATGCCTGCCATGCCAAGTTGTAAGCAAGTCATGAGCACAATGAAAAGAAGAACATCAAGCATGTAAAATGAGAATCTGCAGCCAAACCATTTTTCAACCAGGCTACTTTGTTAAGATTTTGCACCAGTTCTCTGCCCGTCAGGTCCATTGTTCACAGGCCCAGAGAAGTAGGGTCAGTGTCTAAACCTGGCCTAAATTGGGTAGGGAAATACTGTCCAATTTCATAACTGCATACCTTCAACACCACAGCTCCGCCGGTGGAGTGACCGAGAAGAAAACAAGGAACCCCTGGATTCTCCATCCTAACTTTGTCAAGAAGCACTTCCTGTTTGCAGATAATTGTCAATCAAGTATTACATCAGGAACAGAAAAAAGAAATAGCCAGAGATTGATACTCACGATGTCTTCGATAACATAATCTAGTGAAGGCACATAGCCGTGCAGGCCATCACTTCCACCATGCCCTGCCATGTATAGTACCAAGCAATAGTTAGCCTGTTGACGTTTGCTACAGACAGTAGATACTCGGGCAAAAAAGATCACAAAATGAATGGATAAAGCTGTGTTTCTTTACAGACTTGCTAGTAAGTGTGAATAGTTTATTATAAGCATGGTGCAATTAGCAATTAAAAACTAACAGTTGATATAAATAAGTTTGCACATCATTTTTGGTAACATTAAACAGATGTAATCAGGTACGATCTCCAACTAGGTCTGAAGCTGATCGATCTTCCATTCCTTGTTTCTAAGTGCAGCACCAATCTCTGATAGCATATGCATGTTCAGAGTACCAAAATTAGCTCTCCTTACCTATCCAGTCCATTGCATATACTCCAAAGCCACATGCTGTCAGTTGCTCAGCAAAGTGCAAATACCTTCCACTGGAAATGAAGGATCAATGGTATTAAATTTGCTTTTGAATACAAGGGAAGTACATAGAAATACATCACAATTCACAAGTCAATGACGAAAAGACTCAGCATGGAATCCTAACCTGTGTTCATTCAGACCATGTATAATGACCAAGATGCCCCTGAAGTAAGAGAGGAAAGACTAATTAGTGAAGATTTTGAGGGCAAAGCAATTTCACAGATGTATCACAACGTGGACATAGAACTAGCACTCGAACACACGTTTGAAGGTTCATGTCATACTTTACATTTCTAACGTACTAGAAAATAGGATAAAAGAGATGTCCTGAACCACATTATCAGATGGTGTAACAATACCTAACACTGTTTAACCAGAAACAGTAGGAGTGGTGGATTACCTAAACTGGTTTGCTTCCCCATTTTTTGTTCATTTTTGTTTGGTGGAAATTTGACTTCGGTATCATTAAATTGAGAACAGAGATCAAGCAACTAGGAATGGGGGCATGGCAAGAATAAGGCCCACAGATGACACGGATAAAAGATGCATCACCCAGATTTTAGCTGTACAAATCTAGGTATTAAAAATGAGACCCCTTTTCTTGATAGCTAAGCTGTTCTGAGCCAGAAGCTTGAACATTTAAAAAAAACATGGAAAATTGACAGGTATGGATGCGGCAAAAGTTGCAGACAAGGCATCACTTTAATTCTTCTAATCCATTTTGCACTTTAGTTGGCCATCCAAATTCGAAAGTTTGGAATGGATAAAGCTTCTTTGCCCTCTTTTCCACTATCCATAGGCTGCTAGCTGTTCCAGAAAATTTTATGCATTCTGAGTTATCACAAGTTTAGTCTATGCTCCGAATAGAATCCATGACAGATATAGTCAAACAGTTCCGTTTCTAGGAGGACAACTCATGTGCAAAAGCATGACAACTAATCCGTTTGACCTTACAGCCAGCCAACAACTAACAGCAACAAAACCGGAATCAAAAGACGGAAAAGATGGCGTAATGGACAGCTTCAATGCAACCCCAGGCGGTGCGATGAATGCAAGAACACTGACGTTGCGCAAAGTGGATGTACTCGACGTGAATTGCACGGCACGTCTTTATTCTGACTTTGGCGAGGCTAGGATACAAGTAACCACCACAGGGACTCAGCTCAACAGAGTTGGCGAATTGCATCAGGTGTCGTGTAAAACACTATTATTTGGTGTTCAAAACCCTAAATTGGTGTTCATCGCGCATTGCTATCTGTACATGAACAGCGCAAAATCAAAATAATGAGGCCACAATAACTAGTGGCCATCAAAGGCCGAAAACCAAGGAGTTAGTTGAACAAAAGTCTATTTTTCTTCAATAAAAAACGATAAAAGTTTCGACTTTCTCCGGGATCATCGTCCATTAACAAATTCCCATAAAGTTCTCTAAAAATGACCAAATAAACTTCGAAAATCGAAGGAAAACGCACGGACAGAAGTAAAATGATGCAAAGATATTCACCCGAGCCGCCGAGCGTGGCCAGTTTTGGTGAAATCACAGCCACAAAATACCCTCCCTCACCACCCCACCAATGAAATGAGGGGGGGGGGGGAATCAGAAATGCCTGCAGTGAAAACGAAATCTCCAGAAACAAACAAAAAAGAAAGAGACGGACAATTTCCACAACCGGAACCACCAAGGAAGCCGGCCAATTAATCGCAAACGCCGCGGCGCGCTCACCTCATCTCCTTGGCGGCCGGCGTCCAGAGCCGGCAGAAAAGCGCGTTCCTCCTGGCCCCGGCGACGAGGAACGTGTCCCACCGGGTCCCCTGCCCCGCGCCGCCGGCGTCCTCCTCCGCCATGGCCACCGCCTCCGCGAGCGCCCTGCGGCGGCGCACGTCCTCCTCCTCCGCGGCCTGCCGCCGCCGCCGCGCCTTCCATGTCCCGCCCCCCGCCTCCGCCGGCGACGAGGAAACCTCCGCGGCGGCGGCGGCCTCGGACACCGCGCGGCGCCGGCGGAGCCCGCCGACGAGGAGCAGCAGCCAGAGGAAGAGCGCGCGCAGCGCCACGGCGACGCGCAGCAGCGCGCGTAGCGACAGCACGGAGCGGAACACCGGCACGATCCGGCCCGTAGCGCCCGACGTCATCATCATCTCGTCCCCGCGGCCGGCGACGCCCCTCTCCATCGCCGCCCGCCGCTCCCCCTTGGCTGTTTCTCTTCTCCTCCAACCCCCCTTTTACTTTTTCTTGGCGATTTACGCGGTCGCGCGTATTTATAGGAGGGACGGACGAGGGAGGAGGAGGAGGAGGAGGAGGAGGAAGAAGACGACGACGCGCGGCTGGCTTCTTCCTGGAATTCGGCCTTGCTTTGGTCGAGTCGGTTTGCCCTCTCGGCCTCCCTGCCTGCCCTCCGTCCGTTTCGTTTTCGCCTTTCGTGGGCGCCAATTAATGAAGTCGCCGGCTGGCCGGTGGGGCCCACACGCTACCACGAGTCCACTGTACAGCTGCTGCTCGTTCATGCCATGGCTCATGGAGACATGTCTCGAGGAGAGGATTGAGCCTGAGTTAAACAAATATTAAGAAAAACATACTCCCTCCATTCTAAAATTATAGTCGTTCTGGGTGTTCGTGCCATGAATTTGACTAGATTTGTTAAAAATACGTGCAACATTTAGATCTTCAAATATTTTTTATAAAAACTAGATCTTAATATCTTTCTATTGATATCTATAGTGTACCATAAAATTTATTATATTTTTATATATAATTGTCTGTAGCATTTTCTCGGGAAGTGAGAAAGACTATAATTTTAAGACGGGGGAGTATATCATATTGTTTTGTAGTAGAGGAGAGATGAAGAAGTCGAACCAAAAAAAAAGGACACGAAACAAATTTGTGAATAAGCCATGCTCCATGCCTCCATCTCAACGTTTGTGAATAAACAATAATTGTTTGTCGTTGGACGAAATGTTCCTCGACAGTGTGAAGAAGCTAGAGCCGGAAATTCCAACCACACTGGTCTCTGTTTCTGATCGATCTCGTAACTGCCGTCGGAGGGTGTTCAGAACATTCAAAGGAGAAACAAGAAATGTGAGAGCAGACGATCGTCGCGTCGGCTCCCAGCCACTCACCGATCCGAGAGTCTCGGCCTCTCGATCAGTCAGTCCGATCGGGTACGGACAGGCAAGTCATCGGCGAGGCCGGGACGCCGCCCCGCCTCTCCGGCGACGACACGGGCGCAGCGCAGCGCAGCGCGCGGAGGAGGAAGTTAATTTTGGGCGCCGTCGTTGTCGTCGGTGGGGAAGCGACAAGGAGGGGACGGACACTGCATGAGGAGAGGGAGATGATCCGCTCGATCGGAGAGTGGAGACAGCGGCACCGGCGGCCGGCGCGACGGCGACGGCGACGGCGACTGTAGTACTACTGTACATTGGGCAGGTGCGCGCGCTGCGCTCGGTCGTCCTGCGCGCGGATGGCTAATCATTGGATTGGAGCTGAGGGCCTGAGGCACATCACATGCACGCAGCTAGCTAGCTAGTAGTAGCAAGCAAGAGTGAGTGACACTACGTGAGCCGATAGATCAAGCAAGAGCGCACAGCACATCCGGTGGGCATTAGCAGATGACGACGGCACGCGAACGAACGAACGAACGAACGAACTCTGAAAAGCCAGCGCAGACACGTCCGGCGTTACAAGTCGGTCCGTTGCTCCATCGCCTGCCCTAAAGGATCGGAGAGCAGGGGCGGCCCACAGTGGGCACTGCCGCCTCCGCGGCTCCTTCGGTCGGGCAGCTGCCAATAGTCATCGGTAGCTCACCTGGATGGCCATTCGCTTTGACCTTCGCATCTGATAAAAAAAAAGAAAAAGGTGAAGCGTTTTTGCTGAAGCCTGAAGGAAACACGGTTCTGACTGCTGAATGCTGACTAGACTAGTTGTTGTGTGAAGCAACTCCGATCTTGACACCAGGGGATAGATAAAGGTTCGTTCGTTCGGACAATAATAACCAGGTCTTCCGTTCTCGGTCGCTCGAGGAGAAGATCCTCGTCATCTCATCTCAGAACATGGGAAAGACAATAAACTTTGATCTATCTATCCGCCAGGTCGCCAGGAGCACGCGACGAGCAACGCGTATCGATCGGAAGGTTCTGGGATTCAATTTAAAAAAAAAATTCGGAGCCCACCGAATTGGACGAATTTCGGAAAATTCAAAAAATTCGGACCGAGATTCAAGGGAGTTGACCAGTCAAACTATTCGCATTTGAGTAAATTTTGTCCGAAATATAACGAATTTTTGACAGAAGTGTAAAAATGGTCTGATTTAAGCAAGAACCAGCGCACCAAGGATTTGTGCTGCACTGCTGCCGTGCCACTGCCTCCAGCGCCCCTTCACGGGAGCCGCCGCTGTCACCAGGAGGGAGAGGAGGAAAAAATGAAATGCTAGGGTTTCTAGGTGTGACTCATGCTTATATACTATAGGAAGGGATACGTGGACCGCAACTGGTTTTGGGCTGAAGTAAAAATTCAAATTGGGTCGAATTATTTTGGCCGGTTTAATTTTCTTTCGGGCCGGGCCGAATTGGACGAATTTCACTGAAATTCGGCCCATTCGGCCCGAATCCCAGATCCCTCCCTGCACGCCGGCCGACGTACGTGTCGGCCCGATCCACACTATAGTTGTAGCCGGCCGACGGACGGCGATGATTCCGGCGGCGGCACATGCGCCGTGCCGCAGACCCGTCTGGTCCGTCCGATGGTCACATGGACCGACGAGGTTGCAGCTAGATCCACACGTACTGTAATAAACTCCAGCACGTGCTTCAAACGTCACCTGCAAATAAATTTTATCAGCGCGGCGGGGAACGAGTGCAATTAGCACGCGGAGCAAGAGGATGGTGGTTGTACCAGCCAGTCTCAGCCAGGATGACGTTCAAAAAAAAAAGGCCTCAGGCAGGATGAATCATCGTCTCTCCGGTCGCCCTTGGCATGTTCCTTGGCTCAGCTCAGCAACCACAGCGCTCGTCCTGAACTCCTTCACCGTCAAGACGATATAGACGAGGCTCGGCCGTCGGCGCTCGATGGCCAACGCGACGCCAGCACCACCGCCGGCCCTGACTCGTTTTCTGACGACCAAGAAACAATATACAAGTCCCTTTTTTTTAAAAAAAAGAAACAATATACAAGTCAGCACCTCTCCTGAACCGTTTTTTTAAGTGTATCTAGAGCCCATCAGCAACATCGCGCATTCCAGCGTCTGGTCGATTTTCAGGCCCACGAGTCAGATGCTTTATGGGAACCGCGCTGTCTGTGAACTAATACAATAATACAGAGTTTCCGGAAAAAAAAAGAGACACCCTAAAAAATAAAAAAGAACACAAGAATATGAGGCAGTGCGTTTTATGAAGAAAAAAAATCCTGTGATATTTAGTCAAAGTTGAAATAAACTGACTTCTCAAGATATGAGTAAATATCTTGAATAACTAGATGAACAATAACTAGTAAATATACGATTTCTTTTCACAAATTGGATATTCACAACTTTTCTTTGTATCTGTATTTTTTTTGCGTAATAATAATACAACCAAAACGTAGAACACAGCTACGAAAAAAATTGGTCTCCCTAATGAGACCAATACCGAGCTAATAATTACAAAATGTCACAAATACAAACTTAACTAGCATGTTGCTAAACATACAAAAGATACACGCCCATCCATGGTCACCCATGCCGAGCTCGCTAATGAAGCTGAAGCCTTTAAATCCACCCACCCCACGAAGAAGAAGATGCTCAGCACCTGAAGTCCTTGGTAATGGCCGGGATGCAGCTGGAGCTCCTGGCGAGGACACCTCCAGGGCCATGATCCCTGGGGCTATTGGACCTCGACCTCTTCCTGAGGATCTCCCTCATGGCCTCCGTCTGCATGAGCACGGGGTTGGCCCGCCCGACGCGGTTGAAGCGGCCGCACACCGCCATGTGCGCCGCCAGCGCCTCCTCCGTGCGGCCGCCATGGCGGCCGCTGTCGGCCTCGCCATTGACGGCCTCGGCGCAGAGCCCGCACACCCACCGCCCGCAGTATCGCTCCCTGACGCGCCGCACGTACTCCGGCGTGCACTCCTCCTGCATCCCGCAGCACTCGCACCGCGCCTCCTCCACCTGCGGCGGATGCTCCGTGATCGCCGGCAGCTGCGTCGCCGGCGGCGGCGCCGCCGCCGCCCTGGCGGTGTCGGCGGCCTTCTTGTCACGGGAGAGCTCCAGGGCCAGGTCGGACATGGCGCGCTGGAGCCCCTCCATTGAGATCCTCCTTGGCTTCGACTGTCGCCGCGCCGGCTTCGGCGCCGGAGCTGGAGCTGGCGCCGGTGCGGCTGCCACCGCAGCGTCTCCATTTGGTGCCATTGGCCGTCGATCGATCTGGAGCACACACACCAGGAAATCAAAGGATTACTTGGTATTGTCTTATTCGATCAGTCTCTTGTATATCAATACAGAGAATGAAAGAGGTAGCTGATGACGATCTCTAGTAGTATCAATACAGAGAAAGAAGAACGAAGCTAATGATTAGCAGTTCAGTATGACTTGCAGTGCTTTGCTCGAATGCAATTTGGATTATGGAAGTGTACATAAGCGATCTTTATATACAGCCGAGACGAGGGTGGTGGTGTCACTGCCATGCACAGAAAAAAAGAGAGTAAAGATTAGTGGAGGAGATGCGTCGTTAGCTCGTGACATGATCTGATGATCGAGCTGGAAATAGAAAAGGAAGGGGATGGAGAGGGGCCGATGAGGCTTGAAAGCCCTAGACCACTCGGGATCTGCGGTTGGGATCGAACTGGTCGGCGGGCTGGACGGCTGGTAGTATCGCAGCACGTCCATCTCATCTCCAGCGTGCACGTGAGCCTGATGGTAATGTTTATTGCTCGATTTTTCCTGTCCATGAGTAACGGTTATAAATCCGTCTAATCAGTTTTAATTTTAGGAAACACTTGATTAATTCTACTGGAAAACTGAAGGACTTTTATGCATGCAAATTGGAATGCGTGATTTGCAAGCTGCAAAATATTTTCTTTTGGAAATAAATGGAAACGATTGGTTGCCTGTCTCGCCCTTTCCAGGCCGGGTTAATGCATGGGTTATGCTGTGCATGAGCAGCAAGACAATGATGCAGGAACCACTTCGTGCACAATCAGACCTGTATACAGAGGAAACAGAAAGTTACGCCTATATGTTTTCCCTATGCAACAAACTGAAGGTAGAAAAGCTATTATGCAAAAATAGGAAGGAACTCGATCGTTGATGCAGAGAGACATCTAACCACGCCAACAATATTTGCACTCATGTATGTTTCCTCTCAGAGTATAATACATGTATATATAGCCTTTTGGCTAAAAAATAACCATGTCACTCCACACATTAACGTGCGGTTAAAATCATCCGCAAGATCGATCTCTCCGGGTAAATCGAGGATACCGATCGATCACGGGCGCTGCCGCCGTGTCCATATGCATATGCCACGACACCGTGCAAGCTAGGTGATCCACAAGCTTCGGCCGCTGGTGACTCGGCGCCGGCGGCTGCTCACGGGAAGTTCAGGGTGGGGCGAGGGGCTTTGATCGGGCCGGGATCATTGTCGGCGAGGCCATACCCGGCCCGGCCTTTTGTTTCTCTCTTTTGGGAGGAGGGAGAGGGATGTTCGCTGCACTTTCGCTGTGCCGCTGCGTGGACTCGGCTCGTCGTTCTCAGCTCCGGTCGATTGCTCCGCCTCATCATTGCATTGGATGGCTTTGCTGCTCATCATTGCGAGCTCAACTACTCGCGGGGGTTAGCGAGGCTCTGGCGCGAGCCGAGCCACTAACTGAGGACGAGCAGAGCCCATGGGGGGCCTCTTGCTTCTTCCCAGTCCTCTCCCTGGGCTCCCCCTCTTCCTAGGCCTAGCTGGCCCAAAAACCAACGCTCCCCGTGTCCGGCCCTCAAAATCTCCTGGTACACCACGGATTGAGGATACTGCGTGTTTATCTGTAGAATTCGAGATAGGAAACGAAGGGGATTTTGATTTTTAAGTGTCAAATCGCAGCAGATTTCTTTCTATCTCCAAAAACGCCTCGCTTTATCTGTTATTTTACAGGGGAAAAACGAGGCTGCTATTCTAACTGAAACACAATTCTGTACTAGACACCGTCCGGAAATTTATACCAAGATAACAGCCTTAGTTCGACGGAATTTTATCAATATAACATCCATACTTGTAGCGTCAGTTTAGATACCGAAAGTTTATAAAATTTTACTTTAACAAGATGTTATGAGAGGAATAATGATTTTTAATAAAATAAAAATATAAATGAATAGGAAAGTTGAACCAATTTGAACATGCTCTTAAAAAAATGGCAGTGTATCCGGTGAAAATTAATCTTTTCGTGGAAACTATAGACAATCATTTTCACGGATATATGTTGCCTAACAAAATTTGTCAAAGAGATTCTGCGTTGCAAGTTGCACGAGGCGGAATCCAATTATCCAAACCAAACCGTAGAAAAAGCGGATGCCTATTGCTGCGGCGCGAGCGGCGTCCACGCTAAAAGGCAACCCGTCGCTTTCCGCGCCGCCGCCACCGCGACCGACCGTCCCTCACCTCTCGCCCCGGCGCCCTGTCTGTCCCCTCCTTCCTCCTCCCTAAACCCCTCCTTGAACCCTAACCACCGCCAGGGAGCATGCACGCCAGGCTCCTCAGCGCGCCGTCGCCTGCCTCCACCGCCGCCGCCTCCTCCTCCTCCTCCTCCTCCCCCGCGGGCGCCCGCCGCCCGCGCCGCGCGTCGTGGAAGCCCCGGGGCGGCCCCGCCTCCGCTCCGCCGCTCTCGCTGCGCGCCCGGGCCTCCATCTCCATGAAGCCCGCGGCGGCGCTGCCCGAAGGGTGAGTGGAGCTCCTTCCTTACCGAATTCAAGCCGATTGCGATGCGTGTGTGATGCTCGTGTTGTGTTCCAAACAGGCAGAGGCAGGGCGGTGGCATCCCGCCGGTGCGCGGCGTGTCCGAGACGGTGGTCGGGGTGCTTGGGGGTGGCCAGCTGGGGAAGATGCTGTGCCAGGCGGCGAGCCAGATGGGGATTGAGATAGTCATCCTCGACCCCCTCCAGGGCTGCCCGGCGAGCTCTGTTTGCCACGAGCACGTCGTGGGGAGCTTCAGCGACGGCGACGCGGTCCGGGAGTTTTCCAAGAGGTGGGCGAAGCCTCGTCGTTTTATAGATATGCAATGCTGGACCGCTGGTGTGACTGCTGTGGTTCAACCTTTTTAATTATGTCGTTAGGTGTGGAGTCCTAACAGTGGAGATTGAGCATGTTGATGCTGCGACTCTTGAGAAGCTGGAAAAGCAGGGTGTTGACTGTGAGCCTAAAGCCTCCACAATCTCGATTATTCAGGCAATTTTTTCCTGCTTTTGCCAATAATCTGTTCATTTATTTACACTGCTCTGAAGTTTAAACACAAAATGCATATACACCATGAATTGCTGCATCTACCTCACTAGAGATGAAAAATCTAATAATACCTGTGCATTTAACTAGCTTTTGCTGTGCAAACTTACCTCTGGTTCAATCTCGTGATCCCTCAGAGCCTGTTGTATTGCACACTGTAGTTAGTTGTAGGTTCAGTTCTAGTTCAGTAGATTCTATCTCCTGGGATTCGTTTTCTTCAGGATACCCCTTTGAACAACTTCATTGTTTTGAACGTGCAGTGTTTGATTTACTGATGGTTCTTTATGCATTGACGCTTGATTGCAGGACAAGTACAGGCAGAAAAAGCATTTCTCAAAATTTGGGATTCCTTTGCCTGACTTCATGGAAGTAATGCACAAACTTCTAAACCCATCGATTTTATTGGAGATTTGACTGCCCCTAGATAATTTCATTGCTTTGATTTGCAGGTAGATTCTTTACAGAGTATAGAGAAAGCAGGGGAAATGTTTGGCTATCCTCTAATGGTAAAAAGCAAGAGGAACGCATATGATGGTCGAGGCAATGCTGTTGCCCAAAAGAAAGAGGAGCTATCTTCTGTTGTTTCTTGTAAGTATATAAGTATATGATTCAGGTTTTGAATTCTTAAAACTACACTGCTTCTCAGGACAAAACTGTTTGCTATGCTTATTGGGGATGTTAGCACTGTGTCCTTCATTACCATAATCTGAAGTCCGTACTTTTAAATTTAATGTTTCTTGGCATCCTTACTTTTTTTGCAGCTTTGGGTGGGTTTGAGCATGGCTTGTATGTCGAGCGATGGACTCCTTTCGTAAAGGTTAGTTAATATTCAGTTTTGTTTCATAAAGTAGAAAATTGAAACTCTTTAGGTTGTCAATTTTTTGACCATATCCTGCAGCTATTTTGATTATTTATACTACTTGATCTGAATGATGCAACTCATATGCATGTTCTGTAAAATTGAACCTCTTATTTTGTGCCCTGGATTTTGTATTGAAAAAAAATCTTCATTACTATTTTTCAAGCCATGCTAACTCCCCGGCACTGTTAGATGTATATGTATTTATGTATTTCTCCATTGTATAAGGGGTCTTTGTGCATATTTCCCCACACCTGTACCTGTATATGTTTGGGCCTAGTGCCCCTATAATAAATAAAGTGCTATTCATAACAGGTACCACCACTGTGCTTTCTGCATATGCACATTATTCTTGGTGCTTGTCCTCAGCCTTCACTGTACCATATTGTTGAAATGAACATATGACATGTTCTAGTATAAGAAACTAGAAAGACCGTTGTAATCACAGCTTTTACCTTTTTTGGGCACCATAAGGGCTTTGTGCTAATTATTGTTTATTGGATTTTCTTCTTTCGGTTTAGGAGCTTTCTGTAATTGTGGCAAGGAGCAGAGATGGTTCTACTGTCTGCTATCCTGTTGTTGAAACCGTACACAAGTAAGATGTTCTTTTTATAATGAAAATTAGCCGTGTTTTCTTGCTTACTTCTGTTTGCAGTTTGCCTGTCCTTTGGGATTTTTGAAATACAACACATTTGTTTGGAACTGTCAGGGATAACATCTGTCATGTCGTCGAAGCTCCTGCTCAGGTTTCTGACAAAATAAAGAAGTCAGCTACTGGTGTGGCTGAAAAAGCTATTAAATCATTAGAAGGCGCTGGTGTTTTCGCTGTAGAGTTATTTTTAACAGAAGATGACCAGGTTTGTTGAGTCACCTACCTTTATTTTATAATTTAATCCTCCTGGAGCAATGTTGACATTATTTTCATGTTTATATTTACTAGATTTTATTGAATGAGGTAGCCCCTAGGCCTCACAACAGCGGGCATCACACAATTGAGTCATGTTACACCTCACAATATGAGCAGCACTTACGTGCCATTCTTGGAATTCCCCTTGGTGATCCTTCAATGAAAGTACCTGCTGCAATAATGTACAACATCCTTGGAGAGGATGAGGTACCTTTTCAGTTATGATTATATTTTTTGAACTATATTAAATATTAATTAGGTTACCATTGGGCCACATTGGCAGGTCTCCATGTCCTTAGTGTAATTATTGTAGTAATCAAGTTGCCTTTTAATATGTTATGTTGGACTTTGGTTGTGATATAGGATGAAGCGGGATTCCTTTTGGCTCATCAATTGATTGAGAGAGCACTAAATATTCCTGGTGCATCAGTTCATTGGTACGCAAAACCAGGTTAGTTCAATCCACACACTGTCTGTTATTACTGCACAAAGCTGTCAACAAGTCTGCATGCTTCTTTCCCATGTTGGAAGTGATGTTTCGAAATTTGTTCTTTCAGAGATGCGAAAGCAAAGAAAGATGGGTCATATTACAATTGTGGGGCCTTCTAAGACGACTGTAAAATCACGCCTGGACAAGTTGCTGCAAAGGGACACCTCTGACCCCAAGAAAGGTACTGCATTCACTGTTAACAAGTAACATGTCCAGCCCATTAGGGTATGGCATGGAGGAAGGATTAGCACCAAACCTCCCCAAGGGCCGGCGCACTGTTCATGTGATGTAGTTTGCGTACGTAGCATGATGTGACTGTTTGCGTCCGAACCAGGGTGGGTTTCTTAAGTTGGAGATTAGATTCGATCGGATTGATTGGTATTTCCTTGATTCTAGAGAAAGGTTTCTTAAGGAAGAATCTCTTTGCTGACACACATACCACTGAGATACCGATGGCAAATAATATACGGCATTTTTTTTGCAATGACAAATAAGGAATTGCCCCTTTCTTAAACATTAAGGCGTCCCATCTATATATGGATGGGCTTGGATTCCATTTCATTAGGCAATACAAAAATTTCTATGAGATTCTGCTCTATCTAGTTCCCTCTCATTCTGGTGCGGCCGTTGTTCGTCAGCATGATTACATTGCTTGGGTATGCCATCTAAAATACGCATGTGAGACAGAACTCGTTTAAAAACTCTAAACCCTTAATTAACATGCATGTAACCTTCTTGAAGCTCGCTGTTATTATTTGATCTGACACCATGTAGTTTCTTTACTGTTCACACTTGTTGTCGTGAATTCATCATGTTACGTCATTTCACATTCCTTTATTTTGAAACAATCCTTAAGATTTTCATTCCAGTAAAGGAGGGCTGAAACAATGGACCTTTTTGCAGCTAGCCCTCGTGTTTCTATAATTATGGGGTCTGATTCTGATCTCCATGTAATGAAAGATGCTGAGGAGATATTAAAAAAATTTGACATACCTGTTGAGGTTTGATTTCTGAAATCATTCTCTTTCCAAGATAACCTGCTTGCATAATTAGTCTGAATATAATATGATGGATGTCTGAATATTGCAGACTACGATTGTTTCAGCACATCGTACACCAGAACGGATGTATGATTTTGCTAAGTCTGCAAGGGACAGGGGTGTGGAAGTCATAATTGCTGGCGCAGGCGGAGCCGCTCACTTACCAGGTAAGTATCAGTTGACAAAAAACACACCCACGAATTTGCTGTGATCTTTTGTTTTAACTTCAATCAAATCCCATGACTGCTGGTATACTTCCTTTTCTTGTTGTTGCAATTAGTTATAAAAAATATTTTAATTATTCATTCTGCTGCAGTTTCTTATGACTAAGTAATGTGGAAGGGTGGTATATAGTTGGGGGGCATTTCATTAGTTTAGAGCAGTGTTTTAAAGGCGGTAAGGCGAGGCGACAAGGCATAAATAGGACCTTAAAGCGCCCTGGGGGTACGCCTGGATGCCTAGGAGCCTGTAGAACACAGGTTTAGAGAGTCTGAAACAAAGTAGTATTTCTGGATAATGGGTTAGACATTAAACTGTTGACCTCCATTGCATAAAGTGCAGATTTGTCATTACAAATCAGATAATGTCAACTGTATTGTTGCAGGGATGGTGGCTTCATTGACTTGTCTTCCAGTAATTGGAGTACCCATCAAGACTCAAGCACTTTCAGGACTTGATTCCCTCCTATCTATTGTGCAAGTTAGTGTGTTGAGCAGTTCTTTTATTTAAGATTCAAATTTAAGTTGTGCCATAGAGATTTGATAACTGTAGCTGCTCTCCACTGCCCGCTCTTCTCATATGTTTAGATGCTTTGCATTTGCATTTCGTATTGTTTGAGTTCTTCCCTTTCAGAGCTGATCATTGGGGTTTTAGTTTTGCCTTTTTTCTCTCTCTCAACACTGCCATAAATTGTGTTTTGATGCATGCATAGAATGTTGGGCACTGCATTCTGAAACATTTCTTTGGGGTTGGGATCAAATTTCTTATGTAGACTTCATGTTGGGACAGCACCGGTTACTTCTATTGCATTGTTTAATGAATAGTGAGTGATTTTTTACATCTTGCAGTTAGATGCTCTCAGTGTCTCACTAGCTCAAATGACTTTCATAACTACTAGAATGAACTTACTGTCTTTATTTAATTCTATAGAACAATTAGTTTTGTCATCATCTTTGTGCATGGTTGCCCTTTGTCACCATTTGTTTATTATGGATGAAGTTGATTGTTATTTTTCTCACCACTTCCACAGATGCCAAAAGGTATTCCTGTTGCCACTATTGCTATTGGGAATGCTGAAAATGCTGGTTTGGTGGCAGTTAGGATGCTGGCCGCAAATGATGCTGAGATTTGGGACAAGTATGGTTCGTTGCTATTATTGTTATTTGCATGCAGATTTGTAGTTCGGAATCATGATGCATGCAACCACATGCTGTAGACCACTAGTAAAATCTGCCCTGACTGAAACTCACATCGTGCGCCTGTTTCGGGCTGGTCATATGTTATAATGGGGGGCAGGTAATCAAGAAAATAGTCTAATAAATTGTATCCACTATACAAGAACAGGACAGAATATTGTTTCGACATCCAGACTAAAACACTTGATTCATGCACACTCGGCAGCGTTTACATGTTTCCAAATCCTTGTAGATACTTTGGCCTAAAGGTCACTGTGAGTAGAAGTCCATTCTCTAGTAAGTTTGGATTCTGTTACACTATACCATTCTGACATGTTATCTCTTGTAGGTTAACTAAATACCAGGACAGTCTGAGGGACATGGTATTGGAGAAAGCAGAAAGGCTTGAGAACATAGGTTGGGAGGAATATCTGAAGTGAAAGGCGTGAGGACCAAGGTTTTTGAAGAACATTAGTTGGCGACCTGGTATCTGGTGGCATTCTTTCACAATCCATGTTGATTGGAGCAATATGGTCCCAATTGGGGGAGATCTGAGCTGCAATTCTTTTGCTAACGCTGCTATTTTGAGAACTTGCCGACCAGTCAAAGTGCGGTTTCTTTTTAACAGGTGTGATATGGCCTTAGAGAAAAAAAGATCGGCGTAAAGCTCAAAATACGAAAATTTTTAATAATGTCTTTGTTCGTATAACATGCCTGGGGTTAGTTTTTTATACAATGTTGCGCAGGCGCTGCTCATTTCACACGCAAACATTGCAAGACTCCTGGACGTACATTGATAGTGCTGTTAGACTTAACGCAGATGCCCCACCAGGCAGAGGTACACGTCTCCTGTTCATTCGGGCACTCCATTATATTAGCAACCTGGAGCGTTACAAAACTTGCCCGAAATGTTCCGACATGAATCTGCTTTCTGCGCCATGGACCATTTTTGGAAACGGTAAAATAAAAAAAAATACATGGACACTTGGTTCCAAGACATCACTATCCTGATTCACCTCGCTTGATCACACTTGCAGCCTAGCAAGCGATGTGGTTAGGCTACTAGCTTAGTTATAGATTGCGTTTTTGCGCTTTTATAGTATTGCTAGCTTTCCAACAACTGGCCCGCTTCATTGGGGTTAGAATTATTGCCCGGAGACTACGTGTTACAGGCACAGGTAACTACCTTCGATGGCCTTGTTCTTATTAGTTTTGCTCCATCAGTACGTTGCACACAAGCTTACCTATATGTTCACATAAAAGTATGGTTTTGAACCGCGAACTTTTGCTACAAACTTTGGAGTTTGGCCTTAAAACCTTTTTTTTTATTATTATTTTTGTTTGCTGCTGAGGTGTTGGCTTTTGATAGTGGCTTTGCAGTGATGCATTACTCAACAATGAGGAAACTTGCAAAAAGGGAAACAAAAAGAGAGAATAAAAGTTGATGGGACTGACTGACTACTATCTCTATGTGTCAAACAGGACTAAAGTGATTAGGTGTACGCTCACGGGGACGCCGTTTAATTTCGATGCACGGCCTCTGCCCTCTTGAGTTACATTTGGTGCTTACTTGCACGATGCATCGTGGGCGTAGTGCACGTGCCATGGCCTGCCTGATCACATTGCTTTATTACGCCCATTCCGTCGATTGATCGCGTGTGGGCGCGGCCTTTATTTACATCTCTATCATCCCCTCGTAGGCTGCACGGGAGCATCGTGCATTGCTGCTTGCCCCATTTGGGCACTTCATTTACTCTCCGACAGTGATTGATTGGTGTTGGTACATCGATTGAAAAAGAGGTCACCAAATAAAAGAGTGCATGGAATGCAAGCATGCATAATACATATTTACCTTGTATTTCCTAAATAAGAAAAATAAGGTAGCCTATTTTTTCCCCTCTAAACGCAATATAAACGCACTTGCATGTAACTTATGACCTCTATGAAGCTGTGAGCACCAATGAAAGAATAGGTCACTAAAACTTCATATCGATGAAATCTCCTTTACATAGGCGCCTCGCTATAGACGAACGGGTTATCTATCACTAAATGTACAATGCTACTTATTTCTAGCATATAAATTTAAGAAAATATAAGCTCTTATTGACTCGAACCCATAATGTGACCAGGTCCCATCGCAAGGAACCTACTTAATTAAGCGTTTAGCCTAACCTATAGGCTACAGCCACATGTAACATAACCAAGCAATAAATATATACTCATACCTTCTCTTAGAGCAACTATGTAAGTTAAAGAATTGTTTTTTATAATTAAGTTAAAGAATTGTTAGATATCCTTTGTTATGCAAATCTTTGCCAAGCATGGATGATAGTTTAGAAATATATGTTTAATATGTCATCTTTATATAGTAACCACATGATGACGACATTAAAAATACGTCCTTTACCCGTTCTTTTTATTACGCCTTTTGCAAGATTCATGATTGCCCATGACTCTAGCTACTAGCTGTTATCTAGCTAGTGTGACGAAAACAACAGCTGCAGGCTATAGTTTGTATGGGATGCATGAATCCGATCCTCTACGAACTTCGCTTTGCGGTGCCAGTTGGAGTGTTATTGGACACTTGGACAGCGATGCATACTCACAAACTTGAGATCTTGTTGTTTCCCTCAATCAAAGATTTCACTTTCACATGCAAAGATGTCGCCCTGGATTAGGAGAAGCTGGCCGCAACCTTGTCTGAAAATTTCTTCTGTGGTGCAACTAGACTATAGATTGGAGTAAGTGTTCCCAATATAATCCACTGTACAAGTTGCAAAAAGGTCATGCAAGTTGTTCTTTCTTTGGGCACTACTTGTGAGCAAACGCCCATGCAATCTAAGCCTATAAATAGGGTGTAGGATTGCATCCTGCCACCATATATTGCTTCCATCCTATAAACTTTTGTGTATCAAGGAAACCACCACAATCATCGCCAGACACAACAAAGGAGAGAGTAGCTAGCTCCCCCGCGGCAAAAGGTAAATTCTATCTTCATTCTCTCCGGCTTTTCATTAAAAGAAATCTTCTTCTCTCTTGCTTGCCGTCATAGAATGTACACTATAAATGAAACCTTATTTGACCACGGACGATGTGTATATGAAGCTATGGACGAGTAGTGATTGTCGCATGAAATTTATTTGTAGCAAGTTATTCGTCAAACAAATTGATATCATTATAGTTTGTCTAGAATTTTGGGACACATATATAACACATAGGATAGAGGAAGTATATATCAAGCTAAATTGAGCTTTTCTTCCCAAGGAAAAACTTATATAGATTTTTCTTTTTGCGAGGTATATAGATGCATGTATACGATCATTACATTGCAGAGTAATTTCTACACGGCTAATAAGAATGAAACAAAAGTATCCAGAGAAAAAAAAGAATGAAATTAAGTTGATTAGAGCGAGCACGGCGATGATCAGCTTAGCTTAGCCATCATTTGTAGCTGTACGGTACGTAGTAGTACGTTTCCAAGAGCAAAATCCAAACATGATGTGTAATAACCTGGTCATCTTTGTGTTCCAGATGGAGAGCCAAGATCTGCGACGGGCTTGCTCGGAGATCGCAAACAAGCTGGAGAAACTCGTCACCATAGGCGCTGCCGACGTCGCCAGCAAGAACTCCGACGACCAGCAGGCGGCGGCGGCGGTGGAGACGGTGCGGTGCGCGTGCTGCGGCGTGGGGGAGGAGTGCACGGCGGCGTACATCCGCGGCGTGCGGGCTTCCTTCTGCGGCGACTGGCTGTGCGGGCTGTGCGTGGAGGCCGTCAAGGAGCGCGCCCGCCGGGATCCCGCCGCCGGCGGCGTCGCGGCGGCGCTGGGCGCACACGAGGCCGAGTGCAGGGACTTCAACGCCACCACGAGGCTCAACCCGACGCTGTCGCTGGCGGGGTCCATGCGCCGCATCGCGCGCCGGAGCCTCGACCGGAGGACGGCCTCGTGCCAGGACCGCCGGAGCAGCCTCGGCGGCGGCGAGCCGGCGGCGTCTAATATGGCGGCGGTGCTCGCGAGGTCCGCCAGCTGCGACCCGTGGTTTATGGCTGACGTGGTGAAGAACGAAGCTTCGGGGGACCGGCGGCGCAGATGATGATCTGTGTCGAGGTAATAAATGGCCGGAGATGGATGCTCGATCGACCGGCCGGCAACGAGCAGAGAGAGAGAGAGAGAGAGAGAGAGAGAGAGAGCAGCTGGTTGGTTTTCATGTTGTCATGTTGATGCTTAAACAAGTGGTAGTAATAGTATCCTAAAACCCCACTGCACATCACTGCTCTGTCTGTGTATACTCCATGTAAGCATTTCTATCACAATCCAAGCCTCCACTGATTAGCACTTATTGCCTGCTATATATATTTGGATGTGTCACCCAACACCCAACAAGAAGTAGCTAGAAAACAGAACGGAGTCGATCTTAAGCCCAATCAGATAAATGTTGTGTCAAAACTAGTAGTACGTATATATAGCGTTTGGCTACAAAGAAAAAGCTATGAAGAATCAACAAAATTAGATATGGACCTTTGGGACGCAAATGAACAATGATGCGCCATGAGAAAACGATCAACATGTTGCTGATAAAATCGAACATACACATGACGCCACGGAACGGAGCTCTTCTGTGTGAACTTCACCATCTTGACAGCCTCTGGATAACACACTTAAACTTCACCAGGCGGGGCCTCTTCGGGTGCCATCAGACTTGAACAGTATACGAGATTGTTAGTGGGCTTGACAGACGATGCCATATCTAAACGGGGCCTCACACTAGTGAATAACTTCCAGTTATCTTTTGCTCTATGCCTGTTTGGAATTTTTTGCCACACAATCAATGCCTGACCAAAGTCGAATTTAGTGGGTGGGGGGGGGGGGGGATTGCACTCTGTTGAAACGGAACTACTTCATTCACGGGTTACAGTCAGGTGCAAGAGCTTTTTGGATGGAAAACATTTTTACTGTACTTGGGTGGTACTAATTTGGTAGCTCAGCGCTATACGGTTAGCTTTCGATGAACCCTCCATCACACATTATATCAACATTTTGGCAGAGTACCGAAGAAGCGATTTTTGCATATGTAGTACGGTAATTACGCATTTAATGAGATGGGCTACTACAATCTTAGATTGAAATGTAAATAAAAAAAATCAATGTTTTTTTTGCGAAAAAATCAAGGTTTTAATGAGATGGGCTAGTACAATCTTAGATTGAGATGTACATAAAAAATCAAGGACCTAATTAGAGAATAGTAAGATAAAAAATAAAATAAAAGGCATAGAGATACAAATCAGGCATCCTATTCACTAACTATGGCAACATACGGTAATTCTACAAAGGCCATATATAACTTGCCAACTTCCCTCTCCATCACTTCGGTTGGCCTCACGCTCTTGGGTCCTCTTATGAATTCGACCATCTTTCCGTTAGCATTGATCCTCACGGCGAGCAGGTGGCTATCTGAACCAAACGGTAATTCCAATCCAAAATCCACCTTTGAGGTCGGCCCTTACGTTGTCGGGATAGCCCGGTAGATCAGCGAACGGCTCCGACGTTCCCGCTTTGGTCCCCTCGATCCAGTACCTCATCAACTTTTGCATGGTCCCGTAAGTGCGACCACAAGATGTGTTCGGTCGGCGCTATGGCGACTCCATTGGGATATGTTATGCCAGACTGTAGTACGGTAACACTGTTTGTTTTCGGATCATACTTCATGAGGCGGCCCGTCGAGTCTCCGGTGGCCGTGACCCTCTTGTGCTGCGACCGTTGGTAGTTCATACTACTATCCGTAAAAGAACACTTCTCCAGTGACCTGGTCGACGTCGACGCCATTGGTGAAGCGGAGCGGCACGCCGTCCACCTTATTGACGAGCACCGTCGCCTTGCCGCCGCCCGGCGCGACGCGCATTAGCCCCCTTGTAAGCGTCGTGCCTGACCCGTAGTGGAAGCGCAGGCCCAACGGGCGAAAGCACCTGCTCTCCGTCACCTCCGCCGGGCGAGGCGAGCCATGGACGCAGTGCAGGCCCTGGCGTCGTAGCCTAGGCCATACGACGCACCGGGTCATTCCACTTCAAGACGCGGCCATCGGAGTGGCAAGTGAAGGCTCCGGCTGCCGTCGATGGTGGGGGTCTCGAGCGAGGGGACGTGCGGCGTCGCACGGCTGGAGCAGCAGTGCTAGGACGAGGAGAAGCGAGACCGCCACCTTCAGGACCTTCTTCCCCATGATGTTCCCATGGTTTGCTCTGCGTGCGTGTGCATGCCTCTCGCAGACAATGGATTTTGTGGGCTTATTACATCTTGAGTTGGTTGGCTCAACATTTGGCGAACGCTTAGTTCTTGGCTTTGGTGGAGAGAGCCGTAGGCGTAGGGTGCCCGTGCCTTTTATGGCGCCAGCAGCTTGCCCTGGCATTTTCGAGTCGGTCGGTGCTAGTCCGATTAGAGATGTCTACAGTTGGACTTGGACTTGGTGTTCTCAGGCCTTGGGATTTGGATTAAGTGATTCGGTGTTGGCAGACCTTCCGATTACTTTTAGGCGGTTAGATTTTGCGATATCATATGTTGTTGATGCAAATTCCAAACTCCAAAGCCCCCACCATTTAATCGATGGAGTAAATATGTCGATCGAAATCGACCCCAGTTTCAGTGATTCAGAGGTACGAAAGATTTACTCCACAACAAGAACATCAACAAGTTGGTTTGATTGTACATCGCAGAGAAAAAAAAAGGACGTACACCCGAACGGCCCATTAGCATTGAAGGGCCCAGAAGTAGCCCAGCCCATATGTATATTTGCAAAGAAAGGATTGGATTAAAGGGTTGTTCTAAATAGATAATTACATCCCAATTGGCTACAAATGTGACAGCACATTATTAATAAATCAAATACATAACCTGGTTCGAATTTCCATCCGGGAAAGGTTTGCAACTATGTTTAAAAAACATAGAACAAAGACCAAATGGAATCATTATATATCTATTTCAAGGCCATGCTGGAAAATCAATTTGAATTGGCTTTCCAGCATGGAAGGATTCATGTCATAAGGCTTGCAATAATTTTTCATGAAAATATGGAACAAAGAAATTTTCCTACAGTGAATTCCACCAATTTCACATTAAAAAAACTGCTTTTACACTGGAAAAGATTCAAAGTTAGTTCAACTGGGAACTCCAAAACATAAATGAATGCGTCAACTTGATATTCTCCATCTTGGAACTTGAAATAGTCTGGACCATCTGCAAACAATTCTTCACACCAACCCTATGAGTTCTCTGCAATACGAAAGAATATTCAGAACTTATATTACGATGAAAAGAACAGAGGTAGGTGCAAATAGCAGGACAAAGAACAGAGGCTTATTACCGAATAGCCTCTTTTCCATCATCCTCAATGACCTCTCTCTTCTAGCTTTTGATTCTTGTGTCATCTGACTTGTGTCTTGCTGCAGCAGCGAATTGTACACTTCCATCATCTTTGTTTCCTTAGCTGCTTGTGCTGCCTGGAGCTTCAGCCTTGCGATCTCAAGGTGCTTAACTGTGACCTCCTCACGATCCTGCTTATTACCATCTTGTGCCCCTGCAACTATCTTGTCTATATTATCTCCTACTAGGAGTGCAATGCCTTCAATAATCATCTCTTGTGCCTTGCGCTTGCCATTGCTTTTTGCCTTGTCTGCACGGCGGCGGCGGCGGCGGCGGCTGAGGTGGTGGCGCTGGCGCCTCGTCCACGTATCTGGCGTCGAGGGATGCTTTGCGATCAGGATCCGACAGGAAGGCCCACGCGTCTTCTACGAGGCGGGCGGCTTTGAAGAAGGCGGGGTAGCACGGGTGGTCCGGGTCGGCGGCGGCGCGGCGGAGCAGGTCGGAGGCTTGGCGGTAGTACTTCTCGACGGCGGCGGGGTCGCGGGCGGTCGGGACCTCGGGGATGAGGCCGAAGACGGAGTAAGGGCTGTGAGCCCCCGACGCCGACGGGAGGCGGAAGTGGTAATGGAAGGTGCGGAGGGCGGTGGCGGCGACCAAGAGGGCATGGCCGCCATGGGCGCATGGATTCAGGCGAAGCGCCTCGAGCAGTAACTCCCAGCTGCGCTTGATTTTGGATTCGGAGAAGCGTTCTGGGTTTGGGCCGGACAGGAGATCCTTGGCGGTCCTCACATGCTCCGCCGCCTCTCGCCTCGCCGGGCGGCGGCGTCCGTGGTTGGATGCCGGGGCATGGAAGGATCCATCCCTAGTTCCCTACCAGTGGGCGAGAAGCCGAGATGGCGGACGAGATTGAGGAACCCTTCCTCCTAGGTTTGATGCCGCTCCGCTTTGGGCCTTTTATATGGGCCGAGATTCCTCCAAAAGTTGAGGAAGAAGAAAGACGAGACAAGAGATACAACAACAAAATGGTAACTGCATTCAACAGAATCCAGGCATAATCCATCGAGCAAAATACAGTACAAAGTATAGATTTCTTGGAACATTTTGCATTTTTTTCTTCTTATCGCTGAAACCAAAACCATTTTACATCCCCACAATGTGTGTAAATCTTAAGCGTCCCATTTTTTTCCCCCTTTGAAGCATGTCTTCTACATCGACGAAACGAAGG
This sequence comes from Digitaria exilis, assembly GCA_015342445.1. Taxonomy (NCBI): domain Eukaryota; kingdom Viridiplantae; phylum Streptophyta; class Magnoliopsida; order Poales; family Poaceae; genus Digitaria; species Digitaria exilis. The sequence continues at coordinate 216,820 of JACEFO010001768.1, read as the reverse complement.
ACCAGTTGACGAACATGAAGCAGATGCAGTGGGCGCCGCTGTCGTCGTCGAGCACCTTCCACGCCAGCGCCTTGTCGTACGAGACCGGCCGGCCCAGGCCCGACACGCACAGGCCGCCGGGGATGCACGCGAACCCTTGCTCCATCACGCCGGGGAGCTCCGCGCACAGGAGGTTCTTCCTCCCCTGGTCGTCGAACACCTTCTCCAGGGTGATGTCCTGCAGCGCCACCAGCGTCGTCTCCAGCATGTCCAGACCCGACTGGTTCGCGAACGTGAACACCGGCATGGCCTGCATAGAAGACATGTAATAATCGTGAGTCGAGAGGCGAGCAATTGGCAATGTTGAAGCGATTTTCAGATGCGATGGAGAGCAGACCTTCAAAGAGCAGCAGAGTATAGCACTGGCATGATGCCAAAGAGCTTTGAGCCCTGCTTCACAGCTGCTAGCATCGGCAGATTTGATGAGCTCAGCCCCAAAATGAAATCTGCATGAGATATATAGCAGCATCAGCACAAATTCAAGCATTCAAATCTATGCAAACCTGTGAGCTAGCAGTCTCAGTGAACACAAACCACAGACCTGTAACTCTGGCAAATCCATCTGGAGAGCGTGGCTGCCTCAGGACTACCAGTAGAAGCTGCGGCAGGAGCATGGTTGATGCCACCGACCTGAGGGGCGAGGCGCGACGACGAGAGCGCCTGCGCGATCCTCTGGACCGATGCGATGATGCTGCGCATGTACTGCCTCGCCATGGTCGTGACACTGTCCTGCAGGTGGCTCTCGAACGCAAACTGGAACGTGATCGTCATGACGGCCTTGGAGCTGGTGCAAGCAGATTTCCCAGAAACACCGCCAGGTATCCTACTCCGGGGTGTCCCAACCTCGAGAGTGGAAGCAAGGTCCAACGTGCACTTGGGGCTAGATGTGTCCTGACAGAAATTAAAATAGCAGCAGGGTAAGAGAATCAATCAAGCAGAGTTCATGAGTAGAAGCTGAAATGCTACCGCCGCTTTGGGTGAGGTATACTTACCATGGAAGAGTCGATCGGAATGATGCGGAAACCAGACGGCAGCAATGGGGAGTCGTCGCTGAATGATGCATCTATAGGTGCAAACATGAGCTCTGAACATGTCCCTACGGTGTTCTCGTCTACACCGTTGTACATCTGCCAGTTCAACAACACAATTTTAAAAAGAAGCACAACTATTGCGAGTTCAATTGGATAGGTCAAATTTTATGACTCAGGCTATCTTGTTTAAGGTCAAATCACAAAGATGTAGAAGTGGAACTGAAAGTTACCTGCAACAGAAACAGATCTCGATGCATAAGTGTGTCCTGGTAAGTGCTGGCATTTCCTAATTTGATGACTTCGAGGAACTGAGAAGAAATAAATAAATCAAGCATTAATTAACAATAAGAACTTTGTTGAATTGGGTAGGACTATTGCGATTCAAAGTGGAACAGGAGCTTACTTCTTCAGGGTCAAACGTGTGGGCTAAAGGAAGTATAACCTGACCACTAAATCCTCCGAGGCGAGACATAGGCAAGTTGCAGAAATTAGGTTTCATTGCAGACGCAAAGAATGCATCTAAATTACTGTCGGCCCACTGTGACCGTTGCTCCCTCATAAAGCGTAGGAGTGCTGCCGGAGAAACATCCTAACAAACAGTAATGCAGTTCATGCAAAAAAATCAAACTTGGAATATTCTTACAGTTCAAAAGGAAAAGCAATTTCATAACTGCAAGAGGAAACTAACCTGCAACAGCATTGATGCCTTTGCACAGAGAACACTGCTACTGACTATGGGAAGTCCATTGTTGAAAGCTGGGTTGCAATTGATCACTTTACTAGGGGACGAGTTAACTGAGATACAAACATCATCCACTCCATCACTTTCAATCACAGACCACCCATCATCAGCAAGCCCATCGAGAGCTTCATTGAAACCTCTGAAAAAGTGAAGAAAGAAGTACAACGTTACTAAAGAAGATTCATGACAAGAACCATCAGCAATCTAATGTTCCAGTCAAGAGCCCAACCTAGTGAGCTTTTGGCTCAGAGCCCGTAAAGCAGCAGGCTGCCGTCCCCATCCGGTTATCACAGAATGGGTATCTTCATGTGCAACCTGCCTAAGATAGCGCAAAGCCTGGATTTGCAAAAAAAAAAGTAATCAGCCCATAATTCGATCTGCTATTTACAAGAGCAGTGAGGAAGATTGTAGGTCACGGTGCTGTACCGCCATAGACATCTTCTGTGCAACTATTGCAGAGGATTCATAAAGTGGACGCACGACTTCAGGCACGCTCCAAGGCTGAGAATACATGAGTAGCTTAAATTACATTTCAGCAATAGAGCAATTACTGTTTGTTATCTTTTAACCGAATTACCTCTAGGTCCATATGATCAACTATGTGTATGATACTGCCTCCACCATCACTAGGCCGGATCAAGAACCCACTAGGAAGCATCTCACCCCTAATAAAAGGCTGGACAAGAGGCATGCTTGGTCCACCTTGCTTGTTACCTAGCGATCTTTCACACACCTGAACAAGAAATAAAAAGTCAAGCAGCTGGCAGATGGATCTGTACACATGTACGTACTAATGGCATATCTGTGTTTAATGCTCAGGAACTCACCACTAAACTTCCATCGTCAAGAATGGAAGTGTACCGCAGCAGCCAGAAGTCGCGAGCTGGTGCCAGTGTCGTGGGGGCATAGAGCTAAATATGCCACAAAAATAAATAAATCGAATATCTAAGAAAGAAGTTTATTCCCTTTCAGTTAATAAATTTAATGAAGAAGCAATTTCTACCTGCATGTAGAGAAGCTCAATTGTGCCATTGTTACCCGCAGGCAGAACATTCACCACTTCCATTGACCGGCAATCGCGTAGCCACAACGGCCGATCCTTGAGGATTTCAGCAACCTGAACAGGCACAGCTCAACACTGAGTGACATGTGTACTCCACCACAAGGCCGGGGATGCAAGGAAGGGAAGCAAAGAAGCTTACTTTCGCAGGCTCCATGCCCACGAGACCGCAAGCTCGCGCAGCGACACCCGCGCAACCATGCGAGATGGCAATGATTCCAATGGAATCCGGACCAGGCTGCAGATGACCATAGCAAGAACGAAAGATTGAACAAACCACGCAGGAAAATCTGAAATTCAAACGAAGAAGGAACGGGGGTAAAAGCTTGAGAGGTAATAACCAACCAACCTTCATCCCAGGCATCTGGACCCACTCGACGGCGGTCCCGGTGGCCTTGGACAGAAACTCCGTCAATGTCTCCTCCGCTATGGACATCAACCTGCACAGACAAGGAGCCGTCCATGTCACCCACAGAGCAGGGTGTTGCTAGGTACCACCGTACCAGGCCAAAGCATGGCAAAGGCAAAAAGTGGAACGGGCCATCAGTAGACCAGCGAGCTAAGGAAGAATCGCATACCCGGCAGGGCTCGCGTCGCGCGGTTGAGCCTGCGGTTGTGCCGCCGCTGCCGCCGCCGCGACGTTCTGCTGGCCGCTGGTGACGACCGACTCGCAGCTCGTGTCCGTCGTCGCCAACCCCGCCTGCGACGTTCAACGACGGCAGAGGATCGTCGGAGTTAGTGCTTGGTAGGGACAAAGAACGGAGGGTTGGTTTGAAGTGGGAACTAGAGAGAGCGAGAGACACATACGCTCTGCGTCTGCTGGCGGTAGTAGCCGTTCTCGTAGACGAGCTGCGAGACCTGTTTCTGGAGGCGGTCGTTCTCCTCCATGAGCAGCTTGTTCATGGCCGTCAGCTTCCGGTTCAGCGCCTGCAGCCGCGACGACTCCTTCCGCTGCTTCTCCCGGCACCTCCATGATATAATTCAATTCGGATCAGGAACTCGCGGAAGAGGAGGAAGAGACGACGATGGCACGCGTGTCATCAATCGCCATGATGAACTAGTAACTGCTTAGTTAATTACCTGCGGTTCTGGAACCAGACTTTGATCTGCTTGGGGTCGACGTTGGCGAGCACGGGGCAGTCACGGACGAGCTGCTGGCGGCGCAGCGAGCTCGGTTTGGGACACTCATAGTAGAGCCGCTCCAGCGCCTCCACCTGCTCCGGCGTGTACCGCACGTACTTGCTCGCGTCCATGGCCGCCGCGGCCTCCTTCGCCGTCACCATAGACAACAAACTGAATTGAATCTCCCCCTAGCAATGCCACGCAAAGAACTAGTCGTCGTCCTAGCTCAGCACCAAAGTCTCCGCTAGTAGAGCTATGGCGGGAGTATGCAGAAGCTAGCTAGACTTAGTAGTGCGTGTGCTCAGAATAGGAGTCAGCTCTATGAATGATCTAGTAGTAGCCCTTCTTAGCTTGTGTGGTGGTCGTGGCATGCAAGCATTGGAGACGACGACACGAGGATCGATCCAAGCAGCTGGAAGCGGAAGCAGGGAACGAAGCTAGGGGTGCATGTGGGTGGGGGCTTTGGTAGGAGTAGAAGAATAGGATGCATGGGGTCATGAGCGGAGGGGGCGAGAGGCCATGGCCGGAGCACCGGTGCCGCTTTTCTCTACCGCCCGGACATCGGCAAGCACGAGGAGGATTGGATGGAGAGCCTCTGGAACCCCGCTGCTTCTCACGCACACGATCGAGCTAGCTAGCTAGCTGCTTCGCCTCGCCTTCTTTAAACGAGACGGGGGGATCGGCCGTGGAGCCCCGGCCGCTGCTTGCTATGCTGCCGCCACTAGCTGCGGCTTGTGCCAATAATTTTCTCGAGAACGATGGTTCCGTGCTGCCTCCTGCAACTTCAATTCGGCCACGCCACGCCTGTGTGGGGCTACTCACAATTCTCTCTAGTATTTTTTTTTCTTTTTACTCCCTAGCAAATTCGCCGAAAGCAACATTTTATTGGAAACAATGGTTGTTGGCAGTTTTATTTTACTCGACAATACTCCAGGTAGTTTGAAAATGCACAAGCTAGCCCTGCTGAAAGCGAAGCAATTTCACCAAGAAACCATTTGATGCCCTTGCAACATTTTCTTGTAGCTAGTAAAAGAAAGTGTGTCCTGAAACTATAAGTAAATTCAGATAAGTAAACTATAAGCCCTGTTGAGAAAACGAAGCAATTTGACAAAAAAAAACCATTAATTTGATATCCTTGCAACTTCTTATAAAAGAAAGAATGTTTCCAGAAACTACTTATAAGTAAATTTAGATAACAATGTAGAGATGAGAGCGAAGTGAGTTTTTGGTTAGAGCTCATGCACGCATGACAGATTAGCGAAGCGGCGAGCTGGTTTAGCACAAATAATTGAGGAGCTTTCTGCACATGCTTTAGGCGAGATTCGAAGCTTTCCTTTTTCTTTTCCATTTCTTTGTTTTTCTATCGGTAGAATACAACCTGCATCTTTTCCTTTTTCCCGTCACGCCGATAGAGAGAGAAGAAAGAGAGAAAATAAATAAAAGTCCAGCAGCTAGCAGTGCTTAAAGGAATCCCTTTATTTTCCTTTTTCTTTTAGCTCTCCTTTTAATATTTTTACCAGCGTTGTACTCAAGACATTCCCCCTGACCTGACTCACTCAGGGCGTGAATTCTCGATCCTCTAAAGATATATCCCCCCATAGAATTTCGTGATTTCGACAATATCATATCGCTCCTTGCATGAGCTGCCCCCCTGAATTGACTGAGACTCTCGAATCCTCTGTATGCACATGCACAGTTACACAAACACAGCTCAATTTTCTACTCCGTCTAAAAAGACTGTATTACTGTTTTGTAGTATGAAAAATAAAAATTTTTATCAGTAGCTTGTGCTGCTGGGATTAAGCACTTAACCAGCAATATTTGGTTGTAGTGGTTGGTTTAGGTGATACCGGATTATACACAGACTGTGGGGGAAATGATGAAACAGCTGAAAAATTGCAAGAAGACCAACCAAAGCACAGCCATCCCATCCTTCACCTTTTTCACCCTGTGTCCTGTGAACATTCGACGCCCCCCGATCTCTCTCTCTCTCTCTCTGGCGCGTTTTTACTACTCCTATCAACGATCAATGAGCAGCAAGAGTGAACGGCGAAGACCAGAGGATGTTCCTCGAGATTGGAGACTGCTGTTCGTCGCCTTGGATTTTCGAAAGGCACGAGGGGAGGCAGAGGCAAGTTAAAATAAACCGGGTCGGGTCGCAGGAGACCCGGCTGGGTGAAAGCGGATTTTTCTCGGCAATTGGAGCCCGATTAAAGGCGGCGATCCGCACCCTGAACACCCAAACTTTTTTTTACTGACAGCCAAACTAAACTATCGCCCGGCCTGGTAAAAATAACGTTTCAGGTTCAGTGATTCCTCGGCCTCTTTTTTACTTTCAGAGGGATTCACTCACGCAGGGTGTCGGACCAGTCTATCCGTTGATCTCTATTGCCGACAGACAGCTCTATTATCAGGAGATTCAGAGTAGTACGCACAGTACCTGGTGTGCGTGACATCTTCCTGTTAACGGATGTGATTGTGTTCGTCTGTGGCACACGTGTGATGTTTGGATGCATGGATATACCGAAGAATTTCATTATGAGGATGGGATACTTTGTGTTTTTGTACTGCATGATTCAGTGCTTGTTTTCGGCGGTTAGCTCCTGGCCCCTCCATCCAATACTTGGGAACAGCTTAGCTTGTGGGCTGTGGCAGACAATCACACTACGTGAGTCACTCAGGTTATGATTCTATTTCTTTTTATTTGCAACTCCTGTGGTTATGATTCTAAGCCATCATTAATGTCTTTCTAAGTGTTTTCATTAAAAAACTGTTGTATTGCCAGTATATCCTTTCATACGAAACTAAGGAGTGTAGGGGACATGTATTCCATAGCTAAAAACAAAACCAAGATTCTTCTAAAAGAAAGCAAAGTTCGCCTGGCTAAATTGTACTAGCCACCCGCCATCATATTCATATGGGTGTGAATATGCCCTAAATTATTTCCCCCTTTTTGTGAGCACTTAGCTTGGCAGGGAAAAAAACAATTTCTCACAACAATAAGTGAACCCAATGATTATAGTCATCTCCAGAATTCTGGACTTAAAAGCTCTAGACATTTCTGCTTGAATCTAACAGAAAACGAATTGACATTCATTAACTTTTTTCCACCTGAACAAGTATACTTTGACATGATGAGGTATTGGTACTAGAAATACGGATACAGCGTACCCTACGTGGTCGACCGAGCCTGGACCCTGGAAGGAGGAAAGTTGCAGGCTATCAGCCTGACAGCTGCCAGCCAACCCACTATTCAATACTGGTCCACATGGCACTTGCCAAGACCACACTTTCTCTCATATCAAAACTCAAAAAGGGATCCTCCATGTTTTTCTTTTCTGTGAGCAGGGGAGATACTCTGTGTTTGCAAACATAAGAAACTGCAAAAGCTGGCCAAAGCTAAAAAGCTAGGGCTTGTCCTATCCCACTACCAACCACTTACCTGGGTCTGACGTGTCATGGCCTGGATATGCACACCTTTTGTGTTATTCTAAATCAATCACCTATCCAACCCAACCCCCCAATTTGGCCTCCCCAGATTTGCTATACCATCCCATGGTGACCTTATCAAGGGACCCCACATGTTGAACATCCAACTAACCTAGCTTTTGCACAGTATTATTTTAAGTCTCCAACGCATCACCAATCCCTCCTTTTACTGGGCAATCAGGCATTCAGGATTTCTTAACAATGCCCCCAAAATCAGACTTTTCCTCCACTTGATAATGGGGGCGGCCAAATCGAATGCTTTGGGTTTTTAATTAGGGTTATCAGAGAGCACTAGGCATATTTAAGGTGTAAATCCGCATGGAAAAGCATCAGGGCATGGAAGATAATGAAATGGAATGGAGGGGAGCCAGGAAGACCTACCGTGCAGGCCACTAACATTTGGAAAAGGCAGGGAGCCGAACAAATTCCGGGGCACCCCTGCTCAGTGGAAATGAATGGTGTCTGAATTGACTGCTGCTGCAGTGACAAAACATAGTCGGCAAATCATTACAGAAAATCTCTGCAGGGCAGTGAAAATTCAAAAATTCAGTAGCTGACAGATGGTAAGATGCAAATAGTGTTTTTCACCACAAAACAAGGCCCTGACTAAAAGGGCATAAGCAAGCTCATCGAATAATACAAGCCTCAAGATACCCTGAAGTGATTGTTGCCATACAGATGTCCGGTCCAGCGACAAAAAGGGACATGCTCCCCATCATTTTGAGACATCTGGGATAGATGATGGATCCTGTGACAGGACATATTTGATTAACAGGTGTTCCATAGACTGAAGTGAAAAAGATGGTGAAAGTCATCTCTGACTGACTTACAGGTAGATAGGTATTCAATCAATCGCCTGTCAAGATCAAAATGCTGGCAAAGAAGTTTCTGCAAGAAATACACAAGCACAGTATTAACCATCTTGCGCAAAAAGCGATACCACAAAGTAGGAGCACGTCAGCAATTCTTGATATAATCAAGAGTTTCATACTGCACCATTGAGAATGACTGGATAGCTAACTGAAGTTTCAGGAGTTCTATATTGGCGTGTCAATATGTTGACCACATCAGTACTTTTAAAGTTTGATTGAAGTACAAAACCATATAACTAACCAACATGTTCCATCAAAACTAAAATGAAAGTGAACTGGAGTGTCAGACTGCATTTCTTGTTTCCTTGCACACGATTCTTTAGGTAGGCCATATTTCATAACTTCACTTTCACCCATTTATTTTGAGTTTCCTTAAGCCCACAATCCAAACTAGCTTATCTCACTGCTACCTTTTCTATTAAAGGACCATGGTTATCTGTTATCTGCTAATTAGAATCAAAAGTATATATTAGTACAAAATGGATAGCTTCTTCAGAGAACACATATGAAAAATAATATATTTACAGCTATGCATAAATTGTAGAGGACATAATTCAAAAGCTATGTAAAATTATGAAGGCTAACACATACAAAACAGAAATATGGTAAACTTATCTGAACCATAAGAACAGGAAGTGACGAAATGAACCTTAGTAACTTTTGGCACAAACACTTTTGATTCACTAGTGACTTCTGGGAACCGAGCAACTTCAGTCGCCTTGTCAAACAATATGTAAGTGGGAAGATGATCTGTTCAATGAAACACAAAAGATGGAAAAGGATTAAGAAAGTGCTCAATGCATAAAGTGAAGGGTTAATAGAGCACATACAACTGAAATGCAAGCACTCTCCAAACTGAACAGATAACAGTAAAGAAAAAGGCTGACAAATGACCAAAAAGAATTACCCCACATGGATATGCCAAACTTTGCTGCAGCATTTGGAAAATGTCCAAGGTCAATTATTCCAAAAGAGATGTTCTTGTTGGAGTATCTGCATTAGTTTAAAATGAGTTATACTATATTTCGGACAAAGGGTAGTTTATTAAACTAATTTACAGTTACTGACTGAGAAGCATGTCAGTAAAATAGAGTATTGCAAACTGAGTGATAGCTCAGTGGTGTGGCTGGTTGTGGTCATGCTGACTGACCAGGGTTCAATTCAAACCCTTGTATTGCACCAAATAATACAAACCCTCTCACTGTGCTTGCTGGCTTGTGGCCGCGGTGCATCGCCAGCCTAGGTAACGGTGCGCTGCGCTGGCCTGGGTAACGGTGTACGCCGGCCCCCAAGTTCGGTCTGGCCCTATACGGGCATGAGGGTTCAGGGGTTTCTTGACAGGGGGTCATACGGTCCCTTCTTAAGGCAATGCCATGGGGGCAGTTCTTCTCCCACCGGTTGAGTAAATAGAGTATTTCTTTCCAGATACTAACATAGTGTATTTGAACGCAAAGTCGCAAATAATGCTTAGCGGCATGCTCAAACCAGCAGGCCCACCCATTATGTTAAAGCAATAAGTGATCCAATTATATTCAACAAACAAACAAGGATCACATGGCCACTGTACAAAAGGCTCCAAAAACTAAACTACATCTTGTGAGGTAACTCTCAAGCCAACAAATGATCAGTGGTATGTGACTGCAAGAAAGTATGACATGGAAGATTTAAAGCTTCCAGTTCAATTTCACTCTGATCACACAAGGGGTTGTTGTAGGTTCTGGGTACTACCATACAGCAGAGAAGAATGGAAGCTAAACAAGGGAGTGAGAAAAAAAAAATCAATGAATACTTACATGTTAGAGAGTTCAGGCAGAACACTGCTTGCTTGTATACATGTTGCTGAAAATGATGTTCGGAATTCAACCTGTTTACACGAGAACAGCATTATTCAGTCATTTACATAATACTACACAGCTCATTTTGGTGGGGCCGATCAGATATCTATCGATGTTGTGTCTGTCAAAAAAAACTATACTTTTTTTAATCATAGGAACTAAAGTTGTATAGCAAAAACTGTATTTTAAAATTTTGTTGCGTATGAACATTTGCTAAAGGAATTCTGATTGCCATTATTCTAAAAGAAATTCTTCCAAGGATCCTACTAGATTCATAAGATTAAGGCAATACGTCTGTATAATTTTAGGTACCCACAGGCTATAATTTTAGGAAGCAATTTGGTGGTAAATGAAAGTGGTGCAAGTAGGAGAATAGAATTGGTGGAATTGGTGATTGTATTGCTGAGCCCTCATAGGCGGATAATATAGAGGTAAATTGCTTAGGGGGCAAGAAGCCTCCCTTAGAGATAAGACAAGTCGGGATTACAAATCCTAATCTACCATATCTGGAGATATCCCAATATACTCTAACATTCCCCTGCAGTCACAGCGGGAGCGTCGCAGGCGATGAGACCGAAGAAGCCAAAGGTTGCAAGCCGACAAGCTGACAGTGAGATAATGATATTAGATGAGAAACATGTAAAGAAATTACCAGCCAAAATCGTGATGTTGGCTCTTCAGTTAACAGACTTTCAAGTTGCAACGGGGTCAAGTGATTTGAATGGCCTAATAAATAAATAAAACCTCAGTTAACAGAAAACAAAGCGGTAGTTGAAATTGGAGTAGAAAAGGAAGGATCAAAACAAATACTCTTGGAAACTAGGGAAAAATATAAGCTATTGATTTACTGGATCAGAGACTCCTTTTGCTTCCATATTGTCATATATATATTTCAGACTTCTAGATCAAAATAATATGCTAGAATATATGTGTCGCATTATTATAAAGTTTGCCCAAATATTGCAAGTTGAACTTTTAATGCATATGCAAGCGCTAATATAGGGGAAACCAAAAAAAAAACTCACAAAAATGTTGAATGAAAATAATCCTCAAACATAATTTCAATAATTAGTACACATGTTTGCTATCTATTCAGATGCAAACTTTATGTATTTAATAAATATCAAGGTTTGTAAATACTGGTCCTCCCACTCTGACTCAAATTATTTAGAACAATAGACTAATAGAGTATTAGAGTCTAGGGACTTCACGTTAAAAACTGCTCAATCTAGTTGTGAACATCCATTGCTTATCCACTGTGCCCAAAGTTACAAAGAAGAAAGACGCCATCGGCTAAAGTTCGGTCCGGCCTCAAACTAGGACAGAGGACATAGTGTTTCATTCAGTAATGGGCCAGCAGCCAGTTACAACCAATGTCAGCACTGCGTCAGGCCAATTAGGTACCAATTCAGGACTACAAAACTCTTCCTTGTACTAGAAGTGTTCTGAGAAACTGGTAATAAACTACCACAAGCAGTGATTGCCTCATGATCACTTCGCAATCTCTTACTTATCCAGATGTAATAAAACTTCCTTTACTGGTATAAGAGCTGATCACCAGCCATTTAACCAACTGATTACAGGTGGTTTTAGTGTCATGGAATGATTGAGCAAAATCTTACTAAAGTAGCAGGTTGCAAACAATCACATCAACGGTGCATAACAAGGATACAAATACAATAACATCCAATACTTAGGAATAAAGTTTTCAACCATTTGAGTTACTTGATGTAAACATTCTAGCCATATTCATAATTAATATAGAATATGAATGTATAAAAAAATACCTAGGCCATCATAAGGTGGCTGTTGAGCTACAGCGTATATAACTGCAGGAGGAAAGAAAAATAAGCACAAGTTATAACAAAGCTCATATAAACATTTGAAAAGCAGGTTAAAGGTGAAGCAGTTGAGAACTTGAGATTAACAAGAATGTTGCAGACAAGACGTAACTCAAATGATGACAGCAAATTCTTCTATCTACAACTTTACATGACATAAACTGGGGCAATACAGTTGTAATCTCAGAACCAAACAGCTGAAATACCAGGAACAATAAGCTAATCTGCATCCAGCACGTCCTATGTCAGCTGTACGAAGGCTGCATTATTGTACTTTCTACTTTCAAGTATATCTTAAGGGCTTATATAACAAAATCACAGATATCATTTTGTGTGGCAGTAACTGACTAACTGCAAAATGAAGCTAGCATCAGTGCTGTTGTGCAGAAATCAGAATGAGACAAAAAATACTTTTGTCCTGCTTACAGAGAAGCAACCCAATCAGGGGAACTATCTTTACACCTAAATCTTCAATAATTTTTCAGAATGAAATCTACAGCTTCAATATAAACAGTTTGACATGCATAATAGATATCTATTACTATTAGGACCCATACACCCCGCCCATTCACCAGAGGAGACATTTAGGCAAGGACTTGATAGATCCATAATTCCAGTAATTCAGGAGATTGTAGTGTTACAGTCTAAAAGATACAAATTCAGATATGCTGGCCACGGGAAATAATAGTTCCATAGATAGATAAAAGACATATGTGATAAACTAAACATACCAACAAATCCCAGAAAGTAGCCAAGGGCCAACCAATAGTTGATAACCAAAGTAACTGCCAACAATAATCCCTACAGGGCAAGGGGGAAAGAGGACGAGGTATCAGATTGCGAATTCAGTGACATTAACTGCAGTAATGGACTGGAATGCATGTTATCAAACAAAACTAAAGTAAAGATTCTTTACTTCATATGGGGCTGATGAACAATGGATAAGAAACCAGGATCATCCCACTTTAACGCACCTTCGCATAGAGCAGTGAATCAGCAATGAATGTTTCCCATGTTTCTTCTCTCACAATCTGCCAAGCAAGCATATTCAGGAGCTTATACAAGATTCACGATCTCATATCAAATAAAAGAATGTGATCCCCTGCTCTTAAAAAGAAGCACAAAAGTAGGGAAAAAAAGCATAGACAATTATTTTCTTATGAACAAACCACAATTTCAGCAATGAGCATATTTGAAATATGAGAAAGTATCCCACAATGGATAGCACAGCATTGTATCTCACATCAAAACCGGCAATGGTATAACTTTACCTTGCCTAGTTAATTTATGCAAACCTACTGACGTACAAGCATAGCAAATCTAATTCCACCAAAATAAACCAATTCATGTACAGTCCCTATATTAGTATATGGAAATGTGGCCCATTTTCTTCAATCTACTACACCAAGTTCAGCATTTCAAGTTGCCAGTTAACTGATCCAAAATGTAAAAAAATTAAAATACACAAAATGCTGCTCTAATTAATGTAAAACATATGAATTACACATAATGGCAGAGTATTCCATTTTCGAATCACAAGACAATTACACAATCACCATCCAGTGATCTCCTATGATAATCAAATTACGATTTAGAAAATCAGGAAAGATTAAACATGCTGCCACCAATTTTATCACCAAAACCCAGCACCGAGAAAATAATGTTACACAGAAATCCTAGTTGGCATTAACCACCGCACCTTCACTACGAAGAGCACGAGGAACACGAGCACCGCCTGGATCTCCTGCAAAAACAATCACGCCAACGCCGAATCGCATGAGCCAGCACAACTCAGTCACCAACCAAACGACACGATCCGGATCGAGCACTCGGGGATCTCCGAAGCTTACCCCGCGGAGGAGGCGGTCGTGGAGCTCCCCTCCGTCGTCGGCGGAGAGCGCCGCGCTGCGGGCCGCGAAGTAAGAGAAGAAGGCGAGGAGGTGGAGGAAGTAGTAGGGCTCGGAGATGGCCGCGTCGAGCCACGGGAACGGGTGGTTCTGCCGCGCCGCAACGCCGCCCCCCGCCGGCGCCGACGCCTCCGTCGCCGTCGCAACCTCCATTTTGCTCGAGCGCCGCTACTCTCGTCTCTAGTCTCGACACTCCACCTGAAGTTTAAACCCGACAAGAAATACGCCTCTGCAATAAGCTCGCGTACTTTCGCGGTTACGCCTTTAGGAGGGGAATCGACGACACACTCCGCTCCTATTAACTTCTGGGTCCACATGTCGGTGACCCAAGCGGTTCCCTCCACACGCGGCGCTTCGCTTCCGCTCCAGCTCCATAAACCCAAGGCGCACTGGCTCTGGCGCTCTGCTCCGTCGCTCTCTCTCTCTAGGGTTTCATCTCTCCGCCGCCGCGATGAGCTCCGCCAGGCCGGACCACCGGCGCCACCACCCGCCGTTCCTGCGCGACCTCTCGTCCCCCATCTCGTCGTCGTTGCGGTTGCCCCCGGCCTCGCTCCGGCGCGAAACGCAGGCCTCCACCCCGCCGCCGCCGCCCCCGCTGCGGTCCCTCGATGACCTCTCCCACCTCTCCCCTTCCCCGCAGCCGGCCACGCCTCCGCAGGCGACGATGACCCCCTCGCCCACGCCGCCGCGTGGCGCCGGGCTCTTCGCATCCCCGCTGCGGTCCAACGGCTCGCCCGCGCCCTCCGCGTGGTGGTCCCCCGCCAGGGAGGAGAAGCCCAGGGAGGGATCACCGATGGATGGCGTCGTGCAGAACCAGCAGCAGTCCCCGACGGGGCAGCAGTCTCAGCAGCAGCAGCAGAAGGTTGCTCTGATCACGCTTCCTCCGCCCAGAGAGGTCGCGCGGCCGGAGATGCCCAGGGATTCGGCGCCTGCCTCTGGCCAAGTTGACGAGGAGGAGTGGGTCACCGTTTTTGGGTATGTGGCCTCACCACCCCTAGCCTGTTTGGATGGAATGGATGCGTGAATTGTTGTATAATTTGTTGCATCGGATACATAGATAGTTGCATGTTCTGTGTTGGGAATATATTAGATAATACTTCTTAGGGACTGGCTATGACACTGTGTATGTGGAATTAGTAATGTTTCTTCTTCAGTTGTAACTCTATGCAATTGTGAGATCCATGTGATGATACTGTTGTCAGCATACATGTTTATTCGAAATTCATTTGTTTTGCTAAGTTGAAACTCATTAGATGTTGAAATGTGCTTCCATGTTAATAAAGATTAAAATGCAGATTTCTAAGAATTTGCACTGTCAGGATATAGACATTTGACCAAAGCGACATAGCTCCAGAGAACATAGGATAGTAGGGCGCAAGAGTATTGATGCCTACTTAGCAACATGAACTTAGCTGGAAACAAGAGATTGGTTGGAATTAGCATCATTTTGAACATTTGGATTGGGTTTTCATCATTAATGCTTGAGACACACAAACCGTATTCAAATATGAGATACCTTCTAGCCAACTATATTGATTAATTGGCAAGTGGCAAAGAGCAACTTTGGAGGTCATGATTTCAATTGTTGGAATGTTTGCAGTTGGGGTTTGTTAGCCATGCTGGAACATGATACATAAATCTTTCCTCTAGCGAATTTGAAATCAATGTGGTTTGATTTACTTTTGGTGATTCTATTCATCTATTGATCAAACTAGAGTATATCAATTTCGTGATTGACAAGCTGAACAGTGATTAATGTAATTTTTTTACAAGAGTTTGTGAAAGTGGTGGTAGCTTCATCTGTTGAGCGATGACATATGAAAACTGAATCATGGTCACATGGGTTATTTGTTTTGATTTATTATTACTAGTCTGCTAGTATAGTTTTAAACATTGTTCACGAAGGCGCCATTCCGCGCTCGCCCAGGCGCGCTTATGCGCTAGGCGGCGGGGTACCGCCTTGCCTAGGGGGTAGGCGGTAGCCTAGGCGGCGCCAGTGCGCCGAGGGCGAGCGCGCCGTCCCTGGTGGCTGCTACGCGCAGATCCACCCAGGCAGGGACATCGGCACCGTGGAGGAGACGTCGAGCGGAAGTCGTGAAGGCGGAGGTGAACGACGGGGGCGTCGGGCCGCAGCTGCAGAGGAGGCGGCATCATGCAGCGACCTGGAAGGAGGCGGCGGTCGGAGAAGAGGCAGAGGGAGGTGGCGGCGGAGACGTCAGGCTGGTTGTGGAGGCCTGGAAGGAGGGACAGCCAGGGAACAGGTGGCGGTTGCGGCGGCGTCGTCGTCTGGGAAGGCAGCAGCGGCGTGGGAGGAAGGAGACTGCCGAAATGGATAGGGTTGGCAGTTTTGGGCTGGGGGTAGTTTTGGACTAAGGGCAGTGTTGGGCTGTTTTGTTGGGCCCTTGTCAGTTTCTAGGCCCATTGTTTTCTCTTATTCTTTTTGCTTTTTCGTTGTATATTATGTATATACGTACAGACAGCAAACGCCTTCCATCGCCTAGGCGCCGCCTACACGCGCTTACGCGCTAGGCGGAAGGCCAGCGCCTAGAGAGCGCCTAACGCCTTCTTGAACACTGGTTTTAAACCTGGATACCTTATATTTTGTTCATTTGATGACGTATGTTGATGTACACTCGCCCAGATTATAAGTTTATTCTGTTAAACCCATTTTATAGAGTGATTTAATGTTCATATGCAATAGATTGGTTGCCCTCTTCCATGATGATTCTTTCCTTTTTGCTATCATCATACGGATGATTAATGAAGTTGCTTGCATGTTGGTGGGAAGTGGGAACATTCTATCAGAATCTTATGTTTTTTTGGTTCTCTATTTTGGAATTTAGGATTTAGGAAAAGAAAATCTTAGGAAATATTTTGACCAGGTAGTTTTAAATTCTGTATTCTTGTACTGATTCAGATTCAGTTTAATTTCTCGCCTACATTTACATGCACTTCTGCACTATACATTCAGAACCAGATGTTCTGGTATACTTTGGTTGATAATTTTGTTCCAATAAATCATTAATTTAAGACATTGCTGAACCCTTGTGCATTTCATGTTCTGAATATCCGTTGAGCTTTCAATAGTCAGGCATGTTCTGAATGTTATATTGAATGGCTATGGTCTATAGGTGGTTGGATGCCAGTGTTGTTTATTAGTCTTCCATCCTTTTTGCCAGATTTTCGCTTGGTGATACTAACTTGGTGCTGCGAGAATTCGAGAAATGTGGGGTGGTCCTGAGACATGTTCCTGGTCCAAGGAATGCGAACTGGATGCATATCTTGTATCAGGTAACCACTTACAGCTCTACTGTTTGAGCACTGAACACAATGGATCTCCGTTCCCTACTTTTTACTGAATTGTCCTTTAATAAGCCTAAAATATACCAGAGGAGTAGATGACATTGTCATGTACTGGAGTAGACATCTAGGTTCTTATTTGAGAAAATGTTGAATGAAAGTGGTCCCTGATCAAGTTCAAGGGTTGGACTAATTTGAAGTCCTAAAGATTTTTTAAGCTGATCAAACCTAGTAAACATGATGTGTGTTCTTAATGCGTACTTCATAATTTTAGAGATAGATAGAAAATTCAATAATGTGATTAAGCTGCTTCTTTTACTTCAGGATCATAGTAATGTTGATCTGGAAGCCTAAACTTATTTGAACTATCCAATAAGTATGTGGCATGAATAGGATATCACAGTGCCTTATACCTTCCAACACGTGAACCGTTTCCCTTCCTTTTTCATTCATTATCCTGATAGATCCCTACTTTATTGTTCTCATATGTTAACAATAACTGATTAGGACATTCTGTAATCATAAAAGCAACCAACCACACCATTTTCTTGCTAGCCTGTAGTTTTGAATGAAATGTTGTGAACATCACTTCATATTGGAGGGAATTAAGACTAAGTGGTAAAGCAAAGAAGGTTGACAAAATGTTATTTTCTTGATGTGTTTCGTATTTCTGTGTACAGGATGGCACAAACTTCTATGTGCTGAGTGGTTGTACTAATATTTTCCATTTTACCATCACACAACCATTTTATTTTTGGATTTGATCACAAACTATGGTGTGTTATGTGATGAGATAGTTTTTGTTTTCTGCTAACCAGCAATAAATCAATAATGTTCTCATGTTGGAGTCACTATATGCTTGAGGTGATTCTTGGGCAGATAAATCAGCTAGATGCCCCTGTTCTATCACTTAGTGCATCTATCTTTGCTGACATGTTTGTTTTATATTCTTATGTTTAGAGCCGGCATGATGCCCATAAAGCACTTGCGAGACATGGGCAGCAGTTAAACAGCGTTCTTATTATTGGGGTGAAGCCAGTTGATACATGGCAGCTAAAGTACCTGAATGAGAACACCAACGAGAACTATCAGGACAGCGCAACGGTTCCATTTCCGTCACAGCCTATAGCACCAAGTGGCTTTGCAACCAGGAACGCACTAGCACCTTTGCCTAGCAACTCGATTATGAATGGCAGCAGCAATGAGAGCGGTCGTGGTGGTTCTGGGGCCATTGCTTCACCTTCAAAATCCGTCTTGTCCAAAGTTATGGACTTGATGTTTGGCCTTTAAGCTTCATTGCAAACTCATATGGTGGCAACCTTTTGTATTCTCTTTTCGGAATTCTATGCCAAAATCAGCATCACTTATCAATGTTATGAAGATAACATGTTTCGGTCACCGTGGTTTGCATGGGTTGTGTATCAAATGACATCTGACCATGGTGTAATAGGAGTACCCATTGTGATGCTATGGATCTATTTCCTCCAGTAAAGGAAGGAAATTGGCGGATATGTGATGTTGCGTAGATTATGAGCAGGCTAGCTGAGTATCAAAACTGAAACGGTTACTCTGTTCCGCAGTGCAAATTCTCACACGGGTTCTTGACTTATCTGATTTGGGATTTTCTGTAAAAAAAAAAAACTCTTGCATCCTTGATTAGGGATTTGATCTAGGTTGTGATGTCCTGTCTCCTAAAGTCAAAATGGAAATGGGATATGAATTGTTCCCCGCGCGGAAACATCGAATCTGGGCCCTCGTTTGTTACGCTGTTAGCCTGTTATCTGTATCTTGTTCTAACAAAAAGAAAAGACGGTTTGACTTCTTGTGTTTGTCAGCTCGGCGTGGACTTTGCAAACATTCTCAAATCTCAACGCTACTGCCTACTCCTGCATGATAAATAACTAAATAACCTGTAAACTTTAAAAACCAAATAATTGAATTAAATGGTTAACGGTGAGGTTGGGAAGACTGCGATCGAAAGTGATCGTGAAATGCTAACGTGCATAAAGTCAAATCACCTCACTAATCAACATTACTAGTACTAAGTAGCCGTTAGAAAATTAATGTACCACTCAGTTGAAGACGCCTTGCAATTAACAAATTCCAAGTACGTCCTGTGGTTCCAAGTCTGAGCGCCAGCACGTTGTTTGGACAAATCAACTACAAATAGAGTACAAATAATTGTCAAAAAAAAATTTGCGTTGCATACACGTACCTCCCCCGAAAGGTAGTCTTTTCTGCTGGAAATAGAATTACATATATGTCAACTGATAAAGTGTACCTGTTTGAACAAAAAGAAGAATATCTTTGCAAATTAATAAGTACTCATCGAAAGAAAAAAATAGTCTGAAGCTGGAATACTTCCCAATATGCATACTTTAAGGAAAACGGCAAAAATGCCTTGCACATATATTGCCGGCCTTTCTCCGGTCTTCAGGTACCGTACATGACAGCTTGTTTTTTCTGTAGGTTCATATGTTTTGTCTCGTTGCCAGTACAGTACTATATTATATGATTTGCAGTTGTATAAACATGTGGAAACAGTTTGAGCACGTACTCAAAGCTATAGTTTAGTACCGCCAGAGAAACAGATGTTTTTAAAGTATGTGCCGCAATTATTTGAAGTGTTGTTGTGACACAAACCTTCCAACAGAAATGGAAAAGCCAGCCTGATCAGATCACTACTTTCATACTTTAGAGCTTAATTAGAGTTCATAATCTCGTGATCAAGAAATTTGCCAATTGGGAAATAGGAAGTTGGGGGTGGACATTTTGTCTTTCTTAATCAAGTTTGTTTGGTTAACAATATTTGCCAAACAAAGTTATCAACTACCTGATTAAAACATAACCGTCATATCATTTAGCTCCAATATAATCTGTGCCATGTTGGAAGCACACTCAGAGAACCTCTCAAGGCCGGCAAAGCTAAAATTTGAGCATACTAGATCAAGATCAACACAGTTATGTAATACTGCTAGAAAAGCTTCTGTATATGCATGACAATCAAAGTTTTCTCATTGATGGAGCTGGAGTCATTTGATTGTTGCACTTGTCTATCAACATTAAATCTCCTCTGAAGAAAGCTAGCTATCAGAGTGAATCGGAATATTAATTTAACATTGACATCCTTGATGGCATAAACGGAAATGAGTCTGGTGACACCACCTGTCCGATGTCCCTTGGCGCCTACTAAGCGTTGACCGGGTCATAAGTCACAAAGAATGATGATGGCACGACTCGAAAACGAAAGGAAATATAGGACGAAATCTCTATGATCAAGAAGTCCCTTTTGCAGTTTGATTTTGTTAACCATGTCTTTGAGATGAATGTTTCCATTGTTGTAAATAAAGCGTGCTTTGTCTCGCATCTAGCAGACAACCTACTTAGAATCTACACTAAGTATATTATTAGGTCGTGTGTGGATACATGCACGAGCGTGAGGGTATGTACTATAGTGTTATCTTCCCACGTCTTGTTGGTTATCTTAGTTAACAAACCACAATAACCATTTGATCAGTTCTCAATGCATGTGTACTTATTACGGCACTACAAAATAAAATAGCGCATCCATTCTCACATAATGCATTAGTATATACATGCGACAGTATGTCTTCTTATATTCTATGAAAAAACAAATTCGAAATGAACTAGCATAACCTCTAATATATACTTGTTTTTATGTCAACACCTTGTATTTAGACTTAAGACTTGCATTTTGCCAATTTGATATTGCAAGTCAAATGTGTTGAGAGCTATTCATGAAGCTAGCTTCAAAATATGTATGCTAGAGTGAAAAAAAATATATAACAAAAACTATTTTCCTGGAGAAGAATTTTTGCCCATAAATAAAGAGGCAAATACTTTTTTAAAGTATTAATAATAAGGGGAGCCTTTCAAGCATTAACATCTTCGCTGTAGGTGTTCTTGACTCTGTTTCCTCACAACACGTGTCATAACTTGCATTTCTCGATTTATCCAAAATAGCAAGCAAAGGGAAAATGTGCCTGATGAGTTCTGTAGTCTGTATCCTGCATCACCCAGAATGAGAAAAAAAAAAATCAAAGCAAAATAGCCGCCCACCATCTCTAATAACCCCCAGAGACAGCACGAACGAATGCAGTTAGTGGCAGCCATGTAACAGAATCTGGGTAATCTTGAAGCAATCTATCGCCGGCTTACACGTGTACGTACGTGCTCAGATGGAGCGTAGGCACAGCAATATAATTCCTACAGCAGTAACTGTAGCTCTCAAGACTTACGTTAACACGAGAGGCTGCACAGGTGTGTGGCCTGCATGTTCAACGACGACAGGAGGAAGAAGGAGCTGTCGTAAGTCGAGACTATTAGCTTTTTAAACTCTATATGCTACGCATTAGTAGCACAGATAGCTAATGTCGTCTTGGTGGATAGTTCGGATACCTTTATTTGGAATCTAACACGGTCTGGTACTTTTACTGTTCGATCCCTATATCTGCACCTTCTGAATTTTCATCCACCATTTAGACATAAGTTTATCTGGAAGATACGCATTCCTCTGAAGATAAAAATTTTTCTTTGGCTCCTTAAGAGAGGAGTTATCTTAACTAAAGACAACCTTGCAAAGAAAAATTAGAAAGGAAGTAAAAAGTGTGTTGGGTGTAATCTTGATGAAACAATCCAACACCTCTTCCTTGACTGCCATTTTGCGAGAATGGTTTGGAGGATTGTATCTATTGCTGCCGGATTGTCTCCGCCTAGATCCATTGGCCATTTGTTTGGGAATTGGCTGGCTAATCAGATGGTTAAGATTAGGAACTTAATCTGGGTGGGAGTTTCTGCATTATGCTGGGCCATTTGGAACTGCCACAATGATATTGTTTTTGATAAAATCAGAATTAATTCTATTATGCAGGTAATTTTCAGGGGAGCGTATTGGATGCGCTTCTGGGCACAGCTGCAGCGTAACGACCAAAACAAAGACACACTCTCCGCCTTTAGTAGGAAGCTTGAAGTTATTGCTTTGGAGCAGGTCAAAGGAGGGTGGCAACATAATTTGCGTTTGCTTTAGTTATGTTGTTGAACTTTGGTTTACATTCAGTTTGAGAACTCGTGTAATAATTGGGTTGTATACGTCTATGGACGTAGAGGCCGGATGTTTATCCTTTATCTAAAAAATATGCTACGCATTAGTATGTTTCTCCGTCCCACGACAGGGGGCGAGGCACTTGGCAACCTGAAAAAGACCACGGGACGTTTGGTTTTGGACTGGCCTAAGCCGACTAGATAGCCGAGCTGAAAGCTTGGCCATGGCGAGAGCGCGAGTCATGTCGAATTCATAACGGGCACGATAGCGTTTCGGATGGCGACCAAAGGCATGGGTCAGGCAGACAGGCACACGTAATGTGTATAACCCAGATAGCTGGAAGCATTTTCTGCGTCGCGGAAAGCAACAAATTAAAAGGAGAGTAGTGAGAGGGGAGGGAGAAAAAATCAGCTTTGTCTCGTCCTCGACGTGGACATGTTGCCATTGATGAATTGCTATTGAGCTTTGGATTGCTCCGGGCGCAGCATGTTTATGTATGACCACGTCCCTACCTCCTGAGCACGATCTGATATGCAACGCCTCTGCACGGGAACAGGCGACAGAGATGTTCAGGTAACAGCTGGTTAACATCGCCTCAATCTCAATGATAGGGTAATGGGAGCTTCCAGGTTCCAGCTCCTGGCCTGGGAGAGTGCATTCGTGCCGGCGATGAATTACTCGTACCTGGAGAGAGAGAGAGAGAGAGAGAGTTTATTTTTATCTTTTGCATTCAGTACTCCGGCTTTCTCTGATCATTCATTCATTCATTCATTCACCAAATCTCCTTGGGATCTCTGAGTTGTACAAACTAATCGGTCAATGCTTTAATTTGGGGGAATTGTTTGCATCAGGATCCCACCAGGATCAATGATTCCATGGCAAACCTGTTGCTTATTAGCTGCTGTCCTTGCTAACCTAACTGTTTCATGCCGGCTAATTACACATGACAATCTGGTAGTAGATTTGCTGTAATTGTTTCAGAAATTGAGTTCCTGAAGATACAAGTAGTAAAAGGGAATAATAAAAACACGTCCTGAATTTGGCGCATCCATCAGCGAGTTTAATGATTGGTAGGTAGTCGATTAGTCGAGTGTATGATCATGTCAGTGGCAAAATTGGAGAAAGGGCACCTTATCTTTACCCTGTAAAGCGATAGGTACCAACACAGATTAGTCGAAACAGATATGGGGTAAGAAACGATCTCTCTATCTTCGATTTGATGCTGTTCTGTAGCTCGCTTATGTGTGGCGTCACCATTGACACTTTGAGAAGATTGTTCTCAACTTCTTGTGATGATGAAGTCATTCTGATAAAAACACCTTGGGTAGAAAGTCAGTAACTTGTAAGGTAACGTGACCCATTTCTTATCACCAGCAGCAGAATTGCATCGACGATATAGACATAGATGATGGCATTAGTTTTCATGGGTACCAATTAGGAGATTGCTTATCTTGCTGGATCAAGTAACTGTCACTTTCACATAACTGTATTATCTCAAGTGAGTTTGATGAGTAACTTTTTCTGAAAACACCAGGGCACAGCCAAAGTCAGCAAATGTCGGAACTCCACTCCAGCCTCCTCACCATTTTCATCTGTTCTCAACAACACCTCAACACATGTCATTGTAAAACTCGCAATTCTTTATACATCAGTCTCTCAGTTTTTCCCACATAGCTAATGTACCCCACATCACGCTCAAAAAAAATCAAACGGAAATCGCACACTTGAAGCAGCACTAAAGAGATTGACAAAAAAAAAACCGAACAAGCCGAAACCAAAAATGGTAATAAGCCCCATGTACAAACAAACAAGCCTTAAGCCTAACTAGTACTCCCAGAGGAGAGGCGACTGGAAGGCGACGGCGTCAAGCCCATCGTACGGCGTCCACGTGTGATCGCACGGCCCGAACTCCACCACGTCCTCCACCCACAGCGGCGCCAGCTCGTCGAACACCAGCTCGGCCCCCTCCACTCCCTGCGCCGCCGGCTCCCGCTCCTCCTGATCCCCGCTCGCCTCCGTCGTCTCCGTCTCCGGCTCGTCGTGGTGATGATCACCCAAGCCTCGTTGGGCGTCCTCCTCCTCCGCTGCCGCCGCCGCCGCCGCTGCACCGGCGGCCGGCGCGGCTTCGGCGGAGGACGACGACGAGGCGGCGCCGCCAGTGCCATGACTAGCCGATTGATGCTGCTGCGGCATGAGCGCGGCGCGCGCGGCAGCGGCCTGGACGTCGCGTGGGGCGAGGGAGGCCGGGCGGGGGAGGGCGGCGGCGAGGTGCGGGAAGTTGAGGACGGCGCGTGCGCCCTTGATGCTGAGCGCGGCGACGTCGTGCGCGCGCGCCGCCATCTCGGGGCACGGGAAGGTGCCCAGCCAGATGCGCGACTTCTTCCGTGGCTCACGTATCTCCGACACCCATTTCCCCCACGCTCGCATCCGCACGCCGCGGTACGCCGGGACGGTGTCCGCTCCGCCGCCGGCGGGCTCGTCGCGCGCCGCGCGGGGGCGCTTCTTGCTGTTGCTGGCGCCGCCGCCGCCGCCGTGGGAGCTGGTGGTGGAGGACGTGGAGGGGGAGGAGACGTAGGATGACGTGGACGAGGTGTCCGAGGTGAGGTCGCTCATCGTTAACACGCACGCACACGCACCGATCGAGATGGTGGGGTCGATCACCGGAGACGAGGAGGACGAATAATGGAGGATGGCTGGCTAGGTGATGCGGCGGCGAAGGCGAGCTTGATCGATCAGCTCGGGTATGACGACAGAGAGAGAGAGAGGCTGAGGCGGAGGGAGGGAGAAGAGGGGCGTGGTGCAAGGAAGCAAGAGCAATGGTGGCTGTTGCAGAGGGAGAGGAGGGGGCCGGGGGTCGCTGGCCGTATAAGTAGCACGCAGAGGCCCAGCCGCCGAGGGGAGAGAGGAGAAAGGCGAAGGTTATCATGGACGGAACGGAACGGAACGGAAGGGCGCGGGCGCACGTAAGTTAACAGTAGGGGTAACAGCGACGCATGAACGGACAGAGCTCCGCTCCTGGATGGCTTGAGTACGCGGCCATTACTGCCGATGGAGGGAGCCATCATGGATGGCGCGTCTGGCTGGTTGGTCAGCCTCTCAGGGTGAAGGAGGAAAGGACGACGTGGCCATGCCCTGACGCGCGGCGCGGCGCGGCGCCTCCGATCGATCCCCGGCCGGCCGCCGCTTAGGTTGTTTACGAGTCAACTCGGCGGTCGTCTATCTATCTGCGTCCGCCCGGGCGGCACGAGGACATGCGTGCGTGTGGTCGGGGCGCCATCCCGCAGCCATTATTCACCCATCCTTTGCAATTGCATTGCATCCACCCGCGCCGAGCGCCCATATGATTCACTGTTCCATCCGACGGGATGGATGCTACTGTTAGGCGGTGTGACTGCGATTGAATTGTCCGTCTGAAAAATAAGCTGGAATGCGTAATGACTCTCTCTGCAGATGCATGTGACGCCTCAAGTGGCCTGCTTTGATCTTCTGGTTGTAATAAGTCTGCGGGTGCATTGTTCAGATATTTCTTTGGGGCTTTGACAACTGCCAGCTGTTTCTTTGAAGCGTCAAATTTTTACAGACCCGCAAAAAAAAAAAAAAGAACAGTAAAAATCGGTGACGGTTTATGTCCACCAAGTAGAGTGTGCATTTTTTTCTGACTGTAGAAATGTCAAATGGTTTGGCAAAAAATGATCATGCCAAAATGTTATAAATGTGCTGTGCCCAAGAAAAAAAATTGTTCCAGTCGATCGGGGAAGTAGGTGAATGTTTCGAAATTTATTTGACTTTTACTGTCATGTCTCCCATTTCCGTACCGTGAGAACAAGGAGAGATGGTAGTGAATGTGAACCTGCTGCTGGCTGCAGTTGGGCTTCGACATAACAGTTAAATTATAAATAATTTCGGGATTAAAATCATGCCAATGATAAATAATAGATTGCCCCACCATCGCAAAAAAAAAAATATTTTTTCCAAAAAAAAAGAAAAGAAGAAGAAGCAAAGATCACAAGGTGTTTCATCTTGTAGTATGACTTTTGGTTTATGTCTACAAGAAGCAGTTGCATCGCAGATCTTTTAGTTTCTAATACGCCATTAGCAGCAGCTACAGCACCATTCCAGTCATGGACAGCGACATGGCATCGGACCGATCAGTTCATTCAATCAGATATAGATCGTCTCGTCAGATGCAGCCCGTAGCTTGATCTCCCTGCTGAAAGCATTAGCAGCCAAAAACCGCCTCCCCTAATCAGATGATGTAACAAC
This sequence comes from Digitaria exilis, assembly GCA_015342445.1. NCBI lineage: Eukaryota > Viridiplantae > Streptophyta > Magnoliopsida > Poales > Poaceae > Digitaria > Digitaria exilis. The sequence goes on along the minus strand of JACEFO010001768.1, from coordinate 190,257 downwards.
TAACAAGCGTACTTGCCCAACTGTTTACATACAGTACCTAATCACTCACTGTTGCTAATCACTTGAAGGATGAGGATGTTAGATTTCAGAGACTAATTAAAGAAATGTTCCAGAAATTGATGACTAGATCAGAAGAACTGTTTGCGAGCAGAAGACGAGCAGTGGCATGCACCCGCGTCACCAGTGCTCGTGCATGGCTTTTGGCTTCCGGATGAGACAACAACATGACCTGCCTGGCTCACAACACGACCTCGATGGCAATCATTCATGGCCTTACCAACCGAACCCTAACGAGATCGATCCAAGCACGGTGGGCCAGCGCAAAAATTTCCACTTGTCACAACGCGATGCCAGGGGAGAGAAACGGGATCGATCAGAGCGGCCGGACACCGGCGTAACCCCTGGGACCCGGCTGCCGATGAGACGACGGATCGGATCAGGAGTTCAGGAGTCTGCCGGCGACGATCAATGCCAAGGACACCTGCTGGTTTCATCTTGCAGAAGACTTGCGTCTGAAACTCTGAATCTTTGATATCTGCAGAAAGAAACAGGGCGGCCCTGCTGTACCTCCCTCTCGGGGCTCTTGCGCGTGGCTGTGATCTTGGATGCCGCGGTTAACTCTGGCCTCTGCGAGGGGTTGCACGCGCGCAGGCAAGCAGGGGTAATTGCTGGCCCGGCTGGACGACGATCGATGTGGCGGAGCATACGCTCGTGCTTCAGGGTTGTTCAGAGTAAAGGACGCCCCCTGATCAGCATAGTTCAGTACTGCCTCTGGTTCAGTTTTTACTGCAGATCGTAAAGATGGTTCTACCAACGGTAACTCGTGTCCTGCTAGTGCTACTCTGCTAGCGAAGATTATGTGGTGCCAGAAATTAAACTTGTACGGGGCTGCGACTAGCTGCAGATTAGCTGTTTTCGAAAGATTAGCAGATTCAGATTTGAGATGGTTGGTTCATGGAGGCAGAGATAGGCAATGGACTGATCGATTTCGTATGGAACGAGGAATTATGGCAATGATATGGAATGGACGAGCCAACAATTGTGTCTGCGTCGACGTATCGTTCTCGTTCATGCATGTCTGTCTGGTATTCGACGACGCTATGTATCGATCAGGTATTCAGGTGGGCGGCAAAATCAAATAAAGCCGTAGAGAAATCATTTGGATTGTTAGCAAAATCAGTTGCTTTTGCGATCATTGGCCAAAATCTAGGACTTGCCACGGCGGCACTGCGCATGATTAAGCGCATTAACTCGCTTCAGGCCTTGTTTAATTCGTCAACTTTCACCAACTTTCCAGTCACATCGAGTCGCATCTTCTCTCACAGACACGCTTACCAATGCACTTTTCACACCTTTAACTTTTCACAAACTTTCTCATCTAAACAAGGCCTGAGCTGCAGCTATCAGGCCTTGCAGGTTCAGTCATTATATATAACTGCTTCTGAATTTTCAAAAAGAAAAAAAGCTGCTGCTTCTATACAAGAAGATAAAAGTTAAACACATGAGAGCTGGTGATATGTCTGTCGATCCAGAGTCCACGGCAAGCAGAGAAACTGAGAGATATCGGGTGAGCGTTGGAGCATGCATGGCTACTCTCATACACATACAAGTTGGGTAGGATACTGATGGATGAAAAGGACGGGGAGCTGCGGTTGGGGCAAAGATACGGACATCTCTAGAACCTGTTTGCAATGCATGCACGTATCCTTATTGTGTGCCCAGCTGCAAAAGCGACAAGTGTGTGCACGCACGCGTGACACTTTTCTGGGCATGAAACAACCGCCGAGCTTTTTCTATTTGCACACACCAACCAAAACTGAGGCTTAATTGGGGCACTCGATCGGCATGACAGCTTTTAGACTGTGTGTATAGCATGCATGTGCGTACGTATATACAGCACCTGTTAGTCGTTGGAGTAGGTCATGAAAAGGGGACGGGCCAATCGGCAATGGCTCACGGGCGGGCGCAGCTAGCCAGAGCCAGCGGCCAACGGACTCGCTCCGATCCTCTCGTCTGTGACGACAATGCGAAGCCGATCTCTCTGCAACGATCATCAACTGCTGCCACTGCAACTGCCGTAGTGCCGTTGGTTACGTTAGTTTAGCTCACTCGATCTTGCCGTCACGTGGTTCATGATCAAGGACCCGATCGAGCCTGTAGGCTGTAAGTTGTAACCGTCTGAAATCGGCCGGAGAACGAAGTGCAATCTCGATCCAGCGCACCTGGGGGTAATGGGCAGCACCCTGCAGCGCCTGGTACTAGTTTACTCTCTTTGTTTTCTTTTTTCTCCTGCAGATAGATACATGCACTGACTGATGAACGGGAGCACCGAGCACCTCGATCGATCGATCGATCTAGCACTGATCGTCTCTGATGATATACCTGGTCGTCCATGCCGTGCCTTTAATTGGTAGCAGGCGCAACCACTGACTGACGAGAGAGAGAGATCGAGGTTGATAGAAGCCTTGAAGGCGGGGTGCATGGCGGACAGCGCGCCGCCCATCAGCGCGCTGTCGCCGTCGCAGGCAAGTGCATCGCCTGACAGACCGGACGGCCGATCGACGGAGCACAGGGCCACGGAGTGTGTGCGGGCGTGTGGAGCCACCGGCTGAAGAATTATGGAGCGGCGGGCGGGCGGCGCCGCGTGCAGTGCAGCGCAGGCCAGACCTCCCTCCCGGAGAGCTAGCAGTCGTCGCTGCCACCGTGTAGGGAAGGGGATCCCTGCACACGGGCTGCTTTTGCAGCGGCCGACGCGGGCCATTTATTCATCATCTAACGGAGTTGGTGGGCCGTGCTCTATTGTCCGCGCGGCAACACCGCGACTTTATGGGCTCCCGGTTTTGGGCCTGACACTTGGAAAGAACATTTGTTTTGACCTCCCAATAGTTTTTGAAGTGTTTCTAAAAAAATAGTTTTTGAAGTTCTCAAACAAAAATAGTTTGTCGTTTTTCATGCTTTTTTATGTTTTCATTTGGTTGTTTTAAAGGCGTGAAACCACAAAGTAGTAAATTGTTGTATAGTAATCGTATGTTCACGAACCATGAATTATTGTCGTCCATAAATAGTTTCTTCATGTCCTTGTGTCCAGAACCGAGAAAATGAGATGTGTCGATTATGATCCGCGTACATGATTCTCCATCTCGTTTCAACGAATCTATTTACTAATCCATCCGCGTTAGATGTCATGAGTCATATATTCTTATCTTTAACTATAGATAGCAAAACGATCATAAATATTGGCAACATAACAGTTAACAATGATGTTCATTTGTCCATACTGGAACTAACTTAACATGTACTACCTTTAGCTTAAAGTAGATATTTTTAGAGATACTATTGGTCAAAGATGAAGATGTTTTGAACTAGAACAATCTAAATATAGCTATATTTAAGGATGGAGGTAATAGTAGTAAGTAATATAAAGTATCATTATTTTACCACTCCCTTCGTTTCAAAATGTAGCTCATTCTAACTGTTTTAGATTCATATGTACTATTATGCACCTAGATACAACATATGTGTATATGTATAGATGCATAACAACATTTATATATAGAAATACAAAAACAATCTATATTTTGAAATAGAAGGAGTAGCTAGCTAGTAAAGGTGTAAGCCGCCTGTGTAGCTTGTGTACTTTGCGTGATATCCTCCCACGTCTCATCCTCACTCGCGTAAATGTTTTTATTCACACGTCCCATACCGATCTCATCCTTAGCTCAGCCGATCTTTCTCGGTAGCATGGCTTTATTTAATTACTGGGAGTTTTTTCCTCAAAGTTTGTAACTAGCATGCTGTTGATGACAGAAAATGGCAAGAATACCGATCTGGCTCAACAGCCGGTCTAACCGCATGTAACAAGCGGTATGACCGGCTGTACCCTGTAGCCGGTCTGGCAATGTGTCAGGCGGTCTGACCGCCTGTACAGCCGGTCTAGATCTCCTGTAGGAAAGTGCTCAAAATATAATTTTGACTCCACCATTGCGTAGGGCTCGTCGAGAAGGTCAAAATGCATATGTGGATCGTCTGATTTGGACTCCGGATGAGGGAGTTATGGCTCTGTCAAGACCGACCCCGCACCCATGCGGTTAAACCGCCTGTACAGAAGGTTAGACCGCCTGTAGCAGTTCTAATCCGAATTAGAGTTGTATTTTGATGGGATTTCATTATGGAATTAACTCCCCACGGGGCAAGACCTCCCCACCATATATTATGAAGGGTCGTGGCCGATTGAGGATCTCTACCCAATCGTACAAACATATTTACCTTTACTTTTTATCTCAAACACTAGCTTTTCCAACCCACTCTTCTTCCTTCTTCGTCTCCATGGCGTTTTAGGATGTTTTATGTGGCCTTGCCGACCTTAAAACAACTCTTGGTTCGCAGCCTCCGACGGGGTCCCTCCCGAGGTTGTGATCGTAGCCTTTCGCGGCGCCTCTACCACAGGCGGTCTGACCGGCCCTTACAGGCGGTCTGACCAGCTGCGTCCAGGAGCTCCAACGAGGAGATTCCGACTACCGCGCGATCTAGCGCTTATCGTGTGTTGATCCGAAAAGACGTCAACATATTTTGGCGACTCCGTTGGGGAAGAAAAATCTGGTTTTCATAACCGATCTATTTGACTCTAGCCCAATGGGATCCAATGTTGATCAAGATGATATCCCTTAAAACATAGAAGATCTCGATGAGGAAGGACGCCAGAAGTATTTGGTGGCTTTAGCGCATCTCCAGAACGAGTTCTTAAAGGGCTTCAAGAAAGATCATGACATGGTGACACGCGTTCAAGAGTTTGTGATGCCATCCTTCAAGATGAGCTGCGATAAGATTGAGGTAATCGACACTGTAAGTTCATCTTCACAACCGACTTCCCTATTGATACGGTTAGTCCGATTGTTGTTAATAGTATGCCTACTCTTGATGAACTCTCTGCACGTTTAAATCGACTAGAGATACTTAAAAAGGAGAAATCGGTTCATAATAATGATGTGACTGTCATACCATGTTCTCATATTGATAATACGTTCTGTGGTGTGTTGCCTAATTCCTTTGATGGTCAGACTACGCCGCTGATCCAGTTGCCCAGACCGAACACGGTCATTGGAATTGGATCAATGCTTGCAGGCGGTCAGACCGCCGGTACAGCCGGTCAGACCGCCTGTACAGCCGGTCACATCCCCTCAGCGGTTGGTCAGACCAATCTTTCTACTACTGTGACAGTTGTTATGGAGTGGCTTACACCGTTAGCCGTTATGCCAAATTCGGCTGCTGATAGCCGTGATGGTATGCTGGATGCGGTCAATGCTACGTACGAAACAATGTTACAGGATTTAGCATCGGTTAAACAAGGTTAGGATGAAACCGTCTCTCAATATTTTAGAAGATTTAAAGAGATGAAAAACCGTGTAACACCCCGGGTGTTAATTAACACTAAAATAATGTTTAAGTTGAGCTAAACACCTTTCAAAAGTGGAATTAAGAAAAATGAAGAAAAGCTATCCAAATTGAGTCAAAAACTATTCAAATGAAGCAATAAAGAAAACTTTGAAAACTTCCTAAGAACTTGAAAAAGTGCAAATGTGAAAGTTGGAGTATGAGTCAAACTAAGAAACTTCCCTTTTCAAACCATTGCCCAAAAATGTCTGGAAATATCTCAAAATTCAAACCCTAAACTTGGAATTTGAATTTTCCAATTCAAATTCAAAGCTGAAATGGAATCTTAGTCAAATCTCACGATTTTACCACAGAACATCAAAATCTCCAAAAGGCAAAGTTGCACATCTTCACATTTCTGAATTTTTCCTCCATTGGCACTTTGGCCAATTTTGCCATCTAGCCCCTCTAATTTCAAAAATTCAGTTCAAAACAGGGTTTTACCCCCTTTTGAATTACGGCCAAATTTTCAACTTTTTCTCAAAATCTCCAGTGCAGGGACGTGTCTCATAAAATTCTAAACAACTTTCATGTTGGAATATTTTCGAGCCACGTTCAAATTTTTGGAATTTGAGCCATGCCAATCAAGTTGACCTTTGCCCGGCAGAGGCGCGCTCACGGGTTGCCCACGCCGCGCTCGCGCGTGCCCGAGCTCGCCGCCGGCAGCCCCTGACGCCGTCCGTCCTCGTCTGAGCCGGCCAATGGCACGGCTACGTGTCTCCGTTCACGGAGCACGCGTCTGGCCAGCTCGCGTGGCCTGAGGCGCACTGTAGCGCTGACCCGAGCCTCGCCGTCGCGTCGCCGCCGCGAACCGCCGGGTAAAGCCGTCGCCGCCGTTGCCCACCGGTCCGCCGAGCGAGTTTCGTGACCACGCGTGCCTCTTTTTCCTCCCCGTCCTGTCTTCTCTCCTCGCCCACGCGCGCCTGCCGCCTGCAGCTCGCCTACGCGCGCCTTGACGCCGGGAAAAGGCGCCAACGGCCGCGACAGCGCTGCTGCCGCCGCGACAGCTCACCGAGCTGCCCCAGCCCCCATCCCGTGCTGCCCGAGCACCTTTCTCCTCCCCTCTCACTCCTACTTAAGCCCCCAAACAGTTCCCTCCCTCTCCGCGCCGGAAAACCCTCGCCGGAGTTCGCAGAGGCGCCGCCGAGCTCGCTCTCATGGATAGCCCTCTCCGTTGCTCCTCCGGCCAAACCAAGGCTCGTACTAGCTTCCCCATCACCCACTGCCACTCCTCGACCAATCCCCGACCCTTTTCCACCACCACAGCCGCCGGCGCAGCTCGCCGGAGAAGCCCGAGCCTTCCGCCGCCGCCCGCGCACGTGCACAGCTCGCTCCACCCCTCCTCCGGCTGAACCAAGGGCACCAACAGCTTCGCCGTGCCACACTGGTGCTCACCGACCACTTCCCCGACCTTCTCCGACCCCGACGCCGCCGGTCACCGCTCGCCGGAGCAAGCAGAGCCGCCACCACCGTCGCTGACCTCGTTCCCGGCCATCCCCGCCGTCGACTCCTAGCTTAAAAGGACCGCGGTGAGCCCCTCTCCGTTTTCCCCTACTTTCCCGGCCCGGACTCGCCGCCGTTTGGCCGGCGTAAGTACGCCGGCGAACTCGAGGACCTAGGTTTATCGTCTACCTTTTTCCAGGGGGCCGAGTGCAAGATGCAGGGGCCTGTTTGTAAGAGATTCAAAACTTCTAGGGTTCACAGCGTAAAATAGATTCTATCTTTTAGGATTAATTCGCTGAAAACTTCAAAAATTCGTAGATAATCATAGAAAAATCAGAAAAATGCCAAACCAATTTTGTAGTGACCAATGATTCAAGAAGTCCAACTTCTTCCTTTGCACCTCACTCAGTTGCGCTGTAGATTTTGAAATATAAATTCAAATCCGTTTGGACCCTTTTCATCATAGTTCAAAATCTACACATGCACTGGAGCTGGCCTTGAGATATGTTGTTAGTGTGTTTGTCATTAGCTTAATGCGCAAGTGGTGCACAAAAATTCCCAGTGGATTTAGAATTATGAATTTCCAAACATATACCCTGCTGTTTTGGCAAATAAATCACAGAAAATAATTTACTCAGTGAAAAATCACCTCCTTCACACAGACACTAAATCAAGACATAAGAAACCTTAGAAAAATGAAAATGGTAATTTTTTGGACACTGGAATATGGCTAAATGATTTTTGGTGGTTTAAACATGGTGAAATTCCACAAAAATAACCATAAATCAATACCACATGTAAACTTGCAGAGAAGTCACTCTTGGCACCCTAAGTCACTGTGCCAAGTGGTGTGGACAGAAACCTTGTAATTATTTTTGTAGGAATTTAGTTTGTTTTTAGGCAAAAAGATAAGAACAGTTTTAATAAATTATAGAAAAATCAACTTGAGCCAAATTTTGGGCTAGGCTCCTGCCTTGGCATGAGTAAGCCTCTGGCCAAATGGCACATGAAAATAATATTTCTAAGTTCACCTTTTGAATAATAGAAAAAGGACTTGAATGGTGGAAAAGAAAAGAAAAAGAAAAGAAAAGAGAAAAACCTAAAACTCTAAAATCAAAGTAAAGGTTCAAAATGAAAAGAGTATATTCACTTATAATTAATGTTTATCCTTTCCAATACACTAATCAAGATTTAAGCAAACCCTTACTATGTTAAATCTCGATATTTAAGCATTTCATGCATTCATGTAGATTCGGGTCTCGCCGACGGAGTCTACGAGCTAGTCCCCGCTGCCGAGGAGATCGCCCAGGAGTCCGAGGTGAACGTGGTGCACGTGGATCCGAGCCCCGAGCAGGAGTACCGCTTCGAGCCGGAAGGCAAGCCCCGGAGCATAACCTAACTTTACTTACGTGTTTTATTTGATTATATGTTTGTGCATTTATGTTTCAAGGAGTTGAATGAATCCCTAGATTGCATGATCATAGGTTCCTTTGATTGAACACTAGTATGTTAGGTCCGATAGTCGCTATGCTTAAGACCGATAGAAGTCGGGTGTTTTCCGACACTCGCGAGATATAGGAGTTGTATGTCTACTCATATCAGAAACACTAGAGATGATGGACGGATGATTGTAGATACCCATCTATCGATGGTTTAATTGGAAACATGGGGTACTTTTGTGTCAAGCGTTTGAACGCACCACATATATACACGGACTATGGGACCGGTAAGTCCCAGTATCCGATTGATGCGAGCAGGTGCGACAGCTCTCTGTCTTGGAAACGTTATCCCATGGGCACATGAGGGTAGTTGCGTGAGTCCCAGTAGTGGTAAACCTTTACCCTAAGGCATTGGGACTCGGGAGCCACTCGTAAAGAGAGGAGAAAGGATTGGGGTGTGTTGGCATTTCCAACCATTCCGTATGTGTGGGTTTTCCCTGGCCAGGTAGTAAATTCGGTTCGAACTGTCCGCTTCTCGCGGTTAATGAGACTGCTTGACCGATGTATGACATATTATGAAGTGAAACTTGGAAGGATGAAATCTTTGTATGGAATAATTGTATTGCAAAACTTGATTGTTTAGCTAGGCTCACCCAGAATGGATAGGCTAAGGCAATTAAAATCAAAATGGATAAACTAGAAATCAGCTTAGTCGCTTTTGGCAAAAGAACCCCACTAGCCAAACAACCTCTCATTTTAGGAGTCGGTGATGTAGTAATCACCAGTAGGTTAAGTCTTATTGAGTATAACTAGTATACTCAGCCTTGCTTGTGGCTAAATTTTCAGGACCGTCCCCTCAGGAGGTAGCTGCCTCTATGGCTTGGGCCTCCCAGCTTCCTCCTGGTTACAGCATCGAGTGGGAGCCGACCTCTCCCGAGGATCGTGAGGAGTAGCGTCACGGCTGACTTCATCGTGACGATACTATGGATCGTCGTTAGTATCTCGTTTATTTTTCCGCTGCATGAACTCAAACTATTTTATTTATCATTTCAATTTGGTTGTAATAACTCTAAGACTTGTTGTAATTTGAATTGTGGAATGGTGTGATCTTTGGAACTCGCCTTCGAGTGAGCGTATGGACGGACGATCTTCAGTTGCAGTTAGTCGAGCTCGACTCGACGGTCGAATCCGCACTTGGGAACATTTTTGTGTATTAGCACCAATGGAAGGTGGAATATACTTAAGTGGGCCCATTTCTCGGGTAAGATCGCTACAAACCGTTGCTTTAATTTATCAATTTCTGATGTTGATCTTCCTCGATTATGCTTTAGAGGATTAAAATCCTCTATTAGAGAGAAAAATGATAATTGTGATTATCATTCGGTTGCTCAAGTTCACATTAGAGCTGAAGTGGCACAAAACTGAATGAATAAAGAAAAGGAGGATCTTAAATCATGTCGGTCTAATATGCATGCTATTGATTGTAAATCCGTTGTTTCGACCGATAATGATATTAATATTAATATTGCTGAATTTGCATGGCCTTCTAAAGTTGAAGCTTATTCTTGTTCATCTCTTAGGCCGGCTCATAAGAGTCGGCAAGAAGAATTGAAATTTACATTTGATATATTTAAATGTGATTGTATTTTTGATGAATTGCATAAACATGGATACATTAAGATTTCTCATGTTATACCTGCATTGGAAGAGTTGAAAATGCATGCATATTGTAAATTTCATAATTCTCATTCGCGTGCTATGAATGATTGCAATGTTTTCCGTCGGCAAGTTCAATCGGCTATAAATGAAGGCCGTTTGAGATTTCATAACATGCAGGTGGATAAAACTTCTTTCCCGGTCAGTACTTTGGATTTGCAGCAACCTAAGGTTTTGATTCGACCGCATCAAGTCGAATCTACCAAAGGGAAGAATGTGGTGGTGGGAGATGAAAGACCCACTTTGACGGGGAAGGAGTTGATCCGTGAAGTGACATGTGAGAAATCTTCTGATGGAAAAGAGACATTCAAAGTTACATTGAGAGCCTCTGGACATGGGGGGCAAAGTTCGGTCGTTTCATCTGGACCGCAGCCGTCTGGGCCTGCTCTACAGGCGGTCAGACTGGCTGCAGCAGGCGGTTAGACCGGCTGCAGCAGGCGGTCAGACCGGCCTACACCATGGTTGTCCAAAGGCGCTGAAAACGGAGCGTTCAGAGATTGCAACTTTGAAAGCGGGTTTGGCTAAAGATAGAGGATCTTGTATAAAGCCAAAGGTCACATTCGATATGCTTCTCGACAAGTACTCCAAGCAGAAGGCCGTTCCAAGCGATCGGCCGTTAAAAAAACAAGTGAGATCACCTAAAGGTGGATCTTTCAAGTCAGTGCAGCATCATCATGTGTCTTGGGAGTTAAGTCCGATATGGGATAACAATGGTGTGATGTGGGTGTCGTATCAGTCGGTGTTACAACATTCTTTGCATTTTGGATGGAGGAACCAAGAAGACATGTTTTGGACAAGGTTGCACTACCCATTCATGACCGTTTGGCTGTTCGTCAATCTGGTCAAAGGCATAGGGCCCAGGCGGTTAGACCGCCTGTTACCAGCGGTCTAGACCGGCCGTCCCAGAAGAAAAAAGACATCTCCTCTAAAACAGGTATATAGGCCTAAGAAGATGGAGGAGAAGGTTCAGGAGAAGAACGTGGACTCAGAAAAGGCTACTACACTCAATGGGGACAAAATACTGATTGTTTTGGACAATTTGGTTGAGAAGCCCGTTTCAGGGACTTCCACTGCTAATGGTCATGAGGTTAGCCGCAATGAGTTTAACTTTCTTCCTAGATGGTGTCCTCCAGGTTTGACTCGTACGCAGAGAAGGAAACTTCAAAGGCTGCGTCTTCAGGAGAGAAAGAAACAAGAGCCAGAGAAGCAAGAACCAGAAAATCAAGAGCTTTTCAACAAGCATAGACCTATGCTTCCTCAGAAGAAGGAGTGGAGAGTAAAAAAGAACGATCAGCCGAAGCCAGCAGTACAGGTGGTCCAACCGGTTGTACAGGCGGTCCAGGCCGCCAGTTCTACAAAGTCGACCGAGCAGGCGGTCAGACCGCCAGCACAGCCGGTCAGACCGGTTTAGGCAGAAATACTGCCGAATGATGTTTCTTCTGCTCGCATGGTTTGTGATGACGAGTTGACATCGGTTCCCAGTGTTGAGGACGATGAACAACTTGTTGATTACAGTTCGTTACCAGAGCATATGGATATGGATGCTAATGTTCCATACTTGGGTGATTATATTCTTATGGAGGAAGATCCTGATCATCCTGATTTTGATCCTGAGGAAGCTATGTAGGTGTTCTTACTTCTTACTTCGGTCGAATGATGATGCTGAATTTACTCGGGGGGGGGGGCAAAACAGGAAGGAGCCTTTGAGGTAAAATCTTATTTATCTTCGCCTCCGGTTCTTCGGGCACCTAGGAGAAGGGTTTCTTTTGAACTATATATTATGACCGAAGAAAGCGTTATTGGAGCTGTTTTGATTCAAAAGACCAAAGGGAAGGATTTTATTATTGCGTATGCAAGTAGAAGATTATTGGACGCCGTAATGAGGTATGCTTTTAGTTGTATACATCATGCTTATACTAGGTTGAGGCATTATTTACTATGAAATACTTGCATAATTGCTTGTTAAGTCGACATAATTAAATAATGTTGCATAGACCAAATATTGAGTGATGGAATCGGCAAATGGCTTATGCTTTAATTGAATATGATTTAGTCTTTGATTCATTGAAATTTATAAAGACATATCGTTGCCGATTTTATTGTTTCAACATTGATTAATGAGTAACTTAATTTAAATGTCGGCTATATTACTTTTACTCCATGCAATTTGCATTTTGATGGATCGGTTTGCAAAGGTGATTGTGGTGTTGGTGTTATTATTATATCACCAAACAATATTATTTTTGAAGCTCTTAACCGATTGGATCATAGATGCATAAATAACCAAACCGAGTATGAGCCTTATTATTCGGGTTGGAGATTTTACATTACATGGAAGTAACACATATAGAAGCTTGTGGTGATTCTTTTTCTATTGGTACAGCAAGTATTCAAAGCATGTCAATGTTTAGATGGATTTCTAAATGTTTATCTTGATAAATGATTAGACATTATAATTTGCTTTGATGAATTTGTGATTTGTCATGTACTAAGAGAAGAAAATCTTAGAGCTAATGTGTTGGCACAGCAAGCATCAGGCTATAATATTCAGAAAATAAATTTTCGAGAAAAGAAGCCGATGTTTTGCGAAGCCGACATACTTGCTCTAGGACTGGCGGTCCAACCGCCTGGTTCAGCCAGTCTAACCGGCCTCGCCAGTCTAACCGCCATGACAAGCGGTCTGACCACCTGTGCCTCTGAAAAAACCGATTCGGCTGTGTATGCTTCTCAATCTGTTGAGGTCGATGTTGGTGTTTGGAGGTAGCCTCTAGTGATATTTGCAGGATACTAGCAGGTCAATGAATCGAAAAGTCCGTCGATAGGATTTCAAGTTTGCTTTGGTTGATAGTGAACTATATCGTCGGACCGCGAATGGTTTGCTCTTAAAGTGTTTCGATCCTGATCAAGCTAGGTTGGCTATGGTAGAGGTTCATGAAGAAATTTATGGTGCGCATCAATCGGCTCGCATGATGAAGTTACTCCTTCAGCGGGATTACTTTTATTAGGTTATAATAATTACCGATTGTTTTCGTTACTGCAAAAGATGTGAAGAGTGTTCGGATAAGACACATCGGGAGGTGATTGAGTTTATTATCGAACATATTATATATGGATTTGGGATTCGTTTGCCAATGGACATCATTCATATCTAAGGAGGTACGTGAGTTCGTTGAATCCAATGGTATTAAATTGCTCAATTCATCTCCATATTATGCTCAAGCTAATGGTGAAGTTGAGTTTAGCAATAAGGCATGTTTCTAGACATGGTTCTGCCAAAGTTACTCTGTATGAGTTTGTCTATGGTCAAGTAGCCGTTTGTTCGTTGAGTGACCGGCAAGTGTTTGGAGGCTTTGGAGCAGGTCAAGAAAGAGGATAACTCGAGCATGTAATAAGAAGGAAAAGGTAATATCCTTTCAAGTTGATGATTGCATGAATTTCAATTGCCAGGAGTATTTGAAGGTATTATCCAAGTGTTTGGCAAAGTGTTTGAAAAGATTTTGCCGATACGTTGAAATCATTCTTAGAATAAAATAGCCGACAATAGAGGGTCGCACTTAGACTGAATTAATGTTTCTTGATATGCAAGCTTTACCAAGAAACAGGAGGGCATATGTTGATGACAGAAAATGGCAAGAATGCCGATCTGGCTCAACAGCCAGTCTAACCGCTTGTAACAAGCGGTCTGACCGGCTGTACCCTGTAGCCGGTCTGGCAATGTGCCAGGCGGTCTGACCGCCTGTAGGAAAATGCTCAAAATATGATTTTGACTCTACCATTGCGTAGGGCTCGTCGAGAAGGTCAAAATACATATGTGGATCGCCTGATTTGGACTCCGGATGAGAGAGTTATGGCTCTGTCAAGATCGACCCCGCGCCGAGGCGGTTAGACTGCCTGTACAGGAGGTTAGACCGCCTGTAGCAGTTCTAATCCGAATTAGAGTTGTATTTTGATAGGATTTCATTATGGAATTGACTCCCCACGGGGTAAGACCTCCCCACCCTATATTATGAAGGGCCGTGGCCGATTGAGGACCTCTACCCAATCGTACAAATATATTTACCTTTACTTTTTATATCAAACACTAGCTTTTCCAACCCCCTCTTCTTCCTTCTTCGTCTCCATAGCGTTCTAGGACGTTCTATGTGGCCTTGCCGACCTTAGAACAACCCTAGGTTCGCAGCCTCCGACGGGGTCCCTCCCGAGGTTGTGATCGTAGGCTTTCGCGGCGCCTCTGCCACATGCGGTCTAACCGGCCCCTACAGGTGGTCTGACCGGCTGCGTCTAGGAGCTAACGACGAGGAGATTCCGACTACCGTGCGATCTAGCGCTTAGGGCAGCCACAACGTGTGCTTTTTCCGGTGCTCCGATTTTATCTCTCCTATTGAAGCCGAGGTTTGTACACTGCAGCACCCGATGCTCAGTTGAAAAAATCCAGCACCGATGACTCTTCTTACCCCGGTGCTCAATCCATAAAATATTGTTTCTCTCGGCTGGCCGTATGCTGGGTCGCTAGTGTTCACGTCGCCTCAGCCTGCGGGAAGGACATGCACAATTCCAGCTCATTTTAAAATTCCTAACAAGCCTTGGCTGAACGATGCTCGCCGTTGTGGCTAAAATGTGAAAGGAAAAAGTCCACATTACCCCCTCGAACTCTTGCAAAAGTCTAAATTCCAACCCTCTACTACGAAACCGGGTAAAAGACACCCCTAAACTCCACAAACCGTCTAAAATACCCCCTCGGCCTATACTACCCTGGTTTTGGATCCTAGTTGGCTGCCACATAGGCAGGTATCCATCCTACTCACATCCACGTTGGCTAGGAAAAAAACAGATCGCCCCTTCCCGTTTCTCTCTCCGTCTCTGTTTCTCTGATTCTTCCCCCTTCCTTCTCTCTCACACCACGAAGAGCGACGGCGACCTGCTAGTCCCGGCCATCCCACGCCCATCGTCGTCATGGCTTCATCCCCTTCCCCTCCATCCGCGTCGCTTGGGTTGCGCGTACGTGGAGGCCAACGGACGCAAACCCGAGCGTGCACGCTGATCTAGGACAATGAGGGAGGTTCGGCGGCCGTGGAATCCTCGATTCCCGGCCGGCTAGTGTTGGAGCTCAAAATTGAGTGGTCGGGGAGGATTTGGGGAGGTTGGGGAGCTGTTGTCGTGAGGGATTTGGAAAAGCGCCGTCGGGAGCCCCCTCCGCTCGGCCTCGACGGCGGCGCACGGCAAATCCTGCAGGCGCGCGGAGCTCACGCGCTCACCGACTTCCTCCTCTCCCTCTCCTAGGCGCCGCAGATGTCATCATCCCCCGCCGCCCCGTCCATCGCCCAGTGGTGGAGCAACATCAACCGGCTGTGTCTCTCCAGGCCGGTGGCCGTCCGCAAGAACGCCACGGCGGCCAGGAACACGCGTGGTCCTTGCCGGCCAGGTCTCCAAAGAAGGGTGCTCCCTGGGGAAGAGCCTCAAGATGTCCCAGCTCCTGGTGGTTGCTGCCATGGCGGCGTGGCGCCCCGTGACGAACGCCGGCGGCGGCATCGCGCTCGTGCTCATGGCGCAAGACGTGGTCGTGGAGGGCTTCTGTGTGAGCCGGTACGGGCACCACGGCTCGTACGTTTTCCACGCGGCGGCGGAGGCGGACGCGTGGGTGGGGAACCCGACGATGCAGTACTCGGGCAGTGCGCGTGGACGTTCGACCAGCCGGCGTATGGGCCGCAGGCGCCGAGACTGTTTTTTTATTCAAGGAGCCAAGACTGTTGCCGCCGAACGGGGAAGAAGAAGCACTGACAGAGAGAGAAACGGGAAGGGGCGATATGGTCTTTTTCCTAGCAACGTTGACGTGAGCAGGATAGATACATGCCTATGTGGCAGCCAATTAGGATCCAAAACCAGGTAGTATAGGTCGAGGGGGTATTTTAGACGGTTTGTAGAGTTTTGGGGTGTCTTTCACCCGGTTTCGTAGTAGAGGGTTGGAATTTAGACTTTTGCAGGAGTTCGAGGGGGTAATGTGGACTTTTTTCCAATGTGAAATGAAGCATTGGTGATGATTTGACAGTTCTCGGCATTGACATCGACCGGCACACTGCGGCTGCCCTTATCGTGTGTTCACCCGAAAAGGCATCAACACATATGCATACAAATATATTGCTCTCTACGTACGCCACCGTCGTAAATCCCCGTCACCGTAAGAACGTTGTATATATTTGCGTTTCCGTTATGCAATAATGATGAAGATGAGGGTATTCCGGTCAAGGTAATTTAAAAAAAAATGCTTCGTCCGGAAGCTACGTACTTGCGTCGGAATTTAGAAAAGGAGGAGACGCAGACGAGAGCATCTATTTTGTGTGGTAGGATTTGATAGCAGGCCTCGGGGAAAATTGGCTGCTAATTGGCGCCTCCTCACCGATGGTGCTCGCTCTTTATTCCTAGCCTAGTGGCGAGCGACGGGAGGTGAGGGCGACCCATGCATGCATGGCCATGAGGAGTAGAGGAGGCACCACTGCCACCTGCACGGGCCGTAAGATCTTCAGAAGCAACCAAAGGTAGGTGAAGGTCAGAGACTCTATATGGACAAACTAAAAGCTCCAAGCTCTATTTACGGTGATTTTTTTATTTTAAAAACTTTATTATTTCTGTATTTCTTTGTATTTTTCAATATAGTAAAGCATCACTACTAATTGTGAGCTAATATTTTTGAAAATTTACATCTTGCTCCGTTGAGCTAATATATTTTACTCGTTTTGTTAACGAGTTGAACCGGCGTGCTCGGCAGTTAACCATAGGAGAGAAGGGTACATACGTCCACATAATAATTGTGGCAGCAGCTTGAGATTCCGGCAAGCACAAGCAAAAGCAAGATAGAGTCCAGGGAATCGAAGCGATCGGAAGAAAAATAATATTAACTCCACAGCAGATTAAAATAAATCTGGGTTCTCTCTCTCTCTCGAAAGCGGAAACAGAAAATTTCTTACCGTGAGTAATTGTATTCCGACCGTTCTTACTAAAAGGAGTTTTTTTCACCGTTTTAATTTTTACTTTCACCGTCAATAATATGAGAAAATTCCAACCAGCTGTTTTTATTTTCGTATTTGAACACACCAATCCATTCCGGTGGTTTTCATCCTTATATTATATGCTCCGTTCCAACTTCCACGCACTGATCATCGCAGCAGGGTTTCGAACTCGTCATCGCGAGTCAGCGAGTGCTGTGCCTTGCGCTCTACACAGGCATATGGCATCAGCGTGCGTTCTTGCATGAACCCATGGAGGTTTTTCTTGATGAGCTTTACGCATCCTCTGTTATATTACATCAAGCTGTACGAGTATACGCGTACTACGTGTTCATCACTATTGGTGCCGGGATGGCAAGGCGATCGCGAGACCGCTGGACACGGCCAAGGGCCGGGCCGCGGGTGCGGTGGCCGTGGGAGATTCCTCCCGTGCGGTGCGGTGCGGCGGATGGATGGCTCGGCCTCCCGGGGAGAGTGCCGGCCGCCGAGCCGTGCACGCCGCGCGCTCCATCACTGATCGATTCCACCCACACCACACCCGGCAGCTAGCTAGCGTCGGCATCTCGCGCCCATCCGCCGCTGATGCCCCACCGGCTGGCTGGCTGGCTATATAAACCCGCAGCGGGCAGCTGCCATGGCTCCTCCTCACCACAGCACACCACAGCAAGCACAGCTACTCGATCGACCAACGCAAACTAAGCTCCGTCTCGCTCGCTCCAAGCTCCACAGGTACCAAGCAACATGTCGGACAAGTGCGGCAACTGCGACTGCGCTGACAAGACCCAGTGCGTGTAAGTGCTTCTTCAACGATCGGCGATTGTTTGATTATTTATTGGCCAATCGTGTGTCTGTGCTGATTATTAGTTTTATTTATCTCTGACCGGTCATTCATCTGCATGCAGGAAGAAGGGCGACAGCTATGGCGCCGTCGTAGCCGACAGCCACGCGCTCCCGGCGGCGGAGGACTTCGCCGGCGAGAACGACGGCTGCAAGTGCGGCTCCAACTGCTCCTGCGGCTCCAGCTGCAAGTGCGGCGGCCACTGAATTGAAGCAGCCTCCCATCCCAGTCCTCCACCCCTATCCACCACTCCATCATGTCGTCGTGCCACAGTGAATAAATAAACCGCCATGCCCGTCTAGTATACGTCGTCGTGTCCCTACCGTCGTCACGCTACGTGCGGCGCGTACGTTGTACAAGGACCTGATGTGTCTACGTACATGTGTACGTACGGTGTGTTGTTACGTTGTGTTGTGCCAATAAGAACCAGTGTCAGTCTCTGCCGTCGTCGTCGTGTGTGCGTGGCGAACCTGTAGCTGGCCTACCTCAGCTGGCTGCTTCCGGGCTCGTCCTGACTCCTGAGTCATGCATGTGACGGTGATGTACCTTTGCTATGTGCAATGAAATGTACTGTGTGGTTTGACTAACTAAATTTAGTGTCTTGTATCGTGTCCTAAATATGTGCAGGTAAACCTCAAACTAAACACCTTATTATATATGCTTCACCTTATTATATATGCTTAGTGGTGAAACTAGATTCTAACCCGAAACTATACCCCTGTCCCTTCTTTCTCTCCTCTTTCTCCGACCGTCCTCTCCTCTCTCTTTCTCCTTTTTTCCTCTTCATTCATTGCTAGAAAACGTTGAGGGAGTCTTCTTAGCAAGGATCCATAGGTTTTAGGAGGATAAGAGAATCTCCAAGTCTCCCAAAACATATTTTCAAATAATATGCTAGTGAGATATTCCAATACTACTTTCATGGATTATTGGGAGAAACTGCTCATCCTAATATTTGCGCAAAAAAAAGCTCATCCTAATAGCAAGTACCATATTTGGGAGAGACTAAACCCTCCCTCTATTTGGATAGAGTTGGGGTTAATTATTGAGATGTCCGTGTCCCAATAACTTTTGAGAAAAAAAATATATAGAAAAACTGTTGGTGCATTATGAGAGATTTACTAGTTGTCGCTGAAGCAAAAAGGAAGCCAGTGGCTCATAGTAGCTATCGTCACGGACACATGCATTGATATGCACTACCTCCTGCGAGGGTGTAGAGGATCCATTGATTTTAAGAGGGTAAGAGGCCTTATTAAGAAAAGAAACAGAAATAGATGCACACATGCCCAAGCTCAAAGCACCTGTCTAGGCTCAAGCACAATTGCGTGTACACTACGTGTGGCTCCTCTGCAGCTAAGTCCAGGCCATCAATGTGGTCGTATGGACATACAACCTTATTGACTCTACCCTATGAAAAAGAAACAGACCTAAAAGAAAAAGGAAACAGACTCAAAAGGTTGTTGAAAAAAAAATTAGGACTCTCATCAGTCCAAAAAGAAGTTGGGTTGTTCTTAAAAGAAAAGGAAAAAAAATGATGGTATTGAAATCTCGTGCCTGAGAGGGAATAATCTTTTCTGGAGCAAACAAAAAAACTAATAGTAGCAGGCCTATTGTTATTGGGCCGAGCTGCTGACTGTACATGGCCCAATGCAACAACTCCAGTCTCCAGCCTTATTGCCCGATGAAATTATGAAACTTGCAATGTTTTCTCTGCGGCCGCGATCTACGTACTCGATCCATGGAGTACAGTACAGTACATTTATCATCCGGGGGGAGAGTAGTGGAGTACTAGTGTACTACTAGAGAGAGCATATGGTCATCAGGCCCGCCGGCAATCCACAGCTCCACCGAAGATCGAGCCAGTACGCTGCTCCCGCACAGTGAGCAGCATGCACAAAGTATATGCATGTGAGTATGTGACTGACGGCTTGACCTGGCTGCCTGGCGTGCTGCTCTCCGCACCATGACAAACGCAAGCGGAGCAGAGCAGCAAGCTAGGCGATGCCATGTCGATGTGGCCATGCAGGCTAGCCCAGCCGCCCAGGCTCCATCGCCAACGCCTCTCTGCGCCTGTGCTATAGCTCGCTCGCGTCCCCCAACGCGTGCAGCCGTGCACCATCTTAGCTTGGATTCTTCCTCTCGTCCCGTCCCGTGCATGCATGGGTCGCTCAGTGGATCGATCAGTGACCTGATCTCTCCCCACGACGGATTTTATAGTACTCCTGTGCTGTCTCGAGCGAGCTGAGCTTTTGTCCCATCCGATCTCTGCTTGTCTTCTCCCTTCAGACTTGTTATTAGGAACACAATTAAGTTGTTTATTACTAGTACTACATTATTACAGTATATATCAGCGTGAAGGTGAACAAAGCCGTGCATGTGATCCGGACATCCGGTGGCCGACCAGGTGCCGAAGAATGAAGCACACGTTGGCTAGCTGTTTCTGCGAAGAGAGAAAGAGGCCACCGCCGCATGAGGGAGAATGAGAATCGAAGCTCAACGGGAAGCCAAGCTGCAGATCAACCAAATGAACAACATGTACACACGTCGTACCACAAGGTCCTGAAACGTACGCTTTCTCGCTCTTCCATGTGCGTAGGTGCATTGGGAGAGATGATTAGCTGGTACTGTACATACTGCCAGGATACGAGGTTAAACAGATTATCATCATACTACAGGGTAGCTAGCCGCCATGAATGGCAGGTAGACGCCATTAATCACACGTGTTGCGTGGTTGTGCGAGACGAGATAGAGGAGAGGATCGGAGAGGCTGCTGGCTGCCCTGCTGGAGTGGCTGGTGCTGGGCCACCGGCCGGAAGGGCCGGTGGTGGTTGGAATTGGATGTCACACACACGTACTCCCTCCTCCTCCGTCCCAGAAAACATGCAATTTTCGTTTCTCAATAAATTCTAGAATCTTAACTTTGATCAATTATAAATAAAAAATATAAATATTTATCAGATAAAATATATATTATTAGATTTATTTTTAATTATAGTTTTTTAACAAATTTATTTAGAGCCATAAATACGAATATATTTTTCTAGAAATTTAGTCAAACATGAACTACTTTAACTGACACGCATTCCAAACATGCATGTTTTTTTTGGGACGGATGGAGTATCATATACGTAGCCGATTCCAGATCCAATCCGGCCGGCTGATCGAGCGAGGGATCTCCATTCCATGTGCTCTGCTGCTAGGTGAGCGCCCACGCCCGACTTGTTCGTACGTCAGCCACGGACACACACATGCGTCAACTACTGATCCACGTATATATGTATTTCGACGGCAGGCAGGCCTCGTACGTATAAATCCCAAAGCGAATACAATTGTTGTTGTTGTCAGTTGGTGCTGCTGTGCTGGGTTGCTCGCTCGCTTTGCCTCTGAAATTCTGAATCCTTGCCCCGGAGATGCATGGTGGCCATTTCGACATGCCTGGAGACTGGAGTGGATGGGCTTAAGCCTAATCGTATATTCGTAACCCCCACATGATGCGGACTACATGGCCGTGGAAGCGATTGCTTCATTTGGCTGTGCTCTAATTTGTACGTACATGCTGGGCTACACCGACTACAGTTGTCTCGATCCAATATAATCGCGGTCATCTGCAGTATAAGTCTACAGACGAGACGACTCGATCGGACGGACGGACCCATGCATGCATGTTAAGCTGCCAGCTCTTGTTTCATATGACCTGTCTCCCGATCCCATCCTCTTGTTTCGATCCTCGCCTGTCCACGCTGGCACACTTCCCTCTCTCTGTGCGTCCGTGCCTCTGTCTCTCTCCCTGTGTTTGTCTCTCAGTCTCTGTCTCTGTTGGTTAACTTGGTCGCAACAGGCAGACTCCCTACTGCTGAAGCCTGTTGCCTTGGTCAATGGCCCAAAGCCAGGAACGCTTGAATGGTCGATGGAGAACGCATTTGACCACGATATACTACAAGCTTTGATTTGCTGGAAGCACGGATCATCCTGCAACCAGTTGCACGGCCTGGTCGGGAATGATTGCTTTATACGAGAGTGTCTCTTCAGTTAACGACGACGACGATCGATCGCGCCAGCTACCAGCCGCATGTGTCGGCTCTTCCAAGTTTTATTATATATATAAATAAATTTAACGGCCTAAATGCATCGAAGGTGACACGTCGAAGCAGAAATGATATCACCGTTTACCAACTGCAGTCTGCAGACCAACTGATAGCTCACCCAAGATTTTTTCCATCAGCTCAACGGCCCAACTTTAAACTGTCTTAGTCTAAACAAAACTCTAAACTGACTTTAATTAGTCGCCATCATCAGTTGAGCAAAAGAAGAAAAAAAAACAAAGAAAAAGAGGAACTTAACTTACCCTCCAGTTCGAGGTGAGAACGAACAATCGAGGCCGGTGGCGGGAAGGAGCTCGGCGTTACCCGCCAAATTTTAGCCGGGCAAAGGAACGGTGGGCCTACAGTGTCAGCCTGGGCACGCGCCCGGTGGTGTGGGACCGGCGTAGCAGCAGCGCAGACACGACGCCTCCAATTGGCAGCCACAGTCTTAACGGCCGGCGTGGGTCTCGACTCTCGAAGACCCCAACCCCGATAGGGTCAAGTTTCTCTGTCTGCCGCGTGGGTCCCTGCGGAATGGGCATGCTTGTCAGGGCGAGCTGAGAGGAGGGTATGTGCAAAAGCTGGTAGCACGAGGAATTGCTCCGGGTGCAGAGACATCGCAGGGAAGCACAGCTTCCGTATTTAATTCTGGCGGATGTGCAGATAAGCCACCAAAGATCTGGATTATTTGACTTCTATACTTGGATCATATATATGTATAGGTTCATAATTATCTAGTTCAGTTTCTCACATAAACGCTTTACTCTACTAGTGATGTTACGAAAATTGAGGTTTTTTATTGGTCAAATGTAAAGAGAAATGATAAATCAACTATTTTGAAGTGGAAAAGCAAGTACATTGAGTGAAAATAAATCAACTAACATTCATAAGTTCGACTAAAAATTATGTCATACGTGATTTAGCTCCCGTCTTCTCCACGACAATACAAAAAACGTGCAGGTAATGTTTTCCAAATAAGTTAATAAAGAATAAGAACCATCCTAAGTTTCCATTCAACTGACTCCCTACATTGTTAACATTAAAAGCATACCGATTTTCCATCCTGGATAAAAAAGAATGTTCACGTCTTAACTTATATAATAAAAACCTATTCTTGTTGTGTTAATTCAAATCGATAGGCCTGTACATGCTCTAGGGGACTGCCCACCCCACTTCCTGATTAGTAAAGATAAAAAGCATACATTAAAATATTTTCTTAGGAAAAGTATACCTTAACGACTAATGAAGAACCACAATATCCATTTTTTCTCTAATTAAATGCAAACAAGAAAAATAAGGATCGTCAAAATCAAGAATTATTCTTTGGAGACCTCTTCAAGTCCAAGCATACCTTCCTCTCTTTTAACAAATATTCCTCATGTTTGATTGACTTAAACAAAGTGAAGAAATCCAAAATTGACTCGCGTCTATGGAGTGGGCACGATTTTTTCCCTCGTCAGGATGCTGGCATCTCGGTTGCATGAAATAGCAAGTTCATTGCAAATCATGTGGTTTGATATGGTCTAAAAAGGGCAATGATTAGGATTCAATGACGCAGACTGTAATTGGTTACGTGGAATATTTCTTCATCTCTAATTGGATTAGTTCCCAAAAAGTTTCATCTTGGATTCTTGGTCATCATTTCAAACCCCAAAACGCTGACCGGACCTGGAGTAATCTGCAATTATAAATTTTTTAAGTCGTCGTGTGCAAAAACGAGCTCAAATAGCAAACACACCCTTTGCAGAGATCAAATTTACAAACGAGCCCATAGCCTCCCGCTGTCTTCTCCTGCGAGTGCCGTTGCTGCTCCCCTTCCACTTCCACCGCGCCGCGGTTTCCACTCCTCCATCCTGCTCCGCCACCAATCCTAACCCTAATCCTCGCTCACCAAACCCTAGCTCTAAGATCCACCCGCTTCTCCGCATGCCGCGCTTCCTCTGGTGGCGGCACGGGCCGAGCTGAGCCAGACAGCCGGACCCCTTGTTCCCACCGCGGCCGCCGTTGCGTAATTGCGTTGCAGTTGCAGCAGCAGCAGCTGCCATGGGCTGCGTCTGCGGCCGCCCCTCCTCCGCCTTCGACGACGGCCAGTGCCGCGCGACGCCTCCTCCGCCCGGGAAGCTCTCGGCGGCGGTGAGGAGGGAGGAGGAGGCGCGGAAGCAGCAGCAGCGGCAGCATGCGAGGGCGGGGAGCGGGAGGGAGGAGGCGATGGAGAGGAGGCGGGCGATGATGGCGATGGCAGCGGCGTGCCAAGTCAGGAGCCCCGTGACCAGGGTGGTGGAAGCGGAGCAGGTGGCGGCGGGGTGGCCGCCGTGGCTCGTCGCCGTCGCCCCGGAGGCCGTGCGCGGATGGGTGCCGCGCCGCGCCGAATCCTTCGAGAAGCTCGACAAGGTAGGATATTATTCGTTGCTTCACCCCCAGTTAGTTTGTTCTCTTCCCATTTCGCTCTCTCCTTTCGCCTGTGTTGGAATCTCAGACAGTAATAACTTGTTAAATTATGCTGAAATTTTGAGTTTTTGAGGGCTCTGTTACTCGATGAGAAGATAACTGAGGTATTGCTCTCTGTGAGCTGAAGGGGAGCAGTAAAATTGTGCAGTAAATGGGGAAATGTTACGTTTTACATGGTATTTCTAGTGACAAGGAAACAATCTAATACCGTGGGATCTTTTCGTTCTTTGTATTTCGGATTTGGTTTTTGTCTATGATTGGCAATGGCAGCTGGGGACAATAGGAAATAGTGACATTCCGTTATTAGTGAGGGGATGCCTTTTATGTTGGATGCGAGAATGCAGTGGCATTTTTTTTGAAGCAAATGGGCAGTAACTCTGTCTTTTATTATAGGAAAGAATAGAGGTTTTTTGTAACAATGTCCCAGGCCAAGTGGCATTTTCTTTCTTTTTTTTTTTCTGTTAGTTCAATGGACCTGGGAACCTATGAATAGTAGCCATAGCTCGTAAGCTTTTGGTAGAATGTGGTAAACGTTGCTCTATTACTAGGAATACGGTGATGAAATTTGAACTGTAAGACTAGTACTATTTGTATTTCTTCTATTTTTTTCTTGCAAATTTAGTTGAATTGGCAAAATGGTAAGATATTCTGGTTAGTGCAGGGGTAGATTGCTCGCTTCTGTTGAACTTTTTGGCAATAAGATAGGGTAACAAAGTGTGGTGTTCTGTTTTATCTGTTCTGGCTTTATAATTTAGCCTTTCGCCGACTCGAATGTCACCAACCAATATTTGATTTGAAATGCTTAAATCTGTTCTTAAGAGTTCAGATTTGCGGTAAGCCCTTGAGATCATGTACCCAGATGTGCTACATAAGTGTTACCAGGGGAAGCTCTAATGGAATTAGTCAATTAACTCACCGTGAAGATTAGCGTCTGTAAATTCTGTTATTTTTATTGTACAGCTAGTAATTGTTTTAAATAATTGTTCTTTTTTTTGTTCAGATCGGTCAGGGTACATATAGTAATGTTTACAGAGCTCGTGATCTTGAAAAAGAGAAGATTGTTGCTTTGAAGAAAGTCCGCTTTGATAATTTGGAACCTGAGAGCGTGAAGTTTATGGCTAGGGAAATCCTCATTTTGCGGCGGCTTGACCATCCAAATGTGATCAAACTAGAGGGTCTAGTAACATCAAGGATGTCCTGCAGCTTATATCTTGTATTTGAGTACATGGAACATGATCTAGCTGGACTAGCTTCTTTCCCTGGAGTAAAATTTACCGAGTCCCAGGTATGTGCCATATAGCTGTGATGCTTACTGCATCCACCAGTCAATATTCCTTCTACTTCTATGTCATATTGTGCATGAATATTTTAGTCTTAGAGAAATGAAAGAGTCTATAACATTGCATGGTAGTCAATAACGTTTTTTTGAATAAGTGAAGCCTAGTTATTTGTATAAACTATGGTCGGAACATCCAGACAATAAGCATCATTATTGTGCAGGTGAAGTGTTACATGCAGCAGCTCCTCCGGGGTCTTGAGCATTGCCACAGTCGACACATCTTGCATCGTGACATTAAGGGTTCCAATCTCTTGATTGACAACCGAGGCATATTGAAGATCGCAGATTTTGGATTAGCAAGTTTCTTTGATCCTGAACAACGGCACCCTTTGACTAGCCGTGTTGTCACGCTATGGTATAGGCCGCCAGAGCTTTTGCTTGGTGCCACTAATTATGGTGTTGCTGTAGATCTCTGGAGTGCTGGCTGCATTCTTGCCGAGCTATATGCTGGCAAGCCTATAATGCCTGGTAGGACAGAGGTATGGTAACAAGCTCCCCACATTTTCGAAGTGAATGCTGAAGGAGAATTTTGTCAGTAGTTATGTTTGTTTGCAAAACTATGTTGATAAAACTTGTTCACTGTTTCTAGGTTGAGCAGTTGCATAAAATATTTAAACTCTGTGGTTCGCCGTCAGAGGACTATTGGAGGAAATCTAAACTTCCCCATGCCACCATTTTCAAACCTCAACACCCGTATGCGAGACGTGTATCGGAAACATTTAAAGAATTTCCTACTCCTGCTCTGGCACTGGTAGATGTTCTACTTTCAGTAGATCCATCAGATCGTGGAACTGCATCTTCTGCATTGCAAAGTGAGGTATTCAATTTCCCTCT
Source organism: Digitaria exilis (assembly GCA_015342445.1). Lineage (NCBI taxonomy): Eukaryota > Viridiplantae > Streptophyta > Magnoliopsida > Poales > Poaceae > Digitaria > Digitaria exilis. The sequence continues at coordinate 163,690 of JACEFO010001768.1, read as the reverse complement.
TAAACCTTTTTCCGGCTGCACAAGACATTTCTGTCTTATTTTTGTTCCAAACAGGTTATTCTTTTTTTTATCAGGCATGGCGTTTCGACCCCCTTTCATTTGCCCCATTTGAAATATTCTAGAATTTAAAATTTGAACATAGCAAAATGAACTTATCTTTCGCTGGCTACAGGCTATACTCTAGTCTGGCAATCAGGAAGTATGAATGCTCAAGTGCCACTGATTCTGTGTTCTGCTTTAATTTTATTAGTAAATGATGTGTTGAGGGCCACTTAGTTATGCTCTCTTGCCAGTTATATCCCTCTGCTTTTGTGTAATATATCCAAAAGTGGCACTGATATTTTTTGTTCTTCTATTCCATTCTTCCTGCACTGTATTACATAAATAACAATAACTGCACTGTTGCGTTTGTAGTTTTTTACAACAAAACCATATGCTTGCAATCCTTCAAGCTTGCCAAGGTATCCCCCAAGCAAAGAGTTTGATGCAAAACGTCGGGAGGAAGAAGCTCGAAGGTAAGCACAGCTAACTTGGTGTTGCATTCTATCAACCAAAAACATTCTTAATGCGGCCTATCAAGCTTAGATGAACATTTTTCTTTTCACAAGTATGTGATGCCGTGATGGATCCCACTTCATTAGGAATTCTGCACCTCTTGCCGTGTGTACCTAATAGTTGCAAAGTTGAGTTACTAGAGTGCGTCATGTAACAGGGGCAGCAATTGTTAGTTATGTTTTTCAATCAATGTTCTCTCTCTGGCTAAGGTACTTTGACAGATGTGAAGCAGAGTGGATAGAGGAATCTGCCCAATTCTCTCATTCTGTGTTGTTCATTATCAAACACTATACCCCCCCCCCCACCCAACACATACCACAAAGAAGCACATGATCAAAATTCATCCCTTTTTGAGCATTCAGAAAATTCATCCCTTTTTGTTCTCATGTATTAGCATCTACTGTTTTCTAAACCTGCATGGCATGTTTCATATTTCCTAGGCCTGGTTCATTTATGTTCTCTACATCATGCAATTTTTTTTTACAAATCATAGTCATGCACTTTGCAGGCAAGGTGTTGCTGGAGGTAAGCAACATAAACATGACCCTGAAAGGCGAACTAGAGAATCCAGAGCAGTCCCTGCCCCTGATGCAAATGCAGAATTAGTGTCATCATTGCAGGTAATTCTTCCACTTGTTGACACTTCTCGGTCCTTATCTTTAGCTTGGAGATGCATATGTATTTGTTGCATCATTCCAAACCACAAAGTAATCAGAATCGCTCACCCTGCGACATGAATGTGTTTAATTTCAGAAAAGGCAAGCCCAAGCTAATACCAGGAGCAGGAGTGAGATGTTTAATCCCTGCAAAGAAGACTCTGCATCTGGGTTTCGAATTGAACCACCCAGGCCAACTCCTGTTACTGAGTCTTCTGAAGATTCACAACGTGCCTACCCAACCAGAATCTTTCATTCTGGGCCTTTGGTTAATCAGAATCAAGCATCAAAGGGTGGAGGCGTAAAAAATGGTGATATTCAGGTTCCTGGGGCTGTGAATCATCCGGTAGTTGCGTCAACAAGATCAAGTCTCAGATCGGACGATAGCAGCCGGACAATGGTTGTTCAAGCTGAAGCATTGGCTCATGGACGAAGGCTGTCTGAGTCCATTAATGAACATTTCAATAATAGTGGCAAGTACGATCAAGTGTTTCCGAAGAAGGATGACAGGAGCAGCAGGGCTGATGGAGCTATTGTAAGTAACCCCCTACCTGAAATGGAGAAGGAACTTAATCCTGTTTCAGCCATGGTTACTGCTTTTTTTATTCAAATCTGTATTTTAGCATGCAACGTCAAACTCAAAATGTGGCTTAACAAACCCAGCTCAATGAAACATGAAAAGGATAGACGTCAATTAACTTTACCTGTTCCACCTCTAGTTTGTGGAAGAGAAACTGACTATTTTATGGTTTGACAACAGGGCTACGGATCGAAGGGCAACAAGATCCACCATTCCGGGCCCCTGATCTGCCCGTCAGGGAACGTCGACGAGATGCTGAAGGAGAACGACCGGCAAATACAAGAAGTGTTCCGGAGAACCCGGGTGGAGAAGTCGAGAGCAAGGAGAGACCATGGACATCACCAGGGTGGTGGCATAAGACCTGGCGATTTTGGTGCCATCCCAGTGTTCCCTTCCAGCCGCTCCAGCTATCAGGCTGTGCAGCAGTCAGGCGCTTGAGCCACGTAACGACGAAGATGTGTTGGAGTTGGAATCGTCGGCCATGTTCGATTGGTTCCTCTCCCCTGCTGTTTGTTATTCAGGGGGGATAAGGATGAATAGCATGTTATGCTATGTACAGGGAGGAAGGATTAGCTATTTAGCTGTGTAGTGCCGCGTGCCTGCCTATTGAAGAAACTTTTGAGAGAAGTGGGGGAGGGTGATTTGTTTAATGGCGGCAATTCTTAGTGTCTTGATGACAAAGTCGTGTATCATCAGGTTGTAGGGGGTCACCTTTTTGAAAAAAAAAATGTTGCTGGAATGGTAGGTGTATTTCAGGTCACCAATTCTGAAACCCATTGTGTATGAGACCAAGTTTGCCACCACTGCTTCTCACTGTGATGCCACCAAGTCTGAAATCTTGTGTCCCTTAGACCTCGTGCCGTGCCTTGGTTGAAATAGCCATCAGGACGGAAGCAAATTGACGCGAACGCACGAGTTGGTTTCTGTGTTCTGGGGTGGAAACAAGAATGGAAGATCGAGTTCTTTAATCTGGGAAGAGAGTTGTTGGTTGCCTTCAGTTTTGGCAATTTCGTGGTGGGTCTGCCGCTGAACCTGTCCAAGAGTCATTGGTTGGTTCCTATCCTTTCGTCTGCTTAATGGTTCTTCATCTTCTACAATAAACGTGCTGCCACTGCAAAATAATGATAAACGTGCTGTCACTGCAAACATCTCTAGAATCGACCACAGATGCAGTGTGTGTCTGAAGGTCGGCATCACCAACTGAACAATCAGCACGGCCGTCCGAGCCCGACATGGACACGTCCGTCTCCGTCCCCGGGCGTCTTCCCGTACACGAGCCGGCCTAGTATGCACGTACGCTCGGGACCAGCAGCTGAGCACGTCGGCGCCGGGCCGGAGCCACCACTCCCGCGGCGCCGTACACGAAACGGAACGCCGTGTCGCCGTCGCGCGGCGGCGAGGACTGGCCGTCCCCTTCTCGTGCGACGGCGACCTGCAGAGGCAGCCAGCAAAACGCTCGGCCAAGCACGCGTGTCGGAGGACAGACTGGGGGCAATCAAAGTCCACGAAGCGGAGGACGCCATGCGAAAAGCTTTGAGCGCAAGGGTCAGAGGAGACGAAGACGCGCGTGGAAACAGCAAGGAAGAAGAAGGAGGAGGACGAACCGTGGCGACGTCAGCGGCGCGAGGTTTTTTTTTCCAGTGGCGCCGCCCGTGCAAATGTACGGGTGCCCGGCCGTCGACGGGGTCGCATACACGTCATAGGGAAGCACGAGATGGAAAATCGTCGTGCTAAAAGGACAATGGATAATGGTTGAAATAGACCTGACCATGAGCAACTCGACACGACTCAATCGGTGTCCCGAAAATAGTGATCCAACATGACAACAGTGTACCCGGGCGGGCCCGACCGTGAATTTTCAGCCCGCTGTGACAATCAATCCACGAGTATACTAAGCTGCGATATTTAATCCAAGACCTATCATATCCTCACACGTCTAATACTAAGTTGTAATTTAGTTAGGTAAAGTTTGGAGTTTCTTTTAAGGTGTGTATTGAACTAAAGTTTATGTTTGGATGCTGATTAGAGAAACTAAATATGAGCTAATTATGAACCTAACCGTAGAAGCGCTTTTCTAATTTACGAGGCGATCCTATCAAGTCTAATCAATCTCTCGCTAACAAATGATTATTATAGCACCACACTTCAAAACATATACTAATAAGGCTTTATATATTCGCCTCGTGAAATTCGTCTCCATCTGTGCAATTCATTTTATAATTAGATAATATTTAATACTCCTAATAACTACCAAACATCATATGTGACATCGGGTAAAGTTTAGCCTCTGGTATCCAAACAGGGCCTTAGCTAGCTAAAGCTTAGGTTCCATAATGCGCTATGCCAAAGCTAGAACAAGCCAAAACATTAGTATGTTAATTGTTTTGCGCTAAAATTTGGCCAGAATTTTAGGCACCACTTAATTGGGTGTCAAAAATTAGCAACCACAATTTTAGTATCAAATAACTTGATGCCAAATACAAACACATATGTAGTAAATTGGTTGGATGCCAAAATATAAACGAGCTTAACATTATCATTTTGTTAAAGAACTTTGGGTAAAAGAAAAGCTTTTCAACCAAATAAATACCAAAAAATAATAGCTTGCTTGTGTTTTACTAGATCTTTTAGAAGCCAACAATCCGAAACCAAATCTATCCCGACATGTGATCGGTGGGCATGTGCTTTACATCTGGTTGTTCTAAACTTCGGCTCGACCTAGGTTTTTGAAATAAAAAAAAAGCTTGCAATAAGCCGATTGGCATGTCACTGGAAGCCTGGAACGATCGATCGACAGTTCTACAATCCGCAAGGCAGCCACAAGGGCAGACACGTCTGCAGGCACTGATCGAGGCATCGAGCATAGTACTCTCCTACAACAAAAGGCAGAGGTGTCTTTCCAGAGGCAAACAGCTGGGAAGTCTGGACAGTTTTTCCTCCAGGTGACGTCTAACAAGTAACAACATGCCCATCGAGTCACCATTGTATCTCAGAAAGCAAGGCAAAGCAAATATTTGCCTGCCTGCCTGACCTGATGGACGCTGCCAGTTTTTTAACCTTTGTTCTCACCAGCAAGGAATTGAACGTAACCGGAGGACCAGCACGAGCATGACCCCAGATTTTTTTAGCCTGTTGTGACCATCAAGCTTTGCAATATTTAATTCGCAATCTAACCTGTCCGACACGTGCAATGGGTTATATAGTTAAGGCAGACATGGGTTTTAGGGCGATCGCTAGGGGTTGTTTGGATCACCTCCAATGCTCCAACCACAGTTTTTAGCTACCTAAATGTTGGGGGCTTTTTTTTATCTAGCTAAAATGCTAAACTTTAGAGCGCGGTTGTTTGAATCCATGTGTTAAATTCTTCTGAATGACCATGCTACCCATTCCTTATTGATTACTGCTAACTCCCACTGCTGAAGTAAATGTGATGATGTTTTGGACTTTGCTTCACTTTTAGTAGGTTGTAACAATTTTTGGGTGGCTAATGACTAAAGCTCTTTCTGGGGTCCTACTAAAGTTTCACAACATTTTAGCTGGATCCAATTAGATCCAAAGTTGTTAAATTTATTAGCCAGCTAAACTTTAGCAAAGGATCCAAACAACACCGACTAAAATGGTCCAAATAGATAGGGTCCATGTTAGTTGGATTTTAGTTATAAATCTACTCTCTGTCCAGTAAAAAAAAATAATGTTTTGGCATTCAAAATTTATCCCAAAAAATTATCTTTTTGACATGCATGCATAACAAATGAGTTAGATACACCAACGGTCCTTAAACTTGTCTCGATGTGCCACTTAGACTCACAAACTCTCAAAATTGACATATGGCATCTTAAACTTGTCTCGGTTACCACTTAGGTCCTCAAACTTTCAAAATCATCATCTAGCACCCTAAACGTATAGCTTGTGTCACTTAGGTCCACACCCCTTCGAAATATTTTGTAGCATGTTGACATGGCGCCGCATGAAAAATTCTAAACATCATTTTTTTACAGGATGGAAGGGTATACAATGTTAATGTTTAACAAACCCCGCTATCAAGTAAAAAAAAATGGAAAAAGAGGATAGCAATGGTTCGTGTGAAAGGGAGAAGAGAGGAATTTATTTTTAATTATAATATTGGCTGACCATAACACTATTGGTAGCCGAAATTATTTCTTTTCTACGAACTAGTTGCACAATGTTTATGGATCGATAGCAGATGTTTTTATTTCCGGTAAAGTAGATTGGTGCACTACTGTGGACGTCCTTACATTGGGTTGTTTTTAAGTCCGACCTGACCATTGATCGTTGGAGGCCATGGCGTGTAAGGAAGGTCTGGCTTTAGCCAGTGATATACTGTCCTTCTCAAAGTGAGAGTGACCAGTGACTGTTTCCATGCAGTTAGAGTATTCAAGGAGGAGCGACGGGGCGCTAATGCCACGTCATTTAGAAGACCGAGTTCGTTCATGAACCATAGGAATCAAACTACAATACTCGTCAATTGGCGTGAAGCTTCCCTCTTGGATTCGATCGGCCGACATGTAGCTTATCAATCCACCTATGGGCATTTACAACACATTAAATAGCTACTTAGTCATGGTAGTATTCCTTGAAAAATAGTTGAAACTTAAGTAGCATATCTTTTTATACCCAAAAAAGCTTCGAAGCCGATTGGCACGTCGCTGCTAACTGGAACAATTGATCAACGTTTCCACAAGCGCGCAGCTGCTTGGATGGCATGGCGCAACCTTCGATTCAGGCCTGGCCACGGAGGCAGACACGTCGTCCCGTGTCAGGCACTGATCTGGCACACTCCTAGAACTAGAACAAAAGCAGGGTGTCTTTCCAGCCTTCCAGAGGTAAACAGGAGGAAAAGGCTAGCTATACAATACAGTTTATCGCTGCACCTGACGTCTAACAACATGCTCATCGAGTCGCTATTGTACTGTACGTCATCAGAAAGCTCAAGGCAAAGCAAATCTTCGCCGGCCTGCCTTCAAGGACGACGACGTACGCTACCATTTTTTTTTTCCTTTAAACCTTTGTTGTCACAAGCAAGGAATTGAACGCAATGAACCAGCCCGGCCACAGGAATAGAATACAAATTTTTACGAGCGAATGTTGAGAGACCCCTATCCAGTAGGAATATTTTGTGTGTTCCTTTGTTGACATGGAAGAAAGAAAGAAAGAAACGCGTGGTGTGCGTGTGTGTGCATGGCACCGGCAGCATGCCGGGCTGCTGGGAGAGAGTGCTCTACGAGCGAGGCAGCGGTTGGCCGGGGAGGTTACGGCCGTGTCGCCGGGGACGTTGCCACTGGCATGCTGCTACTACTACTATACTACTCCAAAAGACATCTTTTTTTTTTACTCCATATGACACCACCCTGTGCCTATATAGGTTTGTTTGCCTTGTCGCGGCATCTCTGCAACCAACAACCAACTGTTCTCCGAAATAGCCGCTCGTGTCGCCAACTCCTCCTAGACTGGATCAACAAATCGATCCTTAGCTACTCCTCTCTTGATCTCTCTCTCTCTCTCTGTGTAGATCCATGTCCAAGAAAGCTGCCACATGTAATGTAATAAGTTTGATGAGAGATTGAGAGTTCCGAGCGAGTTTGAGTTGATCTGTTCGTCGTCGTCTTGGCCGTCGCTCTCCAGGTTGTTGGTTGGGGCTTGATTGGATCGCGTGTGGTTTGAAGCGGTCTTGTGGATTTGCTCCGTCGCTTGAGCCAGTTCTCTCTTTGTCCTATATATCGTCTCCGTCCAAGCTGCTACCCGTTCAATTAATAGGCAAACAGTTTATCCGATCGTGATTATCTTCGTTCTACTCTCTCCATCGCGAGGTCTTTCCTCTGTCGTCGACGTCGTCGTCTTTATTTCCTCTCCTCTCGCTTGCCTGCACGCAATAACCCTCCCTCCTTGATTATATTGTTTGATCCGTCCTCATATCCTAATACTGTTTGAGCCCTAACCGTCGCCGGAAAGAATTAATCAACCGTCATCATCAGGCCATGCAGCAGGAGCTATAGCACCGCCTTCCATCGATCATCGATCCGCAGATCGGTCGCGCTTGCCGGAGCTTGATCGGCGGTTGATCATCGACGATCGTACTCGTACGGTCGCCGGCAACGGTTGATTGATTGATTGATCGAGCGCCGCCACCATGCAGGCGAGCGGCCGCGGCGGCGAGCAGCACTCGCCGAGGTCGTCGTCGGCGGCCAAGTCGTCGCCGTCCACCCGCGGCGGCGAGCATTACTCCCCGTCGCCGCCGCCCAAGACGACGCCGCGTTCCCCGAAGCATCTTCCTGCCAGCGCGGCGTGGCTGGTGGACAGCCGGTGGTCGCTCTCCGCCGTCCTCAGCCTCCTCCTCTTCCTCGCCGTCGTGCTCGCCGTCACCTCCTTCTCTTCCTCCTCCTCACCCTACCTCTCCGCCTCCTCCTTCTTCTCCTCCTCCTCCTCCGCCGCCGCCGCCGTCCAGCACCAGCAACAGGCACCAGCGAACACGTCATCTCCGTCCTCGCCGCCGCCGCCATCGCCGCCGCCGGGAGCCGGTGTGCCACGGCTGGCGTACCTGATCTCGGGGTCGAAGGGCGACCTCGACAGGCTATGGCGGGCGCTGCACGCGCTCTACCACCCTCGGAACCAATACGTCGTGCACCTTGACCGCGAGGCGCCCGTGGGGGAGCGGCTGGCGCTGGCGGCGCGCGTGGCCAACTCCACCGTGTTCCGCCGCGCCGGGAACGTCCACGTCATCCGCCGCGCCAACATGGTCACCTACCGTGGCCCCACCATGGTCTCCAACACCCTCCATGCCTGCGCCATCCTCCTCCGACGTGGCGGCGCTTGGGACTGGTTCATCAACCTCTCCGCCTCCGATTACCCTCTCATGACCCAGGACGGTATGTTCCCTTGCATGCTCCATCACCATTAGTAAAGTAGCTTTCTTCTTCTTTTTCTTGCAAATTCGATCATGAATGAATGAATGAATTGTTTGTTTATCCACTGACGAATCGACTGACGATGATTGCAGATATCCTGCACGTGTTCTCCACGGTGCCCAGGAACATCAACTTCATCGAGCACACCGGCTACTTGGGCTGGAAGGAGTGAGTACCTCTTCTTCAATTCGTCGTCTTCTTCCTCTCGCTCGCCCTGTGCTGATCGATAGCTGAATGAATCAATACAATACTGACTGAATGTTCATGAATCCATCCAGGGGGCAGCGTGCACAACCTCTGATAGTGGACCCAGGGCTATACAGGACAAAGAAACAGGACATCTTCTGGATGTCACAGAAGCGAGAGCTCCCAACAGCGTTCAAGCTCTTCACGGGTTCGGCATGGGTGGCACTGTCACGTGACTTCGTGGAGTACACGGTGTGGGGATGGGACAACCTGCCCCGGACGCTGCTCATGTACTACGCCAACTTCGTCTCCTCGCCGGAGGGGTACTTCCAGACGCTGCTCTGCAACGCGGCGAGGTTCGTGCGCACGGTGGCCAACCACGACCTCCACCACATCCAGTGGGACACGCCGCCGCGGCAGCACCCGCACTCGCTCGAGCTCGCCGACATGCCGGCCATGGTGCGCAGCGGCGCGCCGTTCGCCAGGAAGTTCCCCAGGGATGACCCCGTGCTCGACGCCATCGACGCCGACCTCCTCGGCCTCCCGCCGGCGCCGCCGCCGGTCCTCGCCGCCGGCAATGGCACCGGCGGCTCGCCGGCGCACGCCGTGCGCTTCGTGCCCGGAGGGTGGTGCGGCGGTGACGCCGGCTGTGGGAAGGTGGAAAATGACTGGGTGCTCAAGCCGGGGCCTGGTGCTGAGAGGTTCCAGAGGCTCATCGATAGGATCGTCAGGTCTGAGGCATTCGCCAACAGGCAGTGCAAGTAGTAGCAGAGATGGTCAGCAGCTCGATCACCTTCGCCTTCTGTGTACAAACAAACAAACACCAGTGGATTTATACATGTAGTAGAGCTAATTTTTCACAAAAGAAAAAGATACCTGTAGTAGAGCTCATCATTCCATATAATATATATGCACAGATAAACCCCAGTCTATCGTTTTCAGAATCATAGAGATATGCTTGTGTGATCTGATGTGAATTCTCTCTTAGCAGCTAATCTATTTCATTCCCCTGTATTCAGTTGACCTCTGAAATGCAGTGATGCCCAAAGGGCGGACACATCTGAAGGTTTTCAGAGCAGATGACGAAACGCTTCTTATGTTTTTGGATTCAGTTTGTGCTATGTATCTCAAACAGGCTAAAAGCGTTGACGGTGATGCTGAATGCTTCCTGCTGCATGTCCATACTGATGGGTAATGCCTAATTCATCAGCTAACAAAAAAATCTTCAGCTTGTAGTGATGTTGTCAATAGCTAATACCAGTATAAAAGGGGACAAGTCTGCAGAGGTCATCTCCCCAGTAAAATGCATAAACTTACAACACCGCAGAACTATTTGATTTGAAGCCTCTCCCAGGATTAACCTAAAGTTTCAGAATCACCAGTGGATTGATACATGTAGTAGAACAGCTCATCTTTTCTTCCGATGCAATATACACAGATAAACCTAGCCGATATGAATTCTCTTAGCAGCTAGTACTGATTGATTCCCCTGTATTCAGCTGACCTCTGAAATGCAGTGATGCAGAAAGGGCGGGCACATCTGAAGGTTTTCAGAGCAGAAGACGAAACGCTTCTTCTGTTTCAGTCTGTGTTCTGCTTCTCAAACAGGTTAAAAGGGAAAGTCTGCAGGCTCATCTCCCTAGTGAAGAACACATAAAAGAACAGCACCAGAAAAAATAAATTGATTTCGAACCTCTCCTGGAATTAGTCTACTGCAACTATTCTGTTTGATTTCGATCGTGTGAGCATTCTATTTTATTCCTCTTATCCGGGATCATAAGCACACCGCTAACTGAAAGTAAAGGTTCTTCTGTCTTAGGATTCAGGTTGTGCTCTGTTTCTGAAACAGGCTAAAGCTAAAAGCATTCATACTGATGCTGAATATTCCTGCTAAAGGCCCATACGGACGAGTATACTGCCTCTTTGATTTCAACAGCTAAATCATTAGCTCTTAGTTGAGGGCTTAAGCCAGTATGCCAGGGACACCGTGTGACGACTCTACAGAGTTTAACTCCCCAGTGAACCATGCATAAATATTTTAAAGTGCGTCACCGGTCCCTAAACTTGTACCGAAGACAAAAAAAATACTCTGACCGTAGCCAATACTGTAATTTGTTTAACCGGTATCCAAACACCTCAACAGAATGTTCCCAAAACGAACGAGTTCACCAAAATAGTGTAGTCAACTTTATAAAATGTGACCAAGGATAATAGAACCCTATTCAAGCAGGGTCGAGATGTTGCTGCCTCAGATATCAGCAATCATGACAAGAACGGCGGCTGCTAATAATAGAAGGGCACAATAATTGTATTAACAAAATGGGCCTTTCCCAAAAGACAGCCTCATAGTCAACTCTGCAAATGCCTTTCTTCTGCTATCTACACCTCAATTAGTGAGCATTATATAGGCGGACTAAAATGATACCTTTTTTCCTGACAAGACGCTTAGTATCATTAACATAACCTGCAGATAAATTTAACAAGGGGGCAAGACAAGGAAAAAGGCACAACCATATACAGCTACTGTAAAATCTATATTCCCTGGCCACTGGATAATCAACACCTGCAAGCATCCTAGAACACAGGTTCCTTGAATCAAGGATCCTTAGTTTTCAAAGAGCAAAAAGGTAAAGCTTAAGCTAAGCTACTGAGCATACCCAACCAGATAAAACTATGGCTGCAAAGATGCTACAAGAGCTCAGTTACTCAGGTGCTATGTGCTGGTTTCAGCTTCTGAATCCAGTGCAGGAGACGCTTCTTGGGATCCTGGCAGGTGCTGCTCTTCGGTATGTCGAGGCAGCCTCCCTGTGAGAGAATGGAATGGAACTGTTCCAGAACTTTCACAATCTGCCAGAAGTCGGGCCTCTTATCAGGCTGCAACGAGCAGCACTGCTCAATCAGTGGTCTGAGAGCCGGTGGACATTCTGGAGGAATTGTTGGCTTCAAGTTCTGGGAAACAAAAACCCAATAATGTAAGGAATGCATACCCTTGAACAGGCATTCTGCAAAGAAATTCTCTTTAGTGATGCTCAAAACAAGAAAGAGATGATTACCCTATTGGCAACGGCATAAGCCACCTGGAAAGGGGTCAGGTTCTCGTAAGGAATTCTTCCAGACACCATTTCCCACAGGAGCAACCCAAAGCTATAGACATCCACCTTTCGGCTGTATGCCTTTTGCTTGATCATCTCAGGAGCCATCCATCTGTAAGTGCCCTCATCCTCCACTAGCACATCACATAAAGCTTCCTCACAGGCGATACCAAAATCAGCAATCTTCACACAGAAGTTCTCATCAAAGAGAATGTTCTCGGGCTTAATGTCACGGTGAACAATCCCTTGAGAGTGTATATACTCCAAACCACGGGCAACATCGAGAGCAATGGATATAATTTTCTCCAAAGGGATGGGGTGGTTCTCCGTGCTATTTAGGTATGACCTTAAGGAGCCTCCGGGAAGGAACTCGGTAATAATGTAAAAAACTGGTGGGCATTTATAGGCTGCAACAAGCTGCATTAGCAGAAACTTTATCAGAGACAGGCAACTGCATAATAAAGCAAAACAACAATACATGCACGTGAAAGACTGGAAGGCATAATTGGAAAGCACAACTAGACAAACAACGAATCATACAAGTAAAACATATAGATAAAATTTATGATCAATAGAGTGCACTAGCACAGTATGTCAGTATACACCAAACATGATCAGTTCTAATGTTCCTAAGGTTGGTAACATCAGCTTAAGTTATTTCTGAAACAGTGGGAACAACCAGACGAGCCATTATCAGCAGCATTAATCTGAGCTGGTGATATTCAAACGGTCATAAGAGAAATAAAACCAATACATACACTGGTACTTAACTAAAAAGGATATACAAGATAGACACGATGCAGCGACTGGCAATAGCTGATCAAAGTTGTGTTAATTGTTACCTCGATCACATTCTTGTGGTAAAGGTGAGATAGTGAATTGATCTCACTGTTATACTGCTTCTCAAGTTTTGCAGCCGTCTTCCCATTGTCGTCATCATCAGGTTGTCGCATAAATTTAATCGCAACTGGTTTATCATCATAGAACCCTCTGTACAGGCGGCTATATGCCCCACTAGCAAACCTGTGTCCAACAAGCAGCTTGGATGGATCGAGTGTCCAATCAACTGTCGTCTGCACCGCCTGATTCATTCGGACCATCTGTGCCCTCCGATCATCAGCAGGGTTCACTGCACTAACCCTCCTTCCACCGCTGTATTTCCTAGCCCAAGAATTATCCTTTTGAGACTTGTGCTTACCAGATACAATTGGAGTTGAACTCCAATCAGGACTTTGACCCATATCAGATACTTGCCTAGCAAATGATTTACCATATATGCTCTTTTCAGATCCTCTTCGCTGCGGAGGAGGGCTTGCAAACCTCTGGCTACTAGACTTTGCTTCCCTGAACACTTCAGAAGGTGCAATACTAGGAAGGGGGGACTTTGATCTTGGTCTGTGCTGAGGTCCATAAGCCTTTTGTTTAGTAGAGCCTTGGTTTAAGGGAGACTTGTTCAAGTAACTGAGGAGCATCATCGAACTTGGGCTCTTGACCAGGCTCCTTGCTTTTGGACCCTTGGAATTCTCTGAGTTCATTGGGGGGCTTGAAGGAATATCAAAACTAGTCCTCTTCGGCTTGTTGCCTTTTTCCCCATCAAGTAGAAGCGGGGGTCGAACTAGAGGCAAGCTAGCACAGTGCTTCAGTGCAGTCCCTGTATCTTCATCATCCCGATCAACGGGCATCGACATGGACTTCCCCATACTCACAAATTTTTGCAGTTTCCGCTCAACATCCTTGGCAAGCGGAGCGAAAGGCATCACGACATCCTTGTCAACGGGAGCAACAGGTAGCCTTCGAGGATCCACTCTTGTATAGACAGTGTGGGAGAATTTGGTTCTCCTAAGCCACGAGTTCTGCTGCTCCATGACAACAAATAAGGAAGTCAAGAAGCACCAACAATCTAGCACAAGTGATCAGATTCCTACTTTGGAAGTCTGGATCCACAGAAACCACATGTTGAAGTGGAATTTTGAGGAGAAAAGTAATATGTCGCTTGAAACACCAACAGAAGTCATCAAACCTGGAATCGCCACAGCGATTCCTTGGCCCATTTGCAGTCGAATTCCTGCAGCAAGTACAAAGAGATGGACCCTAGAACTTGCAGAGCTTGTTGGGGAATCAGGCAGTCACGTACAGTGCTTCTCAACAATCCTAAAATACAGCAAGAGGGAGAAGGCATAATTGTAAATTGAACCGGTTGAACAACAGCAACTATTATACTGACAATTATTGTAATAGCGAAATGTCCAGTTCAATGAACAGAGCCAAAGCAAGCATCCAATATTAGATTCAAATAATGCATGCACATAATTCAAAATCAATGACTTGACTCTTTCTAATGGCATTGGGGGAAAACAGGCATGTGCAAACGCACGGTTTTTGACAAATTGCGTTGAGCCATGAGAAAGTGCAACAGTATGACGATGACCGGATCAAGCAGAACATCTGAACAATAGCTGGATTAGTCTGTGGTTGACCAATTTTCAGACGGAGTACAAATCTATCATTGTCAGTTCGTGACTTTTCATGGGACGATACATCAAACAGTGAACAATTCTCACTTGAAATCCTTGGGCTATGAAACACAAACGCAAAAACAAAGAACAACTTCTTATCCAAAAATAAGATTCACTGAGATCGCGACTTCTGTTCTTTCCAAAAAAAAAAAAAAAGATTGAAAATATTGTTGACTTCTCCAAACCACACCATGAGGCATACACATCTCATATGGTAAATCAACAGGCAATTCGAAATTTTTCAATCCAGCAAAAGAGGAAAGAAAATACTCACACGAATCCACTAACCTTCGGGGGCAAATGCCAACCTCGAATGGAGTTCCGCATCAATGGCATCGAGATTCGAGACCCGAGGCGTGCAAACGCGATTGCCCCAAGGAAACCGATCCGGAACATAAAGGTGAAAACTTTTTCGAGAAAGATCGCAGATGAACAGAAATTCCTAACGTAACTTGCCTTTTCCAGAGGAGAATCTATCGAAACCCCAAGAACTAAACGTGCATGTGGAACACTGAACAGCTAGAGAAACCTCCAGACTGTCAATCAAAACAGTTCTGGAAGAAAAACCTCAACCAAAAATAAAATAAAATCGCGACCGCAAAGATCGGAGAAACCGAGAAACTAACCTCCCAGGGAATGCGCGGATAAAGCACCCGGAAAACCAGATCAAAATACCAGCTTCCACCGCTCTTGCCGCTCCAGGTTGGCAGGCAGCAACCGAAGCAGAGAAGTGGATCGAGGAGGAGCCGGGGGGCGGCGGGGGATATCAAGAGCGCATTGAGGGCGCGCACCAGAAACGGGCCCGTGCGTACTGAACACCCTGTAACGCGGCCTCGTGCCTGTGGAGATACGTACGCCCCCTCCCTTCCCCGCACCGCCGTACGGGCTCCCCTGCTCACTCTTCTGCTCCACCGATCCCTAACGCCTCGCAGGGTCTCGTTGATAATTTTGGGAGGCGCGCAGGGGGCTCGTACCTGCCGGGGGGAGAAGAGAAGGGGGAGGAGATTACGGCATGGGCGGCGGCGCAGACTACAAAATTCAGGAGCTCCGGATTTTCTTCTCCTATCGGGGGGACCTTCTATACAAACACAGATAGTTTTGGGTCTCTATGTAAAGCTGGAAAGACTGGAGACAAGGGCATCGATGTGAATAGAAAAAAGTTTTGGGTGCAATGTGAGGAGAGAATAAAGATTGCAGAGGAGTCAATGGTCCACTGTAAACGGCAGAGCAGAGGCAGCCAAGAGGAGAGGAGGGGATTTGTGGTGGAGTGTGGGGGCTGGGGAGGGCGAGAGAGGGACGGCAGAATTGAGGAACGTCAAGCTTTTCGCATAAGGGTGTGTTTAGATTTTATGAAAAAATACTGTAGCATTCGTTAGGAAACGTGTTTTGTGAGGAAGAAATAATGGAAAGTTGGAATAAATAGTAAAAAGTTGAAATAAATAGTGAAAAGTTAGAAATCTAAACATGGCCTAAAAAGTGGTTAGGTTTTTTTTAGTCCTCGTGACCTCTCTTTTTCGACATTCTTTGCGTCTATTATTGGTGCCATGTGTGTAGCGATCCTGCATGGTCAAGGATTTAGTACATCATGCTTTGTTGTTGTCTGTTCTACCATTTTATAATCTTTTTATATTGTTTTCTTTCGGTTTTTTTATTGAAGCTATCAGCTTTTTTCATGCCAATAGTGTGTCCATGCATGGGGAAGGAACAGCTATGTTGACTTACCGGCAATCTCTTTGTGTTGATCGAGTTTTTTTTTTATCAATATCTTTTGGCCAGGGTAACAATAGAAAGAACATATGTCCTAAATTGGCTATCGATTTGTAAAAGGTGGTACAATTAATTGCAAATGGGAACTTTATATTGTGTTATCTAAAAAATTGTGATCATGCCATCCTTTAGTGCTTCTCTAAATATATGCAATTAAACAATATCACATTATACTCGTAATTTTTTTATAGCTAGTATGATATCAAATGTGAGCCAGAGAATATGTCAGCAATTACGATACGAATCTTGACATGTTGGATCAAAAGTATATGAAGATGTGTGCTGAGGAGGTTGTTGGCAATCACGGTAACTAGAAATGGTGACGATTATAAAGCGCTAGGCTAAATGCAGTCGATGTCCATAGGGATAGCAGTGATGATGGCAGCCACTACAATTTTGCGACAACAATTTGGTGACAGTGAACCGATGTCATTAGTGATAGAGACAATCAATAAAATCTTTACAGCAAGATATAATTATGTACGAGGCACAAAGCTAACACCAAGCTAGAAGATTGATGGTATTTTTCATTCTTTCTGATAATATAGAAAAAATATGCAACTCCAAAGGTGGCATGGAAAAGGACGACACAATGAGCAAGCAATTCGCGACCCTAGTAACCAAGGCAACACAATAAAAGACAGGGTAGAGACCACTGATCCAATTGAGATTGATAAGAATTCCCAAAAAAAAATTGAGATTGATAAGAACAATCTTTTTACTACATTAGATTTGTGGAAGTGATGAGTTGGCCAATAAAAAAAAAGAAAGTAGACTTTTTCTAACTAAAATGTGACACGGTAACACCGACAACCACGAGTAGTATACGAGAGAGAATATTAAATACTTTTATAGTCTGCAGTATTCTATCAACTAACATAACTATGGAGAATATATTACCAATCCTAATCACATCTCAGACTCTAATTAATTGCTCAATCACATGCTTAATTTAGGGATGCCAAAATTGTTGGACCTGGGGATTACAGCCCAGAGAGTCAGAGAGAGATTCCTGCTGCATGGTTCACACCATAAAGTCCAAGCCACGGAAGATCCCAGCTCATTCGTTTGACTTTAGCTTTCTTTATCTGCCCAGGCATTTTTCTATGGCCCGCCGGGCCTTGCCTCGCCTCTAATGTGCAGTTGGCATCATCTCAAAGGAGAGAGCAAAACGAAGCAAACAAACACTGCCGCTGTTTGTTTATTTCGTGTGTGCCTCCCAGTGGCCACTACTGGGCAGACAGTGCCAAATCAAAGGCTGATAGATCCTGAAGAATTGACAGTCTCTGAAATGGATAAGTGACAAATTCAGAGACAGAAAATGGTTCTGGCAAGAGAAACGCTGCCCATGAAAGAGGTTCAGAAGCGTAGAAGGTGTTCACTCTTCAGAGGAGGAGCTTCCATGGACGTTTAGATATTCTTTCATGGCTTCCTGTAGCTGCTTTGGCATGGGAATCTAATATTTGTGTGAGGAGCAGTTGCACGGCGACAAGTCCAGGAACCATGGGCTTGAATGAATTCTGCAGTCTTCAGTCTCCACATACACGTTTTTATGCATTTTTTGGGGCAACTATAAGTTATAAGTCGTTTCTTTTTTTCCTTTTTTTGTTTGCGGGTAGTCGTTTATTTTCCCAGCTTTGCATCTATACCTTTTGCAAAGATCTAGTGTTTTTTTCTCTCAAGGAAGAATCAGGTTAATGGGGGTTATTTGGGAGCCTTGATATCACAGAAAACAAAAATAACATGAAATTGTGTATGCATGTTTTCAGGACCCAAAGTGTTGATTTGTAAATCTAGAAATTTTTTCTAATTGCCTAGAGCAATAGTTCTCCGTGAAGAAATAACCGAGCTAAAAAGAGACTTGAAAAGGCAAGCAAGAAAGCCTCTGATTTTTTTTTCTTGCATTCTTTTTTTGTATTTGACTCAACCCTTGATGACGGATGGCGAAGCGATAACTATGACAGAAGGCGGCTTCTTGTTCTCGCTTCTATAGTTGTATGCATCTAAAATTTATGATATCAAGGATTCACAAGTCAAATCAGTCTGATATCAAGGATTGACAAAGCGTGCGGTGCATATACACGTCTGCACCTGAATGGCCGAATGAACTCTTAGAACATCCTATGGTTGAAATCAAACGCGTCTTCACTTGACTAACCAGCGATGCGAAGACGCGAGCTAATCCATTCAGCCATTCATCCACTGATGACAGATTACAGATAGCAATCAGCCATACTGATTGCTGAAGATGAAATCACAAGATCATTCTACGAGATGAAACGTGTTAATCTCCACTCCATCAAGCAAAGATAAGTAGAGATCACCAATGAGAAAAAAGCCGGCGAGTACTATATTTATATAGTGGAATTCGGTGATCTTGGGATCCGAGATGAAACGCACGTTTCGATAAGTTTACATTATCGTACCATGGGAAGAAGAAATGAAGCACCGACTATCGATCGCCGTCATCGTGGACTGAATCAACGAATACTACTGCTTTCCCAAGGCCAAAGACCGGTGGATGCGTGTGGCTGGGAGGATCAAATTTACCGCAACGTCCACCGCTTTTTTCTCACCGTGCAAGAGGTAAATCTTTCTTTTTACCCTAAAAAAAGAGGTAAATCTTTCAAAGTTATCCGTGAAACAAGATAAAACAGTGCTAGTATTATTTTTTCTTTGTTAAAAACTTACAAGTACTCCATCGTCGAGTGAAATAAATGGCTCCCCCCCTTTTTTTTTTCTTGTCACTGCGGTGCTCTGTTTACTGATGGGCTTGGCCTGCTCATACTCTGCTGGTTCACTTGGACATCCAGGCCCAGTTCTGGGACACGCCGCAGTCACACGGCCCAACCGTCATCATCCCGTCGAAACATGATGCAAAGAAGAAGGCTGCTGCTGGCTGATGGGCCGGCCTCGTTGCCTGGTCCCTTTGAATGAAATTGAAAAAAAAAAATTAAGAAGAAACATCGGCCAACAACTAATGTATTCGCAGTGTTCCAAAATCGAAATCCCAACTAGTGACAGGGACAATCGTTCAGGCATGCAGACAGTACGCGCCGACGCATCACTGTCCTCAATCCTCATGGTCATGGATCATCAGTGTTGAGCCATTACTCCACTGCTTTGAGCTGGTGACTGCGGTCCACTCCACTCTCCCTCCAGGATCTCGCTCGCTCTCATCTGGCCGCGGCCGGCGCAGATACGCAAGTGCGTGTGGGGGAGGCCGGAGGCGGCTGGCCGGTGGCCGCCGCCACCCGGCTGCGCTGGCTGCTGCGAGCGAGGGTCACATGGCCATGGCATGGTACTTGCGCTAGCTCCCTCTGACCTGGACCACGCCTCACTGGACTGGACGACGGGATCAGGGGACCCTACGACACGCCATCTGCTCTCTGCACTGCATGTTCATTCAAAAAAAAGTTTTTTCAGTTTCACAAAAAAAAGAGAGCTAGTACTAGGTACTAGCTCTTGCAGAGAAAAAAGGACGGCCTTCTCTGGTATTAAGAGAAAACGAAATTTCCTGGGCTATTCCAAGCAGGCATTGTTACACGCGGGGCTTCGAATCAAAACCTGTGGCTCATGTCATTCATCTCCATGCAATTGACGTCCTTTTCTGATATCGGTGCAGGTCAAACACTGGGCATTAGGCGCGGGAGCACAGTGAGATCCTCGCACTCGCAACAAAAACAAGCTCTGTGTCCGATCCTGGTGGCATCTGTACCTAACATTTTTTCTTTGCTCTCGATCGAGCTTCTTTAGTTATTACATGCAAAACAACAGCGATTCGGGACGTGTTCGTCTTCACCATCGTGGGTGCGTGCTGACGTAGTGGAGATTCCGAAACATCTGCAGCAGCGGCAGCTTTGAACAATCAATCTGCTTGCTTTGTTGCATATGCGTCAGCACAGACCTGAAGAATTGAGTGCTCACTGCTCCCTCCCTCCTTTTCCTTTCGCCGCGACGGGAAACGACACCGGCCAGTATCAGATGCCAAACTGCACTGCCTAATTTAATCTCGCAATGATTTTGGATCCTCGTTACTGTCTCTCGCATTGACAGTACATTAGTCTGAAACTTATGCATCGGTGATTAGGGTGTACACTGTACAGGGCCAGCTTTTACTTCAGCAGTTATATTCCATTCTTTGTACGTAGCTAGTATAACATACAGTATCCTAGTGGTTCGTTTGGTTTGATTTGATTCAGTTCGAGTGGAGCAGTCGGCGATTGCAAATCTGACTCGATCGACATGTTGTTATAATGTTATTGTTGTTGTTTTTTTCGGAAGAAACGAGCGACATGTTTTAAGTTGATGAGGATATTTTTTTTTCACTTTTCGTGCAGTATCCGAACACTTTCCTACTTGCAGTTCCCTACGTACAGTTGTACTTTTTTTTTACCACTACACTACTGTAAGTACGTTTTACCGTGGCATCGGATTCCCGTAACGGGCTAGGTCTGCTGTACCGGCATGATGGCAACAACGGCTCCATCTTGCGATTCCGACCGATTAAATTGGCGCTCTAGCTAGTCATACGCAATTAACACGCGGCATAACTACACATTGATACCATACAAGAGCTTTCCTGTGATGACTGACCGGTACACAGCATAGTACAGCAGTACGTACGTATTCGGAATTCAAAAAATCTACTCCCTTTATGTGTCGAAAAAATAAAATGCATACGTACAGCCGTACATGCATGTAGTATCTGAGATTCTGATTTCTGACGATGAGTAGTACACGGTCAGACATGAGCGTCTACCTCTGTGTCTCTTCTCGTCTTCTCCATGGGTAACAAGAGATATGTCATGCATGCGACCATGCTTGAGCTAAACTATGCTGGATTCATCACCATTTGCCAAAGCGAAGATCGAGTACAAGTCGATGCTGTAGCTGTACTTGTATTCTATACACTGCATAGGGAGTTCGAATTTTAGCTGTACCTGTATTCTACACTGCAAAGGGAGTTCGAATTTTTAGTTTGAGCTGCAACGACGACGTTGCTGTTTGCACCGGAAGTTACCGCGGCAAAAGCGAACGCCATGCAAAGCTGACGGCGCGTCGCGTCGCGTCGGCGATGCGACGGCGTTGCCTTTCGCCGTGCACGCGCGCAGCTGCAGCAGCGACAGCAAGCGTGCCGCCGTCAGCCTTGCCTGCAGTAACTTTGTGCGTGAATGTACGATTGGGTTTGGTTCGTCCTTGTTACAGCGTGTGATGATCTTATGTGGGACCATCTTATGTTATCAGGGATTCAGGGGTAAATAGTCAGCACCTAGATTTCTTTTTTTTCTCTTTCCCGAAACAAGAGAGTCGTAAAGAGTGAAGGACCAGTCAATGTCTTCCTTTGTCGCCGATTGACAAAAATGTTTTCGATCTCAATTTCCTTTGCTTTGATTGAAACGTAACATCTTAACCGCTTCTTTGCGTCGCATCCCCAATCCTCTCAAGCAAAACGCCAACACTGAGAGTGAGTTAACCGGGTGTGATTAGCAAGTGAATGAGTGCCGATGCTGTCCCCTTCTGCCAGTGGGATGTGTGTGTGAGAGGCAGCGACAGATCTGACAGGCGCGCTCATTTGCTTGACAAGCCAGAGCAGAGCCCAGCTCCCCGCTGTTGCTACAGGATGTGTGTTTGTTTGCAATGCCAAAGCATGATGGAGTGGAGTGGGCAAGTGAACTCTGCCGCTGACACTGAAGTGGGTCACTCTCACTCTCAACATCTTCACAAATTTCCTCCTTGCTCCTCCAAAAAAATAAAAAAGACGCGGCTTTTTCCCTCAAAAGCTGCTAGCTTTTGCTCCAATTCACATCTACATTTCCTAAAATAATGCACCAATGCAAAATGGTGGAGCTCACCACTCCACCAGCGGGAGAGCATTGTTTTTTCTACCCTTTTGATCACTCCCATATTCCACTCCCACTCCCTCCACCACCACCAGTGGCGGTAGCCAACATGATGAGAAAAATATGCAGGGCATTTCACTTTGGTTTCCCTCTCCTACGAAAAAGATGCCGCTTTTAGGGGCCCCTTTTGTTGTTCTACTATGCCAGGGTCCAATGCAGATCGAAAATGTTACCACTCTAGGTTTCGGGCAGATTTTGTGCAGATTGTGGTAGAAAGAGGGGTCAATTATTGGGTTCCCTGCTTCAAGCATGTCTGCATTGCCTTCTTCCATGGATAAGCTAGCTGCCACTTCCTGGAAACATGGCTCGACGGGCCCTCTCCTTCAGATCAGTGACTAGACTAACCTCCCTGATCAGTGACTAGACTAACCTCTGATAAAAATGCCACCTTTATCTAATACTAAGAGTTTCAACTGGTAATCTTTCTAGTTTCTAGACATATGTATATTATCAGACCTGTTCTAGCTACTGGTTCATGTTCAGTTTTGAATATTTTACCTGGCTGGCTAGATAGACAATGTCAACTTGAGCAACCACTTGCCTCACGCTGGATTGAATTTTGACAGCTTAATGTACTAGCTTGCCCCCACCAAACCATGTCAAAGCTAGCACATGAAGCAAGGAAAGGTAAAAATGCCAGCTAAAATCTACAATTCAGACAAGAGCTATAATCTACAATTACTGTAATGGGGGCGATAGCAATAGAACTCGGTGATCATTTAATCCCTCTTATGCGCCGATTTACTGTTACAAACACCAAGATTACAACAACTGGACTGGACATACAGGAATTATCCCAAAGCTCACGAGAGGGAGAGAGAGACAGAGGAGCAAATCATCCACAGATCAGGTCGGCCTCCCGCTTAGGAGCACGGCGGTTAGCAGCGAGCAGAGCATACCGAGCAGGAGCGAGCCGCAGCTTAGAGGAAGGGTGGGGAACCCAAGACCGAGAAACGGTCACGGCCGGCTGGTCGGCGACTGCAGGGGGAAGAGCGGGAGCAGCCTGGGCGGCGCCTGCAGGTCTCCTCCGGCGCCGGCATTGCCGCGCGGGGACGGGTGGAGGTAGAACCCCTTCTCGGCGATGGCGCGGTCCTCGGCGGCCGCGGCCTCCACGGACCCCGGCAGCGGCGGCAGCGGCGTGACGGGGCTCCCCAACGCCAGCGACGGGAAGTCCAGCATGCTCGGGGACAGCACCTCCAACCCGCGCGGCGAGAACCCCCGCGGGGAAAACCCGTTGGCCGCGGCGGAGCCTCCGGCGGCGAACGCGGCGGCGGCCGGGAGCAGCGGGCAGAGCATCTTGAGGCTCTTCATGCTGCTCCGCCGCTCGTAGAGCTTGAAGGCCGGCTTCTTGGGGCCCGTGGGCGCGGGCGCCGGCTTCTGCGGGGCCTGCGGCGACGCCTGCGCGCCACCCGCCGCCGCAGCCGCCGCGGTCTCCGGCGTACCGGTGAGGATCTGGACCACCTGCTTGAAGGAGGTGGTGTCCGCCTGGACGAAGGTGGTGGGGAAGGGGTTGGACGGGTCGGCGGACGCCTGAGGCAGCTGCATCGGCAGAGAGGCCACCGGCGAGGGCGGCGCGGGGCGCTCCCGGGCGGTGGTGGCTGCTGCGCCGGCGTCCATGAGAAAAATATGTCGCCTTTGGCAGCAGGCTTGGCTGGTTTCTCTTGGGAGTGAGAGACAGGGGAGAAAGAGAGACAGGGGGGTTTTATGGGCTTTTTGGGGAGTGGAATTTTGGAGCTTTGGGATCTGGAATTTCAACTCCTGGGTTGTTTTCACTCAGAAAAAAAAAACCGCTGGGGAGATGAGAGAATTCAGAGTGCTTCACTCGCTGCTTTGGTTGCTTTGATTTGTGCTTTGTTTCAGCCTGGAATATGAATACTATTGTGTGTGTGTGCGTCGTGTGGTGTGGCTCGTGGCTCAGATCTGACTTCTGAGAAGATGCACTCGAGACTTGTACCACTAGGTCAATTTCGTCAGGATGGCTGGTTCTGGAGTGAGCTGGATGCCTGGATGGATGTGTTTTTGAATTTCATGTAGATTCTGTCCTCCTTTTCTAGCATTATATTTGGTGTAGATTCCGTCCTCCATTTGAATAGGATGAACGACAGCACTTTTCGGCTGAATGTGATGTACTAGTACTTGTAAAGTGAGGAAGGCTGTATAGGGGGAATGTGGGTACTCCACTTTGGTACGCGTTGACACAGAAGCTGTGTAGATTTTTGAATAGCTGTACCTATTTAGGCTTTTATGTAATTTAAAAGGAGAGATGTATTTCTTTCCCATGTGATTTTTATATCTATGTTTTCAAAAACAGATAGCATGTGTTGCTGGCGAAAAAAAAAATATATGCATGTGAACCATAACAACGTTTGGCTTGGCTTGTAAGGTTTCCAAAAAATATGGCGTTTTCTTGGCACGGATCTATGGAAACGACATTTGTTTTGGCTTCACTTGGAAGATTTCCCAAAAATATGATCAGTCCAAAAAAAACATGGCGTTTTCTCTGAGAAAGGGCGGAATCCAAGCAAACAATATTTGGTTTGGCTTCGCTTGAAAGGTTTTCTTAAAATATGGCATTTTTATATAAAAAAGATATATACATTGAATCGTATGCTAAATCCAAGGTTTGTCAGGATTTATTTTTTCTAAAAAAAATCCATTTCCTCAGTAGAAAGGCCACAATGTACGAACGATGTTTAGACTACTTGAGTAGCATACACAAGTTGTATATATTTTTGAATAGATGTACCTATTTAGGCAGCATATCTAGAGATGTATTTTTTCGCATATGATTTTGATATCTATGTTTTAAAAAACACATACCATTGTTTCTAGTAGGAAAATGATATATGTATGTGAAGCGTACCGGAATCCGAGAAAACAACGTTTGGCTTGGAGGGTTCCTAAAAACATACGATGTTTCCGAAAAAATATATGGTGTTTTCTCGGAAGAAAGCGTGCAATACAAGGAAACAACTTTGGGTTTGGCTTCGCTTGGAAGGTTTTCCAAATGTATGCTGCTTTCGAAAAAATATGGCATTTCCTCGAAAAAAAAGCACGGAATCCAATGAAACAACATTTGGTTTGGCTTCACGTGAAAAGTTTTCAAAAAATATGGCGTTTCCCAAAAAAAATATGACGTTTACGTGGGAAAAGCGCAAAAAACAAGGAAAACAATATTTGGTCGGGCTTCGCTTGAAAGGTTTCCTAGAAATATAGCGTTTTTATGTTAAAAAGAAGATATGCATGTGAACGGCTGTATATTGAGTCCAAGGAAACATCGTTTGGATTCTCTTGGCTCATAATGTTTTAAAAAAATACACCATTTTCTGAGTAGAAAGGACACAACGTGTGAACGACTTTTAGACTACTTGAGCACAATAAAATGTAGTGTAATTGTGCGTAAATGGTGCCTACTGTTTTGTGTAAGTTATTTACAAACTCTAGAGGGTATAATTTGCTTAGGCTAGAAGTTTTCTAAGAAAGTCAGTTTGGTTATGTATTAGCCACCCAAAAACTCTAGAGTTGCGTATACTTAGTTTTGGATAGGTTATTTCCAAGAAGTACATTGATGTCTCAACATACTATCAAACTTCTTTGCAAGAGACGCTACATGCCATGTATTACTATTATATGAGCGTTCTATGAATTCTAGATAAGCATACTGAATTGGTTAAGAAGGTTTTCTAAGAACGCAATGGTGTTTTAGCATAGCATCAAAGGTCTCGGTGAGCACATAATGTTTTGAACTACTCTACTTGCCAAAAAATGCTTTAAGCCAAGGTAATATGCTCCTATAGAGTTTGTAATCACTCATATAACCTCTCTACTAGAGACACCGCTTGAGAAAACAGTTTTGTTCTAAGTTCACCCGCATTTCCACCGTTCTATAGTCCTATATCTTTTTGAGTTTTCCCTAATTTTGCATGAGTATCTATTTTTTATCCCTATACCATGATTTCTATAATTAAGAAAATGTATACCTTTTTGGTATTTTTTCCTCACAAATATATGTTGGAAATATGAAGTGGGTATGTGTTTTGCAGAGGAAAAGTTATTTATGTATGAGCCGTTTGCATACTCTAGCGGTGCATATGCTTTGTTTTATATGAGCAATTGTAAATTCTAGAGGAGCACAAAGTGTTTGAAAGTATACTAAAACACTAATGTACTTGCCAAAAAATTAAGGTAATTGTTCCTCCGGATTTTACAATCAGTCATATAACCCGTACTAGAGACACCGCTCGAGATCAAAGAATTTTTCTGTACTAAGTTCACCCACATATCTGTTGTTCTATAGTCCTATATCTTTTTGAGTGTTTCCTAATTTTGTATGCATATCCATTTTTATCTTTCTGGTATTTGTTTCTTCACATCTATGTGTTGGGAATGTGAAGTGTGTATGTGTGTTTTACAGAGGAAAAGTTATTTATGTATGAGCCGTTTGCAAACTCTAGAGGTGCATATATTAGTTTGGCCAATATTTATGTGTGAGCCGTTCGCAAACTCTAGAGGTGCATATATTAGTTTGGCCAAAATATTTCCCTTAAAGCCGTTATGTTGCAGTGTGGCAAGGTGCGGACGGCAAAGCAAACAAACACTAGCTAGTTCCATTGCACAATAAAAAATAATTGTGAAACCTCTATTCTCTATTTTTCCCTGGACACCCAATCGACCCTGTAATAAACGTTGGAAACCTTTGCTATTTTCCTATTCCCACACGATGTTAAGTAGAAAAATAGTATATGGGTTCCATACAACACAAGTGTCTTTGTCGGAGAACAGCCCACCGTCCACCGAGATGACCAGACACTTATGAGGACCATGGCAAAGTAGCTAGATTCAGCAAAGCTGGATCAATCGGTCGCATTGAAACCTCAGTCCCATCATGCATGGTTCTCTCTGGTGGTTCCATCACATTTGTCTCTTAGTTTCAAAGGTTGGACTTGGCCAGTTTGCTACATAATTAAAGCACGTTGATTGCACCATCTTTCCTACTAATTATAACTACAATTTTTGAGGGAAAAAACTGAAGCCCGTCGACATTGTAATTGATGATCTATACAATCTACTACCAGCTATGAGCTAGCTTCATTACTGCCACGTCACTACTCCTATTAAAAGAAAATATATACGCCGGTACATGAAGTCAACAATGTACGAGCGAATGTACAAATCAGACCGTTAGCGTTAAGCAACGCAAGATCCGTTCCAGACATAGTCATCACTGATGAACAGATTGATTGGGAAGAAGCTTGTTGCATTGCCAGCCGGACCGGCGCCTGCTACAGCTTGACGACATGGCCGTGTCGTTGTCACATTCAGATTCAGTGCCCGGCCTTGACGTTCCCAGAGCTGATCAATGGATCGGATGGCTCTCCCGGAATGGACCGACGAGCTCTCTGCTTGGTTTAATGGTGTTATTGCCTGCATATGCATGGAGCTGCGAGACAGATGCTAGCAAGAAGACGACGACAGTGATGGAAGGGGAGGGGCGTGGCGCGGGGCAGCCGGTATGGACGACAACGACATGTATGGCATGGGCGTGGAGGTCCAAAAACAAGCTGGAATGGAAGCTATGGCTACTAGTAGACGCGTTGGGCTTGACTTGAAGGAGACCTCGAGTCGCTTGCATCTGCGTGTACCGCAACCAGATCCCAAGGTACCATAATGCAGCTAGCTAGGGAGATGCTCCTAGCTACTGTACATGGTATTGCAACAAGTACACGAGAAAGTAACCCCAACAGGAGAGCATCCTTGTTTTGTAGAGAGGCCCTTTGTATAAAAACAAAAGGAGAGCATCTTTGTAATTTTGTCATGGGTTCAAACTTCAAAGTACACAGGCTGTGTTTAGATTAGAAGTAAAAAGAACTTTTTCTAGATGAATAGTGCACTGGGAAGCATGTTCTGTGAGTGGGATGAATAGAAAAAACTTGTTGGAGAAGTACTTTTTCCTGAATCTGAACACAAGCACAGTCACGGACTTGTGTGCCTGTTTAGCTGGCTGGCCGTAGATAAGGGCGGCTCCAACGGGCCAGCCGATGTCAGTTTTAGCTGACGTGGAGCATCGAGAGCAACAAAAGGAGTCTGCAGTCTCCAAGCTCGCACGGCTCCCGAAAAACTCAGTGACTCTGGCTCCCTGCCCCCACCATAAGAGAAAAGTGTCATGTGTTTTTCTTTCTTTGTTTATTTTCTCTTGGTTCCACATCAGCTATCTATTTGCCCACGTTGTTGGAGACGCCCTAAAGCCCATCCAGAACCAGCATGGCTATGAGCCTAGTGAGGCTTTGTTCGGCTAGGCATGTATTGGTTGGGTTCCATATAGAATGTGTGGGATTGAGTCCATGAGTGAACATGATTCTGTTCTTGGTCTATACTAGCTATTACTCTATAAATATATATTGGTAGCATCCATTAGAAGTTGATTTTCTTAATCTTACATCAGTTCTCTAGCCGCAACATTGTATTGTCTTGTCTTGTTATACAGTCATGTGGTTCCACATCGATTAGAAGTTGATTTAATTAATCTTACATAAGTTCTCTAGCCGCGGCATTGTATTGTCTTCTTATACACAGCCATGTGGTTCCATTGCTGCTGTTGTATTATAATACCATGTACAGGAGTTTGTAAGAAGTCTTCTGTAACCTGTCCAGTCCTAGCAGTTGGTAGCTCCCGTGCTGCATCGCTCGGTCACAGCTTCAGTTTGAGCACCCATGGTACGCCGAGACGGTAGCCGTAGCGAAGGACAGGAGAGCCTGCCGAGGATTAGATTGGAGAAGGGCCCTCACAAGGCTTTTCAACGTGCGCCAGTGTGAGATTTGACTTTGGGAGCCATGGGTTGTGTTTAGATTGGAGGTAAAAGTTATTTTTTCTAGATGAATAGTACACTGAGAAGCGTGTTCTGTGAGTGTGATGAATAAAAAAAATTATTAAAGAAGTACTTTTTGTTGATTCTGAACACAGCCATGAAGAGGAGCTCGCCTCGAGCTGCCTGCCTTCTTCCTCGTGGAGACGACCGAGTCGTGGGCGCTCTCCCGCCTGCCGGGCGGCTTCCCGCCTCCGCCGCGCCTGCGTGCACGCCGCCACAATCCGCAGTAGCCTTTTGGCTTTCTTTCTTTATTCATGCGTCTCCGGCGTCCCGTCCCTGGCCTTTGCCGTCCTCTTCCGGTCAGCTCAGTTCACGATCCACCATTGTATATTGTATCCGTTTCATGTTCACACGGCGACAGGTTTCGATGGGGCGAGGTGGCTTCATCCATGCGTCGTCTCGAATCGAATCCCTGCATTGACGCATGGTGGCGCCTGTCCGTGTCTCCGCTGAAAATGTGAACGAAATGAAAGTAAATACTCCTAGTTGACGTCTGAAAAAAAGGAAATGCGCACAGGCTTTGCATTTGCAGCGAGAGAGGAGCGGCACAGGCTGCAGGACGGCGGGCGAAGCAGGCGACGAGCTGGGGCCTGGGAGCAAAAGAAAAAAAAAATACCACCAATGCTCTTCCTGCTTCTGCACGCACACAAGAACAAGTAGACAGAGGCACAGAGCCGGCGTGTGTGGAGCAGGGTTAAAAAATTCGCGGTAACCGGTCCGGAAACCGCGGTTACCGGTCGAACCGCCCCGGACCGGTAGCGGTTCGGGGCGGTTTCAAACCGGTGGAATTCAAAAATTTCAAATTTGAATTTAAAAATTCGAAAAATCGGATAAAAATTCTTAAAAATACTTCATGGTGTGCTGGATCTATTGGTGTCAAAATTTCTCAAATATTTGGTCATTTGCTATTTTTTTCGCGAAATACAAGTTAAATAAAAAAAGAAAAAGAAAAAACAGCTCGGCCCAACTCGGCCCAACTCGCGTAAACCCTAATAACCCCCCCTCGCCCCCCTCACCCCCCAGAACACCCCCTCACTCCCCTCCCCCGCGCAGCTGAGCTTCAGCTCGGGCGAAAAACCGCCCCCAGCCGCGCAACCGCTGCGCGCGACCGGTTCCCGCGCCGGTACGAGCGGTTACCGCTCGGATTGAGCGGCTAACCGCCCCGGTTTGTGGCGCCACGGTTCCCGGCTCCACGCGCCGGCAAACCGCTCCGGTTTGACCGGTTTTCGTTCGGTTTTGGCGGTTACCGCCCGACCGCGGGTGAGGTATGGATTTGATGCGGGTTTCAATGATTTAGGCTATTGTGATCTATGAAATTATGAAATGGATGTAGTGATGGAGATATTTAGGTATATTTTGATTCCATCCAAGTGATTTTAGAATGTATGAAGTGGATCTAGTGATTTGTAGCCATGTATGTACATTTTGATGTAGGATATTGTGATTTTGGAAATAAGGAAATGGATGTAGGATTTAAGTATTGTGATATAGCTATGTGTTGTCAAGTTGACATTGATATGTTTATGTTTGTTCCATGTTTGTAGATACGCAATGTCTGGCAGAGAGAAAGATGTTGTATGGGAACACGGTGAAAATCTTCACCCCGGTTGGAGATGCAACTATTGTCATAAGTCCAAGGGAGGCGGTGGTGCCACTAGATTGAAACAACATTTGGCAGGGCGCGGGACGGATTACGACTCTCCACAGTTCTCTTCTAGCTCCTCCTACAGGGAATCCTCACAGTCTAGTTACCACTACTTCTAAACTAACTATTTGTATTAACAATTATTTGTATCAGAGGACTACTGAACTATTTGCATGGACATTTGTACTATGTTTGTATGTACAATTATATGTATGGATGTTTGTCTATATTTTTAGTTATTTTTTCCTTAATTTACGCATATTTCATACCAATTTTTTGCTGTCCGTCGAACCGGTTCAAACCGGTCGGTAACCGGTTGAAACCGAGCGGTTTTGGGGTGTCCACAAAACCGACTCAAACCGGTCGGTAACCGGCTCAAACCGGTCGGTAACCGGTCAAACCGAGCGGTAAGCCGCCCAAAACCGATTGCACGTGGGATTTGAATTCAAAATTTGAATTCAACCGGTTTCCACAGGTTACCGGTCAAACCGGTCCGGTAAACCGCTACCGCCGGCCGGCGGTTCGGATTACCGGACCGGATTTGTAAACCCTGGTGTGGAGTAAATGATAGGGACAAGTGAATCTCTGGCGCAGAGATTCTCATCTTCTTCTCTGTCAGCGTGATGGCCGGAGGCGCCATGCAGATAATTGAAAAAAACGCCACGCAACAACCTCATCGCCATCCTGCATTCCTGCGCCTCATCCCGTCATCCGCCGCGGGTCTTCCGGCCAGCCGGCTCACATCGGTTTTCAGCCCTGCTTGGAACCACAGGAGTATAAACAGCACTTCTCAGGGCCTTTTCAAATTACGATTCTTTCAGCTTTTTTAATCCAAGTATCTTATTCAAAAAAATTACAAACATAGTCAAAATTAAATAATTCTTGGAGCACTTATATAATAAAGCAAACTATAAAAATGTGAAATTTTTTAATAAGAGGAGTATGTAAACTTAGGTAAAAAAACTTCAATATAATTCTTGGAGAAGCTGATAGTGTTATATTATTATTTGGGCCATAAGTACTCAAGTAAGCTGTTCCAAATAAGACCACATGTTTCAGCTTCCAACACGTTACACACTGGTAACGGCGGAAGAAGAGAAAGGGACTTTGTCTGTAGCTGCAAGGGAATTGCAAGACAAGCATGAGATTTGGGATACGATTGCAGCCGTGAGCGTGCCGTATAAACTGCACGAGCACGCAGACGCAGATCAGCCTTGGCTGTGTTCAAGCATGAGATTTGGGATACGATTGCAGCCGTGAGCGAGCCGTATAAACTGCACGAGCACGCACACGCAGATCAGCCTTGCGTTGCTAGACCTGCTGCAACTGTCTGTCTGCAATGGGTTATGGGTGTTGATGGAATGGAGAGGACGTGAAGTAACAGCTTTTGTGCTTGGCATTGCCTACGGCAAAGTGGCAACTTGTCTTGATTGTGCGTAAAGCGATCTTGGCGACGTTTGCATTCAGGAGCTCTATGCATGGTAATCCTTGCATGCGTGATGGTTATTAGCCTGTGTGAGGTAAAAGGGCAAACAAAGGTTCTTCTTTCCTTTCCACGTACAACAAGTTTGAGCAACAAAAGAGCAGCCCAAGCAACAAGTTTGAGCAACAAAAAAGCAGCCAGGTGGAATGGAACCGCGGCCTGGTAAATTTGCTATTCGGCCCAGAAGCAGCCCACCGGACGCTTACAAACGTTGGGCCGTGCAGACGGGCCCAATCATCGGTTCCATGTATAAATTTTGGCCTGGTTTCACTTCAACGTTTGGAAATTTCATCACACGAATAAAAGTAATCATATTTGAAGGCCGGCGAGCGCGGATACGTACAAAATTCCCCAAAAAGGTTCCACTCATCAGCTTATAATAAAGTACAAAAAAAATTATTTTCAATAAAAAGTCTCTTGTGATAAAATTATATATATATAAATGAACATACATAGCAATCAATTCAAGAACAATATAAAGTCATAGTTGCATTGGGTTTTTGCATATATCGTCGTAGCGCCGCCTCCTCCTCCGATCCGCCGCCGCACGCCGGCGTCGAGCTGCTACATACGCAAGAGAGAGCAAGGCAGGCAGAGCAGGCATGGAGATATCTGATCAAATGGGATCAGTTCATGTTGCGGGCGCAGCGGGTGATGACGGAGCATCCACGTTTGTAAGGGTTGGCTGCCTTCTGGGCCCCACAGTTGCTGTAGTAGCTCCGGCCGCGCTGGTTGCAGGGGACCTGGTCGGCGCGCAGCGCGGCGTAGCTGATGTAGCGGTTGCGCGGCTGCCTCGCCGCCAGCGTCCGCCGGAGCGCCTCGCCGGAGCCGCTGAGGCCGAGCTCCTCTGCCTCGTCCACGCCGCACTCGCCCACGGCGCCCGAGCACTGCTTCGTCGTCTTCGCCGAGCTCGCCGCGAGGAGGTCCATGGTGGACGCGTCGGGGATGACGAGACCCGCTGACGCGTGCTGGACGGCGAGGCACGCCGCCACCAGGAGCGCTGCCAGAACCAGGCGAGCCATTGATGATGGTAGTTTTGCTGCTTGGATTAGCTTAGGTTGGTAGGGGAATAAGCTAGGATGGGTCGTCCCTCCCTGCCTTCTTCGATCTCTCGTTGTGAAGGGGAGGAGGAGGGGGGGTTGAAGACGACGACATGGGAGGCCATTTGGAGAGGAAGTCGCTGGACGGGAGACGATCCAGGGTGGCCGCACGCTGGACTGGACGGTGCGCCCGCTCGTCGCGGTGTCCTAGCCTTTCCCTGTCCTGCTGCATGGATGCAGGCTAATTTGGTTGCCAAGTTAGGCTAATTTGGGATCGAAGGTGCCGGCGGCTACCTCTCCCATTACAAGCTCCCAGCTATCTTGCATTCTGCTTGTACTATTAATCGTCTTCATTCTTCAACCTCACCCATCAGCTCACCTGTCCACGTTTAGCCTCCGTAAGAACTGACGGTGCTTACCTGACGTGAAAAAGCAACGCATGTGGAAAAATACTTCTAGACATGGCTCAACGTACAATGCAATTCATGCTTATTTGGCCGGCATGAATTTAAAACTATACCTCATACCACTGTATAATTACTATGCCACTATATCTAATAAAAACTCCTATATCTAGAAAGAATATAATTACATATTTGTAATTAGTATACCACTATACCTAATACAAACTCCTATATGTAGAAAAAATATTATTATTTATAGTTGGTATACCACTACACCTATTTAAATGTACACCCAAATTAGTTAGAACTTAGCGCAACAATTAATAAGGAAATCAAATTGAAATATAGATTCCTCTTGAAAAAAGGTTATTATATACTACTACGTTTAATTCCGGCTTTGCCTTAAAGGGTCGTTAATCCATTCCCATTTCTGCCTAGCAAAAAGAAAGACAAGCTAGCAGAATGCATTTGATAACGTATTTCAGTATTCATGGCAAAAACAAATTAATACATGGATCTTTCCGGCTAGTCACATCTTAATGAAAATTTCATTGTAAATATTTACATACATATCCCACTACTTTCAATATTTAAGAAATCTGACCAGTGCAACAAAAACAAAATCATTGGACACGAATCCGGATGAACGGAGAAGTGAATCCAAACCACCAACTAAACTTCACGGAGTCGACCCTCATATATATGAGACCTAGCTTTTTTTTTTCCTTTATGTTGTTTTGTCCACTTCTGCCTTTTATTGTTGTGTCAGGCTTGATGCTTCAAAGAGTGATACAACCGGGAAAAAAACTGTGAGCAAGCAACGAAATGTCCCTCTTCCGTCTTTGGATTTAAGTGACTCATCTTTTTTCAACGAAAAATGAGTTTTTCACTCCACAGATTTGTATACCCTCACTTTCATGGAGTTTAAGCATTCTTCAACCTGTAGCTTTTTATACAAAAACAAGAAAGAAAACATCGAACTCGGGAACTTGCACGAATCATGCCAAAAACAAAATTAAAAAACCAGCAACAAATAACATACATATATCTCTCCGATCACCTTGTCTTACATGAGTTTCATTTGTTCTAAGATTTACATATCCCACTTTCAAGGACTTAGAAATCTCATCAATGAACCCAAATTAAAAAGTTATTTTGACGCGAGTCCTAATAAAATTCAGAAGCAAATCTAAATTACCAACTTAACGAAACAGGACAAGTTTAATCCCTCAATATCTATTGTATGCATGCCCCCGACACTACTATTGGACTTGGATCATATCAAATCAGCATCGCTGCTCCACCGATTATTACGAGCCACGCAACGACGTCACCTCTCATCAATGCTACTGCGGACGACGGAGACGCTGGCGACGACGTGCCGTTCATCTTAGCAGGCACCGGCGCCAGCGACGGCGACGAAGCATTCTTGCCCTCTGATGGCGGCGGAGACATCGCATGCGGCGGAGCAGGTGTGTTAACGTGAGGCGGCGACGTCGCCGCCGCCGACGACTTTGGTGGCGAGGGCGACGCAGGCGTTGTCGGCGACGATGACGATTTGGGCGGCGGTGGCTGTGGGGACGACGACGATGACTTGGGCGGCGAGAGCGAAGGCGACGTCGTGTTGTTGTTGTTGCTGCTGCTGCTGCTGCGGACGGCGAGGACGACGACGATGAGGCGCTCGCCGGCCTTGCACCGCCCCTCGTCGGCGCTGATGAAGAAGTAGGGCCCGGAGGCGGTGAAGGTGAAGCGGGAGTCGCCGCCGGCGAGCCGGAGGGTGGGGTCGGTGGTGTTGCAGGCGTCGTAGTGGCTTGGGGTCACCACCAGCACGGCGTCCACGTCCTTGTTGTACCTGAACACTGCGCACGACATGCATGCATGACACCAGTGGTGATCGGGAACGCGACGGGTGAGATCGAGCGAGAAGAGAAGACTCACCGAGGGTGTCGTTGACCTGGAAGCGATTGCGCTCGGCCCAGGCGTTGAAAGGCTCGGTTGGGTTGGGGGCCCACCCGCCGCGGCCGCCGACGTTGAAGTCGCGCCCGTAGGCGCCGGAGCTCGCCGCCAGGAGCACGGCGAGCATGGCCAGAGCCGCCGCTCCGACGATCCGCCGCGCCATCACGCTCTCAGCCCTGTTCTACGTGCCAAGCTCTCCTCCTAGTTCAATTCCTCTTGCTCCAGCTAGATGTTAATCTATCGCCTAGCTAGCGTGTTGCTGGAGCAGATCAACCCTGCGGGCTTCTGAACCTGAGCCTGATCTGCAGGTCTTTTGTGACTGAGAATGTGGTGGTGGTCTTGGCGCCCATGGACTGTGTGTGTGTGTCTTTATACGGGAGGACCAGGCGATGTTACCGTTGAGTGCATGGCATTAGTGAGGCAGGAAATAATTAGCTGTGCGGCGTTACTGATGCTGAGCTTTGCCCAGCGCCAAGGAGTTACGCCATTCCTTTACCTCCTTGACGAAGCAAACCGGCTGGCATGGCACCATGACAGTGGCATGCATGTAGTAACGGCGTAGCGTGTTTACTTTATTTTTTTTTTACAGAAGGCAGGAGCACTGCCATTCCATATAAGAAGCAGCAGCATGCAGAGTTTTACATATGTTGTATTACATAAAAACCAAAGGATCAAAGGAAAACAACATAATAGCTAACATTATGAAACAAGAAGGAGCTCCTGTCCTCGGCATGCCTGGTTTCTGATCTCCACTTCTTCTCTGATCATAGTGACCACCTGTTGGATAATTATCTGCAATAGGCCATATTTTAATTCCAAAAGTTATAATTAAATTCACGAATATTTGCATGACTATAATGAGTGAAACGATCCATGTGCACGTGTTCAATTTTAACACAGATTTAAAGAAGAACACGAATAAGATGAAGGATAGCAGTTCAGACATCGAAAAATACCCTGGGACGGGACCTCTGCCAGAGGCATCGGTTGCGCCGTTACCAGCTGGAGGAATATCATCCGTACTCATGATATTTCTCGACTGGCCTTGCTCGAAGTAGTCGTACAAATTCGATGCAGGAAGATCCGTTGACGCAGTGCAGTCCGTGTGCCGGAGTCGTGCAGGAAGAAGACGAGGCGCAGTGTAGTCGTTCGATGGCGGCGGAGTCTCCAGGACGGTGAACTGTACGCCGGTGAAGACGTAGCAGTTCTGGGCGAGCAGTCGCGTAGAGACGCTCCCCAGAAACCTGATTGCCCCGGTATCCCGAGCAAGATCTCAAGGAGGCAATGGTGTCGGAGGCACCTGCTCTCGCCGGTGGTGTGCGCGCAGCGCCGGCGATGGGGAGGCAAATTTGCAGCAGAGGAAAGAGGAGAAGTAATGGACTCAAAAATCTCTGTCTCACAGGAGAAGATGGCTTTCTATTCATAGCCCTCGGGTGAGACGAGAGGATGAACCTGGACGGGAGAGAATCGGGAAGGCTGAGTTATGGAAAGCTGAATTATGGAAGGCTG
The DNA here is from genome assembly GCA_015342445.1 of Digitaria exilis. NCBI lineage: Eukaryota > Viridiplantae > Streptophyta > Magnoliopsida > Poales > Poaceae > Digitaria > Digitaria exilis. The sequence continues at coordinate 126,609 of JACEFO010001768.1, read as the reverse complement.
AATCATGGTATCAGTGATTGCCATAATTAGCCCTTCCAATTACCGCGTCTTCAGTTTCCATAACCAGCAAAAGAGAGATCCCTCCCGCACGCAAGTCAGGCTCAGGCTCAGGCTAGCGCCAGGGTTCTTTGAGAACCTCCAGCGTTGTCTGAGACCCACAGGGTTCTCTGCAGAGTCAACCCTGTGACTCGTACGAAGCGTTGCCAGGGTTCTTTTCCAGTCCGAGCAGAGTTCTTTTCCATTACCAGTATGGCGTTGCCAGGGTTCTTTTCCAGTCCGAGCAGAGTTCTTTTCCATTGCCGGTATCGGTTTTTCAACTATCGGCAGGTCAGTAAGGAGTTCACGAAGCCATTCGGCCTCAACTGTGGCGGTATCCAGTGCTGTGAGTTCTGCTTCCATTGTTGACCTCGTTAAGATGGTCTGCTTGCAAGACTTCCAGGAAACAGCGCCACCTCCTAGTGTGAACACATAACCACTCGTGGCCTTGAGCTCATCAGCATCTGATATCCAGTTCGAATCACTATACCCTTCTAGAACCTTAGGGTCCCCGGTATAATGAATTCCATAGTCCATTGTTCCTACTAGATAGCGCATTACTCTTTCAAGAGCTCTCCAGTGATCATCGCCCGGGTTTGAGACAAACCGACTCAATTTGCTTACAGCATATGCGATGTTAGGCCTTGTAGCGCTGGCTAGATACATCAATGAACCAATTATTTGAGAGTATCTCAGTTGATCTCTCGTTATCCTTTTATTCTTTTTCAATATCAGACCGGCATCATAAGGAGTTGAGACAGACTTGTAGTCACTGTAACCAAAGCGACTCAACATCTTCTCCACATAGTGGGCCTGTGACAGAGTCACCCCACCATTTCCATCCTTTACCAGCTTGACATTGAGGATAACATCGGCCTCTCCCAGATCTTTCATCTCAAAGCTCTGAGAGAGAAATTCTTTGACTTCCTTAATCACACAAAGGTTAGTCCCGAAGATCAGTATGTCATCCACATACAGACACAGAATCACTCCATCACCTCCACCAAAACGATAGTACACACATTTGTCGGCTTCGTTCGAAACAAAACCAACAGAGGTTTGGGTTAGATCAAACTTCTCACGCCACTGCTTAGGTGCTTGCTTGAGGCCATACAGAGACTTCAACAACTTGCACACCTTTCCCTCTTGACCATTTGCTACAAACCCATCAGGCTGATCCATATAGATCTCCTCTTCCAATTCCCCATTTAGGAAAGCTGTCTTCACGTCCATTTGATGAACGAGAAGCCCATAGGAGGCTGCCAGTGAGAGTAGCACTCGAATAGTGGTCAAACGAGCAACAGGTGAGTAAGTGTCAAAATAGTCCTCTCCTTCTTTCTGGGTAATAACCCTTGGCCACAAGCCTAGCCTTGTACTTTTCGATAGTACCATCAGGCCTAAGCTTTTTCTTGAACACCCATTTACATCCCACAGGCTTGCATCCATAGGGGCGATCAACAACCTCCCAGGTACCATTAGTCATGATAGAGTCCATTTCATTTCTGACAGCTTCCTTCCAATAGTCAACGTCAGGAGTTGAATATGCCTCTTTAATGGTCCTAGGCGTGTCATCCACGAGGTATGCAATGAAATCATCACTAAAAGACTTTGCAGTCTTCTGTCTCTTACTCCTTCTAGGAGCTTCATTGTTATCCTCCTCAGGATGTCTCACATGAGAGAATTCTTCGTGTACGATAGGTTCGGCAGAGATATCATCCTCGATAATCTCTTGCCTAGATGAGTTTGTTCCATTTTTCATTGGAAACATGTTCTCAAAGAACGTAGCATCTCTGGTCTCAAAAATTGTACCGACCACCATATCAGGTACTCCAGAGTTCACTACCAAGAATCTATATCCAACGCTATGAATAGCATAACCAAGAAAAACACAATCTACAGTTTTAGGTCCAAGTTTGCGCTTTTTGTTAATGGGCACACATGCTTTGGCCAAACAACCCCAAGTACGCAAGTAGGAAAGCGTTAGCCTTTTCTTTTCCCATTCCTCGAATGGTGCCTTCTCTTTATTCTTTGGAGGTACACGGTTTAGGACATGACATGCTGTCAATATAGCCTCACCCCACCATTCCCTAGAAAGTCCCGAGGTATCCAACATGGCGTTAACCAAGTTAGTCAGGGTTCGGTTCTTTCTTTCGGCAACCCCGTTTGATTGGGGAGAGTAGGGAGGCGTCCTCTCATGAATAAGACCGTGTTCTTCGCAGAATAAGTCAAACGACTTTGAAAAGTACTCGCCACCGCGATCTGACCTAATTCTTTTGATTTTCTTCTCAAGTTGGTTTTCTACTACAGCTTTATAGATTTTAAAGTAGTGAAGAGCTTCATCTTTAGTTTCCAACAAATAAATATAACAATATCTAGTGCTATCATCTATAAGAGTCATGAAATATTTCTTTCCACCTTTTGTCAATACTCCATTCATCTCACAGAGATCAGAATGAATTAATTCTAGAGGTGCCAAGTCTCTCGCCTCAGCAGCCACGTGTGGTTTGCGAGTTTGTTTTGAACCAACACATGCAAGGCACTTAGAATTCTTGGCAAAGATAAACTTTGGAATTAAACTCAGATTTGCAAGTCGTGACATACAACCAAAATTAACGTGACAAAGCCTCGAATGCCAAACATTAGATTCATCAACGTTAACAATATTGTTCACTACTTTATTACATCCATCATCAAGTGAAAAACGAAACAAACCTCCGCTATCATAACCTTTACCAACAAAGGTTCCAAACTTTGACAGGATACATTTATTTGACTCGAAGACTAATTTAAAACCATCTCTACAGAGTAGAGAGCCGCTGACTAGATTCTTCTTGATGGTGGGGACATGCTGCACGTTCTTCAGCTGCACGATCTTTCCCGAAGTAAACTTCAGATTGACCGTACCAGCACCAAGTACACGCGCATGAGCTCCGTTCCCCATCAGCAAGGAGGTAGTCCCCCGGACCTGGTATGAAGAAAACAAGGAAATGTCAGCACATACATGGATATTGGCGCCAGTGTCTGTAACACCCCTGGTGTTAATTAACACTAAAACAATGATTAAGCTAAGCTAAACAAGTAATCAAGCCTAACCAAGGTTAATTGAAAGAAAGAAATCAAAAGAAATGCTAAAAGGAATTCGATAAGAAATTAAAAACACCCCAAAAAGAGGCAAAACAGAAACCTTTAAATTTTATATAAGAACTTGAATTTTGGCCGATGCAAAATTTGAAGGAGAGACCAAACCAAGCATCTTCCCTTTTGAAACCATAGCCTAAAAATGTTTGGAAGTATCTCAAATTTCAGACCCTAACTTTGGAAATTAAATTTTTCAATTCAAATTCAAAAGCTGAAATGGAACCTCAGCCAAGCTCGAGGGGCATTCACCCTCGAGCGGTGATTTCCGTCACGCTCGAGGCTCCGCAGCCAAGCTCGAGGGGCATTCAACCTCGAGCGGTGATTTCCGTCACGCTCGAGGCTCCGCAGCCAAGCTCGAGGGGCATTCACCCTCGAGCGGTGATTTTCCGTCACGCTCGAGGCTCCGCAGCCAAGCTCGAGGGGCATTCACCCTCGAGCGGCGTTTCCGTCACCCTCGAGGCTCCGCAGCCAAGCTCGAGGGGCATTCACCCTCGAGTGGCGTTTCCGTCACCTTCGAGGCTCGGAAAGCTCGAGCTTGCGATCCAAGCTCGAAGCGCATGGTCGAAGCGCCTGGTCCAAGCTTGAAAAGGCGCGCCCACGGGACGCTCACGCCGCGCTCGCCGCCGGCAGCGCTCTGCCAACGGCCGTCCTCGACTGCGCCGGCCAATGGCGCGGCTGCATGTTTCCGCTCACGGAGCACGCGTCTGGCCAGCCCGCGTGGCCTGAGGCGCACTGTAGCGCTGACTCCCGCGCTCGCCGTCGCGTCGCCGCCGCGGACCGCCGGATATTGCCGTCACCGCCGTTGCCCACCGGTCCGTCGTGCGACTTTCGCGACCACGCCGTCTCCTTTTCCTCGCCCTGTCTCTTCTCGCCTCGCCCACGCGCGCCTGCCGCCTGCAGCACGCCTGCGCGCGCACGTTGACGACGCGCACGGCGCCAACACGGCCGCGACAAGCCGCTGTCGCCGCGACAGCTCACCGAGCTGCCCCAGCCGCCATCCCGTGCTGCCCGAGCACCCCTTCCCTCCCCTCTCGCTCCTACTTAAAGCCCCAACAGTTCCCCCTCTCTTCCACGCCGAAATCGCTCGCCGGAGTTCACAGAGTTTCCGCCGCCGCCCGCGCACGTGCACAGTCCGCTCCACTCCTCCTCCGGCCGAACCGAGGGAACCAATAGCTTCACCGTGCCGCGCTGGTGCTCAAAGACCTTTTCTCCGGGCTTCTCCGACCCCAACGTCGCCGGTCGCCGCTCGCCGGAGCAAGCCGAGCCGCCACCGCCGTCGTTGACCCCGTTTCCGGCCATCCCCGACCTCGAGACCTAGCTCAAACGAATCAAGGTGAGCCCCTCTCCTTTTCCCCCCACTTCCCCGGCCCGGTCTCGCCGCCGTTTGGCCGGCGTAACCACGCCGGCGAGCCCAGGGATCCCTGTGTGTCTTCAACCTCTTTCCAGGGGGCCGACTGTAAAATGCAGGGACTTGTTTGTAAGAGATTCAAAAACCCTAGGGTTCACAGCGTAAAATAGATTCTATCTTTTAGGTTTAATTCGCTGAGATCTTCAAAAATTCGTAGAAAATCGTAGAAAAATCATAAAAATTCCAAACCAATTTTGTAGTGACCAGTAAATCTAGAAGGCCAACTTCTTCCTTTGCACCTCACCCAGTTGAGCTGTAGATTTTGAAATATAAATTCATTTCAGTTTGAGCACATTTCATCATAGATCAAAATCTACACATACGCTGGAGCTGAGCTTGGGATATGTTGTTAGGGTGATTATCATTAGCCTAATGCGCAAAGGGTGCACAAAAATTCCCAGTGGATTTAGGGTTATGATTTTCCAAACATATACCCTGCTGTTTTGGCAAATAAATCACAGAAAATAAATTACTCAGTGAGAAATCATCTCCTTCACCCAGAAACTAAATCAGGACCTAAGAAACCTTAGAAAAATGAAAATGGTAATTTTTGGACACTGGAAAATGGCTAAATGATTTTGGTAGTTTAAACATGGTGAAATTCCACAAAAATAACCATAAATCAATATCACATGCAAACTTGCAGAGAGATCACTCTTGGTACCCTAAGTCACTGTGCCAAGTGGTGTGAACAAAAACCTTATAATTATTTTTGTAGGATTTTAGTTGTTTTTAGGCAAAAAGATAAGAATAATTTTTATAAATTATAGAAAAATTATCTTGAGCCAAACTTTGGGCTAAGCTCCTGCCTTGGCATGAGCAAGCCTCTGGCCAAATGGTACATGAACATAAATTTCCTAAGTTCACCTTTTGAATAATCGAAAAGGGACTTGAATAAGGGAAAAGAAAAGAAAAGAAAAGAGAAGAAAAAGAAAGGAAAAGAGAAGAAAAAGAAAAGAAAAGAGAAAAACCTAAAACTTTAAAATCAAAGTAAAGGTTCAAATGAAAAAGGATATATTCACTTATAATTAATGTTTATCCTTTCCAATTCATTAACCAAGATTTAAATAAACCCTAATTGTTTAAATCTCGATACTTAAGCATTTCATGCATTCCGTATAGATTCGGGTCTCGCCGACGGAGTCTACGAGCTAGTCCCCGCTGCCGAGGAGATCGCCCAGGAGTCCGAGGTGAACGTGGTGCACGTGGATCCGAGCCCCGAGCAGGAGTACCGCTTCGAGCCGGAAGGCAAGCCCCGGAGCATAACCTAACTTTACTTACGCCATTTACTTGATTATATGTTTGTGCATTTAAGTTTCAAGGAGTTGAATGAAACCCTAGATTGCATGATCATAGGTTCCTTTGATTGAACACTAGTATGTTAGGTTCGATAGTCGCTATGCTTAAGAACGATAGAAGTCGAGTGTTTTCCGACACTCGCGAGATATAGGAGTTGTATGACTACTCATATCAGAAACACTAGAGATGATGGACGGATGATTGTAGATACCCGTCTATCGATGTTTTAAGTGGAAACATGTGGTACTTTTGTGTCAAGCGTTTGAACGTACCACACATATGCACGGTTTATGGGACCGGTAAGTCCCGGTATCCGATTGATGCGAGCAGGTCCGACAGCTCTCTGTCTTGGAAACGTTATCCCATGGGCACATGAGGGTAGTTGCGTGAGTCCCAGTAGTGGTGAACCTTTACCCTGAGGCAGTGGGACTAGGGAGCCACTCGCAGAGAGAGGAGAAAGGATTGGGGTGTGTTGGCATTTCCAACCATTCCGTATGTTTGGGTTTTCCCTGGCCAGGTAGTAAATTCGGTTCGAACTGTCCGCTTCTCGCGGTTAATGAGACTGCTTGACCGATGTATGACATATTATGAAGTGAAACTTGGAAGGATGAAATCTTTGTATGAAATAATTGTATTGCAAAACTTGATTGTTTAGCTAGGCTCACCTAGAATGGATAGACTAAAGAAGTTAAAATCAAGATAAAGAAAGTAGAAAACAGCTTAGTCGCTTTTGGCAAAAGAACCCCACTAGCCAAACAGCCTCTCATCGTAGGAGTCGGTGATGTAGTGATCACCAGTCGGTTAAGTCTTGTTGAGTATAACTAGTATACTCAGCCTTGCTTGTGGCTAAATTTTCAGGACCATCCCCTCAGGAGGTAGCTGCCTCTATGGCTTGGGCCTCCCAGCTTCCTCCTGGTTACAGCATCGAGTGGGAGCCGACCTCTCCCGAGGATCGTGAGGAGTAGCGTCACGGCTGACTTCATCGTGACGATACTATGGATCGTCGCTAGTATCTCGTTTACTTTCCGCTGCATGAACTCAAACTATTTATTTATCATTTCAATTTGGTTGTAATAACTCTAAGACTTGTTGTAATTTGAATTGTGGAATGATGTGATCTTTGGAACTCACCTTCGAGTGAGCGTATGGACGGACGATCTTCAGTAGCCGTTGGTCGAGCTTGACTCGACGGTCGAATCCGCACTTGGGAACATTTTTGTATATTAGCACCAATGGAAGGTGGAATATACTTAAGTGGGCCCATTTCTCGGGTGAGATCGCTACAGCTGGTATCAGAGCCGACGTTCATACACTCCAAAGAAAGCACCAGACCCTAACCAATGTTTTCTGAAATAAAATCTACCAAACCCCGATTCCTTTGCGCCCAAGCAAAAGGAATGAAACGTATAGGATCCATAAGGATAAAACTAGAACGTGAAGTCCTTAAGGGTTAAGGGTTGCGTTTTGTTAGGTGGCATAGTCTAACTTATGATTGATGTTTGTTCTTCCATAAAACCCAATCTTAAAAGACTTTCGTCGAAATTCCTCTGACTGCTACGAAAGGTTTACGAGTAGGAGTCCGACTAGATCTATAGAGAGAGACGTGTCTATGCCTAGCCACCGGCACTAACTCCGAAAGTCAAGTCTGACTTAAAATGTGAGGACGTTTAGGTCTTGCATGCATCTTTTAATTAAAATCGGAATAATGATAAACTTAAGAGAGTCAAAATCCAACCGATCAAATCAATGCTTAAACGACCCTAATTAAAAGCTTAAGCACGTTCTTTACCTTCTGTTTTCTCCCAGTTTTCCCTTTAGTCTTTTTGACGCATGGTACTCACCTCTGAATTTTTGTTCAGATGGCCGTTCCCGGTCACCTTGCTGGCGCGAACGAGAAGGTGGAGTGCCAGGACTGCCTCAGCTGGGAGGGTTTCCCGTCCCTCTTTTGGAAGATTCTGAAGGAGGTTGGCTACCCGTCTCCGCCGGTTTACTTTGGCAGAGAGTATGCGGAGCGTGGTGTGACTCGGTGCAGTGTCCGCATGGAGGCACCGGTGCACCCCGAGCACCCCGACTGGCCTAGGCTGGGAGTTGTGGTGCATGGCCACCGCTTTCCGGACACTTGGGAGCTGGCCGCTTTCGCAGGGCTTAACCAGTTCACTTCACAGCACCACGACTTGGTGGATAACACTTTGGTTGGTTTCCTGCCTTCAGCCCGCAGGGATGACCCTCAGTGGTTGTCACGTTACTTGGCTTCTCCGCAGTTGTTCCTGGAGTTTCCCCGGAACGCACCAGCTTTCTTTGCTAGCTGGATGAAGGCTAGCATCCGCATGGCAGAGCTACTCAAGATGTCACAGGATTCTCTGCTCGACTTTGCCGATGCGATGGTGAGAGTGTCCGCGGATAAGGACATAGCCGGGATCTGCACTTCTTTGGACATGGCTGCCAAGGATACTCAGATCCGGGATTTGCAGGCTCGCATTACGGAACTTACCATGGAGAAGGAGCACTGTGCTCACCAGGTAGAGGTGTTGACAGATGCACTTGAGGAGGCACAGGCAGAGTTGCACGAGGCTAATTCCGAGATGGTTGAGTTGGAGGCTCATATGGAGGTTCCCGAGGGGGATGAGGCAGAGGACGAGGCAGGGGATGACGTCAAGTCCGAGCTGGACGACGAGGAGTTACCCCCAGTTCAGCCACCACTTTCCCCCACCGTGAGCCGTACTTCGGTGAACGACGTGGATGACTTCTAGAGCGTTGAGTTAGAGATTAGGTACTCTTCAGCATGGCTTTTCCGTGTCACATGGAGTTTAGCTAGTTGAAGAATGGATAATCTCTTTGTATCTCTTTGTATCTGTTTCCCTTCGCATTGGTGTAGCATCTTAATTAGAATGTGTGGTCAGCATGTGTTGTAATGGATTCATCGAACCATGTCTTGGATTAATGAAGTTGCTCATTCTATGAAATTTCGCTTTTTATGCCACATTCTTTTGTAGAATTGAGATTGTCTCTTAAACATGCCTGACGTTCTCTTATGAGTAAGTATTCATGTGATTAATGGAGACTCAATCATGCAGATGGTAGGACCTACGACCCGACTGACTCCGGGTGGTTTCGGGACAAATCAAGGCTCAACTAGTGCCCCGAATCAGCAAGTCCCGCCAGAGCAGCAGCCACCACCTGCCCCTCCGCTGCCAAATTGGCAGCAGATGATGGCTATGCACGCCGAGGTCATGAGGACTATGCAGCAGCAGATACAATTGCAGCAGCAGCAGCTGGCCCAGAACATGAACATCGGTGCTCAGCGTCAGAATGGTCGCAATGCCCCGGCTGCTCAGGTTGCACGATTTGAGGACTTTCTGGGTACTCAGCCCCCGGTGTTCTCTAAAGCTACTGAGCCCATGGAGGCTGATGTAGCGATCTCACCCGAGAAATGGGCCCACTTAAGTATATTCCACCTTCCATTGGTGCTAATATACAAAAATGTTCCCAAGTGCGGATTCGACCGTCGAGTCAAGCTCGACCAACGGCTACTGAAGATCGTCCGTCCATACGCTCACTCGAAGGTGAGTTCCAAAGATCACATCATTCCACAATTCAAATTACAACAAGTCTTAGAGTTATTACAACCAAATTGAAATGATAAATAAATAGTTTGAGTTCATGCAGCGGAAAGTAAACGAGATACTAGCGACGATCCATAGTATCGTCACGATGAAGTCAGCCGTGACGCTACTCCTCACGATCCTCGGGAGAGGTCGGCTCCCACTCGATGCTGTAACCAGGAGGAAGCTGGGAGGCCCAAGCCATAGAGGCAGCTACCTCCTGAGGGGATGGTCCTGAAAATTTAGCCACAAGCAAAGCTGAGTATACTAGTTATACTCAACAAGACTTAACCGACTGGTGATCACTACATCACCGACTCCTACGATGAGAGGCTGTTTGGCTAGTGGGGTTCTTTTGCCAAAAGCGACTAAGCTGTTTTCTACTTTCTTTATCTTGATTTTAACTTCTTTAGTCTATCCATTCTAGGTGAGCCTAGCTAAACAATCAAGTTTTGCAATACAATTATTTCATACAAAGATTTCATCCTTCCAAGTTTCACTTCATAATATGTCATACATCGGTCAAGCAGTCTCATTAACCGCGAGAAGCGGACAGTTCGAACCGAATTTACTACCTGGCCAGGGAAAACCCAAACATACGGAATGGTTGGAAATGCCAACACACCCCAATCCTTTCTCCTCTCTCTGCGAGTGGCTCCCGAGTCCCACTGCCTCAGGGTAAAGGTTCACCACTACTGGGACTCACGCAACTACCCTCATGTGCCCATGGGATAACGTTTCCAAGACAGAGAGCTGTCGGACCTGCTCGCATCAATCGGATACCGGGACTTACCGGTCCCATAAACCGTGCATATGTGTGGTACGTTCAAACGCTTGACACAAAAGTACCACATGTTTCCACTTAAAACATCGATAGACGGGTATCTACAATCATCCGTCCATCATCTCTAGTGTTTCTGATATGAGTAGTCATACAACTCCTATATCTCGCGAGTGTCGGAAAACACTCGACTTCTATCGTTCTTAAGCATAGCGACTATCGAACCTAACATACTAGTGTTCAATCAAAGGAACCTATGATCATGCAATCTAGGGTTTCATTCAACTCCTTGAAACTTAAATGCACAAACATATAATCAAGTAAATGGCGTAAGTAAAGTTAGGTTATGCTCCGGGGCTTGCCTTCCGGCTCGAAGCGGTACTCCTGCTCGGGGCTCGGATCCACGTGCACCACGTTCACCTCGGACTCCTGGGCGATCTCCTCGGCAGCGGGGACTAGCTCGTAGACTCCGTCGGCGAGACCCGAATCTATACGGAATGCATGAAATGCTTAAGTATCGAGATTTAAACAATTAGGGTTTATTTAAATCTTGGTTAATGAATTGGAAAGGATAAACATTAATTATAAGTGAATATATCCTTTTTCATTTGAACCTTTACTTTGATTTTAAAGTTTTAGGTTTTTCTCTTTTCTTTTCTTTTTCTTCTCTTTTCCTTTCTTTTTCTTCTCTTTTCTTTTCTTTTCTTTTCCCTTATTCAAGTCCCTTTTCGATTATTCAAAAGGTGAACTTAGGAAATTTATGTTCATGTACCATTTGGCCAGAGGCTTGCTCATGCCAAGGCAGGAGCTTAGCCCAAAGTTTGGCTCAAGATAATTTTTCTATAATTTATAAAAATTATTCTTATCTTTTTGCCTAAAAACAACTAAAATCCTACAAAAATAATTACAAGGTTTTTGTTCACACCACTTGGCACAGTGACTTAGGGTACCAAGAGTGATCTCTCTGCAAGTTTGCATGTGATATTGATTTATGGTTATTTTTGTGGAATTTCACCATGTTTAAACTACCAAAATCATTTAGCCATTTTCCAGTGTCCAAAAATTACCATTTTCATTTTTCTAAGGTTTCTTAGGTCCTGATTTAGTTTCTGGGTGAAGGAGATGATTTCTCACTGAGTAATTTATTTTCTGTGATTTATTTGCCAAAACAGCAGGGTATATGTTTGGAAAATCATAACCCTAAATCCACTGGGAATTTTTGTGCACCCTTTGCGCATTAGGCTAATGATAATCACCCTAACAACATATCCCAAGCTCAGCTCCAGTGTATGTGTAGATTTTGAACTATGATGAAATGTGCTCAAACTGAAATGAATTTATATTTCAAAATGTACAGCTCAACTGGGTGAGGTGCAAAGGAAGAAGTTGGCCTTCTAGATTCACTGGTCACTACAAAATTGGTTTGGCATTTTTATGATTGTTCTACGATTTTCTACGAATTTTTGAAGATCTCAGCGAATTAAACCTAAAAGATAGAATCTATTTTACGCTGTGAACCCTAGGGTTTTTGAATCTCTTACAAACAAGTCCCTGCATTTTACAGTCGGCCCCCTGGAAAGAGGTTGAAGACACACAGGGATCCCTGGGCTCGCCGGCGTGGTTACGCCGGCCAAACGGCGGCGAGACCGGGCCGGGGAAGTGGGGGGGAAAAGGAGAGGGGCTCACCGTGATTCGTTTGAGCTAGGTCTTGAGGTCGGGGAGGGCCGGGAACAAGGTCAACGACGGCGGTGGCGGCTCGGCTTGCTCCGGCGAGCGGCGACCGGCGACGTTGGGGTCGGAGAAGCCCGGAGAAAAGGTCTTTGAGCACCAGCGCGGCACGGTGAAGCTATTGGTTCCCTCGGTTCGGCCGGAGGAGGAGTGGAGCGGACTGTGCACGTGCGCGGGCGGCGGCGGAAGCTCTGTGAACTCCGGCGAGCGATTTCGGCGTGGAAGAGAGGGGGAACTGTTTGGGGCTTTAAGTAGGAGCGAGAGGGGAGGGAAGGGGTGCTCGGGCAGCACGGGATGGCGGCTGGGGCAGCTCGGTGAGCTGTCGCGGCGACAGCGGCTTGTCGCGGCCGTGTTGGCGCCGTGCGCGGCGTCAACGTGCGCGCGCAGGCGTGCTGCAGGCGGCAGGCGCGCGTGGGCGAGGCGAGAAGAGACAGGGCGAGGAAAAGGAGACGGCGTGGTCGCGAAAGTCGCATGACGGACCGGTGGGCAACGGCGGCGACGGCAATATCCGGCGGTCCGCGGCGGCGACGCGACGGCGAGCGCGGGAGTCAGCGCTACAGTGCGCCTCAGGCCACGCGGGCTGGCCAGACGCGTGCTCCGTGAGCGGAGACATGCAGCCGCGCCATTGGCCAGCGCAGTCGAGGACGGCCGTTGGCAGAGCGCTGCCGGCGGCGAGCGCGGGCACGCGCGAGCGCGGCGTGAGCGTCCCGTGGGCGCGCCTTTTCAAGCTTGGACCAGGCGCCTTCGACCATGCGCTTCGAGCTTGGATCGCAAGCTCGAGCTTTCCGAGCCTCGAAGGTGACGGAAACGCCACTCGAGGGTGAATGCCCCTCGAGCTTGGCTGCGGAGCCTCGAGGGTGACGGAAACGCCGCTCGAGGGTGAATGCCCCTCGAGCTTGGCTGCGGAGCCTCGAGGGTGACGGAAACGCCGCTCGAGGGTGAATGCCCCCCTCGAGCTTGGCTGCGGAGCCTCGAGCGTGACGGAAATCACCGCTCGAGGGTGAATGCCCCTCGAGCTAGGCTGCGGAGCCTCGAGCGTGACGGAAAATCACCGCTCGAGGGTGAATGCCCCTCGAGCTTGGCTGCGGAGCCTCGAGCGTGACGGAAATCACCGCTCGAGGGTGAATGCCCCTCGAGCTTGGCTGCGGAGCCTCGAGCGTGACGGAAATCACCGCTCGAGGGTGAATGCCCCTCGAGCTTGGCTGCGAAGCCTCGAGCGTGACGGAAATCACCGCTCGAGGGTGAATGCCCCTCGAGCTTGGCTGAGGTTCCATTTCAGCTTTTGAATTTGAATTGAAAAATTTAATTTCCAAAGTTAGGGTCTGAAATTTGAGATACTTCCAAACATTTTTAGGCTATGGTTTCAAAAGGGAAGATGCTTGGTTTGGTCTCTCCTTCAAATTTTGCATTGGCCAAAATTCAAGTTCTTATATAAAATTTAAAGGTTTTTGTTTTGCCTCTTTTTGGGGTGTTTTTAATTTCTTATCGAATTCCTTTTAGCATTTCTTTTGATTTCTTTCTTTCAATTAACCTTGGTTAGGCTTGATTACTTGTTTAGCTTAGCTTAATCATTGTTTTAGTGTTAATTAACACCAGGGGTGTTACAGCTGACGCGTGGATTCGGGCTATCGATTCGAAGTTTGCTATCCTGGTTGCCCCTTGCTCTGAAGAGCGCAAGGTCACTTTCGCCGCACAGCAGCTTCGCGGTCCGGCTTTGGTTTGGTGGGAGACTTATCTTGGCATGCTCCCCGCTGAAACTGTGATTACTTGGCAGAACTTCAAGGATGCGTTCAAGGCGCATCACATTCCTAAGGGCCTTGTTGAGAGGAAGTTGAGGGAGTTCCTGACCTTGACTCAGGGCACTCACACGGTGTACCAGTACGCCCAGGCTTTCAACAACCTTTGTCAGTACGCTGGTCATCATGCTGACAGTGATGATAAGAAGAAGGAGAGGTTCCGTATGGGGCTCAGCACCAAGTTGCAGGAGAGGCTGCTAAACATCAAGCCTGCCACTTATGCTGACTTGGTCAATGTGGCTATCGCTCAGGAGGATGCCATTATGACCCATAGAGCCGACAAGAAGAGGAAGGCTCCTGTTGTATCTGCCAGTGGCGGTAAGCCGCAGCGCTTCCGTATTGTTCCTCCACAGGGACAGCAGCGTGCCGGGCAGTCTGGCCGCTGGGTGGTTAACCCTCCTCAGCAGAGTGGTTCTCGCTTTCCACCACAGCAGTCGCAGCAGCAGAAGACCCCGATGAACCCGCAGCAGCCAGCTCAGCCTGGAGCTGGGTATTCTTGCTACCGTTGCGGCAGTACCAGTCATTTCATCAGGGACTGTCCCCAGGGCAAGCAGCAGAACAATGGCAACCAGCCAAACAAGGGCAAGTTGCAGAAGATTCACGTCAAGCAGGGAAGGGTCAACTTCACCACCTTGACTGACCTTCCCGAGGGAGCACCAGTAATGACGGGTAAATTTCTGATTCATAACCGACCTGCAGTCATTCTCTTTGATCCTGGTGCTACTCATAGCTTCATAAGTCCAAGTTGTGCTAAGAAATGTGGGTTAAATTGCTTATCTACAAATGCGGCCTACAAAATAATCACCGCAGGAGGAAACCTAAATTCAAATCATGTGGCGCGAAAGGTGCCAATTAAACTGGGTAGTAGAGTTATCTTGACCGACCTGATTCTTTTAGAACTGAATGGGATAGATATAATCTTGGGAGCTAATTGGATGGCACAGCACAAGGTTGTGTTAGACATTGCTAAGAGAATTGTTGATATCAACTCACCTACACATGGATCTACCACACTCTATCTTCCGTCTCCCAACTCCTTGAGCTCGTGTGTTTTTGTCATGACTGAGCCCAAGCTTGAAGACATTCCTATTGTCTGTGAGTTCCCCGATGTCTTCCCAGACGACTTGCCTGGAATGCCACCGGATCGGGACATTGAGTTCGTTATCGAGCTACAACCAGGCACCGCACCAATTTCTAAAAGACCCTACAGAATGCCACCCGCAGAATTGGCAGAGATGAAAACTCAACTCCAAGATTTACTGGACAAGGGTTTCATTCGTCCGAGTACATCACCTTGGGGTTGTCCTGCCATATTTGTCGAAAAGAAGGATCACACGTTGAGGACGTGTATTGACTACCGGCCTCTCAATGCGGTCACTATCAAAAATAAGTACCCTCTTCCCCGCATTGATGTATTATTCGATCAACTCGCCGGAGCCAAGATATTCTCGAAAATTGATCTTCGTTCTGGATATCATCAAATCAAGATTCGTCCTTGTGATATTCCCAAGACGGCTTTCTCGACCCGCTATGGACTTTATGAATTCTTGGTTATGTCGTTCGGGCTGACTAATGCTCCTGCTTATTTCATGTATCTCATGAATTCGGTGTTCATGCCCGAGCTGGATAAGTTCGTAGTGGTTTTCATTGATGATATTCTTGTCTATTCCAAGAATGAGGAAGAGCATGCCGAGCATCTCCGTCTTGTTCTTCAACGACTCCGTGATCACAAATTGTACGCCAAGTTCTCCAAGTGTGAGTTTTGGCTGGATAGTGTGAAGTTCTTGGGTCACACCGTTTCTAAAGATGGTATCTCGGTGGATCCTACGAAAGTGCAGCAAGTAATGGACTGAAAACCTCCTACCTCTGTCCACGAAATCCGAAGCTTCCTGGGTTTGGCAGGATATTATCGTCGTTTTATTCCGGATTTCTCGCGAGTTGCCAAGCCAATGACCGAGCTATTGAAGAAGGGGCAGAAATTCGTGTGGGATGAGAAGTGTGAAGAGGCATTCCGCACATTGAGGAAGTTGTTGACCTCAGCTCCCGTTCTGACCCAACCGGATAGCACCAAACCCTACGATGTCTACTGCGATGCTTCAGGCACCGGACTCGGTTGTGTTCTTATGCAAGAAAATCGAGTTATTGCTTATGCTTCACGTGCTCTCCGTCCCCATGAGCTGAATTATCCCACTCACGACCTTGAATTGGCGGCCGTGATTCACGCTCTGAAAATATGGAGGCACTATCTGATAGGAGTTCCTTGCAACGTGTATACCGACCACAAAAGTCTCAAGTACGTCTTCACTCAGACTAACTTGAATATGAGGCAGCGAAGATGGCTGGAGTTGGCAAAAGATTATGACATGAGTTTGCATTATCATCCCGGAAAGGCGAATGTGGTTGCGGATGCTTTGAGCCGCAAGTCCCATTGCCATTGTCTTTCGGTCGAATCGTATGCCGACACTCTATGCCATGAGTTGGCGAAACTCAATCTCGAGATTGTTCCGCATGGTTATTTAAACAATATATCTCTCGAGTCCACGTTGCACGATGAGATCTTTCTGGCCCAGCAGACCGATAAAAAGGTCGGAATTATTCGGGAAGAGCTGGCCGAAGGAACGGAGGAACGGTATAACTGTTTCCGTCAGGATGCCCGAGGCATGATATGGTTTGGGAACCGTATCGTCGTGCCTAAGGATCCGGAATTACGGAAGAAAATTTTGAGTGAAGCTCACCACTCTAAATTCTCTATTCACCCTGGCAGCAATAAGATGTACCAGGATATGAAGAAAACTTTTTGGTGGACCAAGATGAAAATGGATATTGCTCGGTTTGTATCCGAGTGTGACACTTGCAGGAGGGTAAAGGCTAGTCATCTAAAGGCGGCTGGAACTCTTCAACCTTTGTCTATACCATCATGGAAATGGGAGGATATCAGTATGGATTTCATTGTTGGCCTTCCCAAGACCGCACGAGGGCACGATTCTATATGGGTCATTGTGGACAGGCTCACAAAGACCGCTCACTTTATTCCGGTCAACACCACCTATGCCGTCAAGAAGTATGCTGAGATCTATCTCAACCAAATTGTGCGCCTGCACGGAGTGCCTAGAACAATCATTTCGGACCGAGGTCCGCAGTTTGTGGCAAGGTTCTGGGAGCAACTCCATGCATCTCTCGGCACAAAGCTTATTCGAAGCTCGGCTTACCACCCGCAGACGGATGGACAAACCGAGCGGGTGAATCAAATCCTTGAAGACATGCTTAGAGCTTGCGTCATTCACTATGAAGCAAGTTGGGATAAATGCCTGGCTATCGCCGAGTTCTCATACAACAACAGTTACCAAGCAAGCTTGAAAATGACCCCTTTCGAAGTCTTGTATGGGAAAATGTGTCGAACTCCGTTATGTTGGTCTCAGCCTGGAGAGCGAGAAATATACGGACCCGACTTGGTGATTGAAGCCGAAGAGCAAGTCAGAGTTATTCGGGAAAACCTCAAAGCCGCTCAGTCTCGTCAGAAGAGTTATGCCGATCGCCGAAGAATGCCTCTCAAATTCGCAGTCGGTGATCATGTGTATCTTAAGGTCTCACCAACTCGAGGAGTCCAAAGGTTCGGAGTAAAGGGAAAGCTTGCACCCCGTTACGTCGGACCTTATGAAATCATTGACAAATGTGGATCCGTAGCGTATCGTCTACAACTTCGCGACAAACTTTCAGCCGTGCACAATGTCTTTCATATCTCACAACTCAAGAAGTGTATTCGAGTTCCGACTGAAGTCGTGGAACAAGAAGACGTGGAAGTTGAGCCCGATCTGACCTACGTTGCTCAACCTCTCAAAGTCCTTGACCAAAAGGAAATGCACACGAGAAGGAGCTCGGTTAAAATGTATAAAATTCAGTGGGTTCATCACACTGAAGAAGAGGCAACATGGGAGACCGAGGAATATCTTAATTGCCATTATCCTGGATTTCTCACCACCCCACCAGGTACCAATGTTCCGCACTTTCTAGCATTTCCGAATCTCGGGACGAGATTCTTTTTAAGGGGGGTAGGCTGTAACACCCCTGGTGTTAATTAGCACTAAAACAATGATTAAGCTAAGCTAAACAAGTAATCAAGCCTAACCAAGGTTAATTGAAAGAAAGAAATCAAAAGAAATGCTAAAAGGAATTCGATAAGAAATTAAAAACACCCCAAAAAGAGGCAAAACAGAAACCTTTAAATTTTATATAAGAACTTGAATTTTGGCCGATGCAAAATTTGAAGGAGAGACCAAACCAAGCATCTTCCCTTTTGAAACCATAGCCTAAAAATGTTTGGAAGTATCTCAAATTTCAGACCCTAACTTTGGAAATTAAATTTTTCAATTCAAATTCAAAAGCTGAAATGGAACCTCAGCCAAGCTCGAGGGGCATTCACCCTCGAGCGGTGATTTCCGTCACGCTCGAGGCTCCGCAGCCAAGCTCGAGGGGCATTCAACCTCGAGCGGTGATTTCCGTCACGCTCGAGGCTCCGCAGCCAAGCTCGAGGGGCATTCACCCTCGAGCGGTGATTTTCCGTCACGCTCGAGGCTCCGCAGCCAAGCTCGAGGGGCATTCACCCTCGAGCGGCGTTTCCGTCACCCTCGAGGCTCCGCAGCCAAGCTCGAGGGGCATTCACCCTCGAGTGGCGTTTCCGTCACCTTCGAGGCTCGGAAAGCTCGAGCTTGCGATCCAAGCTCGAAGCGCATGGTCGAAGCGCCTGGTCCAAGCTTGAAAAGGCGCGCCCACGGGACGCTCACGCCGCGCTCGCGCGTGCCCGCGCTCGCCGCCGGCAGCGCTCTGCCAACGGCCGTCCTCGACTGCGCCGGCCAATGGCGCGGCTGCATGTCTCCGCTCACGGAGCACGCGTCTGGCCAGCCCGCGTGGCCTGAGGCGCACTGTAGCGCTGACTCCCGCGCTCGCCGTCGCGTCGCCGCCGCGGACCGCTGGATATTGCCGTCGCCGCCGTTGCCCACCGGTCCGTCGTGCGACTTTCGCGACCACGCCGTCTCCTTTTCCTCGCCCTGTCTCTTCTCGCCTCTCCCACGCGCGCCTGCCGCCTGCAGCACGCCTGCGCGCGCACGTTGACGCCGCGCACGGCGCCAACACGGCCGCGACAAGCCGCTGTCGCCGCGACAGCTCACCGAGCTGCCCCAGCCGCCATCCCATGCTGCCCGAGCACCCCGTCCCTCCCCTCTCGCTCCTACTTAAAGCCCCAAACAGTTCCCCCTCTCTTCCACGCCGAAATCGCTCGCCGGAGTTCACAGAGTTTCCGCCGCCGCCCGCGCACGTGCACAGTCCGCTCCACTCCTCCTCCGGCCGAACCGAGGGAACCAATAGCTTCACCGTGCCGCGCTGGTGCTCAAAGACCTTTTCTCCGGGCTTCTCCGACCCCAACGTCGCCGGTCGCCGCTCGCCGGAGCAAGCCGAGCCGCCACCGCCGTCGTTGACCCCGTTTCCGGCCATCCCCGAGCTCGAGACCTAGCTCAAACGAATCAAGGTGAGCCCCTCTCCTTTTCCCCCCACTTCCCCGGCCCGGTCTCGCCGCCGTTTGGCCGGCGTAACCACGCCGGCGAGCCCAGGGATCCCTGTGTGTCTTCAACCTCTTTCCAGGGGGCCGACTGTAAAATGCAGGGACTTGTTTGTAAGAGATTCAAAAACCCTAGGGTTCACATCGTAAAATAGATTCTATCTTTTAGGTTTAATTCGCTGAGATCTTCAAAAATTCGTAGAAAATCGTAGAAAAATCATAAAAATTCCAAACCAATTTTGTAGTGACCAGTGAATCTAGAAGGCCAACTTCTTCCTTTGCACCTCACCCAGTTGAGCTGTAGATTTTGAAATATAAATTCATTCAGTTTGAGCACATTTCATCATAGTTCAAAATCTACACATACACTGGAGCTGAGCTTGGGATATGTTGTTAGGGTGATTATCATTAGCCTAATGCGCAAAGGGTGCACAAAAATTCCCAGTGGATTTAGGGTTATGATTTTCCAAACATATACCCTGCTGTTTTGGCAAATAAATCACAGAAAATAAATTACTCAGTGAGAAATCATCTCCTTCACCCAGAAACTAAATCAGGACCTAAGAAACCTTAGAAAAAAATGAAAATGGTAATTTTTGGACACTGGAAAATGGCTAAATGATTTTGGTAGTTTAAACATGGTGAAATTCCACAAAAAATAACCATAAATCAATATCACATGCAAACTTGCAGAGAGATCACTCTTGGTACCCTAAGTCACTGTGCCAAGTGGTGTGAACAAAAACCTTGTAATTATTTTTGTAGGATTTTAGTTGTTTTTAGGCAAAAAGATAAGAATGATTTTTATAAATTATAGAAAAATTATCTTGAGCCAAACTTTGGGCTAAGCTCCTGCCTTGGCATGAGCAAGCCTCTGGCCAAATGGTACATGAACATAAATTTCCTAAGTTCACCTTTTGAATAATCGAAAAGGGACTTGAATAAGGGAAAAGAAAAGAAAAGAAAAGAGAAGAAAAAGAAAGGAAAAGAGAAGAAAAAGAAAAGAAAAGAGAAAAACCAAAAACTTTAAAATCAAAGTAAAGGTTCAAATGAAAAAGGATATATTCACTTATAATTAATGTTTATCCTTTCTAATTCATTAACCAAGATTTAAATAAACCCTAATTGTTTAAATCTCGATACTTAAGGATTTCATGCATTCCGTATAGATTCGGGTCTCGCCGACGGAGTCTACGAGCTAGTCCCCGCTGCCGAGGAGATCGCCCAGGAGTCCGAGGTGAACGTGGTGCACGTGGATCCGAGCCCCGAGCAGGAGTACCGCTTCGAGCCGGAAGGCAAGCCCCGGAGCATAACCTAACTTTACTTACGCCATTTACTTGATTATATGTTTGTGCATTTAAGTTTCAAGGAGTTGAATGAAACCCTAGATTGCATGATCATAGGTTCCTTTGATTGAACACTAGTATGTTAGGTTCGATAGTCGCTATGCTTAAGAACGATAGAAGTCGAGTGTTTTCCGACACTCGCGAGATATAGGAGTTGTATGACTACTCATATCAGAAACACTAGAGATGATGGACGGATGATTGTAGATACCCGTCTATCGATGTTTTAAGTGGAAACATGTGGTACTTTTGTGTCAAGCGTTTGAACGTACCACACATATGCACGGTTTATGGGACCGGTAAGTCCCGGTATCCGATTGATGCGAGCAGGTCCGACAGCTCTCTGTCTTGGAAACGTTATCCCATGGGCACATGAGGGTAGTTGCGTGAGTCCCAGTAGTGGTGAACCTTTACCCTGAGGCAGTGGGACTAGGGAGCCACTCGCAGAGAGAGGAGAAAGGATTGGGGTGTGTTGGCATTTCCAACCATTCCGTATGTTTGGGTTTTCCCTGGCCAGGTAGTAAATTCGGTTCGAACTGTCCGCTTCTCGCGGTTAATGAGACTGCTTGACCGATGTATGACATATTATGAAGTGAAACTTGGAAGGATGAAATCTTTGTATGAAATAATTGTATTGCAAAACTTGATTGTTTAGCTAGGCTCACCTAGAATGGATAGACTAAAGAAGTTAAAATCAAGATAAAGAAAGTAGAAAACAGCTTAGTCGCTTTTGGCAAAAGAACCCCACTAGCCAAACAGCCTCTCATCGTAGGAGTCGGTGATGTAGTGATCACCAGTCGGTTAAGTCTTGTTGAGTATAACTAGTATACTCAGCCTTGCTTGTGGCTAAATTTTCAGGACCATCCCCTCAGGAGGTAGCTGCCTCTATGGCTTGGGCCTCCCAGCTTCCTCCTGGTTACAGCATCGAGTGGGAGCCGACCTCTCCCGAGGATCGTGAGGAGTAGCGTCACGGCTGACTTCATCGTGACGATACTATGGATCGTCGCTAGTATCTCGTTTACTTTCCGCTGCATGAACTCAAACTATTTATTTATCATTTCAATTTGGTTGTAATAACTCTAAGACTTGTTGTAATTTGAATTGTGGAATGATGTGATCTTTGGAACTCACCTTCGAGTGAGCGTATGGACGGACGATCTTCAGTAGCCGTTGGTCGAGCTTGACTCGACGGTCGAATCCGCACTTGGGAACATTTTTGTATATTAGCACCAATGGAAGGTGGAATATACTTAAGTGGGCCCATTTCTCGGGTGAGATCGCTACAGCGTCTACCCACCACTCGGGTGTACACATAACTGAAAGAACTGTAGGTAAATAATTACCGTACCCCGATGTTCCTGCAGGCTCGCTAATAATCATGTTGGCAGACTTGCCTTCTTTGCGTTGAGGACACTTTCCAGCAAAGTGGTCCTCACTCCCGCACACGTAGCAGGCTCCCTTCTTCTTCTTGAACCCGGTGGTTTGTTTAGCCTTCCCAGGGTTCTGTGGCTGAGGCGGTTTCTTGCCTTTGCCCTTGTTGTTGGTGCGAGCATTAATGTTCTTTTGAACAAAGTTCGCGCTTGCACCGACAAGTGTCCCCTTGTTACGTACGTCCTTTGCTCTCGCCTTTTCCTCCACATCAAGAGTGCCAATGAGTCCATCAATCGTGAACTCCTGCCTCCTGTGTTTCAGAGAAGTAGCAAAGTCCCTCCAAGAAGGTGGCAGCTTGGATATGATACCTCCGGCCACAAACTTGTCGGGCAACACGCAAGGGTTCTCTTTGTTGCAACAGCCAAGGTCTTTAGCCAGCATATGCAACTCATTAGCTTGTTCCACCACAGGACGGTCTTCCACCATCCTGTAGTCTAGGAACTGCTCCATGAGATACAGCTCACTGCCAGCATCAGACACTCCGTACTGAGCATCAAGGGCGTCCCACATCTCTTTCCCAGTCTTCTTCTTAAGAAGGGGATTAATCAGATGTGGGGCAATCACACCAAGGATGCATCCGCGGAAGAGATTATCTTTAACCTCGAACGCACTTCCCTGCTCGGAGGTGCATTGTTCGGGCTTCCCTTCCGCCACATCCATGATGCCCATGGTGGTCAACCACAGTACCATCCGTTCACGCCAACTCACAAAATTTGTACCGTCAAAAGTGTTTGGTTTAATGGATGAAGCAAATTGAGCAACCGAAAACCTATCAACATAATTATCACTAAAATCAGGTTTCTGGATTGTTGGATAATTATCTGCAATAGGCCATATTTTAATTCCAAAAGTTATAATTAAATTCACGAATATTTGCATGACTATAATGAGTGAAACGATCCATGTGCACGTGTTCAATTTTAACACAGATTTAAAGAAGAACACGAATAAGATGAAGGATAGCAGTTCAGACATCGAAAAGTACCCTGGGGCGGGACCTCTGCCAGAGGCATCGGTTGCGCCGTTACCAGCTGGAGGAATATCATCCGTACTCATGATATTTCTCGACTGGCCTTGCTCGAAGTAGTCGTACAAATTCGATGCAGGAAGATCCGTTGACGCAGTGCAGTCCGTGTGCCGGAGTCGTGCAGGAAGAAGACGAGGCGCAGTGTAGTCGTTCGATGG
Source organism: Digitaria exilis (assembly GCA_015342445.1). Taxonomy (NCBI): domain Eukaryota; kingdom Viridiplantae; phylum Streptophyta; class Magnoliopsida; order Poales; family Poaceae; genus Digitaria; species Digitaria exilis. Next base: position 103,308 of record JACEFO010001768.1, on the reverse strand, counting down.
CGGCGGAGTCTCCAGGACGGTGAACTGTACGCCGGTGAAGACGTAGCAGTTCTGGGCGAGCAGTCGCGTAGAGACGCTCCCCAGAAACCTGATTGCCCCGGTATCCCGAGCAAGATCTCAACGAGGCAATGGTGTCGGAGGCACCTGCTCTCGCCGGTGGTGTGCGCGCAGCGCCGGCGATGGGGAGGCAAATTTGCAGCAGAGGAAAGAGGAGAAGTAATGGACTCAAAAATCTCTGTCTCACAGGAGAAGATGGCTTTCTATTCATAGCCCTCGGGTGAGACGAGAGGATGAACCTGGACGGGAGAGAATCGGGAAGGCTGAGTTATGGAAAGCTGAATTATGGAAGGCTGAATCATGGTATCAGTGATTGCCATAATTAGCCCTTCCAATTACCGCGTCTTCAGTTTCCATAACCAGCAAAAGAGAGATCCCTCCCGCACGCAAGTCAGGCTCAGGCTCAGGCTAGCGCCAGGGTTCTTTGAGAACCGCCAGGGTTCTTTGAGAACCTCCAGGGTTGTCTGAGACCCACAGGGTTCTCTGCAGAGTCAACCCTGTGACTCGTACGAAGCGTTGCCAGGGTTCTTTTCCAGTCCGAGCAGAGTTCTTTTCCATTACCAGTATGGTGTTGACCATAATAACTATAACATAAGAAGTAGACTATAATCCTTTAGAATAAATAGAATAATGGGGCAGACCCAAATATTCTAACACCACCCAAGCTGGAAGGGTTGTCATGCCATAAAAAATACGTCGATTTCTTTCACGCCAAATGTTCCACGCCGTATAGATCATGAGAGATGCCATGTGTTGCTTCGTCCTCTTATCTCTGCCCTGCAGGGTTGAGTTCCACCACTCTTCCATGGACATGTCCGCCGCCGGAACCTGCAAAAGCCCTTCAGTTTGCTGAGCCATTCTCCACCACACCTCTTTGGCGTAGACACAATGCAGAATGAGATGCGCTGCAGATTCTGGCATTTGATCACACAGTTGACATGTTGGATTGCATGGCCAGTTTCTAACAATCAGCTTATCTGCAGTCAGAATCTTGGATTGTATCAACAACCATGTGAAGAACCTGTGCTTGCCTTCCACTTTGGACTGCCAAATTGCCCGGCTATCAAATGTGCAGAACGAACCAACAAATTGAGCACGGTAGGTTGACTTGGAGGTGTATTTGCCATCAGCTGTCCACCGCCAACGAATTACATCTGGTTGATCATTCAGCCGTACCATTTGCACCCGTTGTGCTAATGTTATCAATTCTTCCAATTCATCAAAAGTCGACCAACGCCTCAGTCCCCGTGTCCAATTCGCATTGTGCAGATCGTCTCGTACCGTCTGATTCTTTCGCCAGGCAAGTTTGTATAGATTAGGTGCAATGTCTCTTGGTGCCTGTCCATCCAACCAAGATGAGTCCCAAAACTTGCTCGTTCTCCATTCCCAACCGTAACAGAGGTACTCACTCGGAACAATTGCCTATCAACCTCAGTACAGGGTACTGCCATTCCTACCCATGGTCGATCTGGGTCTTCCCATTGCAGCCAAAGCCATCTCAATCGGAGTGCCCGACTAAAGAGCTCCAGATCGAGCACGCCAAGGCCACCCAATTGCTTAGGTCGTTTCACCTTTGTCCACCTAACTAGGCAGTGACCCACCTTTGCGTCTGCTGCACCTTTCCACAAAAACCCACGCCTAATCTTGTCGATGCTCTTTAAAGCCCATTTCTTTGGAGTAAAAACAGTAAGGTGATAGATTGGTGTTGATGACAACACTGTATTAAGAATCTTCAACCTACCAGCCTTATTTAGGTATCGAGCCTTCCATGTAGGCAATCTGTTAGACATCTTGTCAATCAAGGGTTGAATGTTCACTCGCCTAAGCTGTCTGTAGTGTAGCGGAAGCCCCAAATATATCATACCCGGTTTTAGAGAGAAAACCGAGTACATCTCATATGTGTGCCAGGATCAAATTTCACACATATGATAGACCGTGAGTGAATAGCAGAAACAGTACTCAAACGAATATTTAATAAATAAGTATTTATTACACTCACGAATAAGACTCAAAGGCCAAAATAAACTGGTTCACACGATAACTAAGACGATATCTCCAAAAGCACTCCACAGGCAACTGACTGGTGGAACACACGCCTAGAACTCATCAAGATCGCTGAGGTACTCTGCTCCAGGATTACCTTCTGATCCAATATAAGCAAGGGTGAGTACACTTATGGTTGGTACTCAACAAGTGGGGGAAATATGCAAGCTATCAAGGATAGGCTGGGTTTGCAGCGGTTAGCATTTTAGTTGGTCAAGTTTTATTGACAAGCGACTATTTACTAAGATAATAGTATATACCACCCCATATTAACAATAAATAACCAATAAGTAAACCATAAGCATAACCAATAACATATGCATGCAATGATTTGATTTCATGTTTCGATAGTTTAATCACGTGAGGGTCCAGGCCGTTCATGACCGCGAACACGGCTGTTATAACAGTTTTACACTCTGCAGAGGTTGTACACTTTCACCACAATTCGCGTAAAAGCTCCGAAGAACTTTAAACCCAACCATGCTGTGCTGATCAGGCACGTACCACACTTCCAAGGTGTGACTGCATAGGGACGCTACGAGGCCTTTACAAAGATTCCCTAGTTAGAAACAATCCGCTAAGGTTTCCGGATCGGAAGCAGGCATAACCCTCCCTAACGGGTATAGTGTCTTAGCCAAGCCCACTTCCCGAGAGAACCGGGCTATACACCGTCAACCGCCACCCCCCATGCCCTTTCGGTAAGATCATTCCTAACCAAGGTTTCTAATTAATTAGCCAAGACCAGAGCCATATAGTATTGTGGTTGTACGGTTAATCCTGGGTGGTTCTCCATGTTCCGATTAACATGGTGATCTTGTATTAACATAACAAGATATAAATAATAAAGATATTCATCAATGTTGGATAGAACCCATCATAAACTATGGTTAAGCATCTAGCATAGCTACCCAACATAAAAGTAAACCCGGTTTATTAAGGCTTGGGTGTAAGAGTCTAGTCATCCTTAAATAGGACCCATCAGATTAATGCATCGCGAATGTAAATATAAACTTTGTTGTCATGCAATGTGTATGGGTTCAAAAGAGTATGCAGAGGGGGAAATCCACTTGCCTTGCTCAAAGTACTGCGGTAGCTCCTCCTTGAAGACTTGATCTTGATCCCCCTCGAACGAATCGTTCTCTATACGTTTCACACAAGCATTCAATCAATAAAAGTAAAACAATACACCAAACAACTTTGAAAGACGCAAAGACGTGTCTAGAACTATTCTTGATGAAGAGACGATCGCGTGAGCGCAAAGATCACTCAAAACGGATTTAAAACGGTTAAGATATGGCTAAAACAAGGTTTGGGGGCTTCTTTGAACTAAATCTAACCTTCCAGGGGCTTAAACAGAAGAAACCAGGGACCTAAAACGTAATTTTATATAAAAACCAAAGGACTTTTGTGAAAAACAACCAACCAGGACGGCGGGTTCTATTTTTAGAAAGCTCAGGGGCCTAAACGAAAAGAAAAGGACCTAGATCTAATTATTTTTGAACTGGCTTGGACCGCGGGTTGATTTCTAAAAAGATCAGAGGCTCTTTTGCAAAAAGACGCGGCTGACTCGGCGTTGAACGGTTTGACTCGAGTCGGCTCGGATCTGGACCGTTGGATCAAGATCTAACGGCTGAGATCAAAGGGGCAACTCCGCGGCGGCGCTGGCGACAACGCGCGGCGGCGCTTCACCGGACTCTCGCCGGACTTGATCGAAACCGACGCTAGAGAGCTCGGTTTCTCGCCGCGATTGGCTTGGGAGAGAGCTGGGGACGCGGGGAGTCGGTTTTGGCAGATCTAAACGAAGATTACGCGGTGGAGGAGACTCACGGCGGCGAGGAGCGGCTCGGCTACGACGGCGAGCTCACACGGACACGAGAGAGCGCGAGAGAAGGAGATAAGAGGCTTGACGGCTTCCTTACCTTCACGCGCAACTTGTCGACGAGCTTGTAGCGACTAGAAGGCGCTGAGCAACTCGAAACGCGGCGGCGGCTCTAAACCTAGGGTTACGGCGGCTATGGCGACTATGGCGACGCGGAGAGCTCGGGTTTAGGGTTGGGGATCCAAGGAAGCTTAGGCCGCGGCTTATAAAGGCCGGAGAGTCCTTGCGCGAGGGGAAACGGAGACGGAGGCGGCTACGGCCGGGACTCAGACTCGCCATCGAGTCCTGCTCGAAGACGCGCGAGGAAGAAGGAACTGACACGGTGGGCCCACATGTCAGCGAAACAAAGAGAGGAGAGACGGCTGGGCCGGGCTGCGCGCTGGCGAAACGGGCCGAAGAAAAGAGCTGGGCCGCGGTCGCGCGCGCGAGGAAAGAGGCCGGGAAAGACTGGGCCGAAGCTGGGCTGGGCTAGAAAAAGAGAGAGGGAAAAGAAAGATTTTGAAAAGATTTAAACTTTTGCAAACTGTTTTCAAATTCAAACAAACATTCAAAAACATATGCAACAGCATGAATGCAACAAAGAATTTATTGACTCTAATTTAAATGATATTTAAATATTTTAAGAGCCATGATTTAATTTGCAATTTAATATTTCCTAAAAAAAAACAAAAACTAGGAAAATTGGGTTGCCTATATTAAATTTTAATGTGATGAAATTAGGGTGTTACAAATCCTACCCCCCTTAAGAAGAATCTCGTCCTCGAGATTCGGAAAGATCAGAGAACAACTGAGGGAATTCTGCACTGAGCTCATCTTCTCTTTCCCATGTAGCCTCATCCTCTGTATGGTGACTCCACTGCACTTTGCACATCTTAACTACTTTATTCCGAGTAACCCTTTCTGCTGTCTCCAATACCTTAACTGGATACTCTGAATAGGTCAAATCATCCTTCACACTGAGTTCTTCTAACTGCAACTGTTCCTCTGGTACCCGTAAACACTTCTTCAATTGTGACACATGAAACACATCATGAACATCTGACAACTGAGCTGGCAACTCTAACTGATAAGCTACCTCACCTTTCCTTTCTAGTACCTTGAAAGGACCAATGAAACGAGGTGATAGCTTTCCTTTAACTTTGAATCTACGAAGACCTCTGATAGGTGATACTTTGAGATAAACAAAATCTCCAACTTCAAAGATCAATTCTCTCCTTCGGGTATCAGCATAACTTTTCTGCCTAGACTGTGCAGTCCTGAGATTATCCCTGATTAACTGTACCTGCTGCTCTGCATCCTGAAGAACTTCGGGTCCAAACACTTTACTTTCCCCAGTCTGGCTCCAATACAATGGTGTCCTGCACTTCCTTCCATACAATGCTTCAAAAGGTGACATCTTAAGACTAGCTTGGTAACTGTTATTGTAGGAAAACTCTGCATATGGCAAACTCTTATCCCAACTACGACCGTGTTTCAAAGCACACGCTCGAAGCATATCCTCCAGTATTTGATTAGTCCTCTCAGTTTGTCCATCTGTCTGTGGATGATAAGCAGAACTGAAGTTGAGTTGTGTACCCATTATTTCATGTACCTTCTGCCAGAAACGTGACGTAAACTGAGTACCTCGGTCGGATACTATCTTCTTTGGAACTCCATGTAGACAGACAATCCTGGACATATACAGCTCTGCTAACTTAGCACTTGTATATGTTGTGTTGACTGGTATGAAATGAGCAGACTTTGTCAACCTATCCACAATAACCCATATAGAGTCATGACCATCACGAGTAAGAGGTAACCCGACAATAAAGTCCATACCAATTTCTTCCCACTTCCACTCTGGTACTCTCAATGGTTGAAGCAAACCTGCTGGACGTTGGTGTTCTGCTTTAACCTTCTGGCAAACATCACACAAAGCCACATAAGTTGCAACATCCTTCTTCAAACCATACCACCAATATTTCTCTTTCAAATCTTGATACATCTTAGTACTTCCTGGATGAATGGAATAAGGTGAATCATGTGCTTCCTTCAATATGATTTCTCGAAGCCTATCATTTTCCGAAACACATATTCTATTTCTGAACCACACTGTTCCTTGTTCATCCTCAGTAAAATCCTTAGTTTTTCCCGAATGAATTAACGCTCTGAATTCCTCGATTTTTGGATCTTCTAACTGTCCCTTCCTAATATCTTGCTCTAATGTTGACTCTACTTCCATAGTCACAGCTTCTGAATGAGCACAGATACCCAAGTTAAGTCGTTCCATCTCCCAACATAACTCTTGTGATATCAATCTCCCAATGACTGAGTTAACTTGACTCTTACGACTTAAAGCATCTGCAACAACGTTGGCCTTTCCAGGATGATATTGAATATCCAAATCGAAATCATTGATTAATTCTAGCCATCTGCTTTGTCTCAAATTAAGATCCTTCTGAGTAAAGATATACTTTAAACTCTTATGATCCGTGAAAATTCGACACCGTTTTCCAATCATATAGTGCCTCCAAATCTTTAATGCATGAACAACTGCAGCTAACTCCAGATCATGAGTAGGATAATTCTTCTCATGTTTTCTCAATTGTCTAGAAGCATAAGCTACGACTCTGCCTTCTTGCATCAACACACATCCAAGTCCCACGTGTGAAGCATCACAGTACACGTCAAACCCCTTCTGAATATCAGGCATTACTAACACTGGAGCAGTGGTCAATTTCTTCCTTAACTCCTCAAAACTCTGTTGACAAGCATCATCCCACTTGAATTTTCTTCCTTTCTCTAACAACAAAGTCATGGGTTTAGCAATTTTGGAGAAACCTTCAATAAATTTGCGGTAATAACCTGCCAATCCAAGAAAACTTCTGATTTCTGCAATACTCTGAGGTGGCTTCCAATTCAACACATCCTGCACTTTACTCGGATCTACCATGATTCCTCCATCTGTTATGACATGTCCAAGAAAGGATACTTCCTTCAACCAGAACTCACATTTACTGAACTTGGCATACAACTGATGCTCCCGTAACTTCTGCAATACCAGTCTCAAATGCTCCTCATGCTCTTCCTCATTCTTGGAGAACACCATGATATCATCGATGAATACCACAACAAACTTGTCGAGATACTCCATAAATACCTTGTTCATCAGATACATGAAGTTTGCAGGTGCATTTGTCAAACCAAACGACATCACCAAATACTCATAAAGACCGTATCTACAAGTGAATGCAGTTTTAGGAATATCCTCTTTCCGAATTTTCACTTGATGATAGCCTGAACGCAAATCAATCTTGGAGAAAACCTTTGCACCTCTCATCTGGTCAAACAAAACGTCAATTCTAGGAAGCGGGTACTTATTCTTGATAGTCACCTCATTAAGAGCTCTGTAATCAACGCACATCCTTCTAGTACCATCCTTCTTATCAACAAATATAACCGGGGCTCCCCATGGAGATGAACTCGGTCGAATATAACCTTTAGCTAAAAGTTCTTCTATCTGTTTCTTTAATTCTGCTAAATCTCTAACATCCATTTTATATGCTCTTTTTGAAATAGGTGCAGTACCAGGTATAAGCTCAATGATGAACTCAAAGTCTCGGTCAGGCGGCATACCTGGTAAATCATCAGGAAAGACATCCGGAAATTCACACACGACTCTGATATCCTTCAGTGACTTTCCTTTCAGCTGATTGATTGTTGCTTCTCCAATAACTGGACTCATATGAAACTCCATTCGGTCTCCTTGTGGACTTGTGAATAACACTGACTTCTTAGCACACTGAATAACTCCATCATGAGCTCCCAACCAATCCATTCCAAGTATCACATCAATTCCCTCAGACTTCAAAACCACTAGGTTGGATGGAAATTCTATACCCATAATTTCAAGTCTAACTCGAGGACACACATATCTAGCTTTCATTTCACCATTTGGGGAATTTACTAAAAGCATATTTTTCATGGGTTGCTTAGGTATGTTATGCTCAGACACAAATTGTTCAGTAATAAAAGAATGCGATGCTCCAGAATCAAACAATATTGTAGCAGGTGCTGAGTTTATGGAGAACATACCGATGACCACGTCATTGGCTTCCTGAGCGGCTTCAGCTGTCACATGGTTGACCCTGCCACGAGCATAGTTCTGTTGTCCCTTGTTGCCTTGCTGGGAAGAAGATTGAACGGACCTCTGGCCATCGCTCCTCTGAGCTTGGGGTGTCTGGGGTTACGCTTGGGACAATTGTTAGCATAGTGACCCACATCACCACACTTAAAGCAACCATTAGGTGGTACTGGCATAGCTGGATTGTTGGTCCGCACTGGCGGGGTGCTATTGCCAGAACGATTCTGATGCTGGTTAGGTGTACGGGGTGTCTGCTGAGGATACCTCTGAACCTGTTGACCCGAATGTTGTATCTGCTGTCCCTGTTGGTAATGTCCACCATTACCTCCTGAGCGATTCTGGTAACCTTGTGAAGAACTGTAGCGAGGACGAGTGTTGCTTGTCTGTCCTGACGACGACGACTGGAACTTCCTCTTCTGCTCACTCAACTCCTTGCGTGTATTCTCACAACCAATGGCCTTATCAAGCATTGTCTGAAAGTTGGGAAAGGTATGAGTCTGCAACTGGTACTTGATAGGCCCAATCAAACCTTTCAGGAAACGACGTTGCCTCTTCGCATCGTCGTTCACATCATCAGGTGCATAACGAGATAACTGAGTGAATTTATCCCGATATTCACACACGCTCATGTTTCCTTGCACCAATGCACGAAATTCCTCCTGTTTCAGATCCACCACACCTGCTGGAATATGGTGTGTGCGGAAAGCATCCTGGAACTGCTGCCATGTGATGGTGTCAAGAGCGTTATGCGCATTAACGTACGCATCCCACCAATCAGCTGCTGGGCCTTCCAATCTTCCTGAAGCGTACAAGACCTTCTCACGATCAGTGCACTGAGCAATATTCAGCTTCTTTGCCACATTCTTGAGCCAATCATCAGCATCTAATGGATCTGCAGAGTGAGAGTAAGTAGGAGGATGCTGGCTCAAAAACTGCCTGTGATGATCCCTGGGCGGCTGGACTGGTTCTGGTGGCGGTGGTGGCTGCTGGTTCTGCTGTGCCTGCAAATTGGCCACTGTCTGAGTGAGCTGCTGGATGAGTTGCATCTGGGTTGCTAGGAACTGCTGCATAGCGGGATCCATTGCGGGTTGAGGCGGTGGTGGAGGGGGTGCTTGATTCTGCTGGTTCACCACGTGATCACGCCTCTGACTAGGAACGTCTCTACCTCCTCCGGTCCTGGTGTTAACCATCTGAGTGTTAGATAGATATGATTCAGAGAATGATACTCGGATAGACAGAAGTAAAGGAAAGACTCTACTGCGAGAGTACGAGATAGCATTGAAGTTACGAAGAAAGAACAAAGCAGAGGAAAGTAAACTATTCAACACCACTCAGATTCTGTCCTCCCTAAATATTCATCCCTAACTGTCAATTCGTGCATCCAAAAATTATACCAAAATTCCAGAACTATACTCATAAAGTTATGACTCCAATCCAACTGGAATCACCTCAATCGGACCTCTGAAACTCCGGATACAAAATAATCAAGCTGCCTGTGTCAAGCTGGAAAAACAGATTCTGTCCCTGACAACTTTTAGTGTGCTTCTCTCGACACAGTTTTCCAAAAATTATGGAAAAATCACAGAAATTCACTCATCAAATTCTGAAACTAACCCCACTGGTTTGAGATCAAACGGATCTGTGTAGCTCTCGAAATCATCAAAACAGTACTGTTGTCTCGGATATCGGCGCGAGCAGATTTCAGCATAAGGGATATGGATGCCGGATAGACTTGAGATAGAGAAGGAACTAAGGCAAAGATAAGAGGGGACTAGAATTAAACTTAACTAATATTTTATTAATATACTTCTTTAATTGTGGTCATCACTCCACAACCAAAGACACACAAACAAAGATTCCAACTCACACATTTATCCAAGCAACAAGCATTACACAAACGATCGACCTCACAAAACCGTACTAACGACAAACTTACAAAAGAAACCTAAAGATAACCTATTCCCTAAACTGTGTGACGGAGAAAGGGGCTCCAAAGCGACACTTCTTCCGAGGTGGGGATCGAACGTTGGCCATCCTCTCTTCAACATCCTCTTGACTTGGTTGCTGAAACAGCTGTTCTTCGAGTTCTACAATCCGCTCCTGGGCTTGAGCAAGTTCATTGATAACACCTTCCAGATCAGTATTTAGTGCTGCAGTGACTCGGGCAAGAACATTGAGACGAGGATCTGCTGTTGGTCCTCCTCCCACTACAACGGTTTGCTCAGTTCCTGGACGGCGACGAGGCAAGTGACGGTACTCTGTGCGGGACAGCTCCTCCTGGTACTGGTGGCTGATAGATGTCACTGCCCTCCTGGCGGCGTCACTGACTGCAGCTTCATAGGAGGTATGTAGAAGACTTGACTCATGAATAGACCAAGTCCTGAAGCGTGAGGCATTCTCCATTTGCGCCCTAACATGAACCTGGGTATGGTAATACTCCTGGTAGTTTGCAGCGGAACAGTAATTGGTTATGTAGAGTGGCCTGGTGTAATTGCCCAATGCTTCCAAAACATCTTCAAGCAAGAGTGGGAAAGCACCAAGCTCATTTATTGAAGTGATCATCTCCACCTTGGGCTCTTCTTCATCATCCTTTTCATCCTCATAGACTTCATCACCTTCATTCCCAATACCATCTGGATTCCCTTCAACATCTACTGTGGGTGAAGCAGAATCAGGTATATCCTCATCATCAGAATAGCACATCCACACCGGATCTCCTTGCACATCATCATCCATCTGTGGTGAAGAAGGGGCTGGCTGTGCTGGTTCAGACTGGAAACTCTTGGCCATCTAAGAACAGAGAGAGATCCTTAGTAAAGATAATCGAAATAGAGGCGAAGGTGAGCAAAGAAAGAGAAGTGGTTCAAAGAATTTTTTAATTAATAAAATAAGACCTCTAAAGAAACTGACTTGGCTTGCTAAACTAAATCCTTACTTCGACCATTCCAATCTAGGCTAGCGTCCTACAGTCAGCACGGCTCTGGTACCACTCTATCATACCCGGTTTTAGAGAGAAAACCGAGTACATCTCATATGTGTGCCAGGATCAAATTTCACACATATGATAGACCGTGAGTGAATAGCAGAAACAGTACTCAAACGAATATTTAATAAATAAGTATTTATTACACTCACGAATAAGACTCAAAGGCCAAAATAAACTGGTTCACACGATAACTAAGACGATATCTCCAAAAGCACTCCACAGGCAACTGACTGGTGGAACACACGCCTAGAACTCATCAAGATCGCTGAGGTACTCTGCTCCAGGATTACCTTCTGATCCAATATAAGCAAGGGTGAGTACACTTATGGTTGGTACTCAACAAGTGGGGGAAATATGCAAGCTATCAAGGATAGGCTGGGTTTGCAGCGGTTAGCATTTTAGTTGGTCAAGTTTTATTGACAAGCGACTATTTACTAAGATAATAGTATATACCACCCCATATTAACAATAAATAACCAATAAGTAAACCATAAGCATAACCAATAACATATGCATGCAATGATTTGATTTCATGTTTCGATAGTTTAATCACGTGAGGGTCCAGGCCGTTCATGACCGCGAACACGGCTGTTATAACAGTTTTACACTCTGCAGAGGTTGTACACTTTCACCACAATTCGCGTAAAAGCTCCGAAGAACTTTAAACCCAACCATGCTGTGCTGATCAGGCACGTACCACACTTCCAAGGTGTGACTGCATAGGGACGCTACGAGGCCTTTACAAAGATTCCCTAGTTAGAAACAATCCGCTAAGGTTTCCGGATCGGAAGCAGGCATAACCCTCCCTAACGGGTATAGTGTCTTAGCCAAGCCCACTTCCCGAGAGAACCGGGCTATACACCGTCAACCGCCACCCCCCATGCCCTTTCGGTAAGATCATTCCTAACCAAGGTTTCTAATTAATTAGCCAAGACCAGAGCCATATAGTATTGTGGTTGTACGGTTAATCCTGGGTGGTTCTCCATGTTCCGATTAACATGGTGATCTTGTATTAACATAACAAGATATAAATAATAAAGATATTCATCAATGTTGGATAGAACCCATCATAAACTATGGTTAAGCATCTAGCATAGCTACCCAACATAAAAGTAAACCCGGTTTATTAAGGCTTGGGTGTAAGAGTCTAGTCATCCTTAAATAGGACCCATCAGATTAATGCATCGCGAATGTAAATATAAACTTTGTTGTCATGCAATGTGTATGGGTTCAAAAGAGTATGCAGAGGGGGAAATCCACTTGCCTTGCTCAAAGTACTGCGGTAGCTCCTCCTTGAAGACTTGATCTTGATCCCCCTCGAACGAATCGTTCTCTATACGTTTCACACAAGCATTCAATCAATAAAAGTAAAACAATACACCAAACAACTTTGAAAGACGCAAAGACGTGTCTAGAACTATTCTTGATGAAGAGACGATCGCGTGAGCGCAAAGATCACTCAAAACGGATTTAAAACGGTTAAGATATGGCTAAAACAAGGTTTGGGGGCTTCTTTGAACTAAATCTAACCTTCCAGGGGCTTAAACAGAAGAAACCAGGGACCTAAAACGTAATTTTATATAAAAACCAAAGGACTTTTGTGAAAAACAACCAACCAGGACGGCGGGTTCTATTTTTAGAAAGCTCAGGGGCCTAAACGAAAAGAAAAGGACCTAGATCTAATTATTTTTGAACTGGCTTGGACCGCGGGTTGATTTCTAAAAAGATCAGAGGCTCTTTTGCAAAAAGACGCGGCTGACTCGGCGTTGAACGGTTTGACTCGAGTCGGCTCGGATCTGGACCGTTGGATCAAGATCTAACGGCTGAGATCAAAGGGGCAACTCCGCGGCGGCGCTGGCGACAACGCGCGGCGGCGCTTCACCGGACTCTCGCCGGACTTGATCGAAACCGACGCTAGAGAGCTCGGTTTCTCGCCGCGATTGGCTTGGGAGAGAGCTGGGGACGCGGGGAGTCGGTTTTGGCAGATCTAAACGAAGATTACGCGGTGGAGGAGACTCACGGCGGCGAGGAGCGGCTCGGCTACGACGGCGAGCTCACACGGACACGAGAGAGCGCGAGAGAAGGAGATAAGAGGCTTGACGGCTTCCTTACCTTCACGCGCAACTTGTCGACGAGCTTGTAGCGACTAGAAGGCGCTGAGCAACTCGAAACGCGGCGGCGGCTCTAAATCTAGGGTTACGGCGGCTATGGCGACTATGGCGACGCGGAGAGCTCGGGTTTAGGGTTGGGGATCCAAGGAAGCTTAGGCCGCGGCTTATAAAGGCCGGAGAGTCCTTGCGCGAGGGGAAACGGAGACGGAGGCGGCTACGGCCGGGACTCAGACTCGCCATCGAGTCCTGCTCGAAGACGCGCGAGGAAGAAGGAACTGACACGGTGGGCCCACATGTCAGCGAAACAAAGAGAGGAGAGACGGCTGGGCCGGGCTGCGCGCTGGCGAAACGGGCCGAAGAAAAGAGCTGGGCCGCGGTCGCGCGCGCGAGGAAAGAGGCCGGGAAAGACTGGGCCGAAGCTGGGCTGGGCTAGAAAAAGAGAGAGGGAAAAGAAAGATTTTGAAAAGATTTAAACTTTTGCAAACTGTTTTCAAATTCAAACAAACATTCAAAAACATATGCAACAGCATGAATGCAACAAAGAATTTATTGACTCTAATTTAAATGATATTTAAATATTTTAAGAGCCATGATTTAATTTGCAATTTAATATTTCCTAAAAAAAAACAAAAACTAGGAAAATTGGGTTGCCTATATTAAATTTTAATGTGATGAAATTAGGGTGTTACAAAATAGGTACAAGGAAATGCCTTAATCTGGCAGGTAAAGCTTTCCATAATTTCTTCCAGATTTAGTCCCTCACATCTGATTGGAAAAACTGCACTCTTTGATATGTTTACCTTCAATCCCGAGACATTCCCAAACAAATTCAGCAGTTGAGACGCAACCTCAATTTCCTCTTTTACTGGGTTGAGGAACACTGCTGCATCATCGGCATATAAGCTGGTTCTAAGAACTGCTGCACGATGATTGATCGGCGATAGCAATCCGTCACTTGTTGCCAATTCAAACATTCTCTGCAACAGCTCCATTGCTAGAATAAATAACATTGGAGACAGAGGGTCTCCCTGACGCAACCCCCTGTAATGCTTGTACCATCTGCCCCTGGAACCATTTAGTAGGATTGCTGTCGAACTTGTGGAGAGCAGGATTGTGATCCATTCCCCCAGCGCCACCCAAACCCCATCTGTTCCAACACCTCCATGAGATAGTCCCAACAAACACCATCAAACGCGTGTTTACTTTATGCCCGACAGCAACCGCCAGTATGAGGTTGACTGAGCATAGTGTTAGGTTGATCTCCTAAACCCTAAAGGCCCAAAGGCCTTTGGGCCTTGATCCGCGCCCTGATCGGGGGCGCCCAACCCTAATGGTTGGTGGGCCCCTGTCGCCAGCGCTATATAGAGAGGGGGTGGGGGCCACGGCTCGGATCACCAAGTTGACTGAGATCTAACTCCACCTACACTCATACCCTAGTCCGATCTAGAGGGTTAGCGCCACGGAGGCGGGAAGTTCCACCACGCCCTTCACCGCCGTTCCTGGACAAAGCCGGTGGCGCCCTGAAGGTCGTCGAGATCTACTACGTCGAGCTACAGCTTCTTCCTCTACACCGACCGTCGCTGCCCTAGCGCAGAGCATCACCGACGAACGTGCCATGGCATCAAGCGAGCCATCCAATACCTCGACCCGGGATGGTATACTCCTAACCCTCCATCCTATTCCATTCCTAGCTATAGGATTTAACGAGTACACACACACACACAGTCATGCGCACATGCACACACACATAGAACACACATTTCTATTCTAGATCTACACGCAGACGCTAGCAGAGTCCAACAATTGGTATCAGTCGCCTACATTAGCATAGATCTAGTGTAGATCTAGAGAAAAGAGAAGGTTTTCGCAAGAAATCAAGAGAACAGTACCAAACCCGAAACCCTAACCCTAGATCCACAATCAGAAACCCTAGATCCAACACTCCAGAACCAAATCCAATCGATAACCATAGATCCACTTCTCCAAACCCCAGATCTACAACCCTAGTTCACAGATCTACCATTCCCTCACACAGATCCAACAAAAAAAAAAAAGAAACTCACAGAAGCGCCACGATGCCGGGACGCCGGCCTCTGCGCGCGCACGTAGAAGCGTCTAACCACCGGGACGCCGGTGCGCTAGCGCGCACAGAGCTCCACCACAGAACCGCTCGACGGCGGCGCGTTCACCTCTCGGTGAGCGCGCACGCCGGCGAGGGGTCCCGCGGCAGAGCTCCCTCTTGACAGCCGTCGGGAAGAAAAGAGTGGGGGAGGAGAAGAAGAAAGCCCCGGCCATGGTCACAACCATGGCGCGGCGGCGCAGACGTCGAGGCACGCCGGCACAGAGGAGCCGGCGACGCTCTCGCTGAGCTCTCGACTGCGACCGAGGGGAGGAGGAAACAAATGACCTAGGGTTTTAGGGTTCCCCGCGTCGCGGTCCGTTTTATACTCGCGAAAACGACGCGCAACCGTCGGATTGAATCGACGGCTGAGATCGAGGCGGGACGTCGCGCGCGGCGCGCTTGGGCCGAATTGGCGGCCCAGGCCCAGGTTGCGGCCCACAGAGCGAGTCGAGCCGAACACGCGAGTCGAGCCGATCACAGAGCGAGCCGAGCCGAGAAAAACGAGCCGAGCCGCGAGCGCCGCGCGAGAATCTGGGCCAATTGCTGCTGGGCCGCGAGCACGAGCAGGCCGCGCATGCGCGTTGCTGGGCCGCGTTGCGCGTTTTGGGCCGTATGGGCGGCCTGAACAGAATTTTTTTTTCTAATTTGTTTTATTCTTTTCAGAAGCTATTTTATTTGAATTTGAATTTGAATTTGCACAGAATTTGAATCTCTATTCATTTTGAACCAAAGGGATAAATGCTTAGAGAATAGATTACAGAATTATTTTTTGCTTCTGAATAGAATAATTTAATAGATTCCGCTGCATAGATAATTATTTTTTTTTTTTTTGACTTGGAATTTAAATTTGAACCAAAGAGATGATTTATATTTCAAGTCATAGATTAAAATCTCAGAATAATTGTGATATTATTGTTTGCTGACCAAAGTTGAAAATAATAGTATTATGATTTCATAGATATGTTTATTCCATGCATTATTATTTTCTCTGCCCAAAGGTGATTAAATTTTTAATGTGAAAGGTCACTATATGTTTTATTTTCTGACCAAAGTTGATGATAAAACATATAGTCATATTCAGATTTATTCTCATAAATTGTTCTCACTTGTCTCTAATTGTTTTCAGCTGGAGTTGCCATCAGAGATATCCCGACTCTCCGGGGAGATAATTACAATGAATGGCACAAGAAGCTGAACCTATTCTTCACCATGCAAGAATTGGACTGGATACTCACACACCCAGTGCCTGTGGAGCCTCAGATGCCCGTCAGAGGGGCAGACATGACAGATACTGCTTGGCAACAAGCACAGGATGTTTATAAAGCATCCAAAGAGAGTTATGACCTTGTGATGATTAAATGGAAACCTGCTAACAAGAAATGTGTAGCAGTGGTGGAAAACACCGTAGAGCCTACCATTCTGGGGGCAATCACAGACTGCAAGAATGTTGTTGAATACCTAGAGAAGATTAAGAATCAGTATACTGGTTCTTCTAAGATTTATGCTCACCAGTTGCTTGAAAAGCTGGTTGGTGTAAAGTACAGAGGGGGTGGACTTAGAGAGTTCATCCATAATTTGATAAACATCAACAACAAGCTCAAACCGATGAACTTAGAGTTCAATGAGGGTCATATTGTTTATTTGATCTTCAAATCACTTCCTACAGAGTTTGAGAATTTTGTGGTCGGTTATAACTTGAGTCCTGAGCAATGGGACTTAGAGAAGACAACGGCGATGCTCGCCCAAGAGGAGGAAAGACTCAAGATTACACATGGTGGCTCTGTCAACTATGTGCACAACCAGAAGAAGAAGGGTCACTTCCTCAAGGGTGAATCCTCCAAGTCCAAGGCTCCACAGAATCCCCAGCAGTTCCAGCAGCATCAGCCCAAGCTTGGGCAATGCACTGTGGACAAGGATCAGTGTCTCTACTGCAAGAAGAAGGGACACTACAAGAAAGATTGTCCAGATTACTACAAGATGCTATGTGAGAAGAATGGTGAGAATATTATTTCATTTGTAAATGAATCTCTGTATATAGATTATGATAAATCTACTTGGTGGATTGACTCTGGAGCAACTATTCATGTTGCAAATGATTTACAGGGATTCATCCAAACGCGACCAACTCAAAGAAGAGAAAGCAGAATTAAAGTCGCGAATGGACTGGAAGCCGAAGTGGAGGCGGTGGGAGACCTTCTCTTGGTGCTAGATACAGGATTTGAGTTGTTGCTCAGAGATGTTTTCTTTGTTCCTTCTGTTAAAAGGAACTTGATTAGTGTGTCAAAACTTGATAATGATGGTTTTGAATGCCGTTTTGGAAACGGCCAGTGTGTAATAGAGTATAATGATTTGATTGTTTCTATTGCTTATTTGAAGAATGATTTATATTTACTATCACTTCGTGAATGTGTGAATGCTATTTGTGATGTGAATGTAAAAGAAGCAATACCCACCAACAGAAAAAGAAAGAGAACTCAGAGTATGTCATCGAAATTGTGGCACTGTCGCTTAGGCCACATTTCGAGGGGGAGAATAGAAAGGCTGGTTAAGAATGAAATACTTCCTCCGCTAGAGTTCTCAGACTTAGATAAATGCATTGAATGCATAAAAGCGAAATATATAAAGATAACCAGAAAACATGCGGAACACAGCGCAGGTAAATTAGAAATAATTCACACAGATATCTGCGGTCCGTTCCCTGTTACAAGCATAGATGGTTATGACTCATTCATAACTTTTACAGATGATTATTCCCGTTATGGATATATCTATCCGATTAAAGAAAAATCAGAAGCGTTGGATAAATTTAAAATATTCAAAGCTGAAGTAGAAAATCAACACAATTTAAAGATTAAGATAGTAAGATCCGACCGTGGAGGGGAATACTATGGTCGGCATACCCCATACGGACAAGTTCCAGGACCTTTTGCAAGGTTTCTACAGGAACAAGGAATTGTTGCCCAGTATTCAATGCCGGGCGACCCACAACAGAATGGAGTAGCCGAAAGAAGAAATCGTACCTTGATGGACATGGTACGAAGTATGTTAGGCTATTCCACACTGCCAGAGAGTCTGTGGATGGAGGCCTTAAAAACCGCCATCTATATTCTCAACAGAGTTCCCAGTAAGGCGGTGCCTAAAACACCGTATGAACTGTGGACAGGCAGAAAACCCTCACTGAATCACCTAAAGGTGTGGGGGAGTCCTGCCGAGGCAAAGATATTTAACCCAAACATTGGTAAACTAGATCCTAAGACAGTGGGTTGCCATTTTATTGGCTACACAGAGAAGTCAAAAGGATATCGTTTCTATTGTCCAGACAGATTCACAAAATTTGTGGAAACAAGACATGCTGCCTTCCTAGAAGAAGAAATGATTCGGGGGGGCACGGTAGTTAGAAAGATTAATCTTGAGGAGAAGCGGGTATGTGCGCCCACTCCAATGATCCAAGAGCCATTTTTCTCACTACCGACTGTGGCTGCACCCTCAGTGTCAGTCCCTGAGTTGTTCCCTCCTGTGGCAATACAGAATGATAACATGGAACCTGTCCTTCAGGATCCTATAGATAATATCGCCGCAGATCAGGGGGAGCAGCATCAGCCTCCAATAGAAAACGTACCAAATAATGAGGCCCTTAGAAGGTCTCAAAGAATCAGAAGGACAGCAATCCCAGATGACTATGAAGTGTATGAAATAGAAGAGTTTTGGATGGAGGATGATCCCACCACATTCGAAGCTGCCATGAGAAGTGAGCATTCATCCAAGTGGCTTAAGGCTATGGAAGATGAAATGCAATCGATGAGTTCCAATGGAGTTTGGGACTTAGTAGAAATTCCTGAAGGAGCCAAAACAGTAGGCTGTAAATGGGTCTACAAGACTAAACGTGACTCCAAAGGGAATATAGAAAGATATAAAGCTAGGCTCGTGGCTAAAGGATACACTCAGAAGGAAGGTATAGATTACAACGAGACGTTTTCACCAGTCTCTTGTAAAGATTCTTTTAGAATTATGATGGCTCTAGTAGCTCATTATAATCTAGAACTACATCAAATGGATGTAAAGACGGCATTCCTAAATGGGGATCTAGAAGAAAATATTTACATGGCGCAACCTAAGGGTTTTGCTGTGAAAGGAAAAGAACACATGGGATGTCATCTTAAGAAATCCATTTATGGATTGAGACAATCTTCAAGACAGTGGTACTTGAAGTTTAACGAAACGATAAAGAAATTTGGGTTTAAAGAGAATATTGAGGACAATTGCGTATTCGCAAAGTTCAAGAAAGGGAAATATATTTTCCTTGTACTGTATGTGGACGATATCCTACTAGCAAGTAGTGATATTAGTCTTTTACTAGAAACAAAGAAATTCCTGTCCTCTAACTTTGATATGAAAGATCTCGGTGAAGCTTCCTTTGTTTTAGGAATCGAGATTCATCGAGACAGAAGAAATGGGGTTCTAGGATTGTCACAGAAGACATACCTAGAAAAGATTTTAGAAAGATATAATATGCAGAAAAGTAATTCTAATCCTGCTCCGATAGTCAAGGGTGATAGATTTGGGAAATTCCAATGTCCCCAGAATGAATATGAAAGACAACAGATGAAAGCGGTACCGTATTCTTCGGCTCTTGGGAGCTTGTCTTATGCACAGACGTGTACTCGCCCTGACTTAGCTTTTGTCACAAACGTGCTAAGCAGATATCAAGAAGAACCAGGAATAGAACATTGGAAACTGGTAAAGAAAGCTTTCCGTTATGTACAAGGCACGAAAGGTCTCATGCTGACTTACAGAAGATCTGATTCCCTAGAGATTAAAGGGTATGCGGATGCAGATTATGCTGGAGATGAAGATGATAGAAAATCCACGACAGGATACATCTTCATGCTTGCTGAAGGAGCTATTTCGTGGAGAAGCTCAAAGCAACCAGTTACAGCATCATCAACGATGTATGCTGAGTTTATAGCATGTTATGAGGCCTCGACGCAGGTAGAATGGCTAAAGAAATTCGTACCCGATTTACGAATTGTGGATAGCATAGAAAGACCATTAAAGATGTACTGCGATAACCAGCCTGCAGTATTCTATGCCCACAACAACAAAAGAAGTACGGCCACCAAGCCGATACAAGTAAGATTTTATTCGATAAAAGATAGAATCCAGGATCACACCATCAGTCTCGAGCATATGAGATCAAAGAATATGCTTGCGGATCCGCTTACGAAAGGCCTACCACCCAATGTGTTCAAGGAACACTTAGCCGGTATGGGTTTAAGGGAAAGCCTATGATTCCTGGATTAGAAGGCCCGATAAGATATAAGAATTCGTTTCTGACTAGAGGCGTGTACGGTGGCTATTGATTCTATCGATAAAGAATCGTGACGATGAGATAAGCTCTGTACATAAATCTAAGATGAGATGAAAGATATACTGGAAAAGAAAATAAGATATAGAGTGAGATCAAGGGGGAGATTGTTAGGTTGATCTCCTAAACCCTAAAGGCCCAAAGGCCTTTGGGCCTTGATCCGCGCCCTGATCGGGGGCGCCCAACCCTAATGGTTGGTGGGCCCCTGTCGCCAGCGCTATATAGAGAGGGGGTGGGGGCCACGGCTCGGATCACCAAGTTGACTGAGATCTAACTCCACCTACACTCATACCCTAGTCCGATCTAGAGGGTTAGCGCCACGGAGGCGGGAAGTTCCACCACGCCCTTCACCGCCGTTCCTGGACAAAGCCGGTGGCGCCCTGAAGGTCGTCGAGATCTACTACGTCGAGCTACAGCTTCTTCCTCTACACCGACCGTCGCTGCCCTAGCGCAGAGCATCACCGACGAACGTGCCATGGCATCAAGCGAGCCATCCAATACCTCGACCCGGGATGGTATACTCCTAACCCTCCATCCTATTCCATTCCTAGCTATAGGATTTAACGAGTACACACACACACACAGTCATGCGCACATGCACACACACATAGAACACACATTTCTATTCTAGATCTACACGCAGACGCTAGCAGAGTCCAACACATAGGCCTAATGGGCCGGGTCCAGAATAGGCTGTGCGGGGGGGGGGGGCTCGGCTCATCAAGTTTAGGTAGGCTGTCATGGCTCTCTAAAGCTCACAATACAAAAAGGGCTTCCGCTTTTTTAGTTGGGCCGTGCCAAAATAGTACAAGTGTAGTGGGCTCTTCGTCGCCATTGATTTTTCACAGTGGCCCATCCTTTTTTATTCACTTTTTTTTTCATCTCCTTATGGTAGAGCTGTTCGATTGTAACACTGCAATAAAAGCCGTTTCTTCAGGCAGAAAGAAATTTGTCTCTGCATTCGTCGCAGCCGATTCCCAGAGGAATGGAGCGCCATTCTCTTCGCTCCCATGGTCATCAAACCCCTTTGCTCATTCCCAGCATCAATCGTCTGATTCCGATGTGTTCACCTTCACCCCTGAATCCGAACAGCATGGAAAGGTGGAATGCGATGCAGCGACAGTACAGCCCTGGAGCAGGGGCCGAAATTCCCTGGTGTTGCTGGGGTTGCCATGACACTGTGCTGCTGGCTGCTGCGACACGCTCGGACAGTCCACGCCCATCAAGACTTTTTAACTGTTGCAACTCAATGCGCATTCATGGCCTTGCCTCGTGTGGATCTACTCGACTACTCTGCTCACCACCACCTCACTTGCTACCACTATGCCTTTGGTAAGCGCTGTAGTAATTGTAACGCCAAGAAAGCAACATGGAAGCCTTGGCCCTTGTGGCGAGGCCAAGGAATTGGACATCTTCAGCTGCCATTGCGCTGTGGAGAAGACGAAGCAAGGAAGCAGCCAATGGACGCAAGAGCTTGCACGTACGGAGGAGGTAGGAGGAGTTAACTCCATGGTGTGACTTGAGACGGTGGACGGTGGGGTAGTTGTCCTGGCACCGGCCAATCTCTCTCTCTCTGCAGACCAAGCAGAGCAGCAATGGCGATGGCATGCAGGCCTATCTTCCCCTTCCCCTCGACCTCTGCACGCATGCATGCGCGTCAGCTCTGCCTTGCGACGCGCTCATTGACTGCTCAGCCTCACTCAGCTGCCGCGTCCGCGCGAGCGAGCGCATCATCATCATGTGCGAGTGTTTAGGCTGTGTTTAGTTGGTTGAGAGAGAAAAGAATTTTTTTTTGGGAAACGTGTTTTTGTGAGGAGGATGAATAGAAAAGTTGAATGGAATTAAAGAGGAACTTTTCCGGGAAGCGTGTTTTATGAGAGGAATGAATAGGAAAGTTGAAAAGATCTTTTGCAACTTTTTTCACTATTCATCCTATTCATCCTCCTCACACAACACGCTTCCCAACACATTATTCATCTAGAAAAATTACTCTTTTCCTTCCAATTAAACACCCCTGACAACGATGGATCCATCGACGCTAGTTCGACGGGAGCTGCTGGACCAGTGCATGCATGGCCATGGGCTTCCTGCCAGCGCAGTGCGCGCGAGGTCGGTCGGTCAACCGGGCGCGCCGTATGCGTCGATCGATCGATCCAATCTCTACACGGACACGGCTTGTGGATTTGGATTCATTCTGCCCGGACAGAGGATTTATTCATCACTGTCTTTGCCGATCGAGCCACTTGTGCGACCCCCGGCCGGTCTTGGATCGCCATGGCATGTCTCAACAAGGTCATCAAGCCACGGCGACAACACCTCCGTTGCCAGCTGCCTCCTGTCTGAGATCCTTTCAATCCCCTGCAATCTTCAGTTTTATTAATATCACTTCTCTTTTTCTTTCTTTCTTTTTCCGAATTGGATGATTCATGATATATATTTTTAGCAGACGGAGCAGTTATATGTACAGGGAAACCACAAGGACCGGCAAAGAAACGAAACTAGGAAAATACTAGTAGATAGCTTATGAAAGGCCTTATTAGGATCGCCAACTTTCACCAACTTTTCAGTCACATCGAGTCACATTTTTCTCTCACAGACACACTTATCAATACACTATTCATACCTCCAACTTTCTCCAGCATCCAAGGCCGAAATTAGGAAATTACGACGAGGGAGATGGTGAGGTGACTGATCAGTGGATGGACATTGGGGTGTGCAGTGAATTGTGGGGGAGGTAATTGCAGAGCAAGGACTGTGCTGCTGTGCAGTGCGCTCAAGCATGTGAATGTCACATGGACAGGCTCGCATGCTCGTGTTCGTCTGGGATGCCGCATGCATGCCACTGTAAATATAAGCCCCACCCCACGCGTCCAATTTAATTCGCTTCGCTTCTCAACCGCAAAGGATCGATGACCTGTACTCCAGATCGCCGAAATGATCTGCCTCTTCATCTAGGTGAACGACAATCACCAGAGAGTTTTGGAAAGATTTGCCAGCAGATCATGAGTACTTGGAAGCCCATTTGCCTCACCAATCTCAGAATATGAGTAATTTACTCTACGATCAGCAGAAGCAGTTGTGCTTTAATACAGTTGCTTTACAAAAGATCTATAGTAGCTGTAAGTCTTTCAGAAACTTCAGTTTTGCTGTTGTTTCTGAAGGCAATATTCATAATACTCCGTAGAGATGAATCAGTTCTAATCACTGAACTGCAGTTGATGACTGAACGATTCAGACATATCCCCTTTATTCAGTTAAAAGCAGCACCTGTAAAATGTTAAATATTCAATGAAAATGGATGCGCATTTCCTGATGAATCCACGCAACAAGTCTCTGCAACGATCCATCAGAAACCACAAGTCCAAAGAAACAGCTTAGCAAGAATTCATGGCTACGCACTACACTACGCAGTA
Organism: Digitaria exilis; assembly: GCA_015342445.1. Classification (NCBI taxonomy): domain Eukaryota; kingdom Viridiplantae; phylum Streptophyta; class Magnoliopsida; order Poales; family Poaceae; genus Digitaria; species Digitaria exilis. The sequence continues at coordinate 79,209 of JACEFO010001768.1, read as the reverse complement.
CTGGTGGTAGTAGCACCCATGATACTGTTTTGAACAGCTGGGTCGATCAGCTCGAAATGCCCTGCCCTGGACCCCTTTCACCCGGACTGTTGCAGAGGGCAAGAACTCAACAGCCTTTTTATTCATTGCGGCATCTATGACTCATGGAGTACAGATCGATGCGTGGCGAGTGGCGACCCTGAGTCAAGAGCAGATCATGCGCCATGACTCGTGGCCAGCTCAAAGGCTTCCAGTATCCATTGGCATGATTTGGCACAGCCAGTTTCCTGCTTATTGCTGCTTGAAGTCTCAGGGCCTGATTAAATAGTGAAATTTGGTGAAAAAAATTCACACCAAGAAGCGTGTTCTGTGAAATGAGATATGTTTATGATTTTTTTTAAAAAAAATCATCAACTAAATAGGCCGTCGATCTCACAGCAACAGTACTTGAACATTGCTTTAATAGCTTTGGAATGCAAAACTTCATGGTAAGAACTGAGCAATATGACTGTGTCATGATCTCCTTTGAGTTGTCTGTCTTTAAATATATCTGTCTAGTTGTACAAGTTTGGCCCTAAAATAAACAGGTCCTAAAATATAAGTCGAACTTGCATTTCTTCAGAAGATCGAGCACGGAAATCTTTACACCACCAATTTTGCAGTGATTCGCAATAGTTTCACGTCAATTTCGTTCCTTGGAGTTTCTTCGCAATTCCTCCAATTTCAGGCAGACCTGGGCCTGTCTTCTGAAAGTAATAGCAGATAAAAACTCAACTCTGCGTAAGCTTTGGTCAGCAAGTAATCAGCCTGAATAAGAACTCTACAAAGAACTGCTTGATGAATGATGATATGATCTCCATTTGTTCAGAAGAAGTTCGCTCAAAGAGTTCTTCAGAAGTTGAGATCGCAACTCAAAGTGCCAGTGGCTCGATCGATCACCAGCTGGCATGGCAAGTATCTTTGTTTTCCTGCCTTAGCCCGATCGCGAGGAAGAAGAACAGAGCGAAGGAGAGCAATGAGATGAGTGATGGGCTCATGGGCTTGATGAACAGCGCAGCAGTCTACTCTCCTTGGGGCTGTGGGTCGTCGTCGATACCTTGATGCCCCGCATTGAATCCCCTCGCCAACCGCCCGCTGCGTCATCTGCGTCCCTCATCAATTCACGGCTCGCCTTCAATTCTCCATGGCGCCAGTCTGGTGACTTCTGCTCCCCGCTATTTATAGCCACGCCGCTGCTCGGCTCAGCTCATTCATCTCCACTCCACCAAGCACCACCACTCCACAGTGCACTCGTTCCACACTCCACAGCAGGAGGAGCAGATCAGAGCAGCTGCCATGGAGGCGAGGACTCTCCTTGCGAGCTTCGTGCTCGCCGCTCTGGCCGCTCAGGCCTTCGTCGGCGTGGTCGAGGCCAGGGCCACCCCCATGGAGAAGACGAGCCAAGGTAGATACGCGTCTTCTTTACCTGCGCTGAGTTCATCTCCAAGCTGTAATGGTGGCTAGGTGTCGCTACAGAGGTACGGTAACAATGTGGAGCTTGATGATCTGATCTATGCATGGACATGTGCAGGTGAGGACGTGAAGAAGCCAGACTGCGTGCCGGGAGTGGACCCACACACATTCCCAGGCATCGGCGGTGGCATCACGCCGGTGCCATCTCACGGCGGCTCCACCGGCACTTCACCTTCCCATGGCGGCGGCGGGTACTTGCCGACGCCGGCCCACGGTGGGAGCTCCGGCGTGCCGGCGCTGCCTTCCCCTTCCCACGGCGGCGGAGGCTACGGCGGTGGCTCTCCGTCACACGGGTCGTCACCTTCCTCCGGCGGCGGAGCCTACGGTGGCAGCTCCCCGCCGTCGACCCCCGGTGGCGGCGCCTACGGTTCCCCCTCCCCATCCGGCGGCGCCTACGGCGGCAGCTCTCCCACACCGACGTTCGGTGACTCATCCCCTTCCCACGACGGCACCACTACCACTACCTCTTCTCCGTCGCCGTTCGGCTCCCTCCCTGCCTCGTGCGAGTAAGCTACCACCACTCACTGACGACGCACACGTCACCATGGTCAATTTCTTTTCGCTGACCACCACCATGCAGTCACTGACGCGTGGGGCCGGCCTACTGATCTTGTGTTTGCCAGCTACTGGAGGTCTCACCCGATGGAGGTCCTGTCGGCGCTGGGCGGTCAGTTACCGAGCTCGATGAGCTCGTCGATGAGCCACTTCTTCGGCGGCGCGGCGGGGAGCTTGGGCGGCGGCGGCGTGAGCATCCAGGACGCGCTGGCGAACACACGCACCGACGGCGCAGGGGCGCTGCTCCGGGAGGGCGCTGCCGCGCTGCTCAACTCCATGACACGCGCCGGGTCGTTCCCCTACACCACCGAGCAGGTCCGCGACGCCTTCGCCGCCGCCTCCGGGTCCGACGGCGCCGCCGCGGCGCAGGCGGCGGCGTTCAAGAAGGCCAACGAGGCCGGCAAGGCGTAGAGAGAGATCAGCTCTAGCTAGTCGGACATGCTCGCTCGCTCGTCGCAGCTAGCGTGTCGTCGATTCGGCCGTACTACGTACGTGTTAAGGAAGACGTTGCTGAAGGAAGATTAGCGTTAAGTTGGGAGTATTTGATGGTTGGACTTTGTGGTGTGTGTGTATTCGGCCCTGTTATTTTATTTGCTGTTTTTTCGTGTGGATCTCCATGGATGAATGAATGAATCGACAATGCAAACTACTGTCCCTAGTTGGATTCTAAACTCTGTTGATGGTGATCTTGAATTCCTGAATCAGGCAACAAGCTAGTTTTGCATTCTTTTTTGTGCTGTGAAATGTGTATCTTGTCATGTTGAATGCCTGAGATCGTACTGTACGTGTTAGCAGGACATGTCGACGAGCATGCAGCGGAGTGATTCACGAGATTTTCACCATCTCCGTACCGTCAGTGCAATACGCATCTACCGACTACCATGTATGTGAAGCTCATTGATGAGCATGGCTGTTGGTTGTGAACTAGAGTACCGTGTACTGGGCTACATTTACAGCACAGCTCTGTTCTTTCTTGTGCCTAAAACATTTTATGGAGGTTGCCCGTGACACATCCATCGTTTTTTTTTTGAAAATCTGCTGCTGGACACTGGATTTTTGTGAAATCTAGTATATTATTACTTGAAGAAAAAAAGGAGCCACCACGTTCGCCGAGAGGGCCAAGAAATTCCCACGTTAATCGGAAAAAATAGAAGGATTCGGACCGTCAGATTTTATGAAGACCGTTAATTATTCTGATATTATTTCATAAACTAAAATATATTGTATGGTATTTCTATATACATGTTTATCGAGTAAATCTTTCCATAGGTAAAGTCTTATCCTGGGTCTACTAATATTTTAAGAGTCCATCTTTCCCAAGAAAATAAGGTCACGTAACAAAAGAATATCATGCAGAATTTTTATATACTTATCAAGTATATCTTTCCATAGTAAAGTCATATCCTAGGTCCAACTATGATTTTAACTTTTAAGAGTCCATCTTTCCCAAACAAAAAAAAGGTCACGTCACTTACATAACATGTCTGTCTCGGATAAAATATATATCCAAATTCCAACTCTGACACATACCTCCTCAGGTCCATGTATATGCTATTACAATGACTAATAAAGTTGCCAAGACGGTTACACGGTTCTTTTGCCGGCTTCGTTTCTATCTTTTCTAGCCGGGATTGGTCTGTCAACCCAATCGAGAATTTTCTCGCTGGGATTGGTCTAAAAAATGAATTCGCCACACCTCAGGTTTACCAACAGCTTTTCATTTCCCAGTCAGGTTCTCTTCAAAGTATATTATTACTTAAAGATAAAAATAAACCACCACAATCATCGAGAGGGCCAAGAAATTCCCATGTCAATCGGAAAAAAATCAGAAAAAAGAGAAGGATACGGACCGTTGTATTTTTTAAAGATCTAACGGTTGAGATATTTCGACGGTAGAGAGTCCCTGTCAAATACAATCTAGATAGCTAAATCCGAAATTTAAAATAAAAAAATAGATGTTAACTAAGGAGTCTGTGTCGAATACGGCTAACAAAAACTTTGATTTGGAATTAGAAAACTAAAAATAAAAAGATAAAAAATCAGGAAAAAAAAGGATACGGACAATTGGATTTATGAAAATCTAACGGTTGAGATATCGCGGCTATAAAGAGTCCCTGTCAAATAAAATCTAGATAGCTAAATCCGAAATTTGAAATAAAAATAGAAGTTGACTAAGGAGTCAGTGTCGGCTAACAAATACTTTGATTTGGAATTAATACACTGAAAATAAAAAGTTAACTTTTCCCTAAAAAAATAAAAGTTAACTAAGAGTTCGTGTTAATAAGATTAAGATTAATAAATTTGCAAGCAAGCTAATAGCAGTATAGCAGGGGCCAATGTTAACAACACTAACCATCACAGAAGCTAAAATCTTGGGTGCGTGCATTATTTTGTCCTATCCTAATAGTACTTCGTGAAGGTGTGGCTTTCAGGCATGAGCATCTCCTCCTTGCTAAAAAAACTTGGAGTTGAAGACAAGGAGGGATGCATCACAAGTGATCTATCGATTGTGGCCTAACTGTTACTAAATTCTATGCGGTTACTTAGGTTGAAAATGTTATAAACGAGCAGCGAATAAACGATAAAGAAGAACAAATCAAACCACAGCGAGACACTAGATTTAACGTGCAAAACCCTCCCAGCACAGAAGGGAAAAACCATGGGCACCAGGCAGCAAGTACTTCGCTATCAAGAGTTGGATTACAACGCCGAACGGTGGCGGTGGCTTACAAGACCATAGGATCACAAGGCGACGGGCCTCCGCTTCGCTAAGTCAAAAGTCGGCCTTTTAATGTGCAACTTAATTTGGAAGACAACTCAACAGAAAATATATTTGTTGAGTGTTTATATACAACATCAGAACAATGAACAAGTAATCTACAATTAAATGGCACAATAATGTTAAACAAACCATGTAAGTTTGGGTTTAGACATTTGCAAGTTAATCTGGAAAAAAAAATCCATACAAACTTATTGCATTGGAATAATAGATAAATAAGAGGATGAGAAAAGATTAAGTTCAGAGTCACAATAACTTGGTCTAAACTACTTGAACAAAACAATGACAATGAAAAAGCAAAAAAATCATTTGAGCGAATCTATTTGATATAATACAAATATTAACTAAAATATTAGATAGAGGTTCTATTTGATCCTTGACTAAGCAAAATACAGGGTCAAGAAATTCCTAATTAATCTCCAAAGAGAAAAAAAACTTCAATTGGTTGGTTTTAGGGTGATCTAATGGTCAAAATAATGCAAACAAGTTCATAAAAATTAAAATTCACAAATACTTAAATTCAGGTTTCAAAAATAAAGAAATTAAGTAGAAGTTGACAAAGGAGTAAGTGCCGAACACAAATAATAAGTGATTCAATGTCAAACTTAAAAATAATAAAATATAACAATATATTTATAAATTAATTTGGGACGTGAAATAGTAAAATAGAGAGTCTATACCAAATACAATTTAAATGTTTTGAAAAATAAATTAACAATAAGTAAATATAATTTAAATCATTGGAAAATAAAGTAGAACAGTTAGAGAACCTGCAATAAATTATAATTATAATATATGGTAAATAACTACATTTAAACACGAGAGAAAATCATTTATATAATTAGTTTTAAATAGTCATAAATTCATGTTAATATGATGATGGCAAATATAACGCATAAATTATTTTATTAAGTTAATTTTAATTTGAATGTGTTAAATGTTAGTATAAAAATACTAGCTACCTGCGCTATTTGCGCGGGCCACATGACTAGTTAGCTATGACACTAAACTATTTTTTCTTTGTTGTAACACACTAATTCTTTGCTGAAACACATGGCTTAGTGTGCTGTGGCAATTTTTTTCAGTGTCCCACAACAATGTCAAAATCAAGCAATGTCCTACATCAAAAATTCCCTTTTTTTAAAAAAAAATCAGGGACAAGCGTAAGATGACCGAGAGAGGAAGGCCATTGATGCTCGCTTCTTGTTCTCTTGGTAGTTCTTGCAAGGATGATTTAGGCCTGTTTGGAAGGTTGCGGCAACTCTCGCGCCGCAAATGTGGCAAGCCACAAGTGTAGTGAGAAAAAAAAAGGCGTCACTATTTTGATATAGTTTCCACAAAAAAGAAAATTTTGATATGGTTTGATGATGAAAATAAACTAAAGTATTCTTAAAATTGTGGCATTCCACTAGTTCGGCAGTGAAACAAACGTTGGCCACCGAAAAAATGCAGCGTGCCGAAGTTATGGCGTGGCCACGTTTGGACGCTATCCAAATCTATCCTACAAAGATTGAATAAATTGAGTACACTTCTCACCCACAAACACAACTATTTACCCCTCACAACGGATCCACCTGACAGGACTGAACAATAGACCTAGGACGACCAAAGGGAGGGGAAGATTGATTTGGTCGTACTCACCCAGTTAAAAAACTTCCCTCCCACCTCCCCACCCCTAAATTTTTTTTCACCAATAAATACACCCAACAACGGAAGTAAAATAGGAAACATCCCCCCGCTCTCTCTACATCCCATCCCAACGGCACGAAAAATAGAAAGCCACTTATATCAATGAGAGAAATAAAAGAAATAAAAGGAGGTCTATTATAAGGAAATAAAAGGTGTTTTATTAAAAGGAAATAAAAGGCGTGCTATTAAAAGAAAATAAAAGGTGTGCTATTAAAAGGAAATAAAAGATGTGTTATTGAAAGGAAATAAAATACACCTTTCCATGACCACCATTTGCTTTCTCTGCATTCCAATGGTAAGAAAAATGGAAAGCCCCTGATCTTCTCTCTAACGCAAGAAATAAATCTCTCCATGGCCAAAATAAAATAAATCTCTCCATGACTGTAATATTCCATAAATTTTAGAAAACACAAAAGTTTTTATAAGCTAAAGTTAAAAAAAATTATACCATATTTGGATAGCGTGTGAATCGACGATAAGCCGTTCAATCTGGGCCACTGAATCTATCTATCTATTTATCTATACTACAAAGGAATGAACAAATTGAAGGTACTTCTCACCCAAAAACACACCCCTTTACTTCCCACAACGGACCCACCTACCAGGGCTGAACGGTGGGCCTAGGACGACCAGGGGGGTTGATTTGGTCGTCTTCCCCTGTTCAAAAACTTTCATCCCACCTCCTCATCTCCATTTTTTTTTCACCATCAAATCTACCACCACAGTAAACAAAATGGAATGTCCCCATGGGCAAACAAAAAGAATGTCCCCATGGCCAATATCCAACGCGGCAAAAAAAAAGAAAATTAATGTCCCTCATGACAAACAAGGAAACAACCCCCATGTTGAATAAACCCTTTGATCCCCTGATCATGTTGCCTGGTCCCTTTCTTCCCACCATAGGAAAAAAAGAAAACACCATTAAAATAGAATAAATCATTTTATCCCCCTGATCACGCGGCCTGATCTCTTCTTTTTTTCCTTGGTGCAGTGCAGTTCCCTTCCGTCTCCTGTGGTAGAAAAAAGGAAACCAAAAGAAAAAAAGGAAATAAGCCACCACGCCCTATCTATATATGTCTCTTTTAGCCACTGCCTCAATGCCATCATGCCCCTTGCCTACCAGTACATACCTCGCCTCAAATTCTTTGAGATTTTTCTACGAAAGCTGTTCAGCGAGAGGCCATGGTTTATTCAACTTTTTTCATGACTCTAGCTGATGGTCTTGAGATGGTTCATGGATCCGAGGTCAATCTATTTGCCGTCGTTGCTAGCGTTGGGCCAGTAAGTCACTGATGTTCATTGCATCCATACACCACTAGAGAGATATGCTTGCAGGACAAAAGGTTTGTGTGTGTATCATCATTGTTCTTATTTTGTAATTTTGGTTGCTCTCACTATGCTCTTAACAATTTAATGGATCTTGGTGTAGCCGCATCGCATTCCTTCGCATCATCACGGATTACTGCTAGGTTACTGGTGGTAGGCTGATCGATGCCGAGCATCAAAACAACTACATGATGGCGACGAGAGTTCGCGTAAACCGAGACAGAGGTTCATTGCAAAATTTGCTAGCTCTTTATAGGATAGAGAAGAGATATAATATTTTTAATTTTTTAACTTTAATGTTTTGCAGGGTTCTTTGAGGAGACCGCTAACACTTCAATCACATTGATTGAAAGTGAGGTATATCCTAGGATTCCGGATCTCGAACGTACCATATATATGTGATTGTTCTTCTACAAAAAAATTTAAGTATTTATTGGAAGTTTTTTATTTATTGTTTATTCTCGTGCAGCGGTGAGGGAAGGAACTGCGTAAGGACGTGATGGCTCATGATGCGGTCAAAGTTGCGGCTGTTGCGCATGACCGTACAACAACGAACACAAGAGAAGATTGTTTAAGGCCACCGGTCGTACGTTCCCTGCAATACGTCTATGAGTACATAATCAACAGCGGACGGGACTTTGACATTTAATTATCCTGTATGCGCATGAGAGTGGTAGTTGAGGAACGTTTGGAAGAATATTTTATTTTTGAAGAACAATTTTGTTATCTGAATTTTGTTTGGTGTGGTTATTTTTAGTTATCTTAATTTTGTTTAATTTAATGTGCCACGAACAGACAAGTTTGGTCTAAAAGAATATTTTATTTTTGAAGAACAAATTGGTCTGTCTGTAACTCTGTATTTAGCTTAACCTTGGATTTCTGAATATTTCTTGAACTGGGCCCTCGATGTGCGAGAACCCAAAGCCACTTCTGCGTTGAATCCCCTCGGACGATGGGGCCAGTACAAGATCGTAAGGTAATTTCTTTCCTTCAGTTAAACAAAATTACATGCGACTTCTACCATAAAAATTTCCATTGTTTGCGCAGCTAGCTAACATCTCATGTATGATGGATTGGTGACCCTGCTGCTGCCTGCTTGCAGAAGGAGCTGCTGGAACCTTCCGTGCAGCTACGTGAACGAAGGCAATGCGGATAGTGCAAGTTTATGACAGAGGGTGTGATGTATTTAGTGATATGATTCTGAGCATCTCCTTTGTAGAACAGAAGCAGTCCTTGGTTAGGTCCGAATAAGTGGTTGCTGGAGCTCATATTTTTCTTAGATGCAGTGAGCTCTCGCTTGTAAAGTGTCTTAGAACAATTAAAGAAGACACCATATTAGACATGGAGGATGCTTCTCTATACTATATATATATATATATATATATATATATATATATATATATATATATATATATATATATCAAATTAAACATATAAACTGGGTGGGTGCATGTATGGTCGTTAAAAGAAAAAAAGAATAATCAACTGATTCACTGCCTAAAAAAAGGAAACATCCTTGTTTCCTATGTGAGCTAATCCATTGAAAGGAAAATAAATAAAAGATAATATTGTCAGTCTATAAATAACGATAATAAATGTAATATTTGCATTGCACTGTGTAACTATAAAGTTGAGTTACGAATCACGTGTATCTTCTATTCCTAAAATCAAAGACATAAAGCACATCCATGTCCACAATTACAATGAAAAAAAGGGAAACATATATTTAGATATCTCCATGGTTGGGGGAAACAATGAAAAAAAGAAATAGCAATAATAAAATCAAGGAAAGACTAGAGTTAGCTTTAGATGACTGGCCGAGAAAGAATCAGCTGATTCGCCTACCGTACAAAAAAGGAAACATTTTGTTGTCTCCTAAATAAAGGATATCTCATGTTAAAAAAAGAAAAAAATATGCGTGCACTATAGAAAGATAGGTTATTGGGCTGATGCACATGCCTAAAAAAAGAACCATGCCTCCTGAGATGGGAGATGATCCGGATGCATATAAAAAGGGCCTGTAATTAATGACGCCATCCTTCTCATCGTGTAAAGCCTGAACCCAAAAAACTGGCCACCTACTTTGATGTTTGGCCCAATAGTGGAGTTACGTTTTCAGAATGTTATCTGATACGTTTTACTCAACATGCTTTGGTGCTTCATAAATCTAATAGAAAGAATTTCAGGGATATATATACTAACACAGTAATTGTAGGTTTTTGTGACTTACTATTCCTGTGAAAATTATGGCGTGTTCGCATTGGATAGCAAGGATAGGACTATAGCTATAATCGATCCTACACCATTTGGCCAGTGGGTTTATTATAGTCATCTGTCTATTTACTATCTTCCTAAAATACAAAAAAATTGCAAAGACGTATGAGCGAGCTATGGAAGAAGTCGATCCATTGTGGAATGACGATGTTTATGATTGGCGTCATATATTTCCGAGCTTTGTTCCTAAAACACCAGACAGGTAACTACAAAGTTGTGCATCCAATGATGAGTGTCATTTTTTGCGTAATAAATTTTCACATAGGATGTGTTTTAATTCGCAGTTGCTTGGCGGGGTTTATAGTTTTAGAACTCATAAACAGTTGGGATGGTCAACTGTTCCGTTGTCTGCTTCATGCGGTTAGCAATAACATCTTATTACTTTATATTAGTAATATGCTTATTAAAGTATTCTCATCGTTATTGAATCTTTTATATACTGATAATTGTTTTTTTTTTCAAAACTACAAGGATGCAAGAATACCGCAGAAATGACTCCTCACTGAAGTCCTAAAATTCATGTGGGATGACTGTATATGTAAAAGCTGCTCTCTGCTCCATAGGGGACATACGTAGAGGGAAATACATCTAAGTATATGTGGTTGTATTGTTCGCTCGATTTTGCACCCATCAGTGTTCGTATTATTTCATAGACTACAAGGCAACAATAGTGGTTAAATATTGGCTCTAAATACTTTGTTTATTTCTTGATTAATAATCACAGCTACCCTTCTGTGTATTTTATTTTTCACCCTGCCTAATTTTCAGTGCTCTAAATACTTTATTTATTTCTGGATGAACTATTCTAAATTAGTTTTTATTCTATTTATAATAACATATGCTACTATTCTAAATTAGTTTCTTTTTATTCTATTTTTTAAATAACACGTGCGTGCCGCATGTGCCAAGATACTAGCACGCAAAAAAAAACATCAATGGTCTGTGTAGAAGAAGGTCATATTTACAACTGAAGTTAACTCCAACAATTTGAACTGGCCCGATTGCCATCTAACTAAAAAAAAGAATTCAATCCATATCCGGTAACAGAACTGGTCGATTTTGTGTAGCAGCAGGCCATATTTACAACTGAAACTGGTGGGCTCCCAAAATCGCAATGTAGTAGCATAAGCCTGGCCCATTAATTTTTTTCGGAATTGTGTGTTGTTCCAAAGCACCATCAAACGGCCCGCAGTGTTCGTGGGCCGAGTGTTGGGCTTCATGTGACGCTGCAGATGGCCCACGAGATCTGTGCCCCCAGCTTCTTCCACGCTTCCAGCGCGCGGCCGCCGCCCCCTCCTGCTCTTGCCGGCGCCGTCACCGACGCCTAGACCACCGCGGGAGCTGCCCTCCTCGACCCTTCGCCGGCGTGGCGGCTTCGTTGAACAGGACGCCAGGCCCACGCGCGCACGGCGAAGAACCGAAGAACAATGAGGCACGCATCGATCGACGCAACAGGTAATAACAGCCACTCGGACGACTGGCATGCTCGCCTGTTGTTTTCCGAGCACTGAATATGCATAAACAGACAGCATTCTATGTGTAGGCTTTGTAGATCACCTGTGCTGTAGTTAGGGAGAAAAACACTGTAGATTTAGAAAACAGTATAGGTCGTGTTGAGAAGTGTGTTCTGTGAGTTCAGAAATAGGATGAATAGAGAAAACTAGAAAACGTTGGATGAATAGTATTTTTTTTTAGAAAAATGGAGAAACTATACGCACCCTCAAGTTGTTCTTGATTCCTTTCTTCGCTTTGTTCATGCTGTTGGTTTTGTACTCCTCTGACGATAGGACACTGTCTGTCTTTTACCAGCCATTATCAACTTATGGACACGCGCAATGCACGTTCGCGAAAAAATAAAAAATAAAAACAACAACGCTGTGCTCATTGCATTATGTATAAAAACATAGAAAAACCATGCACGCGTCAGATTTAATACACAAACTTAAAAGCACACATTTTTACTGGAAAGATACAACTTAATTCTTATGCAGCGCGTACATATTATACCACGGTACTGATGCAGGTACTATAGGTTCACCACAGTTTAGTTAATTAATTAACTAAAGCGTACAGAGGCAGTATGCTGTCATGCATGTCTGTCCTCTCCTGCGATCGATCATCGCGTAGACCTCGCCGTACGTACATAGGGATACAAATTACAATTACCACACACTTTTCTAGTTACGATTATTACTTTCACGAACGTAGAATTACTTTGATCTCGACACAGGGTATATAACAGCTTCGTGCGTGCATCGCCTCGACACTGGCGCCTTGAGGTAATTTCTTCAGCTGCAAACACAAAGTACACAAACACGATGTCTTTAATCACTGAATTAGGATACGTGTGCATCTACATAGTACTGCAGATTGAGGGGGTGACAAAAAAGACTTTGATATTCCGTTGGGGATTACATACTGGGTTCATTTATTTACCTAGTGTACAGTGTGCAGAAATATTAACTGAAGGGCTGTTGCCTGCAGCAATATACGGACACAAGAGAACGGACAGGAAGACTGAATCAGCATTATTATTGGCGTATGCACGGAGACATTGGGTCAAAAGTTTATAAAGCACTCTTCTACGATCTTCAATATAATTAAGCAAGTTTTACAGGTATAGACATCTATACAGTGCATTGTGTGTGCAAATTTAAGATTAAATTCAGGAGAGCGGTGTGTGTATATATACCCGAGTTGAAGGGTTGTTGGTTGCAGCTGATGGGAGTAATGCTGAGGCTGCTGCATAATGTTCACTTGAAGAAAGTTCCTCGAGTCATAAGAGGCCATGTGATGATCATATTCGCTTGTTGATGGCGCTTCAATCATGTTCATTGGCGGCTGTCCTCTTTCATTATTCTCAGCAACCTACAGCATGCAGCAGAAATAGCTCATTTTTCAGTGGTTATTCAGCTTGAAAGTTTGGTGCCTCAGTAACTTGTGCTCTGATGTACAAGCCACTACTGTATTTACCTTGCTCCTCAAGTACATATTGTCACTCTGTAGATCCATCTCCTGAAAGGAAAAAAAAAATGAACACCACATGTAATTTGGAGCTAGCAGATAAAAAGCAGTACCACCAGCGAATCGATCAGGAATGTTGAATTTTACTAACCCTTTTCTGCATGTACTCAACTTCAGCGTATAACAGCTCATTCTGCATAAAAGGCATTGCTTATTACTTCTTCACAAATTCAAAACTGTACATAAAAAGCTATTTGTTTCCCATATTCACTGAACAGCAGCCTCAGGAATTCCTAGTCTTCAAAAATTCCATAGCCCGGCCTGTTTTCAGTAGGCAAGACTCTTATTGGATCGTTTGGGATTTAACTTATTAGGTTCTCAGAAATTTCAGCACTACTTATTCAAAGTTTCAAACAGGGTATGTTTTATATGTATCTGTACCACAGATAGATTATTGATCCTGCATATCCATACCTTTCTAGCTCTAATCTTGCTTATTCCTTTCTCCAGCCTGCCCTCCAGTTGCTTAAGATCCCTGAGGCTCATGGTGTGGATTGCATCACCCATAATGGTCCTACTAGATAATAAAATAAGTTAGGCAGCGTATACTACTCTTTTTGTTAATTAAGTAAAAAACATTTCCATTCATATATTGTATTAGCAGATTATGTTATAATTTGGAAGCTGTTACCTGTTTGAGTTTTGCAAGCTACTAATAGTCTGGCGCAGCTTGGCAGACTCCTGCTGGTAATGCTGCAAGTTCGTATATAGCATGAATGAATTCAGTAAACTAAGTTTATGCTAATTGCAATCGATAACTGACTTTACAAAGAAGATGGTAGTACAAAAATCAGAATCACTATGGAATGTTTAGACTTGCTTGAAATGAGAGATTATTCATGATGCACTGCTAGCTGACCAGAAGTGAACGACCAGATCGAACATCTTGGTTGCACAGATAACCTAATAATAGTTTCTCAGTTTTATTTTAGATTTGAATTATATGACTAAACTGAATGTCTTTGTAGATTGTACAAAAGCAGTACTTATGCTGCCGTTTCTTTGGATTTCCTCGTATGACTACGCATGGTTTTCAAATCAAAACTATATAATTTTGTCACTGCAGCTAGCAAGTATAAAGAGGGAGCACTGCAGTCTGAGGCTCTAAGATCCATGGAGTCAAAAGAGAACTTTCAGGTAAACCATATGATCGTATGAGACTTTATTATGGCCCTGCCAACACCTCCATAAATCCAGATGCTACCACTATCATCAGATGGCTATGGATCAGTCTCAGTTTTCTTTTATTAAGCGGCTTTAATTGTATATTAACATTTCATGTGGAGTCAAAGAAATTAGCCTTAAGAGAGACTGCTAGAGTTGGAAAAGATAAAATAATTGAAGCTCATGAGGGTTATTGACGAGCTTCTGCTCTGCTAGTTTGCACTGGTTTTGTTTGTTTTGGCCAAGATTTCTCCATATATCCCCATCCATTCCTAACATAAAATTGAGGGGCATTGGTCTAAAAGACAATCCCAGTATACACTGGATCGAATAGAGGTTCCAAAGGGTGGATAGTACACTGCTTCAGTGTACTACCCATTGTGTAATATCCGTACTTTCTGCCAAGATTTTCATGCTGAACGTCTTGCTCAGAGACATAATGTTTTCTGTCGAATATGTTGACCATGTATTGTTGAATTCAGGGATTTCTTGTAGCCAAGCTAGAATCTGAACTGACTACTCCACTATAGCGTACCAGGGAGTCAATTCAACAAATTATTTGACTGAAAATTGACATGATTTTACCTGGGCATTGACTTCTGCAACTGTGCCAGAGTTGGAGGTGTCACTGTTGGCCTTCTTGTACCTCTCAATGGTTGCCTTCACACTGCAAAGGTGTTACTATTGGAGTTAGTAAACACTCTCTTGTTCAAGAAAATTAAATAATCACTAGGTATAATTACATGTACTGATGTAAACAAATACAAGCAGCGAGCTGTTTGAGAACTGTGTAATCATAAGATTATTAATAAGGGGCGGGGTTCAATATTAATGTCTTCACATCGTCACTACTGACAGGGCCTTGAACACTAGTCTGAAAAAACTATGGAGGTTCTTTATGCATGACTTCAAGAGCAAAAGGCCAACCAAAGCAACCCATACAATGCAAGCAAGAGACCGAACAGTAGAACACAACATCATAGTGCACATTGGTCCGAAGCCAGCCTTCTACGAGCCAAGCCTGACTGCAACAGTGGTTTCTCTAGACTTCAGAGCTTCTCTAAGGTACAGTGCCATCCTATATATAGGCTACAGTCTCGAGGTCACTCAAAATAAAATAGCAACCAGTGTATATATATGGGCCATCCGGCCATATGTGTAATTCGGCTATATCATGCCCACACATATATACCTAAGCTAGTCTCGATAGGGTTTCATAAGAGTTTCATAGACATCAAATTAACTGTCACATCACCAATTTTGCTAACATAACAGAGTAATAAAGGGATGAGTTTCATGGGATGGGACTCTACTTGCATATATACTTACCTAGTTTAGTCTTGTTAACTGTGGAATGAAACCCACTTTGTCAATTAACGAGTGGCTATGTATTACTCTTTTTTTTATCTTTAAAGAAGTAGAAAAGAATTATGCTCATCCACACAACCAATATTTTGTGAAATTGCACCAACATCCACAGCCCAAGGTTCGGCTAATGGAAAAGCGGCAACATGAAGGTGGAAGGAGTACAAGCTGAAAAGGTAACACACAATGTGTAAAAACACTGGATACAGAATGCTATGTGTGCGCTTAAATGTAATAAAGGAGCAATTAGGTGAAAACAGTAAGAATTGATCCGCATATGCGTTGCTTTATTTGAGAATGAGTCATTCATGCCTCACGTCTCATGATGCATCATAGTTTATAGACTTATATTTGAATAGCGAGTATATTACAATTGTCTCCAAATGGAAAATTCAGCAATGGTTGACATAACTTTCAGAGCTTAATAACTTTCGCTGTCATTTTTTATGTTTGTTATGCTGGGCAGCTGGCTGGGAATTCAGACCAATACATAATCGAAATTAAGATGAGGTGAGAAAATTGAAGACGGGCTGCGAAAACTAAATAATGAACCTAACATGCTTAAAAGTACCAGGGTAAAAAAAGAGCACCGAAACATACAAACAGAATAAACTAAATAATGAACCTAATATGCTGTATCTAGGTAGCTACGGATCACTGGGTAGTTGGTACCAAATGTATCCCAGAAAATTCCCCAAAAAAGGGAATTCAGAAATCTCTTTTGTTCTTGCTACTGGAAAGTGGAAACTGACTAGCGACTCAGCTCATGTCTCTTTAATTACCATATAAAATCCTTTTATCCACACAAAATAATATGCACAAAGCCGCATAAAACGCACAATTACACATTCAAATTAAATAAAGGATGAAACAAAATTGCTATATATGGATCACAGAAATATGAAACCTTAGCATCCTCGAGTTCGAGTACCCTGGGTGGCCATTTTTTTTTTTTGAAGTAAAACCCAGGGTGGCCATTGTTCTTCATTTGCATTGCACCTGGACGGCTGGCACAGGATTTCACATGATTGGGTGGACAATGAGCATGTTTTACCCAATGGACAAAGGAGTATGCAGCGAAACAGCAAGAGCTACTAGCAAGCTGCACAGTGCACACAACACAAGAGATGACTCCTTCCACGGCCCTTGGCTTTTTACCCAGGCCTTAACCACTCTGACCAAGTTACCAGAGCTTTCTTTACTCCTCGTGAGGTCTCCCAATGCAACGCGAGACGGCAAGAGGGTGCAGGCCCAGTGGCAGGCATGCCAGTGCTCCTACTGCCCATGCCCCCATGCGCCCATGCCATTGGCCTCCCAGTCCCAGCAACCCGTGTCCTCAGTCCTCACAGGCACAGCCGCACAGGCACACAGAGCGAGCCAGTGAGCCACGGACAAAAGGAAAAGGGTTTCGCTTGCATGCTCCTGCTTCATCTTTCAGAGTTAGTACAGTGAATGCATGGCCACGTGTCACTCAACACAGGTTAGTGCTCGTCCTAGCATGCTCTATCAACATTTTGTTGTTTTGCTTTGGGAAGCAATATATGGAGTAATCAATTATTTTTTATTAATAAAGCTTGGTTTTTTTAGAGAAGAATCGGAGAATCGGAAAAATTGGCTTTCATTCCCACTTCTATTTTTCACATGCATATTTACCTCCTCAGCTGGTTACACAAAGAAAATCCATTATTTGACAAAAAAAAACATCTGCTTAGTATCAATTTACTTTTGTACATACAGCTAATAATTGTAAAGCCATAAGAATCGATTATGTGTTCAGATGTCCTTGTTCACATGGCATGTTGTCTTGTGTATTATTACTCAAAACATATTTTTCATTCTTAATTTATTTAAAGAAAGTATTTCTTGATTTCCTAACATACAATTATAGCAAGCTGGATTACTTATCTGCTCAGTATACTGACTTCAATTCATGTGCTTTCTGAAAAGACAACAGCTCATTTGCAGTGAACTTTAGTGTGCAACGAATAATTGTGTTTGTGTTGCCTCAAAAAAAAATGTTAGCGCTTGTCTCGTCTTAAAAAGTAGTACATTCTTGATGTCAGGTGCATGAACAACTCCCGTGAAGGAAGGCACCCGGGCAAATTTTTCTTGCTCCGGTCACACGCATGGTGGAATGGTGACGTACGTGATATGATGGAATGGAGGGAGGGAGCACATGGGATGAAGCCCTTGGCTAGCTGGGAACACACAAGGAGGATGATGCAAGAGAAACTGAAGACAGTAGCAGTCTCTTCCTTGTTACCTCACACATAGCTTTCATGGATACAAACTTGTACCATACCAACTGGTACAACAAGAAGGAGCAACCCAAAGGCCACACCACCTTGCAGCAGATAGATCTGCTTCGACCCAAGGCGAAGACACAAAAAGGAAAGAGGGAGAAAGGGAGCCCAAGGGTAGAGGGCATACTAGATGCCTTATATTTTGTGTGCAGATATGCTTGGTATTTCATACCATGAGGTGTGTGAGATCTAAAGCTCTTGCATGCATCTCCCTTCTCTCTCTACAGCTCTGTCACACACATGAGGAAGCCAGGGAGCTAGCAGAGTGAGAAAGGAAAGGGCATAACTACAGCAAGAAAAAAGAGCAGGACCACCATGGCCAAAGAGGCTCAGCTCTCTCTCACAAGCTCGAAAGGCTGAGGACATACTACACATACAGCAAGCTCTGTACTAGATCTATCTAAACATCTAGCTCACCTCACCTCGCCTCACAGGAGCAGAGGGGAATGAAAATACACAGAAAGAAACTGTTGCAATTTCCTTTCCCCTTCTTGCTCTTCTCAGGAACACCAAAATAAACAAGGCAGCGGTTGATGACATAACAGAATGAAGTAACAACAAAAGATGCAGTTCCCATTTCACCCTCTCCACACCTTTGCCAAGAGAAAGCTAGGAGCAAACCTGCTCCAATTCGGACAGTGCAAGAAACTGAAAACAGAAAAGAAACAGCATGTGTAGTTTGTAGGATCTAAGATGTATGCATATGCCTAGCCTTTTGTTTAGTGCTCTAAATATGCATATATATGTATAAGTATGCGTAGAGAAGAGATGAGATATATAGATGATCTTTCAAAAAAGAGAAGATGAGATGGATGCCATTTGCATCACCTGTTGTTGGCGTACTCGTAGAGGCGGCCACGGCTGGAGAAGACGATGAGCGCGACCTCGGCGTCGCAGAGCACGGAGAGCTCGTACGCCTTCTTTAGGAGGCCGTTGCGGCGCTTGCAGAAGGTGACCTGACGGTTGGTCGTGTTCTCGATGCGCTTGATCTCGATCTTGCCCCTCCCTGGCTTGTCGCCGGAGCCTGTCGGCACCGGCTGCTCTTTCACCTTGGACGGCCCGCAGCTCAGATCGGTCTGAACAGGAACCAGATCATCAACAAGCAGTGCAAGAAATAATATACACAGGAAGTTAATGACCTGCTCTAAGAAATGGAATTTTAAAAAAAAATCCTAAGAGAGAGGAGGCAGGCATGCAGGTAGCTGTGATCTGTTTGTATATCAAATTTTCATAAGGAAGTAGCTGCATACATGATCCATTTCCTATCTTGCACTTTGCCTTTTGTGGCGTGCCTTTTTTACCCAAAAAAAATTAGAGACCATAGGCAGAAGACATGTATGTTCCTCTTCTTGCCTCTCTAGCTAGATCCTTACAGCATAGCAACCAAGATTCTACTACACCTATACTGCTATATATGCAGATGATGCAAAGAGAGAAAGGAAGCTAGCTGATCTATTAATAATTTCCAGGAGCAGGACAAGAGGCAATTACCATCATGTTGAGCATGGATGGTATGGCAGTGCCTCTTTGGGCTCTCCAGAGGAAGAGATCCAGAGAGGGAAATAAGAGGATGTGAGAGAGGAGCAGGGAGGGGAAGAGGAGGAGGGATGAGGTATTAAAGGGAGAGGTGGTGAGGCAAGAGGAAGGGGGAGGGTATGTGAGGCGATGCAGTTACCAGCAGCTGTGGGTATTGGCCAATTGCTAGCTATGCCCGTTGTTGCATTGTTTGTTCTCCCCTTCTGTCTTGCAGCGATCCCTTTTCTGATTTACCAATTCTTTGATCTCTTGAGTGGCTGCTGTCAGGTCTCCACATATATCCATCCATCCATATCTACCTCAGCAGTCAACATGTAAGCCCTGTAACTGGATCGATCCGTGTAACTTGGGGGAATTGCTTTGTTTGTATTGGTACACAGTTACCACAAAAAACCGTTATGGCGCAGCAAGGCTATTTCTTGCTTTGCTCTTTCCGGGTTGCACTTTTACCAAGCAGAGTGAACAAGCACGCTAGTACTACTAGGCAGGCTCCACCTGTAACAACGCTAGTTCACGTAAAGCTGAACTCATTGACATATGGCAACACATCATGTGCAAACCAACCTCCCTGTGCAAACTATGTAAACTCCAATATAAGCCACACGATGTTGATCTAAGGGTGCACTTACGGAAAGTGGGAGGGGTGATTTGCAAGGTGGGAGGGATGATTTACAAAGAGTGATTAGAGGCACATTTGCAAATCACCCCTCACACCTCCCTGAGTGCCCCTTTAGATCAACATCGTGGGATCTAGATTGAAGTTTGCATAGTTTATACAAAGTGGTTGGTAAATTTTTTTCCAGAACGCATTGACTGCTGCTATTTGTATTGGTACACAGTTTACTGTTATTTGTTCAATTTTTCGCTGATTGACTAATTAGCATGAAACGCAATGCTATTATTATTAACAACAAAGTTGCAGTTTATTAAATTAATAAATATTAGATTCTAATCCTAACTAGAAAAGGCCGCGGCTTTGCCGCGGATGGCCAGTGGATGTACCCGTGTTCTTTTTCAGTTGGTATTAAAATATTTATTTTGAAAATAAATGCTAGAGTACATTGAACCCAAAAAAGCGCTCTGTGGAAACATTGTAGATTGGAATATTGGGTATATTTTATTTGAAGTCTATTGAAATATGAAAAATTATGCAAGAGAATTGCAAAGGAGCATTGAATTATATTTGCTATGTATGATTTTTTTTTTGTAAATTTTGGTATTTAGAGCAATTTTATGTTGAATAATTGACTATTTAAAAGCATTTAGATGTTAACTTAAAAATATTTTGATGTTTAGATGTTAGTTATAATGAGAAAATCGGAGAAGTGAGTTCTATTTTTTAAAGTTTGATGGACAATATATTTGGATTTTCAATTTGGAGATGTTTTGGGTGTCCGAATCAAAGGTGAGAACAAATTATGTAAAACTTTGAATTTAATTTTGCAATGTTAGCTATAATGAGGGAATTAGAAAAGAGAGTTCGATTTTTTTGTTTTCTCTACAATATGTTTTTTATGTTTAGATTTTGAGCCGTTTTTATGTTCATTTTTTTATGTAGATATGTTTTGAGAATGGATTATGGAAACACTTTGAATTTAAAAGCTTCGTTGTATCAAATTTTCTTTCTACGACGGGGCGTAGATAAATAGCCGTGGAAATAATTGTGAAAGTGTTTTGGGTTTAAAAATATACTCTATAATAAAATTATAGGTTTTTAAATTGTAACCAAATTTTATGTTGGCTATGTTTTTGTTCGATCGCGTTTTGGTGGTCGAATTGTACGTATAGTGTTGCTTATATGGAAGTAAATAATAGAACGGATTGTTACCTAATTTATGTAAACTTTGGGGACGTTTTCAAGAAAGTTTCTAAGAGAGGGATGGGGACGGCGGGTTGATTTTGAGAAAGCACAGGGGTTTGTTTGAAAATATTACTTGGCCGGTTAGAGTGGACCGCGGGTTGAGTCCAGGAAAATTCGAGGGCTTATTCGCAAAAAGCCCTGAGAGAGAGGTGTGGACGGCGGGTTCTATTTCGGTAAAAGCTGAGGGTTTTTCTATAAAATGCCGGAGATTGGCACGATCTTGGCCGTCCGGCCGGCCAATCCGACGGCCGGGAAAAGCAGCCGACGTGGCCGCTTCCCTGGCCGCGGAATTGGCCAGCTTTCGTAGGAAGAGATTAACCGTATGAATGCATCGCTTTTTTTTGGAGTAATTAACATGTCAATTTTGTACGTAGTACTATCCCATAACCTATCCTTTCTTAACCCCCCCCCCCTTGTTTTTTTGCACAGTTTGTGATCAGATATCAGAGCTGAAGCTCATACATGAGTTGACTACATGAGTGTGCCGCTGCTGGTGGTGGCGGGCACGCGGCGCACCAGACGGCTGTGAACGGAAACGGTAATCTGCAGCGATTTGAGGTCTGTTCTTCACCCCTAATTCTCAATTCCATATTCGTATTTGTGAATTGTGACAGTGAACTAAGTTGTCCTTAGCATTCAATTGATTGAAATGGATTCAACTGAGTTGCCTCTTGCCAATTTGACATGTTTATTACTACGTACGTATATGACTACGTGAGTATATATATCTGTCATATATGTGTGCACTATACTAGGTTGTCAAATTTTTTTTGGCACCATTTACAATCTTAAATACCCACACCCAAAATCCTGGGCCCACCCCTGGTGTGCCCTATATATGCCCCAATCCCCATGTGACACCGCACAAAACACTGTCCCTTTTCTGTTTGGCACATACTCCGTAGCTAAGTACTCTCCAGCTGCAATGCGACAGCGACACCCTATTTATTTCAGCTCCCATTTCTGTTGCTCCCATGGGATGGGACCCTTGCTGCTAGCCCAACCCTGCCCCTCCTTGCTCACATATAATGTGGTGGATGCATCACCCTCTTCCTTGCCCACCGCGCTCACCCCACTCAACCGGACACCATCTCCATCACTACTGACCTGGGCCAGTAGTGATGCATGGATATGTGCATTGGCACCAGCACCGCTTCGACGACGACTCTTTGCCACCTGTCGAAATTCCAGTGCAATTAGCGCATACCTAGCGCCACTATCGATCCAGTGTGGAAGCTCATCCGATCCTCGACATGTCATTGCGAAGTTACCACTCAATGGGCTAAACCCCTAATCCATGTATGGATAGTCAGTCTGAAGATAGGTTGGTGGCATGGATACATCAGAGTTGGGAACATGACCCTATTTGGGTGATATTTACTCCTGCCACTAAGCACATATACCTTGACTCCAGTGAGCTAGCTGCAGGGCGCAGACTGCCAAACTTGAAGCCTGGGTTGGGCAGTTTGGTGCAAAAGTTTAACTGCTATGGCACTTGCAGAACTTTTTTTTTCCTACTGGAATCAATGAAGCAGGAATGCTCAAAATTTTTTGGAATGATATATTCTCTTCTGGATTTTAAAATCAAACTTTTAACATTACTATCTGCCTGCCTTTTATGGGCTTGCCTTTCCTGTGTATGCAGAAGGAGAAAAGTCATGCGGAGTTTCAGAAGTGGCCATAGTTATTCTGCAAGATGCAGGTAGTTGTTTTGTTTCTGCAAGAATTGTTGCCGCAGTTTCAAGCCACGCTGGATCCTTTTTTGCAGTGTTTTGCAACTAGCCGTACGTTCAGCATGCATGGCACCGAAATTTTGTACCCGAAAAGAAGAACAAACAAGCAAATGCTACAACATTTCGAAGAGATTGAAAACCACATGGAGTTACATCACAAAAGTTAAACATCAGATCAGGACAGAGAGTAGAGCCAGAAAACAAGAAGAGAAGAAAAAAAAATCATGTGGCATCAAATCAACAAGCTTGCAAGCTGTGATCAAATCTGAAAAGTTTGTCGTTCTATATTGGGCAATTGCCAGAAGGACTGAAAAGTACAGCTGATTGAACCATGGTGATTCGAAACCGACACGTCCAATCAAATACTGAAGATCGAGGGGTGGTTGACCTTTGCACACTTGGTATTTGATAACAGGTGCATCCCTTGGCACAACGAAATTTTTGGTGCCATCCATGTATTCCAAGCTCCACCAACCAACCAACTGAAAGTTAATTCTTGGATTGTTGGTTTCTCATTCTACTTAATTGTACACTGATGGTAATTTAACTTGATTAAGACTGAACAGATCCCCGAGTAGATGATCCTGTGGCACCGAAAGCGATGGCTCATTCGATAATCTTGGAATTAGTTATTAGGTGGGCAATCCGTGCTGAAAGCATGGTCAACAATGAATAGATGTTTGCATTTTGGACGTACTTTTGGTTCCAAAGATGTCGAAATGTGCCAATTTTTTTATCACAAAGAGCTACTGATCTTTATTCGAAAAAAACTACTGAAGTTTTTGGCTTTCTGAACTGCTTGTTGGACCAACCAGAAAGCCAACAAGTGCAAGGTTTTGAAACTTCCTTACATATATGCATGATTAGTTGATGACTAGTAGTATTCGCTTTGGTGATTCAATCTG
Source organism: Digitaria exilis (assembly GCA_015342445.1). Taxonomy (NCBI): domain Eukaryota; kingdom Viridiplantae; phylum Streptophyta; class Magnoliopsida; order Poales; family Poaceae; genus Digitaria; species Digitaria exilis. The sequence continues at coordinate 55,204 of JACEFO010001768.1, read as the reverse complement.
ACAATCGATCTGTGGCGACAGGGATTAAGGATATCGTGCATGTTACACTAAACCAGAAGCACAATTTTGCGGTCAACAGTTCATTATATATTCTGCTATCGCGCTATGAATTTGTAAAAGGGGCAAAAAGAAAAAAATGGATGGATATATACTGTAGGCCGGAGCCTTCACACTATCTTGCATTCTTGCTAAAAGGCATCTATACTTTCAGTTTGCTCAGTACACACTGACAAAGAAATATAAGCAGTAACGTTCACACCTGCAATACTCTGAAAAACACGAATGACATCAATCCATGGTCAGGACTCAGGACTTACGTTGTCGTTAGCATACGTGTACTGAGACACGTATTCATGGGCGATGTACTCATGTACTCGTGTGCGATGCATCATGCATCATCATTCAAGTCTGAGAAAAGCCAACAGGTGCAGGGTTTTGATCGAGTCCCAGTGCACTAGCAGCTAGCACAGGACTTGGTGGGGCCGGGATCACCGGTGCCGCAGATGTCTTTCGGCCAAAATAATTAGAGCACTGTGGCAGCCTCCAGTGATCCAGGCACATTCTAGTGTAGTTTGGATTGGAATGCAGGAGCAGCTCCCATCTGGAAAGGCATGGGGTTTACTGCAAGCATCAGGAATCATTGCGGCCGAGGCAGTGGTTGGTACTCATGCCCTTCTGCAGCACTGAACCTTGTTTTCAAACTTCATACAAGTTCATATGTACATAACAATTGCTGTAAATTAGCTGCGGATTACAATACATGTCAGTTGTGCAAAACATATTTTCATTAGGTTTCTTTTACTTCGGTGATTAGTGAAAAACATGTACTAGCATATACTACAGTACAATATCATGTGCATATATGAATGTTCCTGATGGAGGAGCCAGAGATGGACAGAGTACATATATACTGCCATGAACATACCAAGGACATACAGTGCAGTTGCTGCAGTATTTTTTTTTTGAACGAATGCAGAGAACCATCAGACTTTATCTTCTCGGCGCTCTAACCATAGCTTTATCGGTTGGAAAGAGAGGTGAGTACATGCAGTGCATCAATTCGCAGGCACAGCAAATGAAGGGAGATAACAACCTTTGGCTCCAATGGGCAGGCTATGGAGGAGATGCCATGGCAGCCACCTTGATTGTTTTCCACAAGTAAACATGCTCCCACATGAAGGAAAAGATCTGCATGCCGGAGGCCTCGCCCCTCAAGCAACAGTGATGCATGCTGGTCGAAAGGGACTGCCATCATAGTGCTAAATGACATGTGACACTTTCCTAAACACATAACTGCCCTCACATGTCGTATCTGTAGAAGCCGTGTTGCAGCCTGCCAGGATCATTAGATTCACCTCCTGAATAGTCTGAAATTTCACCGAAATATGTATACGCCAAACCTTGGTCACGAACTATATTTTAACAGTATACCAAGTTTCAACAAGAAAGTCTTCGGTATTTGAGGCAAGAAGATTTGTGCCCCCCTGAACCCTATATATGCTGGAACATGTTCAGGGTGTTGGAGTGCTCGGATTCGGAGATGCTATCAACCTTGCTGATGAAAGGCACAGCACGCAAGAGGGCCTGCAGCTTGTCAAGAAAGCTGGATAAACTAATGTCTGGACTAACATCCAATTAGCCATGACGTACGTGTTCAGAAGCTAACTTCCTTTGATGAGTTTGGAATAATCCGCGCTTAGTGCGGTTCTTCAGAGGTGAGTGCTTGTGCTGTTCGTCTCTTACGTATCCATGAATGGATTTTTGTCAGCACGGAAATGAATTGATGACGTGAGCATCAGCCTAAAAAATCTCGAGTTCAGAACAACAGCTTCAGAAAGAAAAAAAAAAAGAATATGTATTCATACTTTCAGAGCTACAGGCTCTGAAGGAAGAAAAGATCCAAGCGGCAAAGCAAGCACAGTGCAGAAACAGACGGGTCTGAGAAAGTTTCAGAAAAGCGGCTGCCCGATTAGCTTAATCCAAGGAGGGATCAGTTGGGTTAGGCCGGCCTCGTCATCTGCAAATATCGACCAGCCAAGAGACGGATGGACGACGGTGAACCACGCTGCTCGCCGCCTTTCAGTTGAGGCCGCACCGGCGGATCGGAGGAGATGGATGGGCAAAGGCGACGGATCGAACGACGACGCATCGGAGCGTGATCCGATAGGGACCCTAGAGATATGTGCCAGATTCATGTGGTCCATGGCCATGTCCGTTTCCTTTCCCTTTCATCAGCTTCAGGCCGGAAGAGGCTCTCCGGCCAGCCAGGGTGACCCAAAAGCCTGCACGGCCTCCACTTGCACCATGTTGCATGCGCCGGCTTTAGACCACCACACCGCTCAGCAAAAGCGCCAAAATGCAGGCCCTGGTAGGCAGCAGAATATAGTTCTTTCTACCTTCCTCCTTTGCATCGGTCGATCATATACTCGATCGATCGGATACCATGGCATGCAGTTTAACAGTTTTGCTGTTTGACCTTTGCTCGATCCTGCAGGCTGCAGCAAGAACGCAAGATGGGTATATTGTGACGTCATATCATGCATGAGTAGTTCAAAATGTAAAATGTGAATCCTGGACGGTGGTTGGAACATACTTATATCGATCTTGTTTCCGGCCGGGCCGGGGACCGGCTATCGGGGAAGGAAATCTGGGCGGATCCGGCGGTGACATGGGCGTGTACGTACCTCAAGGGAGGGCAGGCGCTGCAGCGGCGTGACTGTGCCCGTGTCGATGCGCCGGAGGATCGACAAGGTTGCTTTCTTCCCCAACGGACTGTCGTCGTCGTGTACTCCACCGTGCACGCCTCAATGTCCCATGGATTGGCAGATATGTGGTGCGTGGTATTCAGATTGTTGCAGTGAAATCAGATCAGTTCGTACGAAATTTACCATCTTGGCGTATATATGTGCTATATATAATTTGGCAACAACGGATTAACACTGAAAATTTGGTGGGGGTGAAAATTGAGCTTTTAATTTGAATTCTGACCGACAGGATCGGATTATAATCCAGCAGGACTAGTCGTGAATATGGACCTAACTAGGTGATGATGTGCGATTGTGCTGTGGTAAGCCTTACGCGCAAAAGTTATATACCTTTATTTTTTTCCAAAATATAAGACATCGGAGTTCCGAATTTAATAATTCACTTCAGGGGTGATTTTCCTAGTTTTAGAAAGTTCAGAAGGCAAAAAAAAGGTAGTTTCATAGGTTGGGGGATGCGTTTAACCCCGAATAGGGGGAGGGTGGGAGGAGGGGGGGTTAAGTAGAATTTTTCCTACCCACTCTCTCACAAAGCGGTCGATGCTTCAGTATATATTCGGGTTTGTAAGCTAAACACCATGTTTCTTCTATCTCGATAAAATGATGTGCAGTAGGAAAAAAATCGTAAAGTGCACCTGATATTTCCTACTAACATAACATATAGCACGTCAACAGAAAAAAGGAGTGTTAGGGTGGCTGAAAAAAAAAATAAAAACCCCTAAAGATCTAGTGGTGATAAGGTTGGAGGTAACCAAGAGGTATCAAAAAAAAGATTCCAAAGGTACAAATTAACTACTTTTTCTTAAAAACAAATACTCAACTAAATACGGCTACCATTCAATCAGGCAAAAAGTACAGTGTAGTACCGTCGGGTAACTTCCAACCACTGTAAAACTCTAGAAAAAGGAAATACCTTGTCTAGTTCAAGTCTTCTTTTAAGCCATGAACTCCAGATGGCACAACATTTGTAACCAACCAACTTCTGAGACGCATTAAGGTTCTACCTTGTTACTGGTAACAACTAGATAAACACTCCAGGTATGCCCTACAGGCTCACATGCATGCTTCACACACCTGAGCGCACTTTAGTTTCTCTCTTTTTAAGAAAAAAAAGGGGATAATAAACAACTGCAGAACTAAAGAGATTTGTAAAAGTCTTCCAGGCCACAAAACAAAACGAAGTACCCTCCTTCATAACTCATAAGAGATCAAAGTATCCTCATTGGCTCCTCTCACACCATCATCATCGATTGCCTATGCCATTAGCTTCAAGTCTTCAACTCCTTCAAATACAATGAACAGGAAAAAGTTAACAAATTTTCATATAACGCAGAGGTTATGAGAGAATACAAATGATAATAACAGGAAAGTCAAGACATTTGGTAGACTGACTCGTTGTAATCTATATTCTCCGCACCCCCCCCCCCCCCCGACTGGTTCTCAACATTTTACAGCTCTTTAGGCCATCGCCAGAATTTGGTATGAATGATTTGCACAGCACTGAACAACATTTGATGTGACAGAGCTGATAATAAGCCTCTACTGACCAAACACCCCTCTAGTGTGAATCGTGTGGATTTTAGCACCTAACCAATCTACAGTGACAGTATGAAAGCAGATGCTCTGAGAAGAACTGCAGAAGCCAAGCCGAGGCTGAAACGTGCAAACAGCAGAGCGCTGACTGCTGAGGCGAATTCTTGCAGCTGCAGATGCTGCCTGGACCGACAGATTCAGAGACGATGGCCAACGTCTCGTGCCTGTGACCGTGAGACGGCTGGGAAACAACTCTGCCTACCTTACCAATACCAGTTATGTCAGATTCAAAGATGGATACTGGGCCGAGGAGTTGGGCCGTGCAAATTGCTACAGATGAGCATTTTGCAACAGATAGAGTTGCGTCCTTCGCACTTTGTTAAAAAAGAATAGTATTATCATTTTTGGTGGACCCAGGAAGTGTCCTTTTCTCGCGCTTGTGCGTGTTGAAGGTGAGGAGGTGGGCAGATATTTAAAGGGCTGAATGGAGGTTAATCGTAGTAGATGGAGAAGTGTAAAACATGCTGCCCACAGTAGTAAAATTCTACTGCTCGCTCCGTCCCAAATTGTAAGTCATTCTAATATTCTTGGAGAGTCAAACTATCTCAAGTTTGACCAAATTTATATAAGAAAGTACGACCATTTATGATACCAAATAAGTACCATTAGCTTCTTCATTAAGTATATTTTTAGATTATATATATTTGGTTCCATAAATTTTTGTGATTCACTCTATAATTTTGGTCAAACATAAAAAGAGTTGAGTATCCAAGAATCTTGGAATGACTTACAATTTGGGACGAAAGAAGTACTTGTAACATGAATGGATGCTGACAGAAAGAAGCTACATATTGAAACACTACAGCGCCCACTTCCTTTCTTCATCTTCTTTTTAGAAAGAAGGAATACAAATGCAAAGCCATCAAACATAAAATACATCTAATTTTCAGGAAAGAGTACGCAACTTCATAGTAGGCAATAGAATATTTACATACAAGTAAATGAATCCAACCATTTGTTGAAAGTTACTGCAGCAAACCAACTGCAATGTTGTAGGACAGCAAAACAAAACAGAAATAAACAGTGAATAGCCATACCTGCAAAACCTGTAACCTCTTGCTCAGCAGCTGTTCAGAAAACAGACGCTTTTGAACTAGAACCTGCGGGAACCTGCTCCTTTATTCTGGTGAGGCACCGAAACATTTCCATTATTTCTACCAAAGGACACACAAGAGTACATTGGTGCGGAATTGTCATCCTCCGTATTCTCACTTGGTATCAGGATATGCTTCGCCCCGGGGCTGAGCTTCACCGGGCCTGATCTCAGCCCGAAACGGCTGCTAGATGAAGTAAAATTGTCAGGGTCAGATCTTGCGGTTCCAGTTCCTGCATTTCTGGATGGAAGGGCTGCAGAAGCTCTGCTCTCAGGAGCTCCATGAACTATCCGGTCTGGTTGGCTCCACATAAAACTAGCAGGGTTATGAGGGTGAATTGATAAGCTTGGAGAGTAAAAACCATATGACGCAGGCAAATTGGCACGGTAATCTGACGACGGTGTCACATGCACAATATTTGTTGGTGAAAATGGCGCTGAGGGAGAATCTGTCTTAGTGGAATGATCAGAGTAATAATGCCGAGGTGGTGGCGAATTCTGAAGTAATGCAGCACTGCCATGATTGGAAAGAGGCGGACATGCTGATAAAACATTTCCAAGAGATTGCAAGTTTGTAAAGTCCCTCCAGCTGTTTTCATATCCTGATGGATTACCAGAGAACACATTGGCAGCGGGCAAAGGGTGGCTGACATTATGTGGGGGTCTGTATCTAAAATGTGCCTGATCTGTGCTTGCAGAATTTGCTGAAACATGAGTTCTTGTGCTTGCAAAACTTGCTGAACCGTTGGGGGTACTCTGAGTTTGTAATGATAGGAAAGGCTGACCTTGTCGTGGCAGTTCCAACACCAACTTTGTGCTAAGATTGTCTTCAGTAGGATTTGTGTGTTTCTGTGCTGCCTCAGACAAATAATCAACTCTAGTATTGGATACTGTAAGATCATGACCCATCAAGCGCAGGGTTTGTCCTGCAGAAGGCCTAGATTCTTGTTGCATGTTCATTTCTGAATGAAAAATTTGTTTCTCACTATGTGATAGATTACATCCTTGAAACTGCACGGAAGAAGGTTCACCTCCAGTTGAGAGCTGCGAGACACCATGATGCATAGTCATGGAGCACCAATTTTGCAGCTGAATAGAATCCTCAATAGTTTGGTTTGGCAGTGTACAAGGGGATTTTGTTCTGTTGCCCAAGGCAGTAGCAGGCTGCTGTTGTTCTTGTCCATTTGGATTGACAGATGAGTGTTTATGGTTTGTTCTTCCATTGTCAAGAACTTGTTGATCCATATACTGAGTTCGAACCTGTGTATGCTGAAGATTTGACTCCTCTGGATTTGGAACACAAGGGCTGTTCAAGTCAGCAGGTTCTGGCAAACTTTCATTCAGATCAAACAAAGCAGTGGAGAGTCCATTACTGCCGAGCTCAGATTGATTATCCTGATTTGTGTTCTCAACTGCTTCCTTAGCCATAGCGGTGGCTTTCCCAGGCATGGGAGAACTACCACTTTCTGCAATAATGGGTTCCTCTTCACTGGACATTTCTATGGATGATGATGAAGAAGAAGTCATAGCATCAGAAAGTAGCTTGCAGATACTTTCCAGTTGGGGTCTTTTGGAGCATTGCTTCTTACTGCCAAGTGCATCATTCGCTTCTGAAAATTTGACACGCTTAATTGATTTGCGGCAGAGTTCTATGACTTCGGGGCCTTTTGAATTAACATGTTTTTCCTTGACCATTTTGACAGATGTACGCTTCGTGTACTTCTTCAGAATGCTTCGAAAATGGATCTTTTTATTGTCTCTTTCTTTCCCTACCTTAATTGCCTTTCTACTCCCAATATACCTCATCCTGTCAGCCTTCTTCCGTAAGCTATAGTTGACTCTTCCACTACTCCTCTTAAGATTTGGGATCTTTTCCCTCTCTGTGCTGAGATGACGTCCATCCTCATGTTCCTCTGATGCATCAATAGTATCCAACCCATCTCCCAAATTTGGCTTGTCAAGTGATTTCTGCAGAATTGAGCAATATCAAATGATGTCAAGAGGTAAGTATAACTGGAGGGCAGGCAACAAAAAATAAAAAAAATACATATATATATTTCCTGATGAACCAGAAAAGTGAGTTCACTGTAGAAGGATGAATCAATTCACGATCATCATAATTTCTAAAAGTAACTGAATACACTACACCTGATGAGAACACATTGATAAAACTCTGTCAGGCATTACTTTAATGCCAAGCCATCTAGGTATGCAGACTAGACATACATTGTGACAGAGTAGCAGTAATACTGTACAAATTAAGCACATGGTCTTGGAACTAAGCACATAAGCACCACAAAAAAACATAGTTGCAAGATTCACTAAATATTCTGTTACTTATCTGTCGAAACGTCACCAATACAATGAATATTTCTATGTTATTCGCAACTTTATGAAAAGTATAGCCCTAGAATCACATTCGACCAACACTACCCTATACATAAAAAATATGGGTAAATATTGGAAGCACGATGGATCTGTAGCACTTGCTGTAAGAATTATCAAATACATGTTAAGATAATTCTTCAGAACTCGCCATGGTGTCGAATATTTTGTGATACATCATACATTTATCTCAAAACAAGGGGGAGAAGCAGTGTCATTCATCACTACCCCATGTATTTGCCAATAATCTATATGCAAACATCAGTTACTACTTTACTAGAACTACAAAGACTACACCACCCTGTGTATTTGCCAATACTTGATATGGACAAATCAGTTACCTGAACTGGGCATTGGCCACGACAACATCAGTTGTTGGCTAAAATAATGTGCACGATGTCAGCAAAGAACTATGTGGCACAGGTGATCGGATAGGGTATTGTTGACATGAGTGTGACTCTGATCATGAGACGTGGAAATCCACCATCCTAGTATCCTGCACATGGCACTTGCCTTGCTCTGTATTGGACATAGCATGACTCTGATTGACAATATGGAGATGGCCATAAAATATTCTACCTTGATAGCTAGCGTACCAACTTGTTGCTTCACCTTGAGGATTTTCATTTTACAGTGAGATGAAGACAAGGTCAGCAACTCTAGTGCCAAGTAGTCGTATGAGATAACTAAGTGCAGAGTTCAGTGAACATAATTGCTTGAAGGCAACGCATCAGATGCTAACCAACCTCTCCAGCTCTCCGTGCAAACTTCTAATATGGACCACACGGTGTAGATCAAGGGGACGCGCAAGGGCGGTGGAAGGGTGATTTGCAAAAGTGTGATTAGAGTCACTTTTGCAAATCATTCCACATCCCCTGCGCGCCCTCTTAGATCAACATTGTGTGATCCAGATTAGAAGTTTGCACGATTGCACGGAGAGGTTGGTTTGCACCTGATACACTCCCTTGCTTGAAGGTGCTTGTCTTGTTGAGGACCATAGAGTGCATGCTAGTATGCTATGATGAGAACTTTCAAAGAGATGCTTTACAGTTTACACCATTATTTTTCTGTCAATATGTGCATCGGAAGTCTCGTTAATAAGGATGTGTTAACTTGACATCCCATACTTGAGGAAATCAATATCCAATACATTAAATATATCTACACACAAACTGTCATCTAACAACGACGATTAATATTGAACTCAATACACTAGCAGTCCTTGAAATTATCCTATCCTGGTCCTTGAATTTGCATATTGACTCTCAATACGCACAATCAGGTGCTTGACCTTTTAAAATGTACCATTCAAGGTCCAAAACAAAGAATTTAGGGATAAAGGATACAGATTGCATGCATGTGACAAACGAGCATTGAGCGAGAAACAACGGAGGGGAACCCATATATGCATTTTAAAAGTTTATATGGGGACCTGAATGCGAGTCAAGTTTAAAACATGCAGCTGTATTAGTCTCTATTAATTATTACCCATTTCCTAACGTGCAAGCAAGTGACATAGCCATCGATTTTAGGTAGCCAACATTCCAATGGGCAACAATGAAGTTAGTGTTTTGAGTAAGGGGCTTTCAAGGTAAGGAGGTGTGTTCAACAAGTAATATTGCAATGTGTTGAGGCGCTAGCAGAGGTCGTGGATGATGGTAGTTGCAGGGGAGGCAAAGGGATTGTACAGAACCACCCGATTAGCAAAGACGGGTATGACAAGACATCGCTAGTGTGCAAGGATAGGTGTTTGTCATAGAAGTGCAACAAGATTTGCTGGATGCCTCCACAAGAGAGGCATTCTTTAATTAAAATGTAGTCAACATTCACACAAGTATATATTATGTAGTTCTCACTCCCAATACTCAAATTTGTGTATGGATTGTCACAGTGATTACTAGAGGAAGCCAGTGACCATGACATTGAGTAGGAGGCATCAAGTAGAAGCTATCATTCTCAAATCAATCGTTTATTGAGTGATCATCCTCCTCAATTACATCAAGCTTAAAAAATACAAGAACATCTTCAATTGTGTTTTTTCAACTGGTGAACACCTATTTGTCGTCATTGATACAAACTCCACATCATTGGTAAAAACCTAGAGCCACCACCACTTATCACCTTCTTAGCCATTGTACTCCTACTCAAGAGTGAGAAAAAACCCACTAAACCCGAACTAGAGTAAAATGAAAAAAAGATTTATTGGATGTCCAATGCCTGGTTAGGTCGTTATTTCCTCAATGTTATGTGTTTGGTGATTTGTATTTCCAAAAACTAACCCACAATGTTTTGTGTGAAGCTCCAAAGTGTTTGAAACCTAGCCCACCAAATGACTCAACCAAGTCAAGGAAGAAGGGCATAGGACTAGTTGTCTAATGACGAGGGGCCTATGATGGTGGAGAAATCACAACAGAGGGTCTAGAGAGGAGACATGACGGATAAGGATCTCCTTATCCATGGAAGTTTGATTTTTGCAGGCCGCCATGTTGAGCTCGGCAATGGATCTAGCATTGTCTAAGGCAAATATGTAGTGGGATGGTGCATTGTGTGGCTTCCACACTTTGATGTGGTGGCATCTTCTCCATTGGCCCCAGCGTCCGAGTACAAGCGTCTTGGACAGCGATCACAATCAACACGACCCCCTCATCCAAGGTTCCAAGCTGACAACACCATTATGTGGCCCTTGTGCTAGCTCCATCTCATCATACGCACTAGAGCTCCAACAACTTGATCCCCTTCCATCCAAGTAGCCACACAAGCTCGTTAGCTAAGAGGTAGCTCGAGCAGGTAATGCGCCAAGCCAAGCCAAGCCAAGCTACGCTTTTAGCTTGTTTAGATAATGAGCGACCCACCTAGCTCAAAGCTAGCGTCAACAACTCTAGCTGGAACAACGGTGGCACAACGTGAAATAGTGGGCAAGCACTAAGTCGACACTGATGGGTGTAGGCACGCCGACATAGGCACATAACATGCTGCGAGTTTGTGTTATGCGCGCACAAGTACACAATAGGTGACTAATGGCCTACTACCAATGCTTTCATGAACTTTGGTGAAACAAAAAAACGAACTGAACGAACTATCACCAAAGCGCTCGGTTTCTTCTTTTTTTCATCAACTTGGGTTGCCAATATTTGTAATCTGGAGTTTTCATCAAGCGAAGAAACTGAACTAACCAAACCAAAACTACCAAGAAACCATATTTAGAGTGGCCAATTAAGGCCGCAACACACAAATCAACACAATCACACAAGGTCTGGCACGTCTGGTAGGAGTAGAGACAAGTTAACATGTAGAGTATTGTGGTTGTATTGTGAATAGGAATGTGAGGTAAGATGGACATGTACTTACACGATGACTTAAGGTGTAAATTAAAGTTTCCATAAATCATAATAAATCAGGTAAATAGGGTAGCATACAACAATCATTTAATAGGAAAAACTGAGGAAAATATAATCACCTTAAAATGGACGCACATTCACAATATAGTGCAATATTTTGTTTACCAAACAATGTGTAGAAACCACTTCAGAAAATTACGTAATATTAGGTTTTGACCAGCCAAACATCCAGTTGATATTAGCATTTAAAGTAGAGTTGAGCATATCCCAATTTACATTCTTCACAAAAAAAAAAGTCGAGCACAAAAAATGAAATTAAGAACTTGTAATTGCCCACATACTTCTAATTGCTCCCTAAATTGTGTGCAGCAATTTTGGTACATTTAGTTCTTAATTTCAGCTTAAACTTGAAATGAAATAAATTATGAATAAATCAACACCATCAAGATATATCATATAGCTAGAGAAACGGTGGCAAAAAAACTGATAATGTCACAACCATTAACATGTAGTGTGAAAGTATAGTATTGTATGCACAAAGAAATCCTACGACATGCTGTAGTTAGTTAGTCAGCTAATTAAGTACCTAGGTGTAGTGCATTTGTTTATCGACAAAGTATAGAAACGAACATATCATCATATCGTGCATACGCTGAATGTGACATGTATTCCAGAACTTCATCAACTACAGTTCCCATGTTCGGTAGTGGAATGTGGACAGGACACGTTTTTCCACGTAAGCTAGACATTCGCGTGCATGCATTCATTTTTTTCCTTGACTGTAACAAGTGAACATCACCCAAGCAATCATGAAGTCACATATAGCAAAGAGAGAATAATAATGCAGAAGATCTCAATCTAGTTAATGCCCTGCATCACGTCCATTTCCTATGATAAAAGGTCCCGTGTGTAATGGGTCCAGGACTCCAGGCACAGCAGAAATGTGCCGGCCGGCCAGAAACCAACGAGTACGCATCACACATGAAAGAGCTAGATTACCGTGCATGTCGGGGTTTTTTTTTTAAATTAAAACGGTGCATGTTGTGTGAGAAAGGTAGCACGACACAATTTGTAAGATGGTGTACTATAGTACCAGAGATAGCTGGTCTGTGCATGTCACTACTCACTACCAGCAAGCACTAGTTCATCTAGCCATGTGTAAACGCCACGCAAACAGCTAATCTTTGCCTAAGCGCGCATCGACAAAATCTCCCAGCTAGCGGAGATCCTTTATCATCAATGAGCTGATGAACCTCCACGACACCCCCGTGTCGATCGACCAGACGACCAGAGCCGACAAATTCAGCATGAAATAACACTGGTCACGCATGAAACAGTCACGCACTTGAGCAAGGTAATCATACAGCAGGAAAGAGGACACAATCATCCAACAAACTTTAACGCTTAGCAATACGAGACGTGTACAGCTTTGACCAGCAAATCATCTGCTCAAGGACTCACAAATAAGTATCGTGCACGAACCAAGCTACTGGTAGCTATAGCGTCAATGCCCCCCAAGATTAATTTCGATTCGCCAATCGACCGGGCGCACAAAATTATTATCCATACATAAAATATACGTGTAGCGTCCCCATATAAAGCAACAACTAATTTGATGCCTCAGATTACTAACCGAATCAGCCATTTCCCGATACAGGTAATAATAATGATAGATATGAATACATAGCATACATGAATGCGATAGAGATAGCTGGAAATTAATGCTAAGCATCTAACGATTCCGATGCTACCGACAGTGCCCAAATCCAAATCACAGCAACGCAGGTGCAGATCGATCACAGGAACATAATCGTAGTAAAAAAAACACCTTGGAACAAGACGAGACGATATCATGATGCAGGCACGGGGGGTGGGTCGGGTCGGGTCGGGCTGGGCTGGACCACATACCTTTCTGGCGAAATTCCCCTCGGCCGCACGCCGTTCCGCCGCCGCCGACGACTCCGGCACGTCCGCCGCCGACGCTTCCTCGAGGCGCCTCCTCCTCCTCCGCATCTCCTTGCTCCGCTGGAGCATGGTGCAGAGGGGCTCCGACACATCCACAGCGCCCTCACCGGCCTTGGGGACAGCGACGGCGTCCACGGCAGCCACCTCCGCGATGACGTCGGAGAGGGACCGCTTCTTCGGCGTCCGCCCGTTCCCCACCGCCCCCTCCTCCTCCTCTTCATCCACATCTGGCGCCGCCGCCTCCTCCTCCTCTTCCTCCACCGCTGCAGCTTTGATGGCCGCGACTTCGTCTTCCCACCACCGGAAGAGCCGAACCTCCATGGGTGGCAAGTCTTGCGCTGCGAGATCGAGAGGACCCAGGTCCGCCGCCGGCGTACCCCGCGCGAGCTCCGCAAAACGCCTACGCATCGACCAAACCAGATCAGAAACAAAGCCGCACCCCCCCCCCCCCAAAAAAAAAAGCACGAACTTGCGACGCGGTGGCCGGCGGCGGAGCACATACCTGATGGAGAAGGCGGCGGCCGCCATGGCCGCAGGCGCGAATCTGCTGCGCTCCGCCGAGCCGAAGTCGAGGCCGGGGGGTTTCCGGAGAGGAAAGAGAAGAGAGCGCAAGGGGAGAGAGGAGAGGGTATTTAAAGGTCCACAAGTCTCCAAAGGAAATAAATAAATTTAGGGGGAAAATTTCGATTTCTTCGCGGCGAATTAATTACACTTTCCCGCCCCTTTTGCCAAATTTTTTTATTTTTGCGCTGGCCATTTATTTTATACTTTAATGGCTCGGTTGGTCTTGGTGTCGTGCTGGGTCCCACCGCTCCATTTACTACGGTGGACAGCGACGTGTGAGACAGCGGCCAATGGGGAATTTTTTAAGGGGCTAGCGGCAGGTGACGTGGCGCGATTGGGAGCGTTGGCTAGTCCTGTGGCATCATGTGACGGCGACACAGAAGCGGTGGTTGAAGGAACCGAATGGGTGGTGCGTTCAGAAATGGTTGAGACACACGGTAGACGTGGCCTTGTCTAAAAACTGCTCAAAAAGAGCAAAAAGAAAACCTCATTTCAACATTTTATGTGTGGTCATGGAAACACTATGCAATAAGAAATGGAACGAAGTTTTTTAGCATATCTGAAATTTGATTATCAAAGCTCATGGTAGGAAAACACCTCCTAGATCAATAGTTGCCCACATTAGAAGCCACATAATTCTAGGTGCTAGAATAAAATATACACCAAATATGTTGCATATATAAGTTGTACATCATTTTATGTTTGTAGATTTTGAATTGATAGCAAATCCAGAAATTGATTTCTTTCTTCATGGTTGGAATGGCCATCTAACAGAAGGAGTCCGTGTTATTCATTATATAGAATATATGCACACCAAACATGTGCATTGCGTGATATACATATTTCAAAGATTGTTCTAGCTTTTCAATTTATAAAATGAGTATGCCAATAAGCACTATTGAAATCGTATCTCGAATACTCTGGTGAAAATAAATTTGTAGATATTAGGCGTGATAGCAAATCTGTGAAATGATTTTTTTTTCATGGTTGGATACAGTTTTCCTACGAAACCGCGTCATATCTGTGTACTAAATAAATGCATACCAAACATTTGTAGATTTTTGGCATGGTAGCAAATTTGTGAAATGATTTTTAATGGTTGGATACAATTTTCATGTGAAACGACATCATATCTGTCGAAACCGCGTCACATCTATCTACTAAATAAATGCATACCAAACATGCTCCACAGGTATTATAATTTTGTGCATGTCTATATTAACTATATATGCTCTATTGTCTCAATTTATAAAATCAATCTAGCAACAAACAATCACGAAATCGTATCTCGGAATATATCTGCTGTGGTGGAAAAAAAATCCATAGACTTTATTGCTATCAGCAAATCATGAATGGTGTTTTTGTTAATTTTATGATTGGATACAGTTTTTCTGGTATATATATATATATATATATTTATATATATACACACAAAATAAATGTGTCCCAAACATGCTCTACGGGATATTATAAGTTCTAAATTGTATCTCAGAAATAATATCTGCTCTGGCAGAAATAAATCGGTAGGCTTTAATGGTGTAGCCAATATTTAATTGGTTTTAAAAAATTCACTATTGGATACAGTTTTTCGGTGAAGCCGCGTCATACCTATCTACTAAAATAAATGTGTACTAAACATATTCTAAGAGATATTATAATTTTATGTCTCTCTATATTAAATTATATATGCATATTGCTCTATTGTCTCAATTTATATAAAGAAAATCTGACAACTAACAGCAAAGCACTTCTCGACAACCCATGTGTACAACGGAGATCAAATATAGAGATTTGTATACTGGAGGATCTGGGTACCGGTAACAATAAGCACGGTTTTCTCTATTGTGGAGTTTGATGGTATGCGGGCAGTGGGGCCAGGCCGCGTGTGGGCCCTGTACTCTGTTGTCGGCGAGCCGGGTGGCGACAAGGATCCGACTTACGGGGACGCGTCCTTCCTCTCTTTTTTTTTCTCTCTCTCCTCCATGGTCACTATACACATCTCTAACCTACACCCATGTTGCATGTGAGTGTGCCTCTTTTTCTTTATTGTTTTCCTTTTCCATGCTTCCTTTGGGCTCCCCTGGCCCTTTGCTTGCGTGGTTTCCTGGTTGGAGATTCTCGTCTCGTGCATCCGATTGGGGCTGCAGCCAAGATCGCCTTGTACGTGCTGTCTGCTGCGTGCGGGGCCAGCTTGCATTTGCACCCTTCCTTACTCTGACTCGCTTTCGCACACACGTATCTTTGTTATCTTTTTTTTTTCTTCCAATCTCTCTCTTTCACCTCAGATCATAGATCTCCTCGATCGTGGAAAGTCGTATCGTAGTACCACTTGGCGTCTTAATTTTCCGATTAACACCAGATGGGCAATCAGTATCAAGTTGGAAAGAACGCACCCGGCTAACTGGTTTGTCTGTGTGTGTTTACCTTTGTGATTTTTTGGAAGTTTCAGCCAGAAAGTTTGTATGCCCAGCCCGGCCCCCACCCTCAACGTTTGTTATTTCATGCGGTTATTAAGCTGGTGCGCAGTGTGTGTGGACGCCGTGTGCTACTGGCGTGTACGTCGACATGCGTTGACGAATGAAGAAAATCATGAGCAGTCATGCATGCACTTGTCTGGCTCCGGCCCCCGACATGGAAAGAGTAACACACGTCTGCTGCTGTCAAGGTAGCTAGCTTAGCAGCTGGTTACGGGTGTGCCCTTATTATGCATCACGACATTCGTGGATCGTTGGCTTCACTGTCAACGTAAGTATAACCGTTCGTGCGGCCGTCTGGTAGCTATACTGGTGTCTAGCTAGACGCTTCGCTTCTTGCTTGTACACATACGTGCAGATCGTACACCCACAGGGACATGGAATTCAAATGAGCACGACAACTACACATGTACACACATCAGGTAGTAGTAGTAGTAGTATAGTACGATGGCTTTTCATCGTTAATTAATAACCGTGGCGTACGTTTACATGGATCGCTCTTGCTTGGTCTGTTTGTATATTTTGATAACTTGACTCGCAACAGCTAGCACAGTCCGGTCCACACTCCGGTGGTTGCGTAGTGATGAGATGTTTGTCAAGAGGAATTCAGTTAAGCGCTATGTTATATTAATTGTGAGTTTCCGATTGTTCCTAGCTAGCTAGTGGACTCATATGTTCTGTAAGGATGGAAAAGGAACCATGAGCATCCAAATCGGGGTTATTTTGTGAAGCATCATTTTAGATTGCATTCCGATATATGATTGAGTGGTTCACCGCATAATTATTTCTTTGTCCTTTGGTATACATACTCATATTGTATCTCCGAAGCAAAAGACACGCTCTAAAAAAAGTTGCCTATCGTTCGAGAAAAATCAAGGTAGAAACCAAGGTGAACTCAAACTTCTTGTTACCTACTAAACCGCAAGAACGAACCTTGGCTCGTTTGGTCAGCGTGCTAGCTACATTTCGCTAACCCACGTTCGAGCCTGGCTCAACGCAGAATTTACGTTGCGTTACAGCAAGTATAGCCAAGTATAGTAGGTGGCTGGGAACGGACGAGATATGACGTGGTAGAGAGAGAAACGAAGAGAGAGAGTAATGCGGGCGCCTGGACGCGCCCGCCTCACACCAGCGGAGAGAAATACGGCAGCTGCGATTGGTTTAGATTCCCTGCACTGCATTAAATATTATGGGCCTGTCACTATAATATGCCACATCAGCGCACGCTGCAGCACCTGGTGACGCGCCCGTCTCACGACAGCGGAGAGAATTACGACAGCTGCAATTGGTTCAGATTCCCTGCACTGCATTAAATATTATGGGCATGTCACTATAATATGCCACATTAGCGCACGCTGCAGCGCTTGGTGACGCGCCCGCCTCACGACAGCGGAGAGAATTACGACAACTACAATTGGTTCAGATTCCTTGCACTGCATTAAATATTATAGGGCCTGTCACCATAATATGCCACATCAACCATAATATGCCACATCAGCGCACGCTGCATCCCGCTACCAGCGTAGCTATTAGCCATGCTCTTAGTAATTCACCATATTACTTTGAGCACTATATTCCATTGAAAGACTCTCGAGTTTCTACTAGGCGACACAACTGTATTGTTCCTACACTAGCTCGGGTTCGAGTCTCGATCGGCACCCTGTATTTTAATGTGAATAAGAATAATGAGGTTGTCTGCTTTACAATGTTACTTTTCTTACTTGCTATGAAATAAACCGTATGGCAAAAACCATGGTTTGTTAGTTACTACCGTGGTTTGCTTCATAAATAGTTACTACCGTATGGCAAAACCATGGTTTGCGCTATAAAATAAACTTAGACTGTTACTCGAGTGCAATCGCTTTTGTTTGCATGCATAGACTGTTACTCGAGTGCAGGAACGCATGCACAAATAGAATGTTAGAATACGTACGCTGACGCGATGTACATGTCATATCAAACATCTTGATGTTGTCGATAACATATCTGACGCCGAAGCTTTTTCAATAATTGTACCCGGAAGTCATTTTTTTTCTAGTGAAACAATTGGAATAATGATCATTCTTGCTACAGATAGTTCTAATAATCAATCGCTAGGTCTTCGCAGGCCTACCGCTCCTACTTGATCGCATGCAGTAAGCCACGCTTCACAAATCTAGTAAGAGAATAATGAAATGATTACACTACCCTTCAATCTTAAATTTTCATGTGTCAACGAAGTAGGTAGAAGCATTACAAGGTGTATAAATATTACAGGAGTGGTTAATACTTTTCGTGATTCATAATTAAGTATTTCTAGTGTAATCTGCATACTTTCAAATAATATTATTATCGAGCCATATAAATCCTAACAAACTCATAACTCATAGTTAGTGGATAGTTATACTAGAAACCTTTGTCATTTGTAAAAAAAAAGAAACGTTGGTCATTTGTAATGAAAACTGTGAGGAGAAATCGAGAAAAATTCTTGTAGTGAGGAGTAAATTAATGGATCGGAAACGTTTACATTTTCCATCGGCGGCTGACGATAGTTTAGCCACGACCCGCCACCTCATACGCTACTGAGCTTTGGCAGCTGTACCACATGTGCCGGAGTTAGTATGTTACAGCCCTGCATTGCTTCTCTTCTCCTAATTAACTTCTATAAACTTCACTGCCTATAAGGCTATCACATATACAAAACACAACTGATCGATCATCCTTCGAAATGAACGTCGAAAGTCGTTCCCTTTCCCCCGTCAACTTTCCTTCTATCCGAGATACGTATATTCTTCATTTATTTGCTACTAGCTAATGCAATCGAATGGGGGCAAATAGGAGCAAATAAAAGGGGGTGTAAGTTGAGAACAAATCATATTTGGTACAGGAAAAAACACACTTCTCGTATTTTCAGTAGGGGACCAAGCCAATGCTAGTGCTAGCTGAAATCTTACTTTTAAAAAAATAGATGATTGAAATCTTGCCTATATATACCCATCAATCACCTAAGTTTATACTAGAAATCGGATGAAGATAGAGACTAGGTTAGGAATGGGGTTGGGATTTGGGGCTTACCTCGCTGCTAACTTGTAGAGGGAGTTCCAGGGTGGCTTGCTGGCCGGCGGTGGAGGCGGAAAAGATGGTAGAGGAGTGAGGAGACGGTGAGGGTGCCGTCAGAGCCAGGCGACTGAAGACGGGAGAGACGATGGCGGACTGGATGTGGTGAAGGCGCCGCCGGAGCCAGGCGACTGGAGGCCGCGTGGGCATCCGACCCAAACCAGGAGGCAAGGCAGAGGAGGGCAACATAACGGTTCGCCTAAGGGGTGGCGGCGCGGGGGGTTGGGGGACGGGAGGGGAATTGAGGCACCTCTTGCTTGCATTGGGTGCCTCTACACCTGAGCGCGAGGAAGGAAAGAAACAGAGAGAGAAGGGACACATATGGACGGGTGGATCTATACCCAACGGTTATAGAAGGTATTGAAGGGTAAACCAAATCTCAACCGGCTATTTGTGCTTGGAAGTTGTTTACGTAAGAAAACCCGTCTATATATTTTAATATTTGCTTCTTCTCTTTTTTATTCCATGACGTAACCTTTCACGTCACCTAAATTGAATATTTATTGATTGCCATATAACTTCGGTATAACACCCTATTTGGTTCCGCTGGAATTATAAGAATCTGAATCGTAAATAATGTTTTTTAATTAAGTATTCAAATTTTAGATATTAATTCTCGAAATAGAGATGTGCGGGATCGAAAGGGGCTTTGAAAAAGAAAGGAAATGGAGCATTTGCCAACATTGAACCCACTGGTACGGTTAAAAACATTCTGCGAAAATGTTAGTGACATAAAATGGAAGTTGAAATTTACAATTAATTAGCTGTCAAAGTTTGAATACACTATGTAGTACTCAGTAAACCCACTGCTATTACTACCGCTACCTTTTTTTTAGCCAGAGGGAGGTGCCAGACCTACTTCCACTAGATGCGCGGTCAATACAGACTATTACTACTCATGGACTACAGTAATTTAGTGACGCGTACTTTAACCCAAATGTGTGTACGCTACAAAGTAGTACGCTACATACTGCATATTATTACTACTCGTGTACATTAACGTTGGCCCCTATGCTACTCTTCTGGTTGGTTTGAATCGAACATCCAAAAAAAAATTCTGTTGGGGGTCGGTCGGGCCTCGTGCCGATATATAAAAATATGCAACCGAGCTTAAAAAGGGGCTAGTTGGAAGCTTGGCTTGGTTGTTATTGATAACTTGGATTCTAGCCTATTACCGTAATTGTACAGTACACGTAAACAGTATGGTAATTACTACAGTTATCTAAAATTAGAATGTGGAATTTGGACAAGATGGATCATGAAATCTTTTCTAGAGTCAAAAGTTGGTTGTTTGATCCCCGCTCTATTACTATACGCAATACTACTATCTAGTTATATAATACAAATTAGATCGGACCATTGATTGATCAGAGATAGATTAGTACTTTGCGCTCCCACTTTAGTGTAAAAAAAAGAAGAACGATTCCATGTGAAATAGTCTTTCACATCTCTAATGTAAACATACAAAAAATAACAACTATGACGTATAGCAATGATTCAAGCAGCCGACGCGATATGCTATTGCATCGGAGGTACTTGCAACGCCTCCCAACGACCCACTTTGGTTGCAATGTCTCAGTATTGCAATGAAAATACCCTTATCCCAACATTTTCAGGGCGTTGCATCAGTGTCAAAATTTTGTATATCAACTATTACACAAATGCTATTTTAATTTTGTATATATTACAAAGATGCTATTTAAATTTATTTACTATATTACCTTTATACCATCTATACTACTTATATCACTAGGGTAGTTTTGAATAGTATATAATTAATCTCACCATCAGATGTTTACATAATAATTCTTTTCAACCACTAGTGCGTAGTATTGTGTACCATAAAAGGGTTCAAATATCATTACTTTTGACTATCTTGTATCACAAATAAAAGCTATATATACGCTTTCAAGGTAGCTCTCCTATTTAATTCTTCTTAGTTGCATGAATTCTGATGCATTACTTCCTATAGTGTAATTGTAAAATAAAGGGAAAACTAGTATAAGGTGACCGTAGCAGAGTCAAATTGCCCACATCTTTAACTAATCCATATGTGACCAAGAGTCAAATAAAGCATACAATATGGTATCCGTTTTGAAAAGGCCATCACCGGTTAAGTGAGCACGTATTAGTTGGAATTTTTCCTTTTTTATGCGAATTAATTAGAATATTTACATATGTACCACCACCTCTGATAAGCACTATTTAATTTCCAGCTGAGTACCACGCTACCACTACTTGAGGCGCACTTTAATTTGAACCTTCACATGTGCCAATGACATGTTACGGATAAGACCCACACGCCATTGACTATACCTTGGTGGTATTGATGAAAGGCATACACCCCGGCCCTCAGGGCTCAAGTGCCGGTATGGATGGAAATTCCCCATATTTATTATTAGAAAGATTGTGCTGCTAGACTTGTAGGAGTACTACATGTACTTAAAATTGCTTTAAGAAGCATTAGCATCTTTGTTTCTTCAAAACAACACTCAAAGACATCGGCGACAATTATTTGAAAAGTGGTGGGGCGCCACAAGAACGGCATCTCGGCCTGCTTCTCTCATTATTGGGCTTGGGCATCGCATTTTCGAAATCTCGGACACGGTGAAAAAGGATTGCTTGTTGTTGCTGTCCAAGACGAGCAGTTTTTCACCACACATGCATGCTTAAATGTGGACAATATACTGTACGTCAGAAAAATACTTGCCAGATACTGCCTGCTTGTAGATAGAGCAATAAGATCTGTGGATCTGTTGTTTGTGTACTGTTTTGTTCCATCTATCAACAACAGCATAAGTTTAGTTTAACTTTTTTTGTACGTTCCGACTGAGACAGACTTGAGGATAGAGCATCAAGCTGCTAAGTGCATCAATTAACTGATTCTTAGTCTCTTTTTATCTTTCTGCCTGTTAAGCGCATCAATTAAAGTCCTGCACTACATGTAAAGACAGGTACGGTGCGGGGCAAGAGAGCTCTCTCTCCTCTCCGACCCTATATATCTTCCACGGCCAGGAGTAGTTCTAGTCCAGCCAAAAGTAGTAGTAACTGATAAACAACAACACGGTTTTCGAAATCATACAAGTATATGACTACTAATTTTAGTTGTAGCGCCTTTGGTTCTAAATCTCTCGACGTTGATAAAGTTTATGAAAAAATATTCAATATTTTGAAAATAGCAAATAAATACACCATCAATATATATTTTATGATGCGTTTAATGAACTAATTTGATATTTCAGATCTCAGTACTTTTTTTGTATAAACTTGGGTCAAAGTTAGACACTGTTGAATTAGAACAAAGCTAAGCAAAATAATTTGAAACGAAGAGAATATATAATATATTTGCAACATGCCTAGCAAAAGTTATTTTTGTGAAACTAACTTCCAATATAAATGACTCATGTATTTTGAATATTCGGACTCGATACTAGAGTTTACTAATTTGTAAAAATGTGGTAAATGATACAGCCAACAAAATTGTCAGTTGTTTGTGACCCAAGGAAGTAATGTAGATGGCCTTGTTTAGATGAGGAAGTTGGTGGAAAGTTGGAGGTGTGAATAGTGCATTGGTAAGCGTGTATGTGAGAGGAGATGTGACTCGGTATGACTGAAAAGTTGGTGAAAGTTGGCGAACTCTCTTTATGAAAGCTTTGTGCACACCGTATACGCATGAAACATAAGTAATGATGAACTGCATTTTCTTTAGAGTTCCGGTGGAAGCACTGAACTGTTACCATTGCATTCTCACCAAACAAATGAACGACATACTAGTACTATATATCAGCTGCATATATAAAGAAATAAAAAATTATTACCCGCGAATAGTTTTGTTCATGCAGGGTAACATGGCATGCCAGAGTGAATTGCTGAAAGGCCGGGGGAGAGACAGAGACCGATCGATCTGGATTCAGAAGAGATCAGGTGTGCAATGCATCAGTGCATGTGCAGCAGTAATATAGAAGCAACCAAACATACGGATGCCATTAACATGTTTGGATAGGGGGGCTAAATTTTAGTACCCCCATTTTGCTCTTAAATTAGCTCAAGGGAACCAAACATGGGGGACTAAAGATGAGCTCAATTTCTTTAGCCCCTCTCAAACTTTTAGTCGTCTTAGAAGATCTAATTGAGACTAAACTTTAGCCCCATGATCTAATCATGGAGGGGTTAAAAGTATTTAGCACTAGTTACTATTGATTTTGCTATAGTACACAAAATTAGCCCCTAGGAAGGAACCAAACATGGCCCATGTCGCCCACTTCCCATGGACCATGCGTCCATGCCCATGTCCGTGCTGGCCCCTCCCATGCATGCCCCAGCACCCCACACCAAAAGGCGTTTACCATTGGCGATAGATGGAGAATCCCTCAACTTTCCCATCACATCAATCAATCAGCAGGCGGCAGGCCATCCATCCACCTTCCTGCTGCAAAAGCTCACACAGCCGGGTGTATAGGAGCAATGCTACGCCTCCATGGATACTGTATCCACTGTATCGCCCCCTTTGTCCGGTGAGCTACTACTGTTTTTATAAGTCATTCTAACTTTTTTAGAGTCTTTGAACAAAATTATAGAACAAACCATATGCACTTAGATCATCTCCAATAGTGCCCAAAATAAATTCTTAAAATCTTGTTTTAAGAATCAATAAATAAAAACTCCTCCTTGATAGTGGCCTAAACTGGTAGTTTTTTTTCAAACTCTAAAAAACAATAGACTCTAGAGCCATTTTTTCATCACTAGCATGCACTCCCAATCCCAAAACTAATTATTGATAACTGTTGAGGGAGAAGATTTTTTTTTACTCCTAATAATTTTTAGTAAGTTTGTAAAACCAGTGTTTTGGGACTATTTTTTTAGACGTTGAAGAAGCTCTTATGGTACTGAATAGATATAGAAACCAATTATACTTATTTGGTATCATGTTATTATTTTATTATGTAAATTTGATTAAACTTGAGATTGTTGAACTCTCTAAAAATATCGAAATGATTTATAATTTAGAATTGATGGAGTATTGATTTGAAAAAACCGAGGGAGTATTGTGATGTGTTGTTATTGGATTTGATGGCTGATGGCTCTCCCTGCATGCCTTGATGCTTGAGCTAGTGTCTGATCTGATGATCTCCCCACTGAGTACTACAACAGGGAGATGAAAGGGATCTAATTTTTGGGATCAATGGCAAAGGAGAGACACAGACAGCACCAGAGAGTATAAACATATTATTATTGTGATGATGCAGTTAGATATGTGAATATCTATCACACTAGTCTATGATACCAATGATAAACATGTTTATCTGGAAATGTTTATGTGATCTTGAGGTGGTGGCAACTTCCTAGCATGATTTTGTCCCGAATCAGGATAATCTCTTGAAACACAACCCATCGTGTGTCAGAAACTCACTCCTTTTGTTAAAAGAAAAATAGAACAAGGTTGGGGGGGGAAGGGGGGGGGAGGTCACAATCACTTCTATTTTACCTTTTCTGCTATTGAATTTCTGGGCAGAAGGAGGAATTCTTTTTCTTCTTTTGAGATCGAGTTGCAGTCCATTTGGCATGTGGTCCATGCATGTGGGTAGCAGATGTCTTGTATATTTTGTTGGCAAGGCGCTCACTCTCATGGATAAAATCTCTGCCAAACTTTTAAAAAAGCTCGCCAAGACGAATTGCTTCAAGACATACTCAGTAGGCGTGTTCCAATTAAAGCCTGTACTATAGATTCGACACCCCCAGGGCAGTTAATTTGTGTATATGGTGTGTGCATGTGGATTTGGATGCACGTAAAAATGCTGTACTCAGTATTTGGATTTGCAGATTATTTTTTTCTGTCTATAGCTAAGCCACAGGTCGGAATCGGACGTGAGGATTCAGCAATTACTGGTCAGGACTGGCACAATAATTACGTAATATACCGTCCCCACTCTCGTAAAATCAAGTGTTGTTGGCCATTTCCGGCCTTGGACCCGACCCTACACAGCACTTCGTCTTCTATAAGGTGAAACTAATTAACTCTGACCATTTGCGTTTGACTGATTAATTAAATTATGGCATGCAGCAAGAGACCATTCTTGCAGATGTAGACATGCAATGCTATGGCGCCATTTTCTTCTCCGGCCGCAAGCTAGCTTAGGATAAATAAAATAAACTGCATGTGGTGGTACTAATAAGAAAGTGGCAAAAATTTTCAACAATTTGTTCGACTTTGTAATTAAGTATGGACTTCTGAATACCTTGGCCCAGATCTGAGGACGACTGGCATTCATGTATATGCATCACTGTTCCTCTACCCACGTCATCTCATTAAGCATTAATAGAGAGATTTTTTCCTAATAAAGTACTCCCTATGTAAAAAAAGTAATTTAAGAACCGTGTTTGTGAGATAAACACGATTCTCAAACTATTTTTTTCTGAAACGGAGGAAGCACTTATTATAAAGTACATATGCAGTGAAATCATATGTACCTGCAGGCTGGGCATCATGCAGCGAGAAAGCCGCCGCCCGCCGATGCATGCATGCATGTAGAGAGAAATTCCTTGTTCGGATGAGAGCCCTGCACAAAGAGACAACCTATACTAACCCGAATTAATCACATATGTAATTAGATGCGCACGCGTAGCTAACAAGCGACAAAGCCATCAGGAAACTGTACGTGCGCACGCACACGCATCGCAGGACGCGTGTACGTGCGTACCGTCGATCTGTGCCACGCACCGTACGAGCCCGCTGCAATGCACGCGTGATGCCATGGTAAACAACAGCTACACGTATATTACCGTAGTATGGAGTATGAATCTTTGCATTTTTTTTAGGACTCGTATGAATCTTTGCGTGCGTTACGATGCGTGAATTGCAGTACGGAACAGTGTTTTTATTTTGTCTTTTTAAAAAACTTAATGCCATAACATTTGATTGGTAAATTTATAAAGTAGTATCACCGCTCGATTAGCTCCGTGATCTACGATAGGTGGCAATAATCTACCTTTTTATACAACTTTTTTGTACCTGATATGTATGTGTTTTTAACTCAAGTGTCACAAGAAATACAGTGGTGTGCTACAGACCAAACAACGTTTTTTTTGAGCGGAAAGAAGACCTATATTAATATGTAGTTGAGTACATACTCAAGTTACAAGCACTCTGTAAACCAAAGAGATTACAACTAAGAGCACTCAACATATAACTCCAAAACTCAATTCCAAACCTATGTGACGGTTCATACGGATGACTGCACAGGCAAGTGGCCTTTGTGCGCCATAGACGGCTCAACCAGAAGTAGTGCCACAGCCCAATGAATGGCGGCCAACATTCCTGTAGGCAGAATTGAGCATAATCTTCTTTCTCGTGTTTCTCCCCATCTTGCTTCTGCCACCGAAGAAGAAGAGAAACTTGATCCAAAAATCTCCCTGGACCTCCATCGTGATTGGATCTAATCACGACGAAAGGGGGAAGGGCTTGGAGAATTTTATTCCATGGCGGCGACATCATCCCCGTCTTCTTGCCGCCGTCCGGAAACCTAATTCTCCATGTCGTTATGAAGTTGTTGACGTTGCCGCCGTCACCTTCATTGGAACCGCCATGGAGAGATCAAATCCACCCTATCTCCTCGCCGTTGCCAGGAAGGAAGAGGAGGAAACAAATCTCCATACCAAAATACTTGGCATGAAGAAACCCTAACCCTAAAAAGCACTTTATCTAAAGGAAAAACTAATAGAGAGATGGATCCTCACTCCCTCCGGCCTCCGGCGTCTCGCCGGAGGAGGAGGGAGGGGGACCAAACGGTGGTGGACTGGTGGCGGCGGCGACGGCGGCTGCTCCTGGTGGCGGCGGCGGCAGCAGACTTTTCGTTGGGGGCCTAACCTAAGCGACGACAAGGTAAGGAAAACAAAGTGGTGTGGTGCTGTAGAGTATTCTGCAAACCAAGCCACATTTTGAGGATGTGCTGGAGACAAAAATCTCTTAGAATATTGGCTCAATTTCACTATTCATTCACACTTTCATTCCATTAAAAGTCGTGATCCTCTCACAAACTGGATTATAATGTGAGCATATCATTAGTAGGACTAATAATATACTATGTTTAGCAATTGGCTTGAAGACTTGGGCTAATGAAATTGGCAATTAGCTATATTTACTTGATAATTGTGTACATGGAACACGCGTGTGAAAACTGATCCATAAAATTCTTAAATAAAATTTAAGTATTCACTACTAATGTATCACACACACACGCGCGCGCCTCTGAATGACCAATGGTACAGGACCACATTTTTTTTAAAAAAAACGTCGCTCTAGTTTAATTTTCAAAAACTGAGGGTATGTGGTGGATCATTATATTAGCCTACTATTATTATTAGATGCAGACGGCGCCACCACGTCGTAATGATTAATGAGCGGAAATAGCGTGACAGACAGATCAATTCATGTTGGCACGCACCGATGCACGTACAGTGTCCACAGGCATGCAATGACCAGACACAGACTAAACAAATGCATCGTCACGTCAATTAAGAAATAAACACAAAAGTCTAGAGTCCTCTTGCTTGCTTGTTGCGTCAGCCGGCTGCTTATCACTTTCTTAATCCTTGTAAGTCTATGTCTTCAAGTTAACCTTTGTAGAAAAACTGGTCAAATCACATGTCCTGCCAGAACTGTTGGCAACCAAAACAAGGGCTTTTTTTCGAACAACTAAACAAGGGCTTAGTAGCTCGCTTATACTACTTCTCGCCTTGGATTTTTGCTTCATGATTACTGCCCCAGTTGGGAACCGTGGTGGAGAGACAGTCTTCTCCGCCGACCCTATTACAGCAGTTCGCGTCCACGGAATGATGCATGAATGCTCCGAGAAGTATAGTAAGTAGTACAGATGTCTGAAGCAAGGAGCAATGCATGCTGTCTTAAAATATTAAAATAGGAGGTTTTTTCAACCATTGAAATAGGGAAGTACTACAAGATGCAAGCATGCTTCAACCATCGAAATAGAAAACAATACAAGATCATCTAACCATTGAAATTGAAAAATGATACATTTGAAATAAACAAATATGCTACAAGCAGTGGTACAAATGTCTAAAGCACGTTTCGGAGCAACGCATGTCTTAGAAATTTCAAAATAAGAGCATTTCCAACCATTGAAATAGAAAATAGCACTCCGAGATATTTCAACCATTATTAGTACTCAAACAGAAAATAGTACTACAACATGTTTCAACATTAGTAATGAAATAGAAGATCATACAAGATGTATGAACCATCGACATAGCTATAATATAATATGAAATGTCAAACCATTTTAAAATATATAAATACGCTAGTATGATTGTAAAGTACCGGTAGTACTTCTGGGTACTTTCTTTTTAAATATTGTTGAATCGTTGATCTAGTTTAGATAATAAAGAGAATTAAAGTATTATTGTGGATGATATAATTGATCCTACTATTTTTAGTACTGATCACACTATTTTGAGTACCACTTGTACTTTAATCAAGATAATTTTAGGTACTTCCTATACCTCAATTCTTCCCAACGGGTTGCTCTTATTTTTTTTCACAACTACCTTAAAATTTCTCTACTGAAATATGCAAATATGCTAGACGTGCCTTGGGAAAAACAAATCTTGATCCGATGGATAGAAAATTTACCACATTAAGCCGTGACTCCACGCAAAAATAGAGGATCGCGCGACCCTCTGTCCTCTGCCTTGGCTGCATATGCCCGTGACCGGTGGCTCCATCCGCCTCGCCGCCTCTGACATCGCCCACCGCCTCTTCTACCACCCATGACTCCAGTGGCAACCTCGCCGAGCCGCCGAGCCGCGGCCGCCAACCTCGAGACACCGCAAGTGATTGGAGTATTTTGAGCAACCCTGAAACCCTAACATAGTGTGGTGGCGGCGCACGCGAAAGAAGGTCACGCGTTGTGGGAGGACTCGACCGGTCGCTGATAGATTTAATAATAACCATAGGAAAATATGTATAGCGGTGGTGGCAGCGCACCATGTGTTGTGAAAAATGACGATGAGGCTGGTGGAGATTGATGGTAAGGGTTAGAAAGCGGTGGGATGGTATTTGGAGAGTAGGATTTGACCTCACCTACTTGGCTCCAAAAGGTGTTAGATCCAGTGTTGTCTTAAAAGAAATCTTGATCCAACGGATAGACAGACCCCATCCACAGGTAAAACAATAGTTACTTGGCCCAGGAGGAATGCACAAAGGCCCAGAACATCCACCAGGCAGGGGTCCACCTCTCCTTTGTTGTTGTTGGGCGGGCCTGTTGTGCCGGCCCATGACTGAACCTACGAATCGAATTATGCAGCCTTTTCTTTTTTTTCTCTTCGTCTGTATTGATGACGGTGATGATGAGGTGCGGTGCGAAACTGCGAATGTGATGTGCGATACGGACACCTCCAGTCTCTGTGTCCTCGCTAGCTAGCAGCTCTGGGACCGAGGGTAGTCGCGTAGCAGAGCCACGCAACACTACACAACTCGATCGATCAAATAACACACAAAGAAAGGTGCGAGCTGTTACGATATTTGGGTATGGCCCATTATTCTATTTATTCTAAAGGATTATAGCCTCCTTTTTATGTTATAGTTATTATGGTCAACACCATACTGGTAATGGAAAAGAACTCTGCTCGGACAGGAAAAGAACCCTGGCGAGGCTTCGTACGAGTCATAGGGTTGATTCTGCTGAGAACCCTGTGGGTCTCAGACAACCCTGGAGGTTCTCAAAGAACCCTGGCGGTTCTCAAAGAACCCTGGCGCTAGCCTGAGCCTGAGCCCGAGCTTGACTTGCGTGCGGGAGGGATCTCTCTTTTGCTGGTTATGGAAACTGAAGACGCGGTAATTGGAAGGGCTGATTATGGCAATCACTGATACCATGATTCAGCCTTCCATAATTCAGCTTTCCATAACTCAGCCTTCCCGATTCTCTCCCGTCCAGGTTCATCCTCTCGTCTCACCCGAGGGCTATGAATAGAAAGCCATCTTCTCCTGTGAAAGAGAGTTTCTGAGTCCATTACTTCTCCTCCTTCCTCTGCTGCAAATCAGCCTCCCCATCGCCGGCGTTGCGCGCACACCACCGGCGAGAGCAGGTGCCTCCGACACCATTGCCTCCTTGAGATCCTGCTCGGGATATCGGGGCAATCAGGTTTCTGGGGAGCGTCTATACGCGACTGCTCGCCCAGAACTGCTACGTCTTCACCGGCGTACGGTTCACCGTCCTGGAGACTCCACCGCCGTCGAACGACTACACTGCACCGCGTCTTCTTCCTGCACGACTCCGGCGCACGGACCGCACTGCGTTAACAGATCTTCCTGCGTCGAATTTGTACGACTACTTCGAGCAAGGCCAGTCGAGGAATATCATGAGTTCGGATGATATTCCTCCAGCTGGTAACGGCGCAACCAATGCCCCCGGCAGAGGTCCCGCCCCAGGGTACTTTTCGATGTCCGAACTGCTATCCTTCATCTTATTCGTGTTCTTCTTTAAATCTGTGTTAAACTTGAACACGTGCACATGGATTGTTTCACTCATTACAGTCATGCAAATATTCGTGAACTTAATTATAACTTTTGGAATTAAAATATGGCCTATTGCAGATAATTATCCAACAATCCAGAAACCTGATTTTAGTGATAATTATGTTAATAGGTTTTCGGTTGCTCAATTTGCTTCATCCATTAAGCCAAACACTTTTGACGGTACAAATTTTGTGAGTTGGCGTGAACGAATGGTACTGTGGTTAACCACCATGGGCATCATGGATGTGGCGGAAGGGAAGCCTGAACAATGCACCTCCGAGCAGGGAAGTGCGTTCGAGGTTAAAGATAATCTCTTCCGCGGATGCATCCTTGGTGTGATTGCCCCACATCTGATTAATCCCCTTCTTAAGAAGAAGTCTGGGAAAGAGATGTGGGACGCCCTTGATGCCCAGTACGGGGTGTCTGATGCTGGCAGTGAGCTGTATCTCATGGAGCAGTTCCTAGACTACAGGATGGTGGAAGACCGTCCTGTGGTGGAACAAGCCAATGAGTTGCATGTGCTGGCTAAAGACCTCGGCTGTTGCAACAAAGAGAACCCTTGCGTGCTGCCCGACAAGTTTGTGGCCGGAGGTATCATCTCCAAGCTGCCACCTTCTTGGAGGGACTTTGCTACTTCTCTGAAACACAGGAGGCAGGAGTTCACAATTGATGGACTCATTGGCTCTCTTGATGTGGAGGAAAAGGCGAGAGCAAAGGATGTACGCAATAAGGGGACACTTGTCGGTGCAAGCGCGAACTTTGTTCAAAAGAACATTAATGCTCGCACCAACAACAAGGGCAAAGGCAAGAAACCGCCTCAGCCACAGAACCCTGGGAAGGCTAAACAAACCACCGGGTACAAGAAGAAGAAGGGAGCCTGCTATGTGTGCGGGAGTGAGGATCACTTTGCTGGAAAGTGTCCTCAACGCAAAGAAGGCAAGTCTGCAAACATGGTTATTAGCGAGCCTGCAGGAACATCGGGGTACGGTAATTATTTACCTACAGTTCTTTCAGTTATGTGTACACCCGAGTGGTGGGTGGACACTGGCGCTAACATTCATGTATGTGCTGACGTTTCCTTGTTTTCTTCATACCAGGTCGGGGGGACTACCTCCTTGCTGATGGGGAACGGAGCTCATGCGCGTGTACTTGGTGTTGGTACGGTCAATCTGAAGTTTACTTCGGGAAAGATCGTGCAGCTGAAGAACGTGCAGCATGTCCCCACCATCAAGAAGAATCTAGTCAGCGGCTCTCTACTCTGTAGAGATGGCTTTAAATTAGTCTTCGAGTCAAATAAATGTATTTTGTCAAAGTTTGGAACCTTTGTTGGTAAAGGTTATGATAGCGGAGGTTTGTTCCGTTTTTCACTTGATGATGGATGTAATAAAGTAGTGAACAATATTGTTAACGTTGATGAATCTAATGTTTGGCATTCGAGGCTTTGTCACGTTAATTTTGGTTGTATGTCACGACTTGCAAATCTGAGTTTAATTCCAAAGTTTACCTTTGCCAAGAATTCTAAGTGCCTTGCCTGTGTTGGTTCAAAACAAACTCGCAAGCCACACGTGGCTGCTGAGGCGAGAAACTTGGCACCTCTAGAATTAATTCATTCTGATCTCTGTGAGATGAATGGAGTATTGACAAAAGGTGGAAAGAAATATTTCATGACTCTTATAGATGATAGCACTAGATATTGTTATATTTACCTGTTGGAAACTAAAGATGAAGCTCTTCACTACTTTAAAATCTATAAAGCTGTAGTAGAAAACCAACTTGAGAAGAAAATCAAAAGAATTAGGTCAGATCGCGGTGGCGAGTACTTTTCAAAGTCGTTTGACTTATTCTGCGAAGAACACGGTATTATTCATGAGAGGACGCCTCCCTACTCTCCCCAATCAAACGGGGTTGCCGAAAGAAAGAACCGAACCTTGACTGACTTGGTTACCGCCATGTTGGATACCTCGGGACTTTCTAAGGAATGGTGGGGTGAGGCTATATTGACAGCATGTCATGTCCTAAACCGTGTACCTCCAAAGAATAAAGAGAAGACACCATTCGAGGAATGGGAAAAGAAAAGGCTAACGCTTTCCTATTTGCGTACTTGGGGTTGTTTGGCCAAAGCATGTGTGCCCATCAATAAGAAGCGCAAACTTGGACCTAAAACTGTAGATTGTATTTTTCTTGGTTATGCTATTCACAGCGTTGGATATAGATTCTTGGTAGTGAACTCTGGAGTACCTGACATGGTGGTCGGTACAATTTTTGAGACCAGAGATGCTACGTTCTTTGAGAACATGTTTCCAATGAAAAATGGAACAAGTTTATCTAGGCAAGAGACTATCGAGGATGATATCTCTGCCGAACCGATTGTACACGATGAATTCTCTCATGTGAGACATCCTGAGGAGGATATCAATGAAGCTCCTAGAAGGAGTAAGAGACAGAAGACTACAAAGTCTTTTAGTGATGACTTCATTGTATACCTCGTGGATGACACACCTAGGACCATTAAAGAGGCATATTCAACTCCTGACGCTGACTATTGGAAGGAAGCTGACAGAAATGAAATGGACTCTATCATGACTAATGGTACCTGGGAGGTTGTTGATCGCCCTTATGGATGCAAGCCTGTGGGATGCAAATGGGTGTTCAAGAAAAAGCTTAGGCCTGATGGTACTATCGAAAAGTACAAGGCTAGACTTGTGGCCAAGGGTTATACCCAGAAAGAAGGAGAGGACTATTTTGACACTTACTCACCTGTTGCTCGTCTGACCACTATTCGAGTGCTACTCTCACTGGCAGCCTCCTATGGGCTTCTCGTTCATCAAATGGACGTGAAGACAGCTTTCCTAAATGGGGAGTTGGAAGAGGAGATCTATATGGATCAGCCTGACGGGTTTGTAGCAAATGGTCAAGAGAAAAAGGTGTGCAAACTGTTGAAGTCTCTGTATGGCCTCAAGCAAGCACCTAAGTAGTGGCATGAGAAGTTTGACAGAACTCTAACCTCTGTTGGTTTTGTTTCAAACGAATCCGACAAATGTGTGTACTATCGCTTTGGTAGAGGTGATGGAGTGATTCTGTGTCTGTATGTGGATGACATACTGATCTTCGGGACTAACCTTAGTGTGATTAAGGAAGTCAAGGATTTTCTCTCTCAGAGCTTTGAGATGAAAGATCTGGGAGAGGCCGATGTTATCCTCAATATCAAGCTGGTAAAGGACGGAAATGGTGGGGTGACTCTGTCGCAGGTCCACTATGTGGAGAAGATGTTGAGTCGTTTTGGTTACAGCGACTACAAGTCTGTCTCAACCCCTTATGATGCCAGTCTGATATTGAAGAAGAATAAAAGGATAACGAGAGATCAATTGAGATACTCTCAAATAATTGGTTCATTGATGTATCTAGCCAGCGCTACGAGGCCTGACATCGCATATGCTGTGAGCAAATTGAGTCGGTTTGTTTCAAACCCGGGCGATGATCACTGGAGAGCTCTTGAAAGAGTAATGCGCTATCTAGTAGGAACAATGGACTATGGAATTCATTATACCGGGGACCCTAAGGTTCTAGAAGGGTATAGTGATTCGAACTGGATATCAGATGCTGATGAGCTCAAGGCCACGAGTGGTTATGTGTTCACACTTGGAGGTGGCGCTGTTTCCTGGAAGTCTTGCAAGCAGACCATCTTAACGAGGTCAACAATGGAAGCAGAACTCACAGCACTGGATACCGCCACAGTTGAGGCCGAATGGCTTCGTGAACTCCTTACTGACCTGCCGATAGTTGAAAAACCGATACCGGCAATTCTGATGAACTGTGATTATCAAACTGTGATTATCAAGGTGAACAGTTCTAAGGATAACATGAAGTCATCCAGACATGTGAAAAGGCGGTTAAAGTCTATCAGGAAACTGAGAAACTCCGGAGTTATAGCCTTGGATTATATTCAGACGGCTAAAAACCTGGCAGATCAATTCACAAAGGGTCTTTCACGCAATGTGATAGACTATGCATCTTTGGAATTGGGCCTGAGACCCACGTGAGTTACTCTATGGTTGAAACCCATCCTGTGTGATCGGAGATCCCGTG
This sequence comes from Digitaria exilis, assembly GCA_015342445.1. Taxonomy (NCBI): domain Eukaryota; kingdom Viridiplantae; phylum Streptophyta; class Magnoliopsida; order Poales; family Poaceae; genus Digitaria; species Digitaria exilis. The sequence continues at coordinate 20,318 of JACEFO010001768.1, read as the reverse complement.
AATCAGGATGGTGCAAGAAGCTATAGTGTAACTGAGAGAAGAGAACCTTTAATGAAGACTCATTCCATGACAAGATGCATTTCTCTTCAACCCTGTAAGGTAGGATGGTTTATACCTTAATGTGCTCCAAGTGGTTTCATGGAACAAGGCAGTTGTTTCATTGAAACAGAGATGTTGTCCTACAGAATATCTTTAAGGAACACACCTATATGAGCCTGACTACTGGTCATAGTCTATGAGATTTGGGTGATCTCTAGAAACTCATGAAAGGCATGGAGTATGACCCATAAGCTCCAAAACAGCGGGGATGCTACTGCAGCCTAGTATCAGTGTAGAGCTCTGGTGAAACTTGTTCGCACAAAACTAACAATTCAAGGCATAGTCCATTGTTCAGTTGTGAACGAATGTAGCCCTAGTTCTAGATGGAAGTTCAACTTAACAGTCTCCGTCAAATACTGGTATATCAAAGAGGATCTGAGAACATTTCAAGTACGGCTTAGAATCCTTGGTGGGGATTGTTAGAATATTTGGGTATGGCCCATTATTCTATTTATTCTAAAGGATTATAGCCTCCTTTTTATGTTATAGTTATTATGGTCAACACCATAATGGTAATGGAAAAGAACTCTGCTCGGACAGGAAAAGAACCCTGGCAAGGCTTCGTACGAGTCACAGGGTTGATTCTGCTGAGAACCCTGTGGGTCTCAGACAACCCTGGAGGTTCTCAAAGAACCCTGGCGGTTCTCAAAGAACCCTGGCGCTAGCCTGAGCCTGAGCCCGAGCTTGACTTGCGTGCGGGAGGGATCTCTCTTTTGCTGGTTATGGAAACTGAAGACGCGGTAATTGGAAGGGCTGATTATGGCAATCACTGATACCATGATTCAGCCTTCCATAATTCAGCTTTCCATAACTCAGCCTTCCCGATTCTCTCCCGTCCAGGTTTATCCTCTCGTCTCACCCGAGGGCTATGAATAGAAAGCCATCTTCTCCTGTGAAAGAGAGTTTTTGAGTCCATTACTTCTCCTCCTTCCTCTGCTGCAAATCAGCCTCCCCATCGCCGGCGCTGCGCGCACACCACCGGCGAGAGCAGGTGCCTCCGACACCATTGCCTCCTTGAGATCCTGCTCGGGATATCGGGGCAATCAGGTTTCTGGGGAGTGTCTATACGCGACTGCTCGCCCAGAACTGCTACGTCTTCACCGGCGTACGGTTCACCGTCCTGGAGACTCCACCGCCGTCGAACGACTACACTGCACCGCGTCTTCTTCCTGCACGACTCCGGCGCACGGACCGCACTGCGTCAACAGATCTTCCTGCGTCGAATTTGTACGACTACTTCGAGCAAGGCCAGTCGAGGAATATCATGAGTTCGGATGATATTCCTCCAGCTGGTAACGGCGCAACCAATGCCCCCGGCAGAGGTCCCGCCCCAGGGTACTTTTCGATGTCCGAACTGCTATCCTTCATCTTATTCGTGTTCTTCTTTAAATCTGTGTTAAACTTGAACACGTACACATGGATTGTTTCACTCATTACAGTCATGCAAATATTCGTGAACTTAATTATAACTTTTGGAATTAAAATATGGCCTATTGCAGATAATTATCCAACACGAGCAGAGCAGATGATCACTTGACTTGGTAGAACCGTACATCAGCAAGCTCAGCTGTGAAGCGGATCGGATGAGGAGGGGTCGTCGTTTTCAGCATGCAGCAAAATTATGGTCATCAGTCACACAGCGCAGGTTACTACCAACCTAGCTACACACTGCTGTGTTCGTGCCTTGTTCTATACATATTCTAGGTCTAGTACGTGTGAAGGGAACACGGCCTAGTACGTGATTGAAGGGAACACGGCCTCGTTGTCATCTCTACCTCGATGTGTCGTACGAGCATGTCATCTCCACCACTAGACAAACGAATTGATCGATTCAAGGACGGGCCCGGGCGCTCCGCCTCCGCGTGGAGAGGAGGAGGGCGGAACGTGTGTGGTGTGACCGATCGAGCATGCCGACGCGAGGGGCGCGTCAGGGGTGACGCGCGCCGCTCCTGTCACTGTCAGACGGTGCCGGTCGCCTTCTCCTCTTGCTGTAGGAGATCGGAGAGAGATCCGATGGTTCTTGGATCGATCAACATCCCACAAAGTAATATATATATATATACACACACGCGTGGCACGCCTGTTGCTGCCACCGTTGCTGCCTCTTAGAAACCTACACGGGCCGGCCGGGCAAAACGTAACGTAACGCTGCTCTCAGCCGATACATAGATGGATCTCTCTCTTGGTTTAGGCGGGTAGTCAGTCGCCGTTGCCTTGTTGCTTCCTATATATACCGTCCGCCCGGTCCGATCCATATCCCTTGGGTTGTTAGTTGGCCTGCCTTCTAGCAGTCTAGCTAGGGGCACCACCGTTTCCACATCATCTATCGATCAATATGAGCCCTGTAGTTATATAAATGCATCTTTAATTAATTTGTCGTCGAGATGTATCTTAGCAAATTGCCCATCAAACTATAAACATCAGTTGACTATATTGCTCGCTCTCCAGTTAGACCACATGTTAATTATAAAGTAAGCAAAAGCGGTGGTGGTATTAGGCCATCCCCGCCTCTCCTAGTAGGATAGTGTCCATAGAATTAATTGTAGTGCCACATAGAATTTTTAAGTGATGTGTCATGTATTAAATAAGAGGGAGGAGAGTGCCTATGCGAAAACCAATACACTAGACACTATTAATATTAGCATCGGGAGAGAGTAGTGTCTATATAGTTTGTGGGAAAACAAGATGATTGGTCAATAGAATGCATAGAAAAAAGTTAATGAAGTAGCTGATTAATTATTTAGACTCTTGGTAGATGTGATGCATCGGATATTTTCTTGAATAGTGTCCATATGACATGGCACACATAGACACTACTTGGATTGGGGACAAGCTTCATTTTTTCTTTTTCAGAAAAAGTGATCGTTGTCTCTTGTCCCTGATGATCTACGGGGTATATATATAAAAATCCTTTTGGAAAGAAAAGTGTCGCCGACCAGATGTCTTTTTTGTCGTGGGCCTGAACGTATCTGGATAACTAGTTGCAAAGCAAATTGGAAAAAAAAGGATTTGCAAGAGGGAGAAAAGGGGACTGCACTATTTCATCGGATATTATAACGTCTGGCCACACTGCACTTGCTAAAAGGACCGACCGTTATCTGGATAACGGTGGCCGATGTGGTCACCTGATTTTTTTTTAAGAGTGTCGCCTGATTTATTATATTTATCAACACGAGAATCACACTCTTCATTTTCCTTTTTATGCGAGTATATATATATATATATACGTACATACACGTAGCTCATTCTTTTATTGAAAAAAAGGAACGAAAGTTTGTAAGTATATCATATCAAATGAATAAGTTTCATTGGATAAACAATATGATATATACTAAAATAAATATCCGAAAATGTTTAAACAAATTATGAAAAAGAGAAGAATGTTTGGAATTGTGGGCTCCCACCCAGCACCGATAAAATCTGCGCGCGCTGACGTGGATGTCCAATCCGGCATGCATCGTGCCTACCACGGGGGCCGGAGCCACCTGGACACCTGGGCTGCCACGCGACTGGCCCACCGGCCGGTCAATTCCCTTCTTCCCCGGCCCGGCCCGCGATAAAATATCTTCCTTCCCCGCCGCCTGAAATTCTCTGCCGGGGACCAGCTCAGCGCAGGCGAAGCTTCACCTCCCAACCGCCCGCCTCGCCTGTCTTTGTGTCTTTGTGTGACGCCGACCGCTCTTCTTCTCTTCTCTTCTCTTCTCTGTGCAGCTAGCTAATTAGCTATCCACTCGGTCTCGCCCAATCCTCAATCGCCTTCTCCTCCCTCCCATCGCCGGCAGCAGCTGCGGCTGGCCGATAGATGAAATGAAGGTGCTCTGCTCGGGGTGCGAGGCGGCGGAGGCGCGCGTGCTCTGCTGCGCCGACGAGGCTGCCCTCTGCGCGCTCTGCGACCGCGACGTGCACGCCGCCAACCGCCTCGCCGGCAAGCACCACCGCCTGCCTCTCCACCCGCCCGCCTCCTCGCCGGACTGCGACATATGCCAGGTATGTATGTTGGAGCCCAGAATTCAGATATTTCTTTTTTCTTCGATCGCGTTCGCGCCACGGAGCAACGGCCTGACCTGATGCTCTGCTCTGCTCTGCTCTGCTCTGCTCTTCGCCAGGAGTCCCACGCCTACTTCTTCTGCGTCGAGGACCGCGCGCTGCTCTGCCGGAGCTGCGACGTCGCCGTGCACACGGCCAACGCCTTCGTCTCCGGTCACCGCCGGTTCCTCCTCACCGGCGTCCATGTCGGCGCGCAGCCCGACGCCCCCCAAGAGACTGCTGATCCACACCCGCACACCCCGAACGCCGCCGCATCCGCAGCAGCACCAGCTCCACTGCCAAATCCCCCGGCGGCCAAGAAGGCGCGCAGCAGCAGCAGCAGCCCGGCGCCGCTCTACTACAGCGACGACGAAATAATCGACGTCGGCATCACCGGTAACCTGCCGGACTGGCAGCTCGTCGACGAGCAGTTGAGCGCTCCACCGGTGCCGAGGCCACCAGCGGAGCCGCTGGTGACAAGAGCCCCATCCAAGCGCATGCTCGCGCCGGCGTTCACTGTCCAGGGTGGCCTTGCCGGAGGCATGCCGGACTGGCCGCTGGACGATTTCTTTGATGGTTTCTCCGAGTTCAGCGCCGATCTCGGCTTCACCGAGAACGGCACGTCTAAGGTCAGTGCTCTTGTTCTTACCCATTTCTTTTATAATTTCTTTCAGTATGCGCCCTGCAACTGGAGAAAGCTTTATCTGAATTCTTTCATCTCGTTCACTGAACACAACACTTTTCTTGTGATCTTGTCCAACCTGTTCCTAGCCAGAATCGATTTCTGAACATCTGACGCATATTTATATACACACACGTGTTCCTAGTCCAAACTGACGGTGCTCCATCCAATTTGGCAGGCTGACAGCGGCAAGCATGGGAGCAACGACGGCTCGCCGACGGGCAGGTCGTCGTCGGACTCGGCGCAGGACATGTTCGGGCAGGTGCCGGAGGTTCACCAGTGGTCCGTGCCGGAGCTCATCCCCTCACCGCCGACGGCCTCGGGCCTCCACTGGCACGGCGGCGCCGCCGCGGTGTCCGTGCCGGACATCTCCTCCCCGGAGAACCCCTTCAGGTGCTTCGCCGCCGACGCCGGCCAGGCGCAGACGGCGGCGGCGAAGCGCCGGAGGAGATGTTAAACGTGACAAAATAGGGGAAGACAGTTCGTTGTCCCCTTCAGTACTGGAATGGTGTACCACTGTACTGGACCACTGGTGTAGTAGGCTTGCAAGAAACACAAGACCTTGCTGGGTGTGTACTTCCATGGCGACAAGTCAGTAGCTAGCTGCTACTACGTAGTGTAGCTAGGAAGGACATGATCGAGAGGGAGGTTGATCGAGTAGTTCCTACTAGTTGTTGAACCTGGATGACTAGGGAGATTTGTGTAACTATGCACGCTGGTTATGTTAGGTTGAGCTGTCATAAAAAGTAAAAACGAGCCAAAAAAAAAAGGTGAAGACTCGATGCCATTTGTGTAAAGCTTGTGCTGTCTGAAGGATAATCTTTGAGACGCATAAGCTCAAACCGACAGACGCCGTGCATTTGTTAATTGTCGTAGGGTAGCCTACAGTGCACAAATTTGAGTATTGACTTGCCAACCACTCACCGCACAAGCTGGTAAGGTAGGGTTATGTGTGATGCCCATTAGGATTTAGGTATTGGGGGTAGCAACTTGGAATCAAGCAAACCATTATACATACCCAGCACAAAAAAAAAACCATTATAATGAGACGAAAAAGGGTCCAAGTGTTTTTTTAATACAAAAGTGGTTCAAACAACTGAACAAGTTTTTTTTTTGAGCGAAAACAACTGAACAAGTAAGCACCCAAACGATCTAAAAAAAAAGCAAGCACCTAAATGGAATAGGCCCACGACAGAGAAACAAACACGGGCCATGAAAACTTTTGATATCCCATAGGGGGCGGGAAGGCCAAACGTGTGCCCAGGGAACAAAAAATTCATCAAAGCGCCAGAAAAAAAATATATAAATGGAACCAGCCATGGGAAAACAACTCATAGAGGAGGCAAAAACTCAAATATGCACTCGGAATATAAATCAAGAAACATGTATGCACAACATATGAGGTGAAAAGTTAATCAGGTAGGCACCTAAAGGGGCTCCGCTTTATAAAGAAATAACTATTTCCTGAATCACCAAAAGCTAAGTGTTCAATTCTTAACAACAAACTGTCAGGAATTTTCTGATAAGATTCAGTGGTTAGGGAGGAGTGACATGTCCTCACAATTTTTCCTGACTGTACAGCGACGCTAAAGTGAACTCTTAGCGTACTTGCAGCCTGCAATGGTGTGTTGCGGGATGACCTTGTACGTTGTAGTGCATGAGTAGAGAGCCATGTTTCCAGATGGCAACTCTGCAGAGCAGATAGGGGTGGGCGTTTGGATATTTCAGGAAATTTGGGTTTTATAAACTGCTTCCCGAATTTTGTACAGGTCTCTAACTCCTTGTATAGTAATTAATGAGCCTTCCCATATTCACATCTAGCAAAGATCATGTATGTTTATATGTTTGGATGAAAAAGCCCCCTTCTTGATTTTACATCATCCTCCATTATTTTATTATGGTTATAACATGCACATATCACTCTTTTTAGATATATCACCGGTCTCATTGTCCATGTTTTAATTTCTGCATGGAGCCAAGGTTAAAGGCTAACCCTTCATGTGTTTGACCGTGTAAAAGACATGATATAAGGTTAGGCCAAGCAGATCCCCTCTCAATCATATGGATCCAAGTTGGATAAATTAATTATATTGAATAAAATAATAATTAAAAAGGTAACTTAGCTTGATTTCTAGTTTCGATGAGGCCAACTAGTCAGAGTCAATTCCCAATAGTTATTGATTATATATAACTCATCTCACAATAGTTTGAGTCGAGTGGATTAGTCGGGGTCATCATCGATGTGTTGGAGGTGTTAGTTGGAGTCGTGCCGAGTAGCCAAGGTAGTCGTCGGGATGTCGGCGATGCAACAAAGAGTCAAGCCAGGTAGTCGGAGACGCAAGCAGGAGCCATGCTGAGTGGTTGAGGTAGTCGGCGCTACAAGCTGAAGCCATGCCTAATTGTCGAAGTAGCCCGTTGTAACAATCCACTATTTTCAAAATGAGAATTTTTTTTTAAACTTTTGTTGTGCTTGAAAAGTTTGGCTTACCCTAAAGATGTTTTCTTCCCTCTCCTCAAAAATTCCTAGAAAAAGTGGATTTATTGCCTAAGGACCATTTTGATGCTAGGGTGGCATTTGGATTTCTCTCTGGTTCTTATTTGGGTCTTTGTGTGGGGTTTGAATTTGAATTTAAATTCAAATTCTAAACCTAAAACTAACTTGGGCTCTAACTCAATCTAACCCGGAATCCCGGCCTATCCCTAGTTTCAGCCCGGCCCATCTCTCTTTCTCTCTCTCGCGTCGCAGCCCAGCAGGCCGCCGGCCCAGCCGCGTTCGCGCCTTCGCTCTCACTGACAGGTGGGCCCCACCTGTCGGCGCCAAGCTATCGCGCCGCGCTCTCCCTCTCTCTCTGCTCCGCCGGCCCCACCTGTCGGCACTGCTTCTCTTCTCCCTCGCGCGCGCAGCCTCTCCTCTCCCCTCTCGCTGAAAGGCAGGCCCCACCCGTCAGCCTTTTCCCCTACCTCCCGACAGGGTCACGCAAATCGCATGACCCCGTCGCCGGTCGCCCTCCGCGCTGCCCAGCCGCGCCGCGGAAACCTTCTAGAAGCTGCTCACGTGCCATGTTTACCCCGCGCACCCGTGAGCCCCTGCCGCCCCTCAAAACCCTAGCCGTCGCACCTCGGATGCTCGCCGCGTGTCCGCCAGCGCGGACGCCGAGGATCCCCACCGCCCGCCTTACCAACCACCCGGGGAACCACCTCTAACCCTAGCCACTGCCCTATATAAACCCTAGACAGCCCCAATTGCTACCCTAGCCGCCAATTTGGGGTTTTTCCCCATTCCACCCGCCGCCACCGGAGAAGGAGAAGGAGAAGGAGAAGGGAAAGGAGGAGGAGAAGAGGGAGGGCCACGGCAAGGAGGTGCCTTGCCGTTGCCTGGAACCAAGCCGGAGCTCGCGGAAGAAGGACGGCGCTGCGCACCGCGAGCCGTACCCCATCGTCGACCACGCCGCCGCCGGAGACCAAGAAGACGCGCCAAGCCGCACCGCTACTCCACGCCGGCCTGCTTCGCCTCGCCACGGTCTCGCCAACCCCTCTGCACCGCCTAGCCCGCCTTTTTCAAGCCCAAGGTGAGCCCTTCTCCTCGCCGCGTCCCTGCTCTGCTCCGGCGGGTCGCCGGGAGCTAGCCCTAGTGCACCGCCGCGTAGGACCCCACCCCCACTGTCCGGCCGTCGAGCCGCCTTGCAGGAGCCCGAAGCTAACGCCTTTTGGCCTTGGACGCGACCCCACCCCCACTGCTCGGCCGCCGAGCCGCGTCGTGGCGCCTCCCCGCGTAAGCGCACGCACTCGTGCACGACGCGCTGGCTCGCGCTCGCGAACGCACACACGCACGCACGCACACGGGAACGCTCGCGCACGGGAACGCGGCGAGCGCACGCTCGCCGGCGTTCGGCCATGCCTTTGCGGCATTTCGCCGAGCGCCTGGCAGGCGTACGCCCGGCCGTTCCCCGGTTCGCGCGCAGTTGGCCACACGGGCGCTGGCCGCACGGGATCGCCGTGTTGCCGCAGCTGATCCCAGGGCCGCGCCTCGTGCTGGGCCAAGCACCCCCTGGGCCGCAGGCCTGGCCCATGGCCGGTTTTGGCCCAAAGGCTGAGCCGAGCCTGCGGTGACGCACTGACCGCGGGGGCCCACCAGTCGGTGACCGGCCCCCACTGACCGCTGGGACCCACGCGCTGACGTGTGGGGTCCACTGACTTTGACCACTGACCGTTGACCATTGACCGGTCAACGATGACGTCAGCAGGGCCCACTGCTGACATCATCACCCGGTGGCTTCCTGTGCTGACGCCAGCATGCGTCATGATGACGTCAGCAGGCCACGTGTCGCTCTGTGATTTTTCCTGGGTTTTCCGTTTCCAAATACGTTTAATAATTTCAGAAAAATGCTTTAAACTTAGAAAATTCATAACTAATTCAATTTAACTCGGAAAAATGTGAGATCAACTTCTATAATTTTCTAAAATCATGAATAACACATTACAAATGCAATTGAAGTTATTTGGGTCTTTCTTGGGTTCCTTTTTGGCTCTTCTTTGCAAGTAGGCCCCTAGACTTACACGAAATTACGATCAGGAGCCGCCGCCAGAGGAGCATTGACCGAGGAGGACCACTTCTCGAGGAGGACGACTACCCCACTCGCTCAGGTTCACGCCTGACTGCTTCTTTGATTACCTATAGGCATTGCTTATTAGATACGCTATGCTTGCATGTGTGCTTGAGCTGTGAACCTTGCATAGCCTGTTTTATTTATCGTATGCCTTGTTACCTATTGCTTATCATATCGTAACTTGTTATATGATGATGATGGGATGCTATGCTTGCTTGTGTGCGGGATATATGGTAGATATTCTTGGCGTGTGTATGGGGATAAAACTGGAAGGTGTATGACGATTTGACCTTACTAGGTCTTACCGGTGCGGGTAATAACAACCCGATCTTAAATCGGGGTGAGATGACTTCTGGGTCACCTCGTGGACTCTAGGGAGATGGCCCCTAGGGTACCCTATGGGGGGTTGGACCCCCTAGTGGTTTATGACTTGGAGCCAGGTGTAGGAGGTTACTTGAGATGGTGAGTAAGAAGACTGCCTCCCGTACCGGTATTTTAAACCTTGTTGACTGTCCTGTGTTCACTGTACCGTACACGCCAACTTGCCTGAGATGTGACCGGTAACGACTAGCCTAGCTAAAGTGGCACCCGAATGCGGAGATCACAGTTTGTGTATGTGTGAGGGTGAGTGCCCGTGCCTTACACCCCCGATGAGCAGCTCTGGTGGTATGCTTTCGCATTTCCTTGGGGCCAACGTCTTCGTGCGGAGGGATCCAGACCCAGGAGACCAGGAGGGTGTCATTCTTACTAGGAGGTTTACTAGTTGTGGGCTGCGTCTCGACTGGCTCGCTACCAGTCGCAGCCCGGGTTGGGTACAGGTGTACAACCTCTGCAGAGTGTTATGATCTATACGTATAGCCGTGATCTTGGTCATGGATAGCGCAGTGTTCTTCAGTGTGGTCGGCCATTGTTTGGATATGCTTTTCTCCCCTATAGGTGAGAGTGTGAGGGCGTAGGGGTAGCCGGGGAGAGGGAGGTTGTGCTCCACCTGCCTTGTGATCAGGTTATCCCTCTTGAGATGCCAGGGATGAAGCTGCGCATCGCCGAGAGTTGAAGGTGTGTGTCGAGGTGGATGCCGCCGGGAACCCGTCGTATGATGGGACTAGCCCGGGACAGATATTTGGGACTTGGTGGGACGAAGATATTCTTATTATTATGCCGCTTGCTTAGGAAACCCCAAGCCTATTTCCTTGTCTTTATTATATACCATTAGTATGATAGCCCACTTAAAGCTGCATTCAGTCAGTGACGTGTGCCTGTTCCATTCCTTGGGAACAGAGAATGAGTATCTGGGAGATGAAGCGGAGTTCGACTCCAACTTCGACAACTGGTACGACTAGGCGACGGTCTACGCTCAAGCCCGCCTGTGGAGGAGACGTGAAGATGGTGACCTACCACCGAGCTTCCTAGCGCTAGCTGTCTTTACCTTGCTTGCTTAGCCCTGCGTGCGAATAATTTGAACCCTTTGTCGGGATTGTAATAACTTATTTAACTCTGTGATGCTTATCGAGGGTTTGGAACTGCTATTCGACTGTTTCGAGATCTGTACGTGGTAGCGACTGATCCGGGGACTACCACAAGGGTACAGAGAGTCGGGTTTTCAGTTTGGAAATCCAGATCGTTTCACCAGTGATTGCAAGTTGGATCCATGCATTTGTCGAGGTAGTCGACGATGCAAGTTGGAGTCATGCCAAGTTGTTTACATATAGTCGGTGACCCAAGCAGAAGTTGCTTGGGCGTCACAGAGTCGTGCTATGATGCGCTGGAATTCTTCTATGTTGGGTAGGGTTCCCCAGCTCGACATAGATTGCACCTAGATTGGTTGTGGCGTGAAGACGTCATGGTCAACTAGGTCGGGTCGGTTGGGTTTCTGGATCTAATTATGGGTCGCCGACCGAAGTGGCATCTCCAAGAACCAGATGCTGACAGGATTGTCAATGCAATCCTCCATTCTGTTGAGGATGATGATGATGGGTTAGAACAACATCAATCTCACTACCTGGCACAATCCCCCTACTTGGTGCCCCAACTGTCTGATTTTTATGCCCAACAATCTGCAAGGGGATACCCCAGAAGTAGATTTTGTCAATAGATACGATGTTGAGACCAAGAACTCATAGGTAACACAAAAGGCGCAAGGTTTGCATAGGTTTGTGCTACCCGGAATTATTATACCCTACGTAAGTTGTAGTTCTGTTGAGAGATGTCCCTAGGGGTTTTCCTAGATGGCTTTGTATAAGGCCGACTACCTAAGTTTACAAGTCGGTTTAGATTATCTAATCGTATGAGTCTTTTACCTGTATGCCATAAAAAAAGATGGTCATGACCTGTATGCCATCAAAAAGTTCGATTGCACATGTATGCCATCCACCTAACTTTTTTTTGCCATGTGTGCCATTCCGTCTGGTTTCCACTGTTTGTGAGCACTGACAAGTGGGACGGCCTTGGAAATGACCACCTTGTCCTTGCCGGCATGTGGGGCCCACACGTCAGTCTTTTTTTCATTTTCCTCTCCCTCTCAATTTCTTTCTCCAATGCCTTCTTCTTCCTCCTCGGGCGGTGGCTGCTCCCTCTCTTCTTCCTCCTCTGGACGGCGGATGTGGTAGGTGGACGGCGGCAGCGGTGGCACAACACCGGTGGCATCTAACGGTGGGTGAATGTCGAAGAAGGACGATCGGCCATGGTCCGCGGCGTGGATGTGGCGGCGGCCGACGGCTAGGCGTGGAAACCCAACGAGCACACCAAACGGAGGGGAGCATGAGCATCAGTGCCTCACCACGAGTCAAATCAAGCCGCTGGACTAAGGAATCGGTGGCCAGAGTTGGGAGTTCGACGTTTGGCTGGATCTCGGCGGCCATGGTTGGGCGGCGGGCAGAGATGCTTCGAATCCCAGCGGATTGGTCGGCGGAGCTCGCGAAGGAGAGGCCAGGGAGGGAGCTACGGATGTCTTGGTGCCCTGGGCATAAGGATTTGAGTTCCATGGAGGCTTGGGGGTTCGATTTCGCCGGCGATCGTGAGTTGCTTGAGCTTGGCAATGGCGGCCGCCGGCCAGACCACTAGTGAGGAAGACTGAGAGGGGTGGCCGCCGTCCACTAGTGTTGCGCCAGTAAGGAAGGCTGAGAAGGGGGCGGCTACCGTTCACCAGTGTTGCGGCATCGCCGCCGCGTCCACCTGCCACCCCGACGCCGTACAGAGGAGAAGAAGAAGGCATGGAGAAAGAAATTGAGAGGGAGAGGAAATGAAAAAAAGACCGATGTATGGGCCTCACATGCCGGCAAGGACAAGGTGGTCATTTCCAAGACCGGCCCCACTTGTCATGCTCACAAACGGTGGAAACTAGACGGAATGGCACACAGGTCAAAAAAAGTTTAGGTGGATGGCATACAGGTGCAATCGAACTTTTTGATGGCATACAGGTCATGACCATCTTTTTTGATGGCACACAGGTAAAGACTCTAATCATATCTGTTTACAATAAGAAAACCTGATCTATCTCTAGGATATTTGGGTTGGCTTGAAGTTGACAAGTAGAATCCTCCACCTTCCTTTTCTTGGCCGATACATCTTAGGATGACCAATCCCCCTTGATCTTGTCAGCGGTGACCCTGGACCACCCAACCATTACGTGTCATGATGGGTCCCATGAAACCCATAACCATCAACCTAGTTAAACTATCTCATCCTTCCTTCCTCTATAATTGGTGTGCCAATTACTTTCAATTTTCTAAAAAATTTGCCTTCTAGCCCCAAGAACACATGTTTTAATTCTTTATTCTATCACTTGACACTCTAAGCACATATTATTCTAAGTAAAGAATATAATTAAACCTCCCTAATAGGGGACCATAGCTAGGAACAATCACCTTTCCAACTTGTGATATGGATAATTTCGAGTTGTCATTGTTGAAACCTCCCCCTTTCCTATTAATGGGACATATTCTTCATCTTTTTTTATCATCACTGGTCATGTGGTTGAAGCACCTATGTTTGATGATCCAATCCTCTTTTAGTTGACTATGGATCCTCTCACGCAAAAGTAGATGCTTTGATGACCTTCTTCAACTTGTCTTATTTAATCTATTGATAAGACACAACATCAACATCCCATCCCTTTTCATCGTTATATGATCTCTTCAATTCATTCTCTTTCGCGCAGGTGGTGGCCATGTATCCTTCAAAAGTGCTTTCATGGTAATAGACATTCCAACTGAAGTGACCCTTATGTTTCCGCTTACGGATCTAACATTGACACTTGTCTACTCTACGCTCTGTTGGGGTTGCTGATTGTGGTTTATCTTGTTTTGATATCTTTTATTTTTGAAACCTAATGTGAAGACGATGATGTGGTATATATATTTAGACAATTTCCTTTAGCTTCTTAATGACTAGTAACATCATACTAGATCCATTGATCAATTTTGTTGTACTAAAATCCATCTTCACAAGGATGTTGCGATAATAAGTTGTTGAGTCATTTATAGTAGTGATTTTTTCATGGTAAAAAACTACTATAGAGTGTTATAGAAGTCTATGTAGTTGTTCTATTATTTTTGTCATATCTTTCGCCAACTTGTTTCTCTAATTCCTTTATACCCTAGTACATTTATTCCTTGGGATCGTCGCTTTTTTACTTTAACATGCTGAAGCTCAAGGAATAATTCTTTTTTCACTATATTTTTCATCTTCATTGTCCCTCCTGTAGCATTAGAATGAAACTATGAAATGGTGCACATTTTAGCTAGTTTTATGTTTTTATGCATTGAGACAATAGTTTTTCCTTTTTGTCTGTCTGCATCATTTGACCATGAAACTATGATATTTTCTCACTCGCATGAATGATTCTACCACATGGCCAATAATATATCCTTGGATAGATGGATAGCATGTCTTTTCAGCAGTAGTCCCTCTGTCCATATACATAATCCAGAATGTCTTAATCTTAGGACAGAGAGAGTATGCTGGTTTATATTGGCCTGGCCCTAGCCATGTGCCTTGCTTTAACGTAACCAATATAAGGACTACGAATGTTAACATTTTCACCACTAACATTAGAATTTGTAAGTATCACAATACCAGCCCAATCTACAGTTGATTCCATCGTTAATATAGCCAATCAGAAGCTTATGTGGCCAATAATTGAGCCAATCAGAGCCATACTAGTTCGGCATTTAATTTGGTTTAAAGACATCACAAGTCGTCCTTGTATTTTTCAATGATGAGTATTGCTTTTGCATGGAAAATACTCCACTAATCACAAAGCATCAGAACCAGCGCACCAATCCCTACAAGTCAAATCTAAATTTGGCAAAACTTTTGCTTCAAGGCATTTGCTCGGCTTGTACCTCCTCCTACACATTTAGGATAAACTATTGATCTCCCCATGATCAAAACTACTAGGAGTGGTGGTTAGAATCTATGTAGTTGTGTTGTTATTATTTTCATATCTTTCGACCTCCTTGTATCTCTAATTCCTGTATATTCTAGTAACTTATTAGTGGGATTGTCCCTTTCTTCACACCTTTAACCGTGTCTTGTCTTGTTCACTATATTTTGTCATCTTTATTTTTTTTTCTTGTAACATTAGAATGATACTACTATGAAATGGTGCACAATTTTAGCTAGTATTTTTTTTTGGCAATGAGACAATAAATTCCTTTTTGGTTGTATACATCATTTGACCATGTATACTATGATATTTTCCAGCCATGTGAATGATTCCACACATGGACAACAATATATCCTTGAATACATGGATAGCGTGGCTTTTCAGCATAGTCCCTCTATCCATATACATAGTCAAAATGTATTATATATCAGATGCGGAGAGTATGACAATTGCTTATTGGCCTAGCCTCAGCCATATGCCAACGGTAACAAAATATAGGACTACGAGTGTTCAAATTTTCTCTAGAAACATTGGAATTGTGAAGTATCAACCCAATCTAATGTTGATCATGCTGTTTTGAGCCAATCAGGAGCTAATGTGGCCGTTACTTGAAACCAATTAGAGCACACTAGTTTGACAAGTGACATGATTTTCCCCTTTCTGTTTAATTGTTTTTAAGGTTATCACAAGTCTTTGTATTTGTGAATCAGAGGAGTATAACTTTTGCGTGCCAAATGCTGCACTCATTGCAAACCATGGTAACAGCACACCAATCCCTACAAATCAAATGTAAATTTGTCTAAACCTTTGTTTCAAGATATTTGTTCAGCTTGTACTACCTCCTACATGGAGGAGAACGGGTAACCCTAGCTTTTGGAGGCTACTTGCTTGGACATTATTCTTGCAAAGTTACGTGTCTAGCAAAGGCTATTTCGACTGGAATAAGGAATGAAATAATCCTAGGGGTCTTTTCTGGGTAGAGAGACACATCCATTCCTTTGTTATCTACCGGCGCCAATTGGCTGATGCATATGGTGGCCGCCAGCAATTTTATCACCACGGAACCTAGAGCACAACACAAAAAGTTGATTCGGAGGTAGGCGAGGCGTTGGAAAGGTGGACACCTTTGTACTTGTTCGCTGTAGAATGTGCCTTTTCTGCAAGGAGCCGAAATTCCTTTTGACACAGCCCGTACAAATGTGATGATCTTTTCAGCACATAGACAAGTGTGATGATCGAAGCAACTTTCGGACTATACTCTATCACAAAAATGTCAATGGATATAGATGCCACCAAAATGTGTCGATCTCAAATGTAAGTTTTTAGGTTTATTCTAATAAGTTGTGATGATTTGTGTCCCTTACTTGTTTTCATTTTTTTTTTTTGGTCTTTGCTGCTAGTTTAACACAAAAACAAATGCCGCAATTCTTATTTAATGAAGATTCCTAGGTTTAATTACTTTCTCAAATTATCTAGTATTTTATTATAGTAGTGTTAAAAGAAACCACCGCTGCAAAAGGTGAGCGATGGTTTAAACTTTAAACTCTCTTTGTTTGATATTTGAATTGCCACTGCTCCTAAGGAAATCTGACAGGTAGATTCGAAATTATTCCAATTTTGATGCCATCAAAATGCCAGTATATTTGCCTGTTAATTCTTGACTGCAATTCTCTCTCCGTGTCCACCAACTCTGGCACAACAATAATTAAAGGCGATACAAAAACATGAAGAAAATAATTCTTTGGGGTTGTTAGTTCAAAAATCTGTGGAGGCCATGCATGGTGAGAACATGTACACTTACTACTTATGCGTATTTTATCAACATGGAAGGTCATCGTTGTTAGCTGGTAAATTTTGAAAATATTTTGATCATGATTTGTACGATGAGACTAACTGGGAGTACAAAGCTTTAGTGTACTGATGTGATCAAAGATGAAACTAATCATTTCTACCTTTATAAAAAACGCAATTACAAATAATAATTACTATAAAAAATGCAATCCAAAAAAACGCAAGCATACTTTTCCTGGGTTATTGGCAAATGTACATGAATATCGACGCATGATGTTTCATGAATATATAGCATTTTTTTAGGAAACATGAATATAGCATTGTGACATTGTCTCCTCACCTATTGTTTGGCTGCATTTGGCATAGATATATATAATTATTGGGTTTCAGAAATATTCTATTGTCTCTATCAAGCACCTGATGAAGTTAAGAAAGCCAAAGAGGCGCCGAGCTATCTTATGAATCCCATATGGACATATTATCTTGTGCAGTGGGGTCACCCAACGTAAAGTGCATAGCATATATATAAAGTACATGTACTGTATAGGCGCGACATGCGTCTAGCCTTTTAGAGGTACTATTTTTTTGAAGATGCCTTTCAGAGATAGCACTACTTTTTGAAGATGCCTTCTGGGGTATACAATTATTATCGTTATTCTTGTGTATCTCTGTACAGGCAGGTCAGGTTAAGGGCTAGAGAGAGACAGACCGACAGATCTTCCATTATATTTTTGAAGATTCTTTGCTGTCAATTTTGCATTCAGAAGCAGATAGCAGGGAGGACACTGATGAGTGAGTGATCAATGAGGCCACGCATGCATCAGCACTTCAGCAGGCTATATATAAAGCGCGACAAGCTGCTATGTTGGGCCATAGGCTTCGGCTAGACCATCGATTCGAGATTTGCTTGTATGTATCGATCGATCGAACATATATAGAGAGATGTCGACGTCGTCAAGCCTGGTGCTGGGGAGGGTGATCGGCGACGTGGTAGACCAGTTCTCGCCGACCGTGGCGCTGCAGATCTCCTACAACGGCCGCCGGCTCTTGAACGGCGCCGACTTTCGGCCATCGGTGGTGGCGGAAAGGCCTCGCGTCGAGATCGGGGGCACCGATTTCAGACAGTCCTACACTCTTGTAATTAAAGCAACCAAAAATATTTGCTTCTCAACCGATCTCTCTCTCGTTACCGATTTTGGTTTATAGCAGATTGCTAATTTCTTGTTATTCCATGGCTTTAATTTTGGACGTAAGGTCATGGTGGATCCTGACGCCCCAACCCAAGCAATCCGACGTTGAGGGAGTATTTGCACTGGTACGGTCATCATCGTCATTCGTCGACAGCTTATTACGCCTCTCGTTTTACTTGTATGAATGCTAGCTGAATGTTTCAGAGCCATGCATGGTTATCTAATATTTTTGGACTTCACACCATTGCATTCATTTCAGGTTGGTGACAGACATTCCTGGGACAACTGATAGTTGCTACGGTGAGTGGAAATCAATCAAAGATAGCTGTTTTTCACACGGTACCTGAATACAACGAAGTGATAATATTCCATTTCGTCTCTATACACATAATTAATAAATAGCTAGCCATTTCCTCTGTTTCAAATTGTAAGTCGTTATAATCTCTTGGAGAGCCAAATCATTTTATGTTTGTCTTAAATTATAGAGTGGATTACAAAGGTTTATAGCACCGAATAGATATAATAGAAAAATATATACTTTTTAGCAAAGGGACGGTACTTATTTGGTATCATGAATGCTAGTACTTCATTGCATAAACTTGGTCAAACTTGAGATGTTTTGACTCACTAGGAAAATTGAATGGCATATAATTTGGAATGGAGGGAGTATAAGCATAGACTAAAATTGCACCTTAATTTGGCTTAGCTTCAACTATCTGAATACGCTAGTGGGGACAAGTGACATGCTAATTTTGAAGATCAAACTTTAAAACAAAGGCATGAATGCATATTTTATTTATATATGAAGAAATAAGGCGTGGCACTGTGTATTCCTTTTATATATATATACTAATAAAACATTTATATATGTTTCTTATGATGGAATACTTTAAAGTACAATATCGCAATTTATCCTTGAACTCTGTAAACTCTTACAGATTATTATGTGTTAACTTTTTATTTACATGAGAAATTATTTGTCCATACATGCATGACGTATGTTGCAACACACATATGCATATTAGCGGATCAAAACTTAAAAATATGAACATGCAAATTCTAGATTTGGATTGAATCAAAACTTGAAATGTAATTAAGGTGATGTTGCATGGTTATTTCATACTACCTCTGTACCAGAAAAAATGCAATAATTCTAGGTTTTTATTGAATCAAACTTCCTGATGTTTGACTAAACATATAGAAAAATGCATTGGTCCATACTCACTCCATCCCTAACGAGTGTTATTAATCGGACTGGGTGCAGCCATACACATTTTTTTTCTTGCATTCCAAAGTACCTGGTTTATTATGCTAAAGTAGTACTAATATAATAGACTTGTCATGTAAGGACTGAGGAATATGTACATAGAATACTGTAATTTTTTGAACAAATAGACATGAGACCGTGCCTATTTCATTGATACGGGGGAGTTTACACCTGCTAAGCCAAAAAGGAAAAAAATAGTATTTAGGTTAATTATACTCACGGGCTAGTAAACTCGCTAGGCTCTTGGCCCCTGCAGAGACCGTAGAGGACGTATCATCTTGTACTTTCATGACAATCATCGATGGCACCAAAAATTCGTGTCACCTGAAAACTCTTGATTTTTTCTCTTTCCACAATTCTTAGATAATGGACAACGTTAGACTGCGTGTAGCCTTCCGTGGAATCTCTGGAGTCGATGAGATGTTGCACCACCATTCCAGGCAGGTCGTGCTTTGGGGGGCATTCCTCTGGAGCCAGCCTTTGTGATGTCCACGCGGCCATTTGTAACGAGACTCGTGTGGTGTACCAGAGTCATTAATTCATAGATGTTGGTAAGGAAGTTAATGAAATGAGCACGAGCACACCGTCAATTGCTAGTGCCTAACCTAACTTGCATCAGACATGTTCTTGTATGAATATCTGATGATTAATTTTTATTAGAACCAGACACAGACAGACAGCAACAATTCCAGAAATATATCCACCGATATTAAAAAAAACAGTGTGCAAAGACATTTGCATATTACATGTTATTTATTGGATAGCATTGCCTCAAGACAAACAACTAGCTAGAATAATATATGCGATATTTGAATCGTATCTGAAAATTAAATATGGGGTGTTTTGTTTAAGTACACTTCATTCTGTACGTGCAATATTTAATGGTTCAACCTTTGTGTCGTAAGCAGGTAAATTTCTTGTTGATCAATGTTTTTGCAATTATTATTCGATCATCCGTATAACAGATTAACTGAAGCATGCATAAAAACACATGCAAATTATATTATTATTAATTATTATTATATTATTATTATTAATTATATTATTAATATCTATATATCTATATATATGCTGCTTTAAGTATGCAGGTTCGCGAGGTGATCCACCTACGAGAGCCCCGCCGACGGCGGGGATCCACCGCGTGGTGTCGGTGCTGTACCAGCAGATGGCGCGTGGCAACCGTGGCGCGGTGCCTCTCCGCCACACTTAACACCCGCAGCTTCGCCGTCGGCCACGGCCTGGGGAGCCCCCGTCGCCGCCGCCTTCTACC